>JAODLD010000124.1:16369973-16386790 GCA_026781065.1 Mormyrops boulengeri
GTTATTCAGTAACGGGTGCCGGTACTCCCCTTGTTATTCAGTAACGGGTGCCGGTACTCCCCTTGTTATTCAGTACCGGGTGCCGGTACTCCCCTTGTTATTCAGTACCGGGTGCAGATACTCCCCTTGTTATTCAGTAACGGGTGCCGGTACTCCCCTTGTTATTCAGTACCGGGTGCCGGTACTCTCCTTGTTATTCAGTACCGGGTGCCGGTACTCCCCTTGTTATTCAGTACCAGGTGATACTGATAATAGACAATTATATTACCGGTTTATGTATTTACTATACTGTTCTTTTTATTGTTATTTAGGCTATAACATAGCCTAGGTGTGTAGTAAGCTATACCATCTAGGTTTGTGTAAGTACATGCTATGATGTTCTCACAACAACAAAATTGCCTGACGACGCATTTCTCAGAACGAGTCCCTGTCCTAAAGCGACGCATGAATGTATCGATTCTGCTAAGCGAAACTGCACTGATACATTATTTCTATTTCATATATCCTGAGTATTTATCCTGTCATTCCTGCTTTTACTATATGCGAGTCTTATTTTAGGGTCTGTGTGTTATTTGGTATGATCTGGTTTCTTGGGGTCTGGGGACACTCAAACATTTTTCCCATATAAATTAAGGGTAATTGCTTCTCCGCTTCAGGCCATTTGGGCTTATGAGAGGTTTCACAGGAACGATCTTCTTTGGTAAAGCAGGGTATACCCGCAGAGCTGATTCCAGCTGGACATTTCCGGCACTGCGTCCATCTCAGAGGTCATCATTATGCCCAAATAAAGCTCATGAAAATAAATATAACCTTCCAGCTAATAATAGCCCACAGGAACCTTCGTTGCTTGCAATAAATGTAAGAATAAGGTTTAATATTGATATAGTATTAACATCTGCAATCTCAGGGTGCCAGTTGTAATGATACCTGACAGCAAAGATTAACACAGGTGTTAGGTGTCCAATGAAGGATGGAAAGTTCTGCTTTAAAACGTGCTATAAACCTGCCGACCACAAGAATACACGAGGAAACAGCTGTGTCCCAGTAGAGTCCCAGTAGAAGTCGATGGACGCGCACACTCTGCTTACTCTCCTTTTAAAGGCTTTCAAACAGCGAGAGCCACATGGCCAGAGGGTCCCCAGAGACCCCACCCTGCGGCACTTCTGACAGCGGAACAGCGGGAATTTCCTGAGCCACTAACACAATAAAAGCTCACGCCGGTTAAAGGTCCCACTTCACTCCGCCGCTGACTAGAGGATGACCTCGTTTTACTACATTGTGTGCACATTTGCTTGCCCCATTTGTGGGATGTTTCAGGTCAGGGCCATTTATCCTGACCAGTGCCACCGCAGCCTGTTGCCTAGGCGGAGGGAAAAAAGGGGTGGGGGGTGTGTCAAATGATCATGTGTAGCTTTACTGTCGGGGGCAGGATTCCTGTAAGTGAAGCCCAGCTCGATTCCCGTTCACACCAAGGCAGAGTGTGAGGCTTTGCACATGCGAGAATGAGCCAAAAGTGCTGTAAACACACTGCAGGCAGTACTGCCACATGTCTCCTCCAATGACGGCGGGAAGCGGGGTGTGACAGCGAGCCAGCAGCCAATGAGGGACGGGCTGTGGTTGTGGACCTCACGCTCCTGCATTGTTGTAGTGCCCCAAAGAACCAAATGCCTGTGCTTGTTCTGGCCAGCTTCTCCAGCCTGGGATAAGGGGAGCATCCTCACGTGTCTCGCCGTCGAGTCGTGCGGCGGAGGTGAGGTTAGACACTGCGGAATGTCAGCTGGTAAACAGACTGTGGCCACTTACGCTGACAGCGACAAAGGAAGACAAAACCCTCGACATCTCTGGTACTACGAAAGAAGTTAAAGAATCTGAAATGTTCATCTCAGATCGTTATCTGAAAATATCAGTTGTAACATTTAATCTCACCTACGAAATGTCCTACCATTGGGTACTGCGACGAAATCAGGCCCCTTTTCTCGTGCTTGAAGACCCGCCCATCGATCTATCCTGCCTTGCGCTGGAGTTACAGCCATTCTTGCGTTATTAATCTTATTTGTGGGTTTTTCAACGTCCATACACTTTTAATATTTCATTAAATACATTCATCACACTTTACTATCAGTATCACGCTGATTTACTAACAATATTTTGTATCTTGTATATTGAATTACCTGCATGAGTTCCGTAGGCTATATGTATCAGAATCACTCACATATTTATCACAGCATCCTTATAAAATTACTTTATGATCCTTATAAAGTAATTTAGTCTATTGAAATTGGCTACCCATGTATTTTATGAAGGTAGGGTGCTCTGTTAAAGCATTTCAGTCTATCGAGATGTGCTACCTGTAGTTTTAACCCTGGTAATACAATCCGATAAGGTATTTCAGACTGTCACAATGGCTACTTATATTACATTAGTTTTTTTTTTATTAGTTATTTACTTATCATTTTTAGGACTATCTGCTTTCAGTTTCAGCACATTAAAATGGCATGCATTTTTCGATAGGGTAGCACCGATTGATAGATATATCTGTCAAAACAAGCTTCACATGATAGCACAAATTGTCAGAACACCAGACCTCCATGCTGAACACACTGAAGCATAAAGCAGTAAAGTAGAGTAACGGTACTAGAACGAGGTTGGGAGAACATTGCTGTCCTGAGTATACCCGAGCCCTTTACATGCGGAACATTTGTAGTGGGTCACTTGCTTCTGTGGTCTGTTTCTCCACAGCAACACGGACCAGGAAATGTTTCTACACACAGCTAAGCGCAAAATGTCAGCAGGACCGACCTCAGATGACTACCGCCAGCATCGCAATCAGTTTTCCATTGCCGTGTATTTCACACTTACATTCATTTTCTCGCTTGCGCAAAAATCACATATGGAATAACATCATCATCCGCTGCCAGGAATCATTTTTCCAGAAATGGTTTTTCCATTATTTTCCATCAGTTATTTTGTTCTGCACTCAAGACACTGAAAAAAAACGTGTAGTGTTGCCAGGTAACTTCTGTTTTACGGGGAGGTTTACACAATAGAAAACAGAAATTAACATAGATTAACTTTACTTTAAAAATTTAAACACGTGCGGTACATACATTTTGTCTGGGCACACTATAGCACAGTTTGGGCCAAAGTTTTCATGAGGGGAAAAAAATATGTTGCGTTATACCAGTCACTTACATAACAGAAAACCCGATTTTGGCAGCACTCTTAACTCTTAGTGTTATTTTTCAGGACTCTGATTGACACTGATGATTCCCCCAGACTGAAGCGTTTTTGAGGAGTCATGACGGGTTCCTGCTTCTCACAGCGTGACAGGAAACCCCCTCAAAGATCTGGGACACTGCAGATCAGGTTACAGAACCGAGACCAAAGCAGGTCTCACCGTACTAAATGAAAAGCAGCAGTCCCTCCCAATTTTTGGCCGCGTCTGTCCCTGCTGACACAACTAACCAGACTTTATCCCTGTCGGGTGAAGTAGGATTCCGCCCCAGGAAAGCAAACTGAAGTATAAGAGGCAGATCTGCCAGGGAAAGCCTAGCGTCCTTCACAGTTTGTTTAACTATTTGTAGGGAGAATATGACGAGTGTCATGAACCGAGAAAACGTGACTCATTCATCCGGCTGCAGCCCTGTCACTTTGCACAAGCTACTTCTACAGTTTTTTGTGTCGCTGTATAAAAACAGGACATTCTCCGGTCACTGTGCTGTATAGGACGAATCTTAATCATGTTAAATGCTGCCTCCCAGCACAAAGCTCTCTATAAGCTTTATCCTCAAATATATTTGTATCCAGTGGGAGTCTTCAATCAATACTGATTTGGGAAAAGCTTCTCATTCTGTCTGAATGCTCCTGACGTCACCAAACTACACGCTCAGCAGTAACGGATGCCAAGCAACTGCTCTTATTCTCAGACCTTTTGCTGTGAGCGTCATCCTAATTGGACAGGCATACACAGTGCCGGTTTGGAAAAAGAAGTGAATTCCTACCTTTCGACCTGATTGGCCAGGTAATCCAAGCGGACCCATCATGCCCGAGTCGCCCTGAAACAACAAACACTTTTTAAAGTCACCTTGACACAATGCAAGTACTGTAAGAGACTCATCGAGCTTAAAATAAAACTATTTTGGTCACGTTCTACTCTGATCCCACTCAGTTTGTTCTCATTATCTGTGAGCGTTTATTTACCAGTTTTCTGGTAGAATGATGCATAAAATGCAATTATATAAAAACAAACAAACAAATTGAAAATGTTTTCAGTTGAATTGCAAAACGCGTTGAAGAGAACTGTTTATACATGCAAAGAAACACAGTGGCCTGAAGTTAAGATGGTAGCTACAGTACAGTGCTAACCCAAGATGTGTATGTATAAGTCTGTAAATCTATATGCATTCAAAGTGAATAAAATATGTCTAGAACAAAAACAATGTCAAAGAAGGACGGATTATGAATCATAGGATACTTTATAATTATGGAGTATTTATGTTTATTTATTAACTGTTGTGACATTACCATTGCGTGCTACGGTAAAATTTCCCAGCTGTTAGGGTCAGGAAGTACGTGAATTATCTGTTTATTAGACCTTCCCAAACATCGTTTCCTCTTTGTCACAGATGGTGACCTGAGTTTTCTGCTGACAAATGCTGACAAGATGAGGGAATATGTCAACAACCAGAGTCCATGCCCACAGATATATACTTCCTTTGAAAAATTCAGTTCTTGTAACCTAGTGAGACAATGGCTTAAATGTAGGGTTGCAGGCATCTTCTCGGCAAGAAAGAGGGATGCAGAAATGAGATTTGGTTTGGCGGTCAAGCTGCAATAAAGTCTCTAGAGTGTCACTGACCAATAGAGGAGGCTTTAATTGGTTGGTGGATGGGGGGGAAGTACCTGATTGGCTGGTGAAAGGAGAGTAGTTCTTCCTGAGAATACCTAGTTCCCTGTGCGGAATGAACTACACATCAAGGTTCTGTTTACTTTGGTTTAATTAGTTTGTATGTTCCCTCCTGTGCCCCATGGCTTTCCTTCCACATTTCAACAAAGACCTGAATTAGAAATCAAGTAACCGTGACATGGCTGTGTTTGTTCAGTACCTTTGATCTGGCTCAACATTAGAAGGAAAATATCAAAAAGCTGTTCCAAAATGATTAATGTTGCTATTATGGTAATATTTTTTTCAAGTCAAGACGATCGGGTTCGGTTCCAAAGTGTCTCACTTGGTTTTGTGGTGCAGAATAAAAACAGTGTCATTTTGAATGTTTTTATTTCAAAAGTGGGATACTTCAATAACTGTTAAACTGGTCTCAAGAGCATCTAATCATAGGAGAATCAGATCATATTGAATCAATGTTGAACCGACGTGTATGAAATTGTTAAGTTTAGCCATATCTTTTTGTATCATATCTAGATGCGTGTTGCATCATCTGAGTGGTAGCACACAGGTGTGCATTTGGAAACTGGGCACATGCGTAAAAGCGCTGCTACAGACATGAGAACCAACATTCCACAGAGTGTTCTGGAAGCAAAAAGATAACAGTACTCACCTTGTCTCCACTGGGTGCAGTTCCAGGTGAGAGTCCTGGGTCTCCTTTTTTCCCCTGAAACAGAGCAATATTTCATGTGATCAGTGACTTTATTACACTTTATTTATGTGGTATTTTTGCAGACTCAACCCGCCTTCTAGCAATAGAAAATATACAGCATTACAGTTTGAACCCAAGGGCCTCATTGTCCCGTCATTACAAAATCTGTTATGAATTTATAGTACCAAAATAAACAATGTTATTTTCTCTTTTCTAGGGGAACCATACTGTCCTACTGTTTTATTCCTGACAACTGCTTTGTTTATGAAACATAATTTAGAATTCACATATATCGGAGTTCATAATATGTACAGTGAGCTTCTCTGCAAATAGCAAACAACATCTGTCCTTAGTGGTCACCCAGTGACGGGGGTAAACCCCCCTGGGATTTATGTTAAGGACAGAGGTGTGCTCTCTCTCATGAGTCATGTATATCATAAATGACACTCATGATAAGTCTCTGTAGGACTTTGTAGTGGGAAAAAGCATGTCAGGCAAATGACATGTAATGACATGTGACATCCTGCTAGGCGTGTAAAATAATGACACGTGTTACACATCAAAGCAATCTGTGGGAAATTAATCTGAGAGTCACTCTTTTTTTTTTTCTCGCAAGCACTCCTGTGGTGTAGAAACTCCCGGATGAAAAAATAAAATTACAACGTAGGACACAACATCAAACATTTGGGTAAACTGTTGTAAAAACCTGGCCTGTGACAAATTCTTAACACATAATCTGCCAGAAGAAAAGCCCTCCATATAAAAACACAGGAAAAAGAAATGAACATGTTATAAATTAACTGCTGGAATAAATCTGGAAGGAATTTAGTGATGTAATTCTCCGGTTCAATACAATTGTCCTTTAGTCTTTCAAATGATCAGCAAAAACTGCTTTCACAGAAACAAGACAGTATTTAGTTTGGTATTGTACACCCTTTAGGGTAGCAATTACTACTTATTTCTAAATATGTGGATTTGAAGCTTATATTAAATACCACAGAAAATAAACATTATTAACATCTACTAAAATGAAAGTATTCTATAGTACATCTTTTTCCTTTTCCTGTCAAATCAGAATATTAATTCTGCCTGTACAGTCTGTCAATGGATCGATGTTACTGTAAATAGCATTCAGCCTCCACTTAAGCAGCTTATAAACTGGTTATATCTGGATCCTGTCCAATTAAGAAGAGTTACTGCATATAAGGCCCATTGCAGGTGGATATACAAATTGTACAGCATGAAATTTTAAACCCTAGAAATACTTCATGTTTTGGGAGATTGTTTTCTAACTGGTGTGAACCTTTTCAACCAGGAAATGAATTACCAGCACAATGTGTTTTCTCTCACTTTTCTGTCATATTCTGTCTTTCCCTCAGTATGGAGAAGGGCCCCTTAAATACTAATCTGATACTTTAACTAATCAGATTTTCATGATGATGACTGGAGCGCAGAAAAGGTGTGAAGTGCTGAAGAAGGCAAAGCCCTCGGCTCTCGTGGAGGGACTCGAGAGCGACGCCACAGCTCTGTCGGGGTGGGGCGGGGGGGTTTGGGGGGGAACCTGATTCTGTTTTTCCAGCTGCCATTTTCACGGAGCTCACAAAAACGCACCTCAGCCACGTGGCCGTCCGGCTGCGGGGGAAACACAAGGGGCCCGTTCACTGGGACGTCCTATCCGCCAATCTCACACATGAGGTGTGAAAAGCCGGCTTCGGCCCCACTGGGAGGTCTCGCCACACAGGGAAGGCCAATCTGCAACTTAATCAGGGGTCCATTGCATAATTGGGCTTATAAAATGCAGGCCTTTACAGAGTGTGCTGTTATCTGGCGTGGAGAGATCACTGCAAAGTTATGTTGATGTAGAATGAGGGCCTCAATGAAACCTTGCAGTGACCCAACAAAGTACAACACGCGTGGTGAAGGACAGTCTTACTGGCTGCAGCTGGAGTCATTTTTACCCATTTGTGGTGTTTCTCTAAACACTCGGGTACGTCTGCTATAGTCCTTTCAAAGGCGTCGGTGTCGATACCACCTAATGTACACAAGCCGTCATCGTAAAGTAATGACTACATGGTTTCTGGGCTCCAACAGGCATGGAAGCGTTTCTGCCTCATATGTTCCACTGACCACTAATAAATCGCCAATGAATGTCTTCTACAGTCCAATGAATGGGATGACATCACAGTGCCGTTTTAGGGCCTAGGTGACAGAAGGTGGCTCTGACATTCTGCTGTTTACAATGCGAGTACAGTCCTGATCCACACATCCTCTTCTGTTTCCCACTCAGAGTTTTATTACCGACTCCGTTCCGCCGACTGATTCATTACACGTTTCTGGATGGAAAGCGGCCTGCTCGCAGGCAGGTGTTTTTCCAATTTCGCAGTCTTCCGCCGTCTGTCTGCACAAAGCATTACATGAAAAGGATCCTTTCCTATCTGGGCAAAACTCAACATCACTGGAACTACGCCTAGCCATGAATTCGGTGCATGGAAAGACATAGCGGTACCTTGTAGGAACCAAGATGGCAGATATTTCCTGCAGGTTTATATGGGGTGTGGTGGGGTCATAACCTTCATATGTAGACTTCAAGGTACAAATTGAAGTCGACTCAGGCTTCGTTCCAAGTACTGTAAATCCCAAGAAGAAAGAACAGAAAGCTATGTCTTATAAGAATCACCGCACTGTACTACCATTCATAACTTTAAACTAATGACAGTCCTGCCTCTTCATTCCTCAAATTCTTCTTAGAGTACTCTTTTCATTCACATTCACCTTCTTCCTAGCATAGAATACTCTTCTTAGAGTATAGTACACTTTTCATTGACTTTCAACTTCATCCTAGCATAGAATACTCTTCTTAGAGTATAGTACACTTTTCATTGACTTTCAACTTCATCCTAGCATAGAGTACTCTTCTTAGAGTATAGTACACTTTTCATTGACTTTCAACTTCATCCTAGCATAGAGTACTCTTCTTAGAGTACTCTTTTCTTTCACTTTCAAGGTCTTCTTCGAATACAGTACTTAGAGTACTTCTCTGCAACCAGAAGTACCCAGTGCGGGTGGGGTAATAGGGTCTCTTTATGAAGGGGATACTCTAGCCCACCGCCAGCTACCTCCCATACTCCCTGTGGGATGTAGGGCAAGTGTCACAGAGGCAGGGGTAAAGCCGGCTCCGACACGAAAGGAGGATTTAATAAGAGGAACCAAAAGAGCGTGCTGAAAACCTTTTCATCAGTCTTATGTGATGTTTGCTTTTTTCAAAGACAACACAGAGACAGAAGCAGTGGGGCTAAGTACCAGCCACCAAACTGGCAGACGAAGCCTTTCCCTGCATTTACATGACATTTGCTTTATTTAGCAGATGCTTTTCTGCAAAGCTACGTACGACACTACATCCCTGCATTTACAAACACACGGAAAACAGCGCGTTGCAGACACACGGCTGTCAAAGAATCAACTAGAGATGAGTGCAGACAGGCTTAGCTTCCGATGAGCAACCAGGTACAAGTGAAAGCAGTTTTGGAGAAGGAACTACACAACACCATCCTTACAAAGAACCTAACATTACTATTCAAGTCGGCAGAAAGTGGAACATGGAGGGGTGGAGGCTGGTCAGGGGATTCCAGGGAGAGATGGGTTTTCTGGTGTTTCTTGAAAGTGGAAAAGGAATCTTCAGCTTCTCCTTCACAAGATATGCTGCTACCTAGTTTCTTCAGCCTACAGTACATCTATGATGTAGTCTACAAAGCAGAATTCAGTAACACTTTACTTAAAGCTGTCATCTATAATGCACTGTAGATACTTTCATAATGCATTATAATGGTTGGTATAACAATTACTAAAGCATTACAGCATCTTCTATTGACAGTCATAATGCATTATAATGTTCATTATAATACTTCATAAGCTCCAATGAAGCTTGTATCTATAATGCACTACAGATACCTTTATAATGCATTATAATGGTGGGTATAATCATTAAGGGTGCAGTGTACTGCATTATAAAGGTGTCTATAGTGCATTATAGATGAGAGCTTCATAAGGCAGTGATAATGCATAATAAACATGGCTATAATGTGTTTTTGCCTTTTTTATAAATATGTATAGCCATGTTTATAATGCTTTATAAATGCATTATAATGTGTTATGAACATGTTCACAGAAAGTGCCACCAAGAATTCTTCTTATTGGTCTTTTCTTTTCATAATCGTTTCATAAGATAAAGTGTCATGATGTTTTGGTGGATTTTAGACATTAAGAGTTTTCAATGAATACATCACTACATCCTACTTTCCTCCTTTGCAATGAAAACTATCTCTTTTGGTACACAATCTGAGACTGACAGCAATATACTTTGTTTCCTGCACTTAAAAACTGCAACATTTCCAAAATGCCCTCTACTTTATTAATAATTCGAATATGTTATCTCTTATGTAATCCTTCATGAGCACAAAATAATTGCCAAAATCAGTCATCCCATTTGAAGTTCATAGGAGATTACAAGCAAACATCTGTTTTAGCTATATAAGCCTGGCTGTAAGGAATCGTGGAAGATACTTTGGAATTTCTGACCCTGAGCATTTAAGTTTGCCAACTGTATCTGTTATTTGGCCACTACAGCAATCAGGGTAGTCCTTTGAGAACCTCATAAACTGCAACACTCACTAGTGTTGATTATCTAAGAGGTTGGGGCCATTCTTCTCTGTTCTTCTTTATCCTTGCTCTTCCCTATCCTCTGAACACTCTAGGTACATATTTCCAGAAAAATCTCAGCTGTCTCACTATTCACAGTGCTACAGAGAGGCATTCTGGAAACACTGCTATTTATTTTCTGGTCCTGGTATGTAAATATACAGTCCTGGAAGCCAAGCTTAGCTTAACATGCGCTATTCTGCATTTACACCCAAAGCATCTGTGTGCATCTGTGAACACGCTACATCGGTGAACACGCTGCATCCGTGAACACGCTGCATCCGTGAACACGCTGCATCGGTGTGTACCTTTAGCCCTGGTGGACCTGGAGGCCCTGGATTCCCATGTGGTCCTGAAAGACCCTGCAATGGAAAAAGACAGAAAGTCCATACTCAGGAACACTGGCTTGTAAACAAAAGTATATAATATTATCTGGTATACATCAGAAAATTGAATCAAGTGGGATTAAAAACTATTTTCTTGCAACCCTGAAATGTCTCTGCCAAGTGAGCTCTGCTGGACTGGAAAGCAGGAAAAGGGCTTGGAAGCCGGCAGAAAAACACCGTCGAGATGGTCAACCAAACCCCAAGGCAGAGCTTCTCAACTAATGGGATATGAGACCATTTTCGGTGGATTACAGAATTGAGTGCTCCAAAAAAATTTAAAAAAATAAAAGATCTTGCAGACAACCCTTCTGGGTGAGAACTTTGACCATGAATTTTGGTTGTGTCTTACTGACCAAGACAGCATGTGCGGCCTGAGGTTAAGCCAGCTGAGAAACATTGCTGTAAGGTATTACCTTTAATGTGTTCTACCACTGTAACCCTGAAAAAAATGAAGTTTCCAGAAGACTCTGATGTCATACACAGTTTCCCTCCAGCATGCATAAACATCACTTCAGTGAAGAACAGAGCCAGACTGAAATATTCACAGCTTGATTACAATGACATCACCGGAGTGAGTCCGTATCCCGGAGATGGGCCGACACATTTGCCCATCAGCACTGGCAAAGACACTCTGCCTCGCAGCTCATAGGGGGGGTCTGCAGAACATCAGCTCCCACGGCCCTCTGACACCCGGCCTGTTACGACTTTCCGTGTCTTTCCGTCTGCTGTGTGGAAACTTTGTTTGAGTTACATCATGTGCATGTGATTTTCTTCATCCCTTTCTCAGCGGCTACGAGCAACACCGTGGATAGTCCCAATGTGTTCTTACGACCTATGTCGTAAGTCACAGCGACACGCTACCGCCAATTCAAAGTGGGAGCTTCTGAAAAAGGTTTTTTTTCTGTAGCCTGGCGTAGCATGGTCGAAGATTAAGACGGAACAGATATGGCCCTACCAAAACGTACCTCTCCCCTCATCAAAAAACTCCTTTCCATCAGTACTTAAGTCCCATACTTGCCATATTTTACCAAGTATGGTGCAGGCTTGGTGTCCTTTATTTATAGGGATCCACTCACTTGTGCATTTCTTTATCATTGTACACCTTAATTTCTATCTTTATATTATTTTTATTGTATTTGTAATTTTTGTGCTTCTGTCTTGATTCTATGTTTAATCATAATATATTTCATGCCACCACCTGCACCAAATGTTTTTGTACTACTAAAAGGATTCAGACTCTTGTGATATACATGTAAATGGATGACCTGAGCAGGCGAAGCCAGCAGAAAATGAGAGGCTTTATGAGCCGTTTAGAGAGACATTAGCTGGATGGTGTAGGTGACAGTGAACGGCAACGGGACATCATCTCCCGTTCCACAGGGAGGGGGCCAACATTAGCAGGGACGGGAGGGTGGCTGTGAAGACGCCCCAGCTTAAAACCCACAGTCTTTGAGGCGCTGGCCATGGCGGTAACCGCCGAAGGTCACAGAACATTCCAGATGTCCTACACAGGTACCACTCTCACCACGCTTTGGCAGAGTGTGTTCGACATTTAGATTTATAAACCTTATATAAATGGATTATAGAAAACACAATTGGCTTATTATGAAGTTGCGTCAAACACTAATATCTCCATGCCACCCCCCATCCACCAAAAAAGGCGATGGTTAAGGCGAGATGTTGATTTCGTCTTCCCGCCTT
Organism: Mormyrops boulengeri; assembly: GCA_026781065.1. Taxonomy (NCBI): domain Eukaryota; kingdom Metazoa; phylum Chordata; class Actinopteri; order Osteoglossiformes; family Mormyridae; genus Mormyrops; species Mormyrops boulengeri. The sequence continues at coordinate 16,382,350 of JAODLD010000124.1, forward strand.
TGGCTTACATGCTGCACGTAAAAACCGGCTGTAAATGTTGCTTTCAGTGAATCGATGCCAGCTTCGCTCACTACAGCTTCCTCTTCTGGGGCGGGATGTTCAGAGCTAGCGCTAGTCTGAGAATTCACAACTCTCTGAAATTAAAGGGCACACCAGACCCAAGGGATTATCTTTTTTCCATTACGGTCTTTAAGACTAGGAAAATAGATTTCATAGCATGAGCGACTGGTCCTTTCCGTGAGCAGCTGGATGGTTCACCTCGAACAGAGCAACCGGCTGCCCGAAAGACCCTCAGCCGCCCGGCGGGGATCCCAGCCTAACCATCCGTCTCGCGCAGAGACAAACGCTCCTGTGTCACACTGTTTTCACGTTTTCCTCTAGCACGCCTGCTAATTACGCACTTCTGAGGCCCAGGAAGGCAAAGGGATGCACACCCACTGACAGGGAAAATTAAAAAGCTACATACTCATTACTTGCTTTATTCTAGTAAACAGACAAAGACTTCAAAGAGCAGTGTCAGACTTCCGTGCTTCGCCACCAACAGACAGGCCCTTCTATAAAAATGATACGGACGTGGGCCCAGAGGCTACCGGTCATTAATCAGAGCCTGACCAAGATACGAAAACAAGAGTCACTGTAAGCTGATACTGGTTTAATTTAATGCATATTCATAAACATTTAAGTAGTTGGAGAAAACAATGGAGTTTTGTTCTAGTGTTATTTTGCACATTTGACACATCGCTTTTAATTTTGTGAGAAGAACATCTCTGCCAGACTTTATACGGCTAATGGCCAGAATGAAGCAAGGGTCCGTGCGCCTGCCCAGTGGCGAGGGGGCTCTCTTCCCAAGGGAGACAAAGCCTCCTTTGAAGCAGGCATCGGACAGCGGCCCCTGGGAGCCCCCCCAGTGACCTGACACTGGAGGAGACGGGGTTGAGCAGGCAGACGGGAAGCACAGCCGTGTTTGACCTGCCCCGGCACCTCGCTGACACTCAAGGCATCCGCTCGCTTGTGAGGTATATTGGCTACTGTGTGTGGCGTGTTTCCCTAAATGGGGGGGTGTCGGGCGGGTTTAAGGCATCTGGTGTCACCTGGTCTTCTATGTGTTGACAACAGTTGCTAAACTAATCTCACACCCGTGTGCAGCGGCTCACGGAGGTCAAGGGTCATGTCTGGTTTGCGGATGAACATTTTGGGAAACGAGTTTCACAATCCTGAGGCATAGGGGGGGGAAAAATCACCCCCGTGCCAAAACCCCTCTTTTCGGGAAATCCCCCTTTTGCTGTAAAAACCTTTACAGCAAACATTTCCATAACTAATAAAAAAACACTCCTAAAGTGATGTTAATAAACCAAACATTCAGACAAGGTGGCTTTCTACATCAAGAGGGGTATGTCTCTGCTACAACAGAACTCCTAGCCACAAGGGTTTGAGGTCCATTTCCAGCAGAAAGATCAAGGTTTCCTTTGGTTTGACAACATTGTTTTCTATGATTAACTTGGTTGAACATTCATAGCAACGATCATAAATAGTGTAACTATTTTTGGAGAGTGTAGTGCTGTAACATTTATCATATTTGATGCAGTCAATGCCGACGTTAAGCTGACTTGAAATTCTTAATCCAGGAGTTTTCGATCTGCATGATTTGTTTCTGATCAAAGCAGCTGCACTTCTAAATGGAAATCCGCCTTTTCACCTGGTGCGGATATTCAAGGCCCCGCTGTCGGGACCCCCAGCTGCCGGCCAGACAAAGAGGTAGATGGGTGTACGGGGGGGCTGAAACAGCCGTCTTGTCGAGCTGCTAGAAACGCCACAAAACCAGCCTGTCTGACACCGTGTCGCTCCATTCCTAAAACACCCATCCATTTTTCGCACCCACTTGTCCAATGCAGGGTTGCGGGGGGTCCAGAGCCTATGGGCACAAGGCAGGAAACAACCAAGGATGGATCGCCAACATCGCAGGACACACTCACACACCATACACTCACTCACTCACTCTCTCACACACACACACACACACACACACACACACACACACACACACACACACCTATGGGCAATTTGGTAACTCCAATCAGCCTTAGCATGTTTTTGGGGGGAAACCGGAGCACTCAGAGGAAACCCCACGACAACACGGGGAGAACATGCAAACTCCACACACATTGAGCCACTCAACACTCGAACCCTGGTCCCAGAAGTGTAAGGTAGCAGTGCTAACCACTGCACCCCTGTGCCGCCACTCCCAAAATAGGCCATGAGATCCTTTTTCCTCCATCTGGCTTCTGAATAAATGTTCATTCAACAATAAAACATTTTAGCTATGCAGCTGTTTTAAGAAGCAAGTCACGGGGCCGGTATCACGCCTCGCGCCGTTATGGTCCCCTATAGTCGTCTAACGGATGCCTCTTTTAACTTCCCCTACTGTTGTCTGACCCAGCATGCTGGAAAGATTACTGTGGGGAGTCTGGCCTGTTTCGGGAGGTATGTCCTGAGTGATCTTGTGGAAGTCTCTTTTATTTGAGGTTTTTAAAATGCCCACTAGTGGGTTGGGCACATGCTCAGCCGGCCTTAAGTCATGTCGGCGTTGGCTTGGCCTCTCACCCCCTCCAATTTTATTGGTGCCTTCCGGATGCTCACGTCCCTAAAAGCAGCGTCCAACTTAATGTTTGGCTAGTTGGTCTCAAATCCTCTGCAGGTCGGAGCCAGTGCTTGGGGAAACATCTAGTACTTTTTTTTAGTTCATCAACCACTTCTGAAAGGAGACATCATCTGTGGGGCCACAGGGGGCTGCATATACATGCCGGAGTTCAAGGTTTGAGGGCTCTGAAAGCAGGATTAATGGCTTTAAATGGCCCCTAATAATACACGTAGAAAGATTTTATTCTCAAGTTAAAGGCATTTTCCCTTAGTCATGCTCACCAGGGGTTTGCAAAAAAGCCTGGTTTACCAGATGGATTTGGAAAAGCACAAGCACACATACAATAGGTTCACACACTCAGTGCAAAAGTTTAGCAGGCTCACAAAAATACATCTATTACCTCACAGATTTCCCAGAATGCCTATTAGTAAAACTCCTGGATGAGATGACAGCACATCACATCGACCCCCCCCCCCCCACACACACACACACACCATGGACAATACAGAGAAATTGCACATCATTGGGCTGTAACATGGTCCAGAAGCACCTTCAGGAAACCCAGGAAACACATGATATCATTTTAAATCAGATCTTGTTTTTCATTCCTAGTAGGTGTCACATTGTTGGTGTTACATTCTTTCTCATTCTACATTTAATGACACGTATGAATCTTTCATGCTTAACTATCAATTTTCAGCAATGTGTGAGATGTTAAGAAAATCATTCGGTTTGAAATCATTCGGCTGGCTTCAAGGATTTATACTGTATTGTATGGTATCATAAAATTTGTGTGCTGATAAGATAAGAACTCATGTTCATAGAGTCGCCATATTCATTGTGGATTTATATATTGTTATCCAGGCAGAACATTTTTAAATGTGATTTCAATCCAAAACACCTGAGAATTGCCAACATTCCTTCACAGTTACTTCACACTAACTGGAATTCATTACACAGTCATCAAACCAATTAAAAAAACCATAAAATGTTCCTAAAATTCCCCAGACCCAAAATCTCAGATTGTATGACAGGTCGTGACAATATTATTAGTCTGTTATGGAAACATGGATTCATTTTGATGGCCATAAATGGGCTTCTTTCCCTTATCCAGTGCAGGGACCTGGAGGGAACCTGAAGCCCCTGCCAGCAGACACAGGGCAGAGGACACACTGGACAAGAGGCCAGACTATCACAGGACACTCTGGGCGCAGTCTAAGACCCGCTCCTTGGGAGCCCACAGTCAGTCCACGTTTTTGGTCTCTCTGTGGGAATATGTTATATTTTAAATCAGCCCTAATATTACTCCTGTTTTTCATTCCTAGTGGGTGTCACACAGTTACATTCTTTCTCATTCTAATGACATGGATGAATCTTCTATGCTTAATTACCAGTTTTTACGAATGCATGTCACAATGAAAACCTAAGAAAATCAGCCTGATTTGAAACTATTCAGCTGGCGTACATCTAACGGGGAGCTGGGAGCAGAGACGGAAAGTTCAGAAAGAATAGATCCAGACCAAGATTTTGTTTCAACCAACCAATTGCGTATAAAGAGTTACAGTCACAGAGTACTTAACTGGTTGGTTGGAACAAAATCTTGGACTGGATTTTTACTTTCTGTACCCGACCTATTCAGCTCTGGCTGGGATGGAGCAAGACACATGGACGGTCTGGGAGGGGGTCCCTGAAGACCAGGTTTGAGAAACACTAGGCTAAGAGCCTTTGGACTGTGGGTGGAATCCAGGAAGCCTGAAGGAAACAGATGCAACACAGACCATGCAAAAGCCACACACACAGACA
>JAODLD010000124.1:16433446-16450916 GCA_026781065.1 Mormyrops boulengeri
ATGCCTCCTGGACGCCTCCCTGGTGAGGTGTTCCGGGCATGTCTCACTGGGAGGAGGCCCCGGGGAAGACCCAGGACCCACTGGAGGGACTATGTTAACAGCGGTAGATAATGGATGGATGGATGGATGGATGGATGGTTTTATTAATAGATCCTAAAACACATTCTGAGGACCCCCGGCTAGCCTGCACACCTGCCCCCCCGCCCCCGGGTTCCATGGATGTCCAGGTTAACAGCAGGTAACTGGTTGTATCATCATGTGATTTTCAGAATAATATTCCTGTCCCATGTCTGGAACTAGACTCTAACTGGGATTCTAGACAAAAAAAGGCCAAGAAAGGTGTATTTTGCAAAGTCTGAATAGAGCCTTTATTAAAAGAAAAAAAAAAAACTCATTAATATTTTACTACAGTTGCACCTATATTTGTTCATTGAACTTCCTGCTGAAATTTAAACACATCTTGGAGACAGAACGACTCTTGAAAATTCACATATTTACTATCCCAGAACAGCACGTATGTTTAGAAGGAGTTTGCACTTGGACCGTGAATGCAGCTCCATGGCACCCTTCAGAACCATCCACCAAAAGGCCGCATTTAAATGAAGATGAAAGTCAGACCTTTTTAACCCTTTCTTCTCTGACGGCCAGAGTTACGGCCCATTAGACGTGTGGTTCGCAAATAAGGCCACTTCTCACTCGCCATTACGATGGAAATCAAATGCCTTTTTTCTGATCCAAACAATCAGGTCATTTTTGGAGTTGGAAAAGAATTATAAAGGTAACCTTTATTCCTTATTTCCTCTAAGAAATAACGACTTTAAAAATACATTCATCTGGTCACAGGGTCCTTGAAAAAAAGCCGCAGCCCTATAGGACAGGTGAAAATATGCGGAAAACTTCACTGCAGTGACTCACGGTCGAATCTCATATCAGTGCTGAAAATAATAAAAAGGAAAAGTTTAAAGGGATGTTTGAAGGAGCTCGTTAAGAACACAGAAAGGCCAGCAGTCTGCCGCATGGGTGTAGGGCGGCCCGGGTAGGGCTCCCTCCAACACAAACCGAAGAAAGTTCAGTTCTGTTCTTTGTGTCCTTTAATTCCCGCTTGAGGTCTGGCAGGGGGGTGAATGGACAGTCTGTGCTGCGGATCCATGTGGAGGCAAGCCTTACTGGTGAAGGGAGCGGTACAATCTGGCAGCTTTTTACAAACCTCTGCCGGTAGAATAAATCAGCCCTTTATCCTGTCTGACCTGGGAATAGCTGTCCCGGGTCCGGAGAAACGGAGAAGTCTCACCGCACTGATATATCTCACAGACATACGGTGCTGCTCCCATCCGCAACCAAACCTGCCATGAACGTGGGGGGGGTACTTACTGGAGGGCTATCTTTAGCTGCCCAGGTCAGCGCCTGAAAGCGGTACTACCCTAACTGCCCTAGGTGCAAGGGGAGGGAAACTTAAACCTGTAATTACAATGTGACATCCGGTGTGACATCGGGAACAGCAAAGCAGGCCGGCGATCACAGAACTGGAGATTACAGGATTTTATTTTAATTATTTTAAATGATATTATTATGAGACAGCTGTTACTCGTCATAAACCGCGAAATGCCATTATTGTCAAATGTTTAATTTCCTAGAGAAGTGAATCAAGACCGTATCGATGGAATTTTAGCTGAAATACACAGAACTGTGGAAAAATGTAGAAAAGAAACACCCATATCACTTATTCTCCGAATTATGCTAGATTGTTCTACACTCTATTATAGATAATGCACGACGTTTTTGCCGTTAATAAGGGGGGCACATGTCTGACAAAGTGAAACATTGGTCTGAATCTGAAAACAAACATGAAAACATCCTTGAGGAGCTTCGGCCCAGAAAGGTGGCTGTACGCTGCTCTCTGGCACACGAGGAACAGGGCGCCTGGCGCATCGCCAGGGCAACTGGGCAAGAGGGACTCTGTACTTTCGGAAAACACAAAATCAAAACCATTCCAATTAGTATCTGCTTTGCCAGACATTTGCTTTTGTTTTAGACCTTTCGCACAGCAAGCGCCACTGGGTAGATGTGATAGCTTAGCAGATTTCATGGGCTAGGCACTTTTAGGGGTATAGCTAGACCTTGAATGATGCGGGGGCCAGACTAGACCCAATGATTTTTTGGGGGTTGCGATGGGGTAATATTTTGCCAGGTGGGTGGGGGGGGGGGGGTATATTTGGGTACCTTTTGCCGATTGCAAGCATTATCAATTAATGATCTGGTGATTGAGTTGGAGATACCCCACCATTGACTGATCTAGGGGTTGGACAGCTTTAGTTTACATTATTATGGGCTGGCAACGCGGGTGGCCGTGTGTTTACTAGGGAGGAATGGCCATCCCTGGGCACCCCTTAGATCCGCCCCCATAGACATTTCAAAATTGCTGGTCATCGCATTGGCATTTTACACTAAACGTGATTTTCTCATTGGAGCAAAAGGAGGGAAAGTTTTTACAGTAGAGGAAAGACTATAGCTGCCAAAGAAGTCAACCTAAAATACAACCTGCACTCCAGTTAGCCCCCGCCTTCATGTTTGCTTCCATTTGTTGTGTCCCTGAAGCCTCAAAACCACATTGTCAAACAAACAGAATTTAAACAAGTGTTTGACAGAGAAGCATTTAGCTCTACATAGTGCGGTTCTGTTTCGAGGGCTGAAACCCAGCAAGCTAAAAAAGGGTCCAGTTGACTATGTTAATAGAGGGTGTTTGCCGGATACAGGTTGCACGTCAGGCCTGAGTCTATACTACAGAGTACATCTTTTATTCTAAATTCATAATGTGCTATTATGTGGAATTCAAGGAGCGGAAGAAATCCTGTAACAGTGTAATTCCGCCAAATCCTACAGGTACATCAGGTACCCTGTTATATAGTGAAAAAAATAGAATGGGGAACTTCTATCTGTCTTTTTAAATAAATGTTTTAAGGTGAAAATAAACTGGTCATTGCCCCATCTGTGTAGACTGGACTAAAACAGCCACAGCAGGCTGCACCCAGGCGTAGTGAACAGAGCGACCGCTGTCCCGCCTCCTGTGAACACAGACACACAGGTTGTTTATCCCAGCAACAGGGAAGGGTCCCGGACACACCCATCCCTTCCCTGTGCCGACACCCTCACACCTCCAGGAAAAGAGGAGCGTTTCATTAGAGAGCTGAGTACCACGGCCGTCCCACCTCCAGCCTCTGAGAAGCTGATCAGAGACCTTAAGCTGGAAACTCGCCTGTTCATTCACCAGACTCCGTCAAAGGGAGAAGGTTTGGATTAGGGTGCAGACTGGCTCACCGCTTCTCTTTATGTCACATTAGAGTTAGCGATACCTCTGCGGTTTGTCGTGGTTCATTGTCATTTTATTTAGCTGTGTAAACAACCAAAAAAATTCCTATCTAGACTAAAGATGTGGCATTGTGCCCTATGAGGTAGATAACAGCTTTTAAGATACAGCGTGAGCAAAGCGTGCCGTTCTGCTCATTCTAGGATTGAGGCTTAGACTAAATTTGTCTGTATGCTGTAGCAGAAACTGCGGCATATAATGACTGGGCGAGGGGGATGTGTCTGACTTTGGGAGAGGTCCGTCACTGTCACTCTAAATCAGACTCTTCCTGGGTCTCTAATTAAACATATAAAATCAGAAAATACAGCTGAGAGGTTGGGGACTGCGGTTTCCTGCGACGTACTTAACCGAGCGAAAACGTCCCACATGCTCCAAGGTCATGCATGAAGGTCATGCATGAAGGTCATGCATGAAGGTCACACATGGAATTCATGTCTACAAATAGCATCTTTCTCCAGGAGCCATGTCAATTCTGCGTATGAAGGTTTAGTGTTTGCCGAAACATCACCGGCTGCAAACACAGTCAGAAACTGGACCTCACCGTCTCATAGAGGCCCTGTGGTATGAAAGGAGTTGATCCAGTGTCTGGTCCGGCCCCCATAAACAGGACAAACTGTGAATCACTGGCACACCTGCCTAATCCACCTCACCCTCAGGCTGCTGCCTGATTATTTTGGTTGTTCTCATATAAACATATAATCACTTTAGATATTTTTACCTTTACATGTTTATATGAGCATGCATGTATTTATGACAGAGTTTAGTTGCCTCGTGGCCTTCAAATTATACTGTTGCTGACCCATTATTATTAAAATACCTGATACTTTGTCTCCCGGCTATTAAAACTTAATGATTTAATCACCAAGGTGGCACATTGGTGCAGCGGTTACCACTGTTGCCTTGCACTTCTGGGACAGGGGTTTGAGTCTCAGCTCTGGCTTCGTGCATTCTCCCCATGTCTGGGTTCCCCCCCTACAGTCCAAAAACATACTAAGGCGAACTAGAGTTGTAAAACTGTGTATGTTGTGATGTGTTGGTGCCTCATCCTGGGTGTTATTCCCAGCCTTGTGTCCATAGGCTCTGGGACCCTGCATCAGACAAGCAGGTATATGACAGGGGTGGCCAATCTTACCCAGAAAGGGCCGCTCTGTGTCTGGGTTATTACTGCAACTCCCTAATTAGGTTACTAATTAGAGGACTGACTGGCTGAAGAGTCCTCACACCTGGGTCTAAACAGCTGACCTAAAGGTTAACTCCACATACACACCAGCCCTTTGTGGATACAATTGGCCCCCTGTTATAGAAGAATTGGCCCCCTGTTATAGAAGATGGATTTAATTGCCTTTGTCTGAACTGGAAGCACATTTGGTGTTTGTGTATAATGACCCTTGAATGTCTTATTGTTGGAGTGAATCAACTGGGGTACATGAAGCGTGTAGGATAGGCTGATTGCTGAGTCTAACTTGGACCTGTAGTTGTGTGAGTGTGCGTGTGAGTGTGTGTGCCCTGCGGTGTGTTGGCGACTGCCCAGGGTTGGTTCCCGCCTGCGCCCATTGTTCCCAGGATAGGCTCCGGTCCCCCCCGCGACCCCAGTTGGGATTAAGCGGGTTCAGAAAATGGATGGATGGATAAATGAAATCGTGTCCAATTTCCCACCTGGATGTTCATACGTATGAATAGTGTTATATTCTGATCTTGTGGATAATTGGAATAATCTAGTTCCCAGTGGTTAGGTTCTGCTTCCTGGTGCAGGGATGAAGGTGGGCCCTCTTCATCCTTCGTAAGCTTAAATGTTTTAGATAAATTGAAGGAATCTGTGTTGGGTTGTCGCTCAGGTTCACGCCTACAACCTTAATAGCTTAACTGTTGACAGCAGGAGATTTATGCTGCTGTCTCCATGGTGCAGTAAACAATGTCCCTGGCTTCTACTTTAAATCTCAGCCAATTTAAATGGAGTATTGGGATCCCATATCAGAGTTTCTCCTATTTCCTCTGTCCCCTAGTGGATTTCATGCTCACTGTGCTCTGTATCTCTGTTTTGGGTGTGTCTCCAGTTTCTCACTCCCAGAAATCATCTAACCTGAACCCACCAATTAGCCTGTTTAATTAGTTACGTGCTCACACCTGTTCCTGACCCCCCACTGTATTTTAGTCTCGGTTTCCCGGGGATGAGATTGTCTTGTGTCCTTGTTAAGCTCTTGTGAGTTTATTTTTTTCTGTCTTTCTTGTTCAGTGGTTAATTTCCTGTTCTGGGGAACAGGATTTCTTGCTTAGCTGGATGACTTGTCAGACTAAAGGTCGTCTGGGCTAAATGCAAGTGAACCTTACATCCCACAAGTTATCCTGCTATGCAAGAAATCTGGCTTGATACAGGCCCCTGATTTTTGTCCTTTTGCTTTGGATTCCTTTGCATGTGATAGTTCTGCCTATTTGTGAATCTGCTGTCTGACTTTGTTCCCTGAGATGGAGCCTCACTGAGCTGATGTCCAGAGAGTTGCTGGATGTCTCCAGACCCTCACTGATGGTCAATCATACTTCACAGTTGTAGCTTCCTTCCACTCTTCCTGCCCAGTTGCGTAAGTCTTCACCCACACCAGCACGGGAACCATGACTGCCAACTCCAGAATACTACTCCGGTGATCAGATGCCAGTTCCTTCCAGGTTCAATGCTCTTCTGAATTGCAGCCTTATACTGTCCCAAGACTGACTGCCTACCTCACCACCGATATCAGGCCGCAAATGGGGAGGGGCTGTTTAGGGATCTACTGGTCGATTTCTGGATGAACAGCAGGCCAAGATGTCCTACTCCAGGAACAAGGTAATCACTCAGTGGAGTTTGCCATTGAGTTACACACCCTAGCAGTGTCATGTCACTGGGGCGAGGAGCCTTTTGATCCGTCCACAGCGGACTGACCTTAACACTTCAGGATGATTTGGCCTCTGCTTCCTGCAGGCCTACATTTTGTTGCTATGGTCCAAGTGCCAAGTCTGAAAAATGAAGAAATCTGAGAAGGGTATTTGAGCAATGAGTTCCAGAAGATGTTTATAATAGTGTTTCTAACAGTTACTTTCTGTGGAGGTGGGGGCAGTTTTTTAGGATTCTAGAAATATATGTAGAGTTTACGCCTGGAAACCTGTCCACTTGTTTGCCTGTGATTTGAGGAATTCTGCTATGATTTGAGTTGGAAATAAATATAATTGGTTTGTGAACCTTCAGTAACCACTCTACATTCTTCCTATCTGTGTTCGGATGTCTATGTGGTTGTTGTATCTTTAAATTCTTTGGGTTCATGAAGTCTTTGTCCGATGTGACACAGGAGTCTAATGACTTCACACTGAGGTGATGTGGCATGCCATAGGTTTTGGATGGGAAGGCTCACATTGGTCTAGTCCTTTACCTGTCCATTCATTCACCTTTTTGGATCTTTTAGTAAGACTATTTCATACAGTTATATTGCTTATAACCGCTTTTGATGCAGCGTCAGTGACTTTACATTGTATAATCCCGTGTCATTGGTCTGGTGTTACCGTTTCTTCCAAGTCCTTCCCAGATCAGTTGTAAAATTCTATATTTATTCAACAACTTTACAAACTTTTGAATAAACATGCTTAAAATTTTGCCCAGCAAATTTCGCATCAGTGTATAAGAGGACAAAACGGGCTTGTGTTGGAGATCATACCTTTTTATCTTGTAAAATGAGACTGAGTGATGCAGCATTATGTAGGACCAGGATGTCACGCCCCCTCCTAGGTTGGGGGTTGCCATTAAGTTAGGAAGAAACTGGTTTCCACATGCTTCCCATCCAAAAAACAGCGATTTCCCCCTGTAAGAGACAAGATGTGCAGGCTATACTGTCTGCTTGCAGGAGCCCAGGTTCTGTTACCCTTGATCAGTGTGCCAAATACGGGGGGGTTCGACACCCCTGATTAACTCATGAGACCCCCTGAAAGCCTCAAAAGAGAAAATCTAGATTGGTATTGCGCAACAATAGGGAGATGGGGACCCCCCGAATATTGACAAGCATTTCGCACACTGCCCTTGATTATATATAAATACACAGAATGTACTCATCCGATGCCACAAGGTGCCAAATTCCATTGTGGGACACCTACAATAGATAGTTTGTTGTGGATCTGCAAGTGCCGAACCTCAAGACCTTGGGACATACTAGCATTTTTTTAGCCTAGCTATTTGGATACTCTGGGTCATGCTAAGCTAGTTACTGTAAACCTGCAGCTTCGCAGACACTAAAGTATCTGGCTTGGTCTTCCAGGTTCAGCTGGGTTTTCCAGGTTCAGCTGGGACAGCGATACTGAGCTAGTGCTGCCCATCCCTGAGGACGGGGGTGGTAATATGTAATTTAGGTTAGATGTACAGTACCGGCCAAAATTGTGGACATGCCAAGCCACACACAAAGGAGAATTGTAGTGCTGCATCACATGACCTGGTCACCTGACGACAGCACAGTAGGAATGATTTTGGCGGAGTTTGACCAGGGTGTGAAGGAAAAGTGGCTAATGAGAGCTCAGCATAGACGTGGGACCTTCTGGACAGGAGGCCACCCCATGAAACTGGTGTAGAGGAGGCAGTAGGGTGAGCCAGTCCCTGGAACAATTGGGCTTAAGGGCCTTGGTCAGGGGTCCAATGGTGGGATCAGTCTGCCAACCACAGAATTCAAACCAACAACCTTCTGAGTCCCAACCCACAGGGCTTTGTGGTGTATTGAGAGTCACAGTATCCAGGGTAATGTCGGCATACCACCACAAAGGATGGATCACATCCAACAGGAACTGTGGAAGCAAGAGGAAGCTGTCTGACAGGGATGTCTGGGTACTGACCCGGATTGTATCCAGAAAGGACAAAACCGCAGCTGCCCAGCTCACTGCAGAATTAAATGCACACCTTGATTCTCCTGTTTCCACCAAAAATGTTTGGCAGGAGCTTCAGAGGGTCAGTATTCACAGGGTCAATATTCAGGCTGCTATAGCCAAACCTTTGGCCACTCGGGCCAAACGTCGCTTTCAATGGTACCAGCGGCACAAATCTTGGGCTGTGACATGTTTCACGTTGTCATTGTTCTCTGATGTTCACTTTCCCAGTTACCCAGACCATTGCATACCCAGAGTGCAGCATGGGGGTGGATCAGTGATGGTTTGGGCTGCAGTATCACGGCATTCCCTAGGCCCACTACCTGTTCAGGAGGGGTGCGTTACTGTGAAGGATTTCCAAACCATTCTGGACGACCTTGTTCAACTAATGGTTCAAACACTGTACCCTGAAGCTGGTACCATCTGTCAGAATGATGATCTGCCAACACACACAGCAAGACTGGTGATGGTGTGGTTTGAACATCTCCCATGGCCTGCACAGTCACCAGATCTGAATATTATTGAGCCACTTTGGGGTGTTTTGGAGGAGCGAGTCAGGAAACGTTTTCCTCCACCGGCATCACTTAGTGACCTGGCCACTGTTCTGCAAGAGAAATGGCTCAAAATCCCTCTGGTCACTGTGCAGGACTTATTTCTCATCCGCAAGATGAGTTGATGCTGTATTGGCCGCAAAAAGTAGGCCCTACACCATACTAATAAATTATTGAGGTCTAAAAGCAGGTGTTTCCGTTTTATTGTCCAAATATTTTTGGTCAGTGAATAATTCCAAGTTATTTTAGAATTTTGATGCTTTTATTCTAAAATGTAGAGAATAGCCGAAATAAACATTTACTGTATATGGGTGGATGTGTCCAAACTTTTGACTGGTAATGTATTTAATACCTAAATCTCTTTTCATAATTTAGCTGATGAGCATTTATATTTTCAGTTATGCAGCAAAAATGTCTTCTCTGTTAAAACGAGTCACGCCTTGCGTTTTATTATTGCATGTTACTGATGATGAAGCTTTGCATCAAAGAAAATGGAGATATCAGTACACTAATAAGCAGATCATTGTCATAAAATATATTTCTGTGCATCTGAGCAATGACCAAAATGTGATTTTCATGTCATTGTAGATGGCATGAACTCTGCAAGGGAGCACTCTGGACTGAAAAAACAACGAGAATTTAAAATTAATGAAAATAGTCTGAGTGGTCGGGCTCAAAATGAGGTCTCCAAGCAAATTACTTACTCAAGCAACTCCTACTTAAATATATTTTTGACTCCCAAACAATTAAAATCCATCCATCAGCCTGTCATTCATACTCTAACCTCTTATCCAGGTCACACTCATGTGGCTAAATAAAATATATAATTTTGCTAATAAAGTTATGTGGCTAATTTCCAATTCCCTGGTTTAATCACCTACACTTTCTAAGCGGGGAGAACTGCATAAACGTCTGTCCGGTTACATTATGTTCAGGGAAATGCAAGTGCAGGCATTAAAGATTAAATATGAACTATGTGAATCTGTGAACACTTCGGATAATTAAAAATGCACATGTCAGCGCTGCCCTGAAGACAGGCAGAACGTCAGCAGACTCCACTGTCTTTCTGCAGAAGCTCCTTCAGAGTGAATTCGTTGTGTAGTTAAGCCGGCTCACCTGACCTTGCAGAGTTACATGCAAGGAGAACGACTGGCTAAGAAGGTGGTCTCAGCCATTGGGCCACAACGTGAGGTGCAGTTTGAAAAGGCCCACTGCCTCCGTAAGGAAGGTCTCTTCACAGTAATGAAATTACTGGTATTTTTTTAATGGTCTGTTATAACCAGTCAGTTTGTTACTTTGTATCATTTTACTTAAAGGAGCCAAAGTAACTTAGTTACTCAGTTACTACTGAAGTACAAATCATGAACATATATAGTAACTGCATGAAATACATAAACTACTATGATTGATTAACGATGAATGAGCACGGGATCAGAATGTTACCAGCATTTAGTTTCTTGTTAATTAATGCATTAAGTAAAAGTGTACTACTACATTATTTGTGCCCCCTTAAGTAAAGTATTACCATTTATTTAAAACGGTGAGCCTTTTCGGATATAACAGTACAGTCAGAGAAGCCTAAATGTAATTTAGTTGAGGAAATAACACACTGATTTATTTCCGTCATACGCTGGGAAATCATGTGGCATTTAATTGTGACCACCACAGACACCACAATTATTCAGTACATGACTTGTAAACAGCCAAGTTGTGATTTACAATTCGCTGAAACGCAATCCCTTAAAATAACCACATTAGGATGGCCCAGGGATTCCCAGTGATGGATGTTTGTGGCTGCTGTAGAAAGCAGGTGAGGTATGGGGAGAGGTAGGACACCAGCAGGACAGGCCTGTGGCCACAGACATGCGAGGGTCGCCTCACCACTCCACACTGACACCTCACATTCTCCGCATTCCTGCTGACCCCTGTGAGGAGCCTCTCCATGAAACCAAACACTGTGGAACAGGAGGAATTCTGCCCCTAGGAGAGAAGGGGCGAAGAAGATGCCCATTCTGTCCAGCAAGGATTGGCGCATCGGTGCCTGACTTTGTGAATATTTTCCGCCACCCTCGTTGTCGTCATGAGGCTGGCACATGGGCTGGGCTGGGATGGGATGGAATAGGGGTCCCAAAGACTGGTGGGATGTAAATTTGAGGCCAGTGCCCCAGGACATTTCATGCATTCTGACCTTCCACTCTAGCGACATGCAGCCTGACTGTCTTCGCCAAACCGTTTTGACTTGGCGTCACCTCGACTGACACTGGGCATTTACAGACGCTCCCCAAATAACGCTGCACGCTTCATGCTGCGGGGCGCGTCAACGAGAGCAAATGGCTGCCAGATGTTGTCTTTAACACAGGCATTACGAACATGGCCTGTACAGAGATGGTGCCGTGTCCGTTTATAGCTTTGTACAACGTGCTTCCAGGTTCCAAGGCCAAGGACGTAGCTCAGAATAGATGTTCAGTTAACACCTATGATGTCATACATAAACCATTATTTCAAGAATGAAGCTAACTTTAAGGGGACTGCAAAGCTCACTATGCAAAGAGATATAACTTTATTTATTCTGATTCATTTTGATTCAGCTGTAATGTAAATTCTCCCCAGGGGGATAAGCGGTTAGGAAAATGGATGGATGGATGGATGGATGTAATGTAAATGACAAATGAATACCTACAATCGAGAAAAAGAAAAATACACATCTTATATCAAGTAGTGTGTTATTAATTAATGTCTTGATTGGTTAGGCGTACCCAGTACATTCTAGCCAGTTAACAGCAATGATTGGCATGACATTAAACGACACCAAATTTACAATAACAATTTTCCATGCTTTCCATCTGTGACGGCTGAACGGAATTACCCCGGACAAATGAAAGGGCAGGAATGTCAGCACTGCCAGCAGTCTAACAAAGAAAATGGCATAAAATTTAGCATGTCATAGTGGGCAATGATAAAAGTCACCGTTCAGAGGTTGATTTTTGAACACTAAAGTCTGTTTTTCAAGATGGCTCTAATTTTATCTTAATTACAGCTATGGTACTGAATAATTTGAGTTTACGAGTATATCGCATTGCGCTATGGGGAGTCAAGATCTCTGCAGTTCCAGGAACCTTTTTGATGAAAATTTGGATACTTTGGGGTCAGGTGAATTACAGAATTGACAAAAATTTAAATAGGAAAGAGCTTTACAGAAAAGCACGGAAGGTTTTGTGGCCTGGATGTAGATGTTATGTTGTGTTTTATTTTTTTGCCTCAGCACATGTGCACACCGGCGTAGTTTAACTTCTAACTTTGCACTTTGAAAGGAGGCTTTTTGTTTCCTTTGAAAAGCTCTCACCTGACCCGAGCAGAAGCTGCATAGCTGTCAAACATCCTCCATAAATGCCTGGAAGACGGAGGGAGGTTTCTACCGGGCCTATTTCAGGCGGACCAGTTGAAAGAGCCTTGCAACAGAACTCCATTCAGCTCAGATTAAGATCACATTTTGGGAAAGACAATGGGATCACTGATCTGAGCCCAGGAGTAACAGAGAAGAGTGAATGTCTTGCTTCTGACTCGGATACCTTGGTCCATAAAAGCTCGCCTTGTTTGCTCCTCTGAGAAAGAAACAATGTTCTCAAGAAACCGATTCTTCTTCTCAAAATGTATATCCATTTTCAGCATAAAACAAGCATTAGGCGGCGATGATCCTTTTAACCTCTGACGTGTCTGACGTGGCCTTTTTAGGCAGCGCAGTGCAGGATTCATTATGGAGCGAGTTCTAATTTCCCTGGATGAAAATGAATAAGGTTAAAGCTGACATGGATGGTCGGGCACAGCTTTGGTATTTCATAGGATTATCTTATTTTGTTCTTTTTTGGTCTTATCTTCCATCAGGATTTTATTATCCCCAAAATGCGTTAAAAAAACCTGCATCCATTTCCAAATCTTTAATCAGACTGGCTTGATACTGATTAGGCTGAGATACACTTGGCAATGTCACCTCACTCCTGGATGTGAGGAAGGCAGGGACTGAGGTCTCCAGTACTATTCATGCCAGGTGGCTCACTGTCCTTCCACACTATGAACACGCCACATAGCAGAGGTAGAAAGTTCAGGTCCAGAAAGTACAAATCCATACCAAGATTTTGTTTCAACCAACCAGTTGAGTATAAAGAGTCACATTCTCAGAGTATTTAGCTGGTTGGTTGGACCTGAAATTTCCACCTCTGCCACATTCACTACTCTGCACCTACTTCATGAAAGTGCAGGCCCACTCTGTAAAGAGCCTAAATTCACACATGCAGAAAGTGTGGAAATTGAAAGTGAAATTTTGGGGATAAAATTGTGTAATATAAGCGCAAGCTAGCTTCCAATGCCGGTCAAAGCCGTCGTGCTGCATTTCAGCAATTTTCCTCAAGGTGTCCCTGTAGGCAGAATGTATTCAGAATTCATTGGCTATATGAGAAAGATGCATTCTGAATGACACGATGCCTCATTAATTATAAGATATATGTGCAAGTCTGTAATACATTTAGTGAGAGAGAGAGCTAGGAGTGGTCAGGTTAAATTTCCATCAATGACACATTCAAAATATTCCTAAGGTTCTCCACAAAATCAAAGGGTTTCAGAAGTACATTATTTGTTCAATGCCTTTCTTATTTTTTATCATTTGAATTGATATTCGCTCTTTGTACTTTTATGTGGATTAATAGGCAATTATCCATGTAAAAGTCTGACACATTATCAGATAAATATGAATTGAATTGGCCAATTAGCAGCTTTGTCCGGCGTCAGTAAACAATGCCACTTCCGCCTTCTGTGTACCAAACTGTTCTGTGAACCAAACTGGCAGAAACCGTGGCGCCGCTGTGCTGCTTCTCCGGCGGTAATCAGATCTATGAGGCTACGCTGCACCAGACCCACCCTCACCTAACATTAACACCTAACATTAACACCTAACATTAACGAAAATGAACATTATATAATATGACTTTCATATTTATTTGGCTTTATTAGAGCTGTTGTGTCTCATTTTACAATTAAAGTTTTCCAGTATACATCCATTTTTTTTGGGTCGGTATATTAATTACTAAAAAAAAACCTGCTTTCATGGGTATTTTAAAAAATAAGAATCCTTTGGAATGGAATGACAAAATTAATTTGAATCATCAGAAATCCTGTTAATCCTGTATTCATATACCAAGTAAAGCATATAAAATTTTACGTCACTGAAACATGCAGAAAATGTAATTCTCTTTACAACTTTTGAAATACGCGAACCCTTTCTGATAAGTCAGCCACAGCGCATATTGACCTAAACGTTTTTGAACCTGAAAATGGACCTTCGCTGCCTCCTCCAACAGCCCAAACTCCACATACATGTAAAAGTGCTATTTTTGTAGAGCTTCCAACATGGCTGTCAAAAAGTATAATTACGAGCAACCTCTAGTCAGTTTTGTGTATGCCTGGGACACTCAGGCTCTGTGGGCCCATTACGGTTCCTCACCTCAGGGGTGTCCAAAATCCTGTCTCTCACATTAAGAAAGTCAGGGCATAGCTAATTGAATTGGACTGCAGTGTGACAAGCCACTCAGAAAAGAATTGGTTAAACATTGCACTCACAGATCTCTGTCCAAGGCCAGCCCGTCATTTCAGTGGGACTGCCCGTCATCTGTAGATTGCCAAACTTTTGCACATCATCCGAAAAAATATTCCAGCATTCGTATTTTTTTCACAACCGCATCTGCAGATACCACATTCAGGACGGGTATATTTACAGATATGAATGAAGTTGATTAGTTCAGACTTTACATATATCTCTGACGTGTTCTGTTACTTATTACCAATCACTGCATTTTTCACACTGTCCCTAATGTTTTGGAAATGAAGGTTATACATCTCAACCTTCATATAATTCATCTCAACCTATATAATTATTCAAATTATATATATATAAATTATATAATAATAATTTGAGAGATGTCTCAGTTTGAATTATGTAAAATGGTCATAGATTATTTTATAGTAACAATTTCAGATTCAAAATGTATATTTCTGCCTTGATCCATGAAGGAACTTTCTCCAAACTGTCCCAAGCTTCCAATCTGGCATGACATACACTCAGCCACACAAAGCTGCATGGATGAGACTAAGGTGCCCAGGACATCCACACCCATCTGCGCCATGGGAGCCTTAACATACTATTGCAGTAATGGGGCATGAAGTTGGTCTTGAGGTCCCGTTCTGGCTACATGGCCACTGCACTGACGGCAATGGTCCTCGCCATACAGCTTACATTGGCTTCAACAGAATGCTTGGCACAGTGAGTGGAGTATTTTTGTGACTCTGCAGTGGCCTACTTCTGGCAAATAATGTTGCAGCTCAAATATTGGCTCTCGTAGGCCATTGGGACTAGCGGTTACCAACAGACTTCACAGATTGCTGTTTCCATCCATGCTCTTCTAAATTTTTCATGCTTGGTCAGGAGACTCGACTATGGTGAATACAAGCTTCATACACTAACGATGAACCTTACCACCTTCTCCATGGAAGAAAATGTCTCTCTTCTACCCAATACATGTATTCAAATAAAGGTCAGTCTTTTGTTACTTTAAGAGGGATGTACCATATGTTAAGTCTACAGGTCACTACTATTACTTTTTGACTTAATAATGAGATAATGCAATAATGCATTAATGCAAGACGAGTCAGCATTAGGCTGCCTGTGTCCATTCTTGGGAGAATCTACTTCCAAGTAGGAAGAAACAGTTCATGGCTGGTGTGAACAGTGAAGGGACTCTTGTCATTGTCTCAGCGTGAAGTGAGAAGTGGACCTCAGCTTGGTGGAAGAAGGTCAAACCTGTGTTTGGGCCCCAGGCAGACAGCATCCTTTCCCAAAACGGGGGATACAGCAGAGAACCTGGACACGAATCAGGAGATACAGGAAGATACTCCAAGAAACTGCAATAGCTGCCTAACGTTAGCCAGGGACAGCCACTCTGTTGTGGATACAGATCTATCATCGTCTCCGTAACACCACCTTCCGAGCACAGTACTCCAGGATTGGTCCCATAATGAATTTCTGCCTTTCTAAACTCCTCTATCATGTTCTTTATGTGCCATTTCAACCCCTCTGAACCATACAGTTGTGACTTATTGAAAAACAAGCTGCAGCTTCAGTCGATGAACCAGCAACAATACAGCTACTGATTATCCAATCACGGCGCTGTCCATCCGTGTGATGCATACCGGCGATTCGGTGCATCGGCCCCACAGTGGACAGGATTACTCGATATTGGTAATCACCATATAGTTTAACTCAGTGGGAATTAAGAGCATATCCCATGTAGGTACAGTTAAAACAAATGGTGACTGATATTTAAGGGCAGGTGAACCTCTCTGAGGGCCCTAGGCTGACATGGTGGGTGGGGGGGAGGGGCTTAATTGGCCCATTTCAGCAATTTTGGAAGAGAAAATATAGGGAATTAAAGACGATGGAACACCTATAATATGCTAATCAGAGTGCGGGGTGCAGTGATACAACTTAACGATCAGAGTGGGGACGCGAAATTCGCCGAACAGGAGGAGGGGGGTCCACGCCTGCGGATTGATCAGCTGTCACGATCGGGCGGAGGCGAGCGGGGAAGGAGGCGAGCGAACCCAGGTTATGGGGAAAACGGGGTTTAATCCAGGTGACGAACGGCAAGACAGTACACACCATGACACTACAATGACGGATCTGGGGAAGACTAGACAGAACGTGGACTAAATACAAAAGGTAACAAGCAGGAAACGAACAACAGCTGGCAAACGGGAGGATTCCACACGGGGTTAACACGGAGGTGTAGTCCACATGAGGGCGATCGGGGCTGGGCGTGACACATACCATTTATATTTACATATGATGAACAATTTTGCAAAAAATCTGATGATCCACAACACCACTGACTTCCAGCTAAATGTCATAAAATTGCACTAAATGTTGAAAAATTGGCAAGTACAAAAATGTTTAGTACCTTTACAAACGGCGCCCCATAAAAGATACGCCGGTATTCACATTAAAGGATCCTAAAAAAGTTAAACACGTATATATCAAACTCTGACATTTTGTCTTTACGCGCATATAACTAGAAAAGAGATACATGTCGAGAGTGCCACATCCCCAACAGGCCTTGGGGCAATATAGCAAGCTTTCCTGCATGACCTAAGTAGACCTAACAGCAAGAGATTGTAGACACGACCAAAAGGAAAGATTTCCGCCAACTAGTTTTCCCCATACAGCCGTTATTTACACCCCCATGTAGATCATCACGGTCAACTGTACCTGCGCATAACTACAAACGAAAGATAAAAGAAAACACAGTGACAAACATCAAATAGACCTAATTAAGAAACAAGATAATCATAGGTAACCTAAAACACGCTGTATTCACATTAAAGAATCCCAAGAAAAGTTAAACACGCATATATCAAATTGACATTTTGTCTATCCACGCATAACTTCCCCTAAAATCAATCACAGATATTTATTACGGTGAGCGGTCACTGTACCGATTTTCCCCCTCCTGTAAAGAAACAGAAGTACCCCACAAGTATCATCTACGGCCTTTTTTCCTCACTGGAAAAAGAAAAAAAAGAAAACTACAAGGGACTTCCATAAAGTGAGTATATTATTTGTTATATACATGTTTTATGATAA
>JAODLD010000124.1:16451016-16462976 GCA_026781065.1 Mormyrops boulengeri
CAAACGGGAGGATTCCACACGGGGTTAACAAGGAGGTGTGGTCCACATGAGGGCGATCGGGGCTGGGCGTGACATCAGCCAAATTTACGAAATATTATTTCATTATAGATTGTAATATTTTAACCAAATTTGTTATATAAATGGTGTGGAGTGGACGTTTGATCTATGTGTTTTCTTCAGAGATCCAGAGAGTAAAAATCCAGTCCAAGATTTTGTTTCAACCAACCAGTCGAACATAAATATTCTCAGTCACTGGGTATTCAGCTGGTTGGTTGAAATAAAATATTGACCTGGATTTTTACTTTCTGTACCTGAACTATCCACCACTGGTTACAAAAAAATGTAGTAGTAATCAGCACAGTTCCCCCTAGAGTGTGGGGCCCAGGGTTGGTCACCTCTCCGCCCTCCGCCAAACTCCGCCCCTGTTGACATTGCATGGACGCACCTAAAAGAGGCTTCCTCTCCCCCATTATTATTTATAAATGTGTCAGCCTTTATGACAATAAACCATTGCCTGGAGTCTAATGTCCAACCCATTATGCTGCAGTCATTTTATACAGCCCTTCCTAACATAATTACTCATTTAATAAAAGTTTACCACCAGCAAAATAATGATTTGTGCTCAGTCTGTGAGAGATCCTGGGTAGGGGTAATTTGCTTATCCTTACCGAGTTCCACTGGAGGTTGTCCTATTTCCAAATATTTAAACTGCTGTAGGCTATTTACTGAAAGTCCCAGTAAACAGGCATTCATGGTTATCATAAATGTATTAATTGTATTACCTGACCTGGTGGGTAGTACCTGCAGTTTTAGCACCAGCTCAGTGTCGTCTCCGCAGACACTTCGGTATGCAAGCCAGTAACTCAGAAACCATTTGACAGATCTTTATGACAGAACTTTGTGCCACCATAGTGTGGGTGAGAAACTAAAACGGAATACATTTTGTGACAGAGTGCCCCAAAACTGAAACAGCAGCACCTGAAAAATGTCAGGTTTGACACTTGATATTGTTAAGATGATAACTCAATACCTGTTTGATGGATCTTTTCCAGACATTGTGGGGGGTGGAAAGGCACTGTTTATATTTTGAGACGGATTGCACCAAAATTGAAGTGACACCGCTTAGTAGCAGCAAAGGGAATGTTGAAAGCAGACAACATGTCACCTTGTGAATGTGATAAAGCAAAAAGCATTTGATGGACCTTATTACTGCTACACAAAAACATTAAATGGATGAAGATCTGCACCTGGTTTAATTTTCAAACTGTTCCAAAAAAGTAGCAATACTGTGCGGCAGCAATGGAAGGAAATAGCAGCTGTAGAATATACGTGGTCTTGTGAAAACAATAACTCTAAAAGTATAGTATGGATCTCTATCTTGCAGACATATTGTAGGAATGGCAATCTGGAAGAAATCTAAGACAGATCGTGCCAAAACTTTAGCAGTGCTGCACAGACAAAGAAAGGGTAGTTTCACATATTTGATCACTTTTGGGTGATAACAAAAAAAGTATTTGACAGATATTTTGCAAACTTTGCAGGCACAGTGTACTGGTGGAGAGCTGAACCCATTTAAAAGCTGAGGCAAATCACACCAAAACTGAAGCAATGGTGCTTAGTGACAATGATGAGAAGGATGAGATGATTAGAGGGTTGATCCTTGTGAAAAGGATCAACCAAGTTGCAATTTTTATATATATGGTGGATATTGTTCAACCTGGACAATTTTTGAAATCTTACTTTTTCTCTGACTTTAAAAATATCATCTTAATTATAAATATTAATATGTAAAAGCATTATTGAAAGCTGAGGAACTACTTCATAGACCACAGAGGCGTAAGCATCCCCGTTTACCCTTAGTGATTCCATTACAGTTCTGACTTTTACGTCACAGAAAATTTCGATCATAGAGCAAAAGAGAAATAAATATAATATCGGGTGGGTGGATGGATAAATATATATGGAACCAAAGCATAGTTACTATATACAATTAACTTGTACATCTTTATGGTTCTTAAATTAAATTAATGGGGAATCAGGACGTAAAGTATATTTAGAAGACTTTCCAAACAGAAGAAAGTGATCAGAGCAATGCTCACAAGCAGGATGTATAAACCATGATGTGTGTCTTTGAAAAACAAAAACTGGACATGTTTTATTATAGCAATAATAAGGTCAATTGAATCGGATATTTTGTGAAATACATTATATCCTGACACAAGTTAAATCCAGATGGATAGTGAAGGATTGGGTGATGTTTTCTCTAATATAAGTGCATCTGCTGTAGCTGGCAAATGAAATTAGTGTGGAACCTCAGCGTACAGGAAATATGAAGGCACCTGCTTCATCTGCCTGGTGAAAGAGGCGCTTGGACTGAAGGAGCAAAAACTACAGTGAAAAGCTTTGATCAGAAAGGTTTCAGGATATCAAAGTGAAATCCGTGACATAAACGCAAAACGTAGAAATTGTTTTCTCCACACTTGCTACTCTGTTACACGGCCTTGTACACCTTGCACTGAGAATCTGAGCCATGCACATTACCGTTTCACGGAAAGACATTCATCTTCCAGCCACTTAACCAGAACTGGGTTGTCGAGTGTAAGGATATAACACATAACTAAATTTTGATAAATGGATCCCAGAGTTTTGATTCTGCTGTATTAGGGTTGCAGACCTGAAAATGTTGAATATTAAAAAATAAAATAAAAGTGACTGCAGACTGCTCTAGGGCAAATAAAGTGCTAAAATATTTGGGAGCTATTCGAGCACCACATTTTGTATATATTGAATCACTCTGAGAGGTAATTTAGAAAAATCCCTCTGTTCACTAACCAGAAGCAATATGGCTGTCACCACTGTTTCATTTAGAGAAGACAAGTTTCAAAATTGTTTCTTGCTGGCGCTGAGCAGGTCTTGGAAAATTCAAGACCCACTTCAATGGGGGCTGAGGGACAGTGATCTGAAAAACGCAAAGCTGTTTGTTTGCGGCTGCTCTTCTTTGCCTGAAAGCGGCCCCTCGTATCCTCGGAGAAAAGCTGCTCTGATGCAGTCGTCTGTGCTTTGTAATTACGCCTCAAATCAGCAGCACAGGCCAATGAAACGGGGGCCGTTGGGGTGTCTCCCCCCACCCAGTAGCATGATTAAAGGGCTGCGGTTTCTGTAACGCCCTGTGTATGTTTTACTCAAACTTGTTTTAGATCGTGCCTGGTGCTATGACGAAGGACATACGACAGCTGCCAGAATACTGAGGGGCCACACAGGAGGACAGCGAAGGTACCACGCTCCCATTTGGCCTATTTGACAGGTTCCTGTTAGTGTAAATCCAAGTAGCAACAACAGGGTTGTCATGGAGAACCTGAAGGTGTTTGGTCATAAGGGTCAGGGCTGGCGTTAGCACTATTAATAATGCTAAATCATTATTTTTGCCTGTCCTTTTGCACACTACGTTATTGTATGTCTGACTGATTATGTCAGAAGGGGTGGAAGAGCTAATACATATTCTGGGGCAGACTTGGTGATCCTCGTTATATATTATGTCAAACACATTTTCCTCTCTACCGTTAAGGATACGGTTTAGGTGTTTTGGACGGAAACATGCTTTGCAACTGTCAACAAAACGAAAGGCACTTGCAGCCTCAGATTTTAAGTATTCAGATTTTAAAAAATGGGTGAGATAATTATTATATCATTTTCAAATGAAAATTAAATAAATGTAGAGTTCCTATAGTTTAAGCTTATTTTTATTTGTCCATTTTCTTTTATTTGTATTTTTACATCTGAATTTCATGTACATGAGTGTGTCTTGGTACTCTGCTGTTCACACATACAGTATGACCCCGCTACCTGATACTAGATAAAAACTGGAAGATATGTAGTAATTTTACAAATATTCATTAATTTTAACGTTTAAGATGGATAACTGAAATGTTGCTGTTTCTTTTATAACTGTGTGTTGTTCCATTTTTTATGAAGTAATTTGCCAGTTTAACAGTGAACTTACCTACAATCCAACTTCAGCTAACAGTCCTTGAAATTCATAACGCTGAGCGATAAAACCCCTTTACTGATACACAGGTAACACTCCATTTGCTGGAAATTAACCCTGGCCACTTATGTGGACATATTAATTCCTAAAATAAGTGCTCACATTTTGTGGCTGCGGTTGTAAAAAAGGTGATCTATTGTTGGAGAACAGGGTAGTTATTGAGCTCAGACGCAGATGAAGGGTATTAACGGAGGTCTGGGCACAGTAATCTGTTCCGAATCATTGCGCCTGAGCTCCAGGCTTCTCAGAGTAGCCTTGTAGCGGCTGCCCTCAGAAAGCACCGCAGTCAGTGCACCGGCATCTAACGGCGGAGATCCCTACAGATCTCCAGATTTGGATGGCCTACATTAAGCAAGGACGGGCTCCAGGAATATAGCTGAACTCATTTCTAATCAAATTATTTTTTTAACTTCCAACAGATATGAAGACTGTGCCGTTCAGTTTCACTAGAACGTGCGTCTTCCATTTCATCTGTGTGTGAGTCAGACCAGGTCCAACCAATGGAAATACTGCGAAGTATATTGAAGAGCCCTGATACTCTGTCTTCGCTATGAGAACAGTAATGCAGATGCATTTGACGTACAAGTATGAGGGTGACGCCTCACTCTTAGGGTGCTCACATGCCACCGAGATCACATGTCACCAACAGACTATTGTCAGGTGGCAGGTGTGTTAAGGTCATTTTGGATCATTCTGGCTCATTTTCAGTCGGTTTTCAGTCGTATTTCATATATATAAATCATTTTTTCAGTTTGTTCAGAGTGTTGAATGACTGGTTCCTAACAGCACATTTGTTGGGATTGATGCCAACAAATGCTTCTAAAATTCTGCATTTAAATGCAGCGTATTGATGTCTGAGCAGGTATCCGGTAAACAAACACAAGTAAAGTATGTTAAAAATAAGGCAAACATCAAAGCTGTCAGGGCAGCAGGAACATTTAACCAAAATGTTACAAGTTCCAAAAGCCTTGTTGTCACAAAGCTGCTACCCGCCGTACTCATTACTCAGAGGGGGGGTCGGCAGGTCAGGCCTCAGTGCCCATGATTGAATATTCCAGCCCTGGCACAGTAGTAACACCCATTGGGCCCTTGAGCACGGTCCTTAACCCCCACCTGAAATGCCCCAGGGGGACGCTGGATAGATGGCCTGTGCCTGGACCCCAAACTTTGCTCTCAGCTGTAGGTATGTATGTGTGTGTGTATTTATGTATGTATATGTATATACAGTATGTATGTGTGTATGTATGTGCGTATATGTATGTATGTATATGTGTGTATGTATGTATGCGTGTGTATATATGTCTAGGGGTCAGCGTGTGGCTCAGTGGGCTAAGCCTGTGTGCTTGTAATCACAAGGTCGCCAGTTCAAACCCAGCCTCAGTATGTCTGCGGGTCCTTGAGCAAGGCCCATAACCCCCCCCCCCCAGCCGCTACAGGTGGCTGCCCTTCGCGGATAACTTACTCTGGGAAGAGCAAGTTGAGGGAGGCATAAAGACAATTTCCCTACAGGGATTAATAAAGTATCAATTATTATTATGTGTGTGTGTGTGTGTATCAAATGAGAGCAGGATGGTATTTGCGAAAAGCATCCTTCCAATGTACCTTTACGTGGGCACACAGTGAGTAAAGCACAGTTTCTAACTTCATTAATTTGGCCGACGCTTTACATCCAGTGTGACAGGAAAACAATGGGGGTCAAATTACAGCAGATATAATGAGCAGGAATGAATGGCGGCGCAGAGCATACAGGGAGAGCATAGAGGCAGCGTGTAGAGGCAGCGCGTAGAGGCAGCGTGTAGAGGTGCTCGCCATTCATACCGCTGTTTCTCTCGGAGGTGAAGCGGGGGATAATGGTCTCATTGTGACTGTGCCAGGACAGAAAGGCCCGGTACTGCCCCTGCCAGCACAGCTGATTAGCCAGCAGGCCGCAATCGCACGGCCGGCCCGGCCGCTCAGTGCAGCCCACTGTGTGTCCTTGGGAGTAATGCGCACCGCATCACAAATCTGTCAAACTCTTCCTTTCGTTCTCTTATCAAACTGGCTCGACTTGAAACAAAACTCTTCTCTTTGTGCATGATTCACCCCAGTATGGGAGAAGAAAATCTCATAGCAGAAAATCTCTTCTTCGCTTATAGGATCTTTCGATTCTAATGACGGTGGCTGGTTTGAGCTAGCATCAGATTACATTTGCTGATATCTTGTGGCTCGCTGCTGGATGTTTTGACTGTAAAATAGCTGCAAGAAAAGTTGCAAAATCACCTGGAGGAAAAGACATGGTGAAAGTACTCGGAGGTGTTTGATCCTAGTGAATCCCAAATGAGATGTAAACTCGTCGTGGCAGCGTGCAGCCTTTTTAAGGTCCAGCTAGACCAACAGTGTTCATCATACTGTACATCAGTGAAAAAGCTTAGGCCCTTTATTACATCTCATGTCAATATTTGAAGAGGTGTTCCCCTCAGCTGGGATAAAAATAAAGGAACTGATAGCAGCAGCAGAAGTTCACTACTGTAGGACCCTGACCTGGCATGACGGATGCTTTGCTGGCCTCGGCCAGGTCTCTTATGGTCGAGCGCCAAAGAAAACTCAATACTGTGTGAAGTGGGCTTGGAAAGAGAGATCCCTGTGCCAGGGAGCAGCTCAAAGCGGTGCTCTGTGTGGGGATTAAGGTGCTGCGCTCCCCCCAGGCGTCCGCTTTCAATCTCAATCAGAAAGATGCCTCAGAAATACAGGGACGACTGCTTCCTTTCCACATTAATTTAAAGAAGAGGAATTAAAACACAAAGACAAGTCAAAAAAGTCTCACTGGTACATGCAGAGCATAGAAGCACGTTCCCTATAACGTTACACTGCAAGAAACTTTACAAGATGTAAGTAACTCCATATTACTCCATAAGTAATATAGCCTAAGCTGTAAACTATGAGCAGAGGAACATTTTGTAGGCCCAGCAGATCAAGTCTAACTGGGACGGCTCATGGTTTACATCGCTATAAGTATCAAACCGTTGCAGACAAGTTGACGGCACTTAGTGATTTCTGCTAGCAGACTCTCTCGACAGCACACCCAGGCCTAGTCATGAGATCCACCATTGTACAAAAGTAGGGGCGGGCATGGACACCACATGACTGAAGAAACCTTACTCCAACTCGACGGGTAGCAGTCCAACCTTGTGGGCTTCCCTCTGGAAACACCGTCACTCACTCATACCACAATACACCCAGCGAAACTAAACAACCAAACTAACCTGACTCAATTTTTCAGTTCAACCATTGATTTGCACAAAGTTAAACAAGCTGAAGCCACCCAGCAGAAGGTACGGTTTACAGTAGATGTTTGTTGTCAGAGCAAACAGTCCCAAATATGTTTCCAGTGTTTTTCATGCGCAAGCCCAGCCCTTGGTGTCTCCTCTGCATAGATGCAGCAATTTGACTGAAGTTATTCATTTGGAGTGCAGAGCCACCCACGTGCTGTTTACAGACTCTCCAGCCATCACTAACAAGACCCGCGGAGGACATTTCATTGCCGGGCTCCCTTTTTTGGAACTGTTCCGTCTCTTGACGGGGACTCTGAGGTGAGCCTGCTCAAGATCTACTCCACTGCCTCGCACACAGATTATAAATCTGCCTCCCAACATGAGGCAAGGACACGAGGCCCCAGAGGATGTTGCGTGCCGCTAATCAGAGCAATAATTTGCGCTGAGACAAATTAGAGAGAATCATCAGCCAGAATAGAAGCTTCTAGAAACACAGTGACTTTCAAAACGGCTCCTGGCTCTCATGAGCCGCTCGTTGTCACGGATGACACAGAAAAGTTAATGAAAACAAAAATTTACACTTAGCATTTATTTAATTCACTGCATTTTGTACACGGCTGAGACTAATGGAGACTATGTCTGTTCTGGTCCTCCCCAGTTACTGTGGAATAAAAAAAAATAAAAAAATCCCACATTTACGAAGCTAGGTCAAATATTCATACATTTTCAATAAATGGGTGTCCATTAATGGATGGAGTGTTGCACATTCTGAGAGAGGAGCATGAATATCTGTCAAATGCAGGGCACTGAGAAACAAAATCGGTTACATGGCCAAACAAAGGCAGTTTGCACTAAACGGGATTACTTAAAGCAGCATTTCTTCAGACTACCAAACATAACAAGCTAACAAAAAAAGGATTACATTCATATCTGCAACCCATAAACACTAACATAGGATACAAAAATCCCGTATTAAACAACGTTGACATTTTCGTAACACATGCCATTTAATTTTATTGCTTAATTTTTTTTTCATAATGGATCACATCCCACATCTTATAAAACTGTTGCTAATCATTTTTAATTTAAATTTTTATTTCCTAACGAAAGACAGACTTGGCTGATGATGTTATACAAATGTTAAGGAGGACCTGTGATGCATTTTAAGGTCTGTAGCAAATATTTCTATATATTTAGTAAACATTAAAGCCAAAGTCAGAAAAGCATTTCACGTGACTAACACTACACACAATAGTTACTTTTGAGTCATTTCCATTAGTATGCTTTGCATATAATTAAACGGATATCTTTCCTTAGAACGGAGAGCATTGTATTTTTCATTGTATTGTATTATATTTTATAGATTTGCCGGTTATTTGCTAGAGCTGAATTCCAGTTTGAACTGCTTCAAATTAGAACTGTGATGTTACTAATAGAGAGTAATTTAATTTAGTTTTATATTATTGGATGAGCTATCTTCTTTCCCCTGTAAAAATCAATGGAAGGGGAAAGAAAAAGAGAAGGGGAAAAAAATCTAAAGTCTGCAGCAAATAAAAACAAGACACTAAATATTCAACAAATGTTGGTGATTGTTGGTGCCAGGATAAAACATACGGGATTCAAACCCCTTTGAAACGAAGTGAATTGTTACTGTGGAGAGCACGGCATTACCAGCTTCCTGCCACCAGGGGGGTAACAAACAACTGGCACCACAGCAGGGCAAATCACCAAAGGATGTTATTTAAATTATATAAATACATACATATTTCTTTTTATCAGTTCTTGGCCGATCATTATCAAAAGCTTGTTAGGGACAAATAGTCTCTAAAACAATAAGAGGAAATTTAAGATACGTGAAGTATGTAACAATAAGAATACAAAAATTCTATATTAACTACTACTCACTTACATATGGATTTATGTGAATTTAGAATCACACTGACTGGAAAATGTGTTTGATTGTCTAATTTATAGTCTAACTACAGCATGGTTAGACCGATTTGTAGGGTGAGAGGGAATGTCTTAGGAATTGAACAAAGAACTTGTGGAAAAGAACATAAAAATAAAACGAGTGAAGAAATGCGAATTGAAGTGGTCAATAACCAAGATACAAAATCAATGCATCGCTGGGGCCATTGAATCAGTAACACGTACACGCCAACCCATTCGGAGGGTTTTTCCGCAGGACATTGGCCGACAGACACCCTCTGTCGGCCAAGACCGGTGATGGTCTACCGGCACCACCCAGTGATAGAAAGCTGAAAATTCACAGTTCCTATTAAAACTTCAACCAGGTAAAAAAGTCTAGTTATGTTGCTTTCCACATTTACAGTTTATTATAATTATATTTAATTTTGAAATAACTTGTTTCTGGTAATCATTTACACATCACAACTAGCCTATATTAGTGATGCATTTAATAAAACCACATATAGCCTGGCAAATCTTTACAGAGTCTGAAAACCGTATAAACCATAAAAATCCATACAGCTCTATATAGTTAAAACCACCAAAGCAAACAGACAAGCAAAGAAATAAACAAACAAACGCAAATGAGAAACATAATCAATATATTACTTATAAACTGAAACTCAATGCATCACTTATATTTTTCCAAATTTAAATTAAATTTGTACAGCAATCGGTTTGACTTTGGGATATACAGATGCAATTAAAAACTGCACGAACTCTATGAATTTCGTTCTGCTCTTGGCTGCAAACCAAATGCAGGCAAAAGGTACCGACTGACGCGAGCGCGCTGTTCTCGCGAGGTTTAGCGAGACTTGCCATTCAAGCAAGATGGCTGCCTCCGTGGAGAGCCTGCTCTCGGAGTTGTCGGGTCTCGAAGATCCAATAGAAGAACTGAAAAAATTAAGAACAGTGGTTTTAGCAACACCACTAGAAACACTGAAAGAGACTGTGCCTGGCCTGCAACTTGAAATAATATTCTCCCTTTTAAACACCAATGACAGGTGCGTACAGATTCTTGAAATACTGCTGAGTCAAGTCAGTTCAGTGTGGCCGTTTAGCAACAAGCGAAAAAGCTTCAGTTCTTAGATTAATTGTAGTTACTTGTGAGTTGTCAGTACTTAGGCCACCATATACAGAGACGGAAATTGTGATGCTGACTTCCTTCAATTTCGACACCCGCCCGTGCGCCAGGGAGCCGGTGCTGCGGATCTCTTCTTGGGTATTTCCGTCCAGGTGTCTTCGCCTTGGACATTTATCCCATCTGCATTTCAGTGCGCCGGTACACGAATGGGGGTCCCGAAAGAGGGTATCTCGTGAACGGCACCATCTAGTTCACCCGAGATCGAACCGGACAGATATTCACTCTCAACTAGATATAGGACAGGGGTCAAGTAAGTACTCAAGTAAATACCAGGAACAAGTGTGGCTCATCAGAAGCCAGGTAGGATAGAAAACATACTGGACAGTAGCTCTCCAGGACCGGAGTTGGAGACCCCTGCTCTAGGATAAAGCAGTCAATTACTGAACGATATGATTGTTTAATTGAAAGAACTGAATGAATTAACTGTGACCGAAATCATTTATTTAAAATATTTGTTAAAAATAACTAATCGTATGTAAAACGCAAAAGACGTGCACCACAAATACCTGTGCATATGTATATGTTATATTTACTTTTAAAAAACGGGAAACAAGAGTTGGTATCTACTGATCTTTCTAAGACTCAAAGGGCGTGTTTTTAAGCCGTCTCATTTTTTACAGGGAACAAATTGAGCTGTGTGTAGTAGTTTTGGGGCGCATTCTGCAAGCGCTGGACCCGGTTCACTTGGCTCAGAACTACAGAAATGAACTTCAAGCCGGACTGAACCACTCGGATGACTCTGTCAAAGCTCTGGCCATTTCACTGGTAAGTATGTCCTGCTGGTTTGGGAGCGAAACGACTCCTTTTCGGTTTCATTTTGCATTCGGTCTTATTTCTTTTGTCTAGGTTGTGCGGATTGTCGAGCACACTCAAGCTGTCACAGAAATCATCAACAGTCAAGACCTGTTAAAGACAGTAATCCATAATATTGGTGGAGAAAAAATATCTGTGGCCAAAGAGGTAACCATTTTCATAGGAGTGTAGCTTAGTGTACTGTTCCATGCGTTCCATGAATTGACTTAGTTTGGTTTTTGATTCTGACTTTTAAAATTTTTTCCAGGCTATTCAAGCTCTCTCCAAACTTACTCTTACGAAAGTGGGCTTAGATGCGCTCTTCCAGAGCAATTTATTGGAGCACTTAAAGGACGTGATGGCCATGAACGATGTTGTCCGATACAGAGTATATGAGGTAAATATCATCTCATGAAACTGTAACTAAAATTTTGTGATGCACATGTAGTACGTATTTGATGAATATATATATATATATGTATGAGTGTATTTCTTGGTCTGTGCGATATGTGTAATTGTGCACTAATGTTATTATTTATTGTATTTGTTGTTTCTTTCTATTGCTTCTTATCTACTGCCTGGTGCAACAAGTAAATTTCCCCAGTGTGGGATCAATAAAGTCTCATCTTATCTTATTTTATCTAAATAAAATGTTTCGCTTTTGGGCATGGGTGTAGATTTGGATGTGGATGGTGGGGACATGTCCATATCAATATTGTAGGAGTACCGTGTGTTTTTTGGGGTGGGGGGTTCGGGTCTG
>JAODLD010000124.1:16474228-16486087 GCA_026781065.1 Mormyrops boulengeri
AGAACCTGCACTACACGCCGAATACGTGTTCAGTTACAGCCCGATTCGGGAAGTAGGGATCGGCCTGGGAGGACCTGCACTACATGCCAAATTCGTGTCCCGTGTTACAGCCTGACTCGGGAAGTAGGGATCGTCCTGGGAGAACCTGCACTACACGCCGAATATGTGTCCAGTTACAGCCCTACCCGGGAAGTAGGGATCATCCTGGGAGAACCTGCACTACACACCGAATACGTGTCCAGTTACAGCCCGATTCGGGAAGAAGGGATCATCCTGGGAGGACCTGTACTACACGCCGAGTACGTGTTCTGTTACAGCCTTACTCGGGAAGTAAGGATCATCCTGGGAGAACCTGCACTACACGCCGAATACGTGTTCAGTTACAGCCCGATTCGGGAAGTAGGGATCGGCCTGGGAGGACCTGTACTACATGCCGAATACGTGTTCCGTTACAGCCTTACTTGGGAAGTAAGGATCATCCTGGGAGAACCTGCACTACACGCCGAATACGTGTCCCGTTACAGCCCGACTCGGGAAGTAGGGATTGTCCTGGGAGAACTTGTACTACACGCCGAATACGTGTCCCATTACAGCCCGACCCGGGAAGTAGGGATCATCCTGGGAGAACCTGCACTACACGGCGAATACGTGTCCCAATTACAGCCTGATTTGGGAAGTAGGGATCGTCTTGGGAGGACCTGTACTACACACCGAATACGTGTCCAGTTACAGCCCGACCCGGGAAGTAGGGATCATCGTGGGAGAACCTGCACTACACGCCGAATACGTGTCCCGTTACAGCCCGACTCGGGAAATTAGGGATCGTCCTGGAAGAACCTGCACTACACGCCGAATACATGTCCCGTTACAGCCCGACCCGGGAAGTAGGGATCGTCCTGGGAGAACCTGCAATACACGCCGAATACGTGTGCCATTACAGCCCGACTCGGGAAGTAGGGATTGTCCAGGGAGAACTTGTACTACACGCCGAATACGTGTCCCATTACAGCCCGACCCGGGAAGTAGGGATCATCGTGGGAGAACCTGCACTACACGCCGAATTTGTGTCCCATGTTACAGCCCGACTCGGGAAGTAGGGATCATCCTGGGAGAACCTGCACTACACGCCAAGTACGTGTCCCATTACAGCCCAATTCGGGAAGCAGGGATTGTCCTGGGAGGACCTGTACTACACGCCGAATACGTGTCCAGTTACAGCCCTACCCGGGAAGTTGGGATCGTCCTGTGTGAACCTGCACTACACGCGGAATACGTGTCCCGTTACAGCCCGATTCGGGAAACAGGGAT
The DNA here is from genome assembly GCA_026781065.1 of Mormyrops boulengeri. Classification (NCBI taxonomy): domain Eukaryota; kingdom Metazoa; phylum Chordata; class Actinopteri; order Osteoglossiformes; family Mormyridae; genus Mormyrops; species Mormyrops boulengeri. The sequence continues at coordinate 16,475,537 of JAODLD010000124.1, forward strand.
CGTCCTGGGAGGACCTGCACTACATGCCGAATACGTGTTCAGTTACAGCCCAATTCGGGAAGTAGGGATCGGCCTGGGAGGACCTGTACTACACGCCGAATACGTGTCTAGTTACAGCCCTACCCGGGAAGTAGGAATCGTCCTGGGAGAACCTGCACTACATGCCAAATACGTGTCCCATTACAGCCCTACCCGGGAAGTAGGGATCATCCTGGGAGAACCTGCACTAAATGCCGAATATGTGTCCTGTTACACCCCTACCTGGGAAGTAGGAACAATCCTGTGTGAACCTGCTTTCTACAGTCGGAATGCTTCCTGTGTGTACATTTGCGTCGCTTTGACACCTCTCTGGTATCCTCTGTTTTTGCAAAGCAAAACATAGTCATCCTTGTCGAAATTATGGCTTTATACATGTTAAGATGCACCGTTTCGTTTGAGCTAGAAGCTAGCAGAGCTGCTGTGTCCATGCGGGCAGCCATCTCAAATGTCGAAGATGTGTAATTGAGGTTATGTTTTCTCATCTCTATGGTTTCAGAAGGCAGCAAATGCAGCAGATTTACAAAGACAATCAGCACTTGTGCCAGTTTCAGCCAAGTTCGTAATCCAAGGTAGCTGACTGTGTCGACTCTCTGGCTTTCTCTCTGTTTTTCTTTATTCATGTATTGTTGCTGTGTCTGGGATATTGTGAGTTCAATTCTTATGGCCGGCAGGATAATCATCACCACTGGCTCATTGAGCGAAGCTAGATGCTGTAGCCAAAACATTCTGGCTGCTACCACATGAAGCAAATAACCGTGACTGTCTCATAACAATGACTTGTAGTCAATGTGTCGAATGCAGAAGAAATAGGACTGTGTGACTGATAAAAGCGAAATTGTTATATCCTGAGGACTGGGTCTGAGCCTCTCCAAAATGGCAAGGCTTATAGGATGCCCACGGTTAGTCATGGTGAGTACATACTGAGAGTGGTCCAAGGAGGGAATGACCACGAACTGCTTACAAGGTTGGGTGGCCAAGACTCATTGATGTTAGAGGAACATGACAAAGAGTTCAAGGTATTGCACTGGTTTCCAAATTCCCTGGGTATGAAGATCAGATCACACAACACTGTCCGGCAGCTACACTTGGTGCCAGATAGCAAAGGACACATTCAGAGGCCTTGACTGGTCAAGGCCTTGGCTGTGTCAAGCTGTTTTGGCGGCACTCAAAGGAGGAACAGCCTTTTAGGCAGGTGATCAGCACCACAAATGAGAGTTTTCATAATAAATAATGTGAAAGATTTATCCATGAGTACTGCAAGTTCATTGGGTGTCCTTAACCTTAAATCTCTATTTTAAGTAAGTAGTATATCTTTTACATACCATTTTACAGTTTGCAATTACCATGTGCTCTGCTACTGTACAAAGGAAACCTGTGTTCTCCCATTGGATTTGTACGCAATTGTTAATTATTATCCTGTGAAATCATTTATCTTATGTGACAAAAAGTCACTCTTTGCATACCACACGTAGAGTAGCTTCGAAAATCCCATAATTTGGTAATATACTTTAGTGTCTGGACACAAGAGCGAGTCTGCCTAACATTTTTTGTTTGAGTTCCTGTATATATTCTATGACGAGGTAGTAAAACACTCATGCCGGACGGGAAAGAGAAATCTTTTGCCAACAAAGCAATTTTCTTGTTGCCTCTACCACATAAAATCATGCTGTGCTGCTCACTGGTATTGCAGATAAAAGAAAGTTATGAATTGCTTTTCAGAAATATTTCTGCCTCTAGTTTAATATGTCAGCATGTTTAGCATTCTGGCTAACTTCAGAGTACGTTATACATGTAATTGTTCTTTCAATCACTTCCTTAGTGTTTTATATATGGTTTAAATTTCATTGCAGCAATGCAATGAATGAAAGTATCCTTTCACTGTCACTTGAGAGATGAATTTTACACATAATCACATAACTCTCAGTGATGTCGAACTTTAAGGTGAATGGAGACTGGATTGGGATTTGAAATATTAATGCAATTGTACTGAGCAAGAACCTCAGCTTTTTTTGTCTTCGAAAAGAGTTTTGTTTCAGCAGAGGAACAACCCAGAACTGACATCTCTAAAAACACACATGAATTCCTCTCGTCTGTCGAAGCATCTATGAGCTCCACGCCTCATCAGCTCAGAAATCTGTTCAGAATCTTGTGCCCATCTTAATTACATTCGCAGAAACCCAGGATGCCCTGAGGAACCTTAAAAAAGATACGCTTGTGAAATTCTTTTCCATTAGTCAGCAAGTGCTACATGCTTTCGTTTTCTGTAACAGTCCTAGATGTCGCTTCACTTATTGTTCGTCTTATCCCGCTATTTTGCTTATCTTTCCTTTGTTAACTGAAATGCCACAAAGAAATGTAGAACTGCCACAGCCTGCCTTAATTACAATATCCATCCAAGCTTCAGATTACTCAGAGCTATCTGTGGATTGTCTTTTATAGATTCAAAGTATGGGCTGGCATGAATAAACAGCCGATCCCTGTTACTGCCGTCTAAGGCATTGTACAGATTTCTTATTTGCAAATTAAATGAAAATCTGTTGCATGGTTGTTATCTTGGCTCTGGTGGCCTAGGATTCATCTCTCCTGTCCTGTCACAATTATGATCTCAGTACTTATACATGGGTGGAAAATTAATTGTTTGGATTCTGAGGTGTAGCGAGAGATATTTACACGTCGGCCAATCGCCTTTTGTTCTCTGGCTTGCATTCAATACACGCATTATTGCATTATGGAAGGAAATGATAGGATTGGTTTTTATGTGCCATCGTCAGCTGTTGATTTTAATAGCGACAGACATTTAAGGTACAGAAGCTACACATAAACATTTGCTTAAAAATGTGCAGTAACCAGACTGGATGGCTTATTTTCCAGGCCACCAAACCACTCAGTGTACAATAAACCAATAAAATGTAATTCTGCATTGTGATTAAGACTTAGACTGTTTTTATTTACATATATTTTGAAAAGAACACATGAATGGTCCTAAATGTTTCGGTGTACATTGCGAAGTGCCGTTTGTTTATATTCACTGCGTAATATCTCTTATTGACTATCATATATCTTTTGTACTCTGTGTTACAACCCTGTATTCAGAGTAATCTTCGAACAGGCTTATCTAGTGTAGGGTCATGGGGTATTGGTTCTAATGCATGTACCCACATTGTCAATTTTAGGTTTTGTTCGCTTGTAAAATAGTTGGACTCGATCAACAGCCTTTTCATCATGCTGTGCACTCGCAAAGAAGCGAGAAAACCCCAGGCATCTTTCCAGCTTTCTTTGATGTAATAAATTGTTTACTTAAGATTTTTTTTCCACAGAAAACGTTCTTAGTAAAAATACATCCATCCAGCAGTTTCCACACCACTTATAAACTAGCAAAATACTCACTGGATAATTTTAATAAGGTAATTTCTGTGGCAGAGAACTTAGTTGGTGTATTAGCATTCATTAAATTCAAATGTTTTTATAAGTTATGACTTGAGGCCAAAACATGTTCCTATGATGCCTTTTTATCAAGCCTGAACTTTATTTCCTGTTGGTTTTGCAGACCATCACCAATTTTATCAGCCTTTGCTCTCAGGCTTCGACACCACTTTTGCATCATTGAACACAGAATTTACACAATCTTCTCTCCAACTCTGTCTTCACTGCTGGGTTGAGCCTTCCATCCGGGTATGGCAGCCTGCGGTATTACTGCTTAATAAGGAAGTGACATTGAAAGCCAAGTTTGTGAGTCTCAGCTCAAAACTCAAACCACAACAGTAGGGAAAAGCTGAAGGACATTTTCTTCTACAGAGAGCAAGCATCCAAGAAAGAGTCCTGTATGATATAGAGGAGAAGAGCATATCATTTTACTGAAATGGTACAACAAGGCTGTAGTTTATGGTTGTTGGCGTGGGTAAAGACTTCAGTTAGGAAGTTAAGGTGAGTCAGGGCTTCAAAGATTTAATATTTCCCAGCAGGCCGAGCCTGGGGCACCAATTCCACACCAATGAATTATGTACAGCTCTGTCACAGAAAAAACCCAAGTAGTGGAATGTGCTTCACTCGTCTGGACAATTTTCTTAAGCTTGGACAAAGGCTCTGCAAAATTCTGCTAAAATATTCAAAGACCTGGGTTTAGTCAGACATGACAAAGGCTGATTTATACGGAGCGATGACTAGGAGCCCTGTTGCGTGAGCAGCACCGTGAGGCTCACTGCGACGCTCTGACCTGTCCTGGCCCAATGCTTATTTCATCTAGAGCTGTGTTGTACATGAACCTCGTTAGAGCTGTAAGTCTCATCCGATAGGTTCCTCCAGCTAAACTGTTTTACATAAACTTCATCATAAAAAATGAATGTAGTTTCAGTATTTTCCCCTGGATAACATGCTAGTATTTTATATATAAAAACTGTAGATTTAGTAAGGCCACAGTAATCTGTTCAGTCAATACTACCTACAGTACCATCTGATCAGTCAGTACAACCTGCACTTTCCCCATGAGACTATTATTCACTCTATTGTGAAAGTTTTCTATCTTGAAATGTAGGTCAACAGTGAAAAAAGACATTATGGGTGGGTGGGGGTAATGATAGTGGAACGAGGGATTCGCATTTTCAGAACTTAAGCACAGAGATACAACACGAAAATGGGCCGGAGCAGTTGTGCCCAGTGGTGCTCATCTTAGCAGGGGACCGTCTCAGGTCTCCACGGCGAAAGGCAGTGATCAATGTTTAATCCTGTGCTTCGTGTCCAGTTCACTGGCTGCTTCCCCTGCACAGAAACGAAATCACGAAGCCTCACGGCCAGACCGATGGCCGTTCTCTGGTCACCGACCAAACCGGCGCCGAGGCGACAGGATGCAGGCAAACGTTCGCACATTCCATCCTCTGACACTATCCAGCGGCAAAGTTGACCGGTCACCCTCTGTCCCAGGGTCACAGAGAATGCAGTTGGCCAAAGCTTCCCAGTCATTCCGGTTTTTTATGCTGAGGGGTGGGAAATGTCTGTGAGAAGGTGAAAGCTCTGCTCTCTGGGGCGGAATAACGCTGACTGCACTCTGGTTGGAGCCTCAATCAGAATTCTCCACACAGCACTTGGGGAGCCCTTTGTTTGGACTTCAGCTGTAATGAGATAAACCCAGCGGCACGTTTCTTTGGTATTTTCCAGGCTTTCACCGTTGAAATAGTCTCTCCAGATTCCTGTCCCTGTATCCCACATAACGGCGCTGCCCATCCCACCTCAGGAGATACACATATGGACATGAATTTAGGTTTTTCCACTCTCTGTCCCCGGCTTTACCCTCAGGGAATCCATATTAATTATTGCGGCTTGTGATTGCTTCTGCAGTCCCAAACTGTGCTATAGGGAGTAATGTCACTTTATTTAATGATTGAATTTGGATCACTGGTATAAAATCGCGAATTAGATAATGAAAATCCAAAAGTCACTGGCTACATGCTAAACTAAAAATACAGAAATGCATTTTGTATACAGTACTCACAGAAAGTCTTGTCACGCTTGCCTAATTCTGTAAACATTTTGCAAATTCACTGGTTTCGTAACAAAAGTCCATTGACAAACAATGTTTAACATATCTGCACATATCTTCCACACAGGCATTTTCTTTTTATTAAGTGTCATAATTTTGTTGACTGACTCATTCAGTTCTGTTCTTGCCATTTTGCTATTAATTGCAGTTGTAGTCACAGGCTCCCAAAGGGACACTAAACACAAATGTTTGGTGTTGTTAGGTTATTCCAAAGGTGTTACTAACTACAAAGCATCCAATGAGACTGCTTATCGCTGACTGCTTATCGTTGGTTGCTTATCGCTGACCACTTATCACTGAACTTTTAAATTCAGAGCAGCTCTTTTAGAAGCAAAATTTGGGCTTCAGTTTATTGCTACTTGAAATGAATGTTTTACTTCCGGCTGTTTCTAATATGATCTAGATTTTTTTGTAAACAAATGAAATAATAATTTTTGTTATAAAACCAATAAATTGGTAGTTTGAAACTGAAAATATTTTTACTGAATTAAGTAAATGTACCAGGACTTTCTGTGAGCACTGTAAATTTTAATAAATGACACAGTTAAATTTAACAGCTGTGCGTGGTAGTTAGGCTTAGGTTTAGGCTTAGGCTTAGGGTTAGTTCCTCCTGTTCTGCGTTGACGGCATTTCTGATATCTCTCCACCGCTTTTTCCATCATGGCCACCAGATATCAAGATTAAAGTTTTATTTCTCTATGCCAGTGTTTCCCAATCTGGTCCCACAGACATCTGAATCTCATTTACCCCCAACTTAAATGATCCTACAACAAGAAGGTCTGTAACACATGTTTTTTCCCAGAATGAATTTTAATACGATAACTGCACTTTTTAAAAAATGAATTATGGTTCGTAAAAAGATCTTAAAATGGAAAACTTTGTTGCTGTACGTGCTTTCTTAAAAACGTGCTACTACATTACCACTGAACAAGACTATCATTATTTTAATGTAAATAGTACCTATAAAGCAAATGGCAGGAAACTTTTTACACACCGCTTCTTGCCTGGACAGTCTGCCTCTGGGATTAGCCATACAAATTCACTTCCTTTACAGTCCCAGTGTTGAAAAAAGAGAATTTATCCAGGTAAGTGAGGGCCTTGCAGGTCACCAGGCCAGAGTATGTCTCCAGCAGGCTGCAGGGCCTCGTGTCTCGCAGGTCTTCCCAGATGGAGGACAGCTCGCCGGCCGTCACGTCGGCCGAGCTGAAGAGGAACTGGTAGCAGCAGCTGTTGTAGCGTACGTGCTTCTGTCCGGAGAAGCGGGAGCTGTGCATGGGAACCACCCCAGCCCGGCGCACGCAGAGGCCCACAAAGATGTCGTAGGGCACAGGGGATGCCACCTCCTTGGAAGCCACGTACACCTTGCGAGCCACGTCCTGCGACAGCACGAAGGCTGAGCCGGCACAGTAGTCTGGGAAGTACTTGTCGGGGTACTGGCTCAGAGACAGATAGCGTGGGCTGCTGGGCTTTCTGTCTGGCATCTCCTGGTGCACCACGCGGCCCAGGTACAGATCCTCTGGATGGCGACGTAGGGTCAGGAGGTATTCTCCGAGAGACTGGAGGTTAACGAACGTGGTCTCGTCCGTCAGCAGGATGAATCGGGCGATGGGACAGTACGTCACCACCCACCTCATGGCCAGAACCGTCTTTGGGGTCTGGTTTCTCGAGGAATCAATGAAACGAGCCTGGATAATATCTCCATAGCGTTTGTTTTCCATCCTGATGGTGGCTTGGGTGATGGGGGACCGGCTGGACCCTAGGAGGAACAGCGTCTGGATCATGAACCCCTGGATATGGGTACGGTTGGCCCAGGTCCTGCGGATATCCTCCCGCCGGCTTCCGTTTTCCGGGGAGCTGAAGACCAGCGTGAGCAGGAAGACGTCGCGGCGGGCGCAGGCTCGGGGGCTGCTGATGACGTACTGCTGCGAGTCGTTGGCCCTGGTGCTGCTCAGGTCCAGCTTGCGAGCTCGCTCACGAACCTCCAGCACCTTCACGTCCGTGTAGGTCCTCGGCATGGGCTGGAGGAGGCACTCCTCCACAAAGTCGGCCCCGAAGAGCAACGCGTGGAACAGCAGCACGTTGAAGAGCAGGAAGCACCACTGGTGGGTGCGCAGCCTGCAGAAACACAGCTGGAAGAGAAGAAATCCGAGGTGTGGACACTGCTGGCTGTGACACACATCACACAGAGCGGGGAAGGCACAGCACAGGAACTCAGCACAGCACAGGCACTCGGCACAGGAGCGGCTTGCAGTCAGGAGCGGAGAGAACAAAGCTATAACTGCTAGCAAGGACATACCTGCATTGTGTCGCATACAGTTAGGTTTTAACGGTCCTCTTGTCGTCCCGAGCTACAAACAGGCAGCAGTGTGACTGATGAATGCGTACAGGTCTCTCTGCTCATCATGGGACAAGGATATTGTTACTGACATGTGGCCTGACCTCAGTCTGCCAGTCATGAAATATTAAGTCAGATTAGACGTGTGGTGTAACCTTACTATTAACTTTAGACAATGGCAGAAACCAGCACACATTAATATATTGATAAGCCTGATAAGGCCAAATGTGATAACAATATAGTCACCTCAGTTTCAAAAAGGGGAAAAAACCAAATCAAAAACCGGCAAACTGAAACTCAGAATGTTTGTTTAGTAAAAAGGCTCATTAGCACAGAGATCATTTTTCAGCAAAGGTTTTTTTTTTTATCCTCTCGGGCTGTTGATGATGATGCAAAGCAAACAGAGGAAGGTGGATGGAGCAAAATGTCAAGCTGATGAATGGGACCGCATTCTGCATGGGCGAAACGAAAGAGGCACGTTCTTGGCCCCGAGGATCGCCGGCACTGGAAAGTTGGCCTCCGGAGCCGGTTCTCCTGATCTTCATGCTTACTCGCTGTTATGGACACTGAGCCAAGCACATTTGGTGCGCAGGCCGTCAGCACCGGTGGAATCAAGTAATAAATTCCGTTATGGGAAGAGAACAGGAAAAAACCCACAAACATTTCAAACATTCGCTCAGCATTATGTATCAGCGTTTCTGCCGGTTACTGTCTATAAGCCAGAATTAGAGTGAAAAACCCAGCCAAACATAATCGAGTAAATTCAGAGGAAAACAGGCACAAGAGGCAGGCTGATGCCACTGTGTACTAATTCTGAGTGTCGTGTTGGCAGGACTTACTGTAACTGTTAGGCTCATTATATGGTAGCTGAGAAGAAATTAATTAAGCTTCGTGTGTGTACTTGTGCTTGTGTGTGTGTGATCACGGAGGCTCTTCTCCTCAAATGTGGGCTGTGTGAATAGATACCCTGGTACTGGTCATAGTACTTGTGCTTGTGTGTGTGTGATCACGGAGGCTCTTCTCCTCAAATGTGGGCTGTGTGAATAGATACCCTGGTACTGGTCATAGTACCTGTGCTTGTGTGTGTGTGATCACGGAGGCTCTTCTCCTCAAATGTGGGCTGTGTGAATAGTTACCCTGGTACTGGTCATAGTACTTGCAGCAAACACGAGTCACAAACCCCTTACATCTGCTCCAGAACAGGAGTCACCATTCTATATCCTGCTGTAATGAAATGCATTTCTCATGTATGACCTTCCCCAACGCAGGCCATGTATGTCACGGGATTACATACGTCTGGGGCGCTGTGTTGGGGGAATCTATATTCTGTGTTCTGATATATCCCTTTACCCCAGTGTGCAAGATGCGGGGGGGGTCCGGTGGGGTCCGACACCCCCGATTAACCCATGAGACCCCCCGAAAGCCTCAAAAGCAAAATTTTAAGGGGGTCTCAAGATCGGTATTGTGCAACAATAGGGAGATGGGGACCCCCCCGAATATTGACGAGTATTTCACACACTGATTTACCTCCACAGTGGGGATACATGAATGTCAACAAAAAAGCTGTGGTTCTTGTATATTCTTTCATACACAGCTCCTGAGAAAAAGGTCCTACTAATATTGTAAATTAATTTAAATTATTGCATAGAGATACAAATGTTTTAATATAATTCTCATCTAAGAACAAAAACAGCCGGTGGATATATGTCATGAATACTGTGCATACTGAAATTATTTATATATAATGTATATGTAGGAAAATATATGGAAATACATCCTTATCAAGTCTGATACTTTTTTGAATGCACTCAGTATTTCCCCGTGTGGCACACAAGCGATTTACCCCTCAGCCAGAATACATAATCTTCTGCCATGTAGCTCAGCTGATATGAAAAAAATGATATGGTATTATAATAATTTGCTATGGCTGTAGTTCTGCTGAGCAGAATGGCGGGGGGGTCACTGGGGGCCGCGGTCTGACTAATGAGGCCTGTGGCTGTGCTGTGCTCTTTGGGTCGCTGGGGGCTGCATATCGCCCATGATATTTGAAATGTTATTATGGAGCAGACATTCATTACATCCATACATCCACTTACCCTAACTACGTACCTAGCAGAGGGTTATAGCAAGTCCACAGCCTCCCAGGACAAGGCAGGAGGTACCTTGAATGGGATGCCCCCCCTTGTGGGGTATTTACTTACACCCTTGGGCCAGTTCAGCCACACTTATTCCATGCATGTCAAGATGGCCTGGAGGAAAGGCTCCTGGAGAACACAAAGTAGCAGGAGAAAAGGCTCCTGGAAAACGTGACGTAGCTGGAGGAAAGGCTCCTGGAGAACTTGAAGAAGCTGGAGGAAAGGCTCCTGGACAACGTGAAGTAGCTGGAGGAAAGGCTCCTGCAAAATGTGACGTAGCTGGAGGAAAGGCTCCTGCAAAATGTGACGTAGCTGGTGGAAAGGCTCCTGGAGAACATGAAGCACCTGGAGGAAAGGCTCCTGGAGAACATGAAGTAGCTGGAGGAAAGGCTCCTGGAGAACATGAAGTAGCTGGAGGAAAGGCTCCTGGAGAACAACAACAACAACAACAACATTTATTTTTGTATAGCGCTTGTTCACAACATTGCATTGTCTCAAAGCGCTTTACA
>JAODLD010000124.1:16504555-16525218 GCA_026781065.1 Mormyrops boulengeri
TGTGTGTTTAGGGGATGAGGGTCCGGGTCTGATTTGGTCCCTACCAATATCGTGGGAGTACCGTGTGTGTTTAGGGGTGGGGGGTTCGGGGCTGATTTGGTCCCTACCAATACTGTGGGAGTACCGTGTGTGTTTAGGGGTCCGAGGCTGATTTGGTCCCTACCAATACCGTGGGAGTACCGAGTGTGTTTAGGGGTGGGCGGTTCAGGGCTGTTTTGGTCCCTACTGATGTCTAAACCAAACCTATGCCCTTGACTCTGGTGGTCACGTGAACTCAGTAAAGACTAATGTGTGAATTATATATGCATTTCAATGTATGAGTGATATATATCCTGTATTTAACTCGCCAGAAATAGATGTGGGGGAGAAAAACATGCATAATTGTAAATATAAAGGTAATATTTTGCAATAGCTCTTTGCTGAATCAGTCTGCTGTTCTTCATCGCCAAGGGAAAAGAGAATTGATTGTATTTCAAAGCTATTCGGTTTTTTAAATATGGGCAATATTTGCATTGCACATGTAAAAGTGTACTGACCCAACCCTAATCAATTAAAAGGCTTGGCTTACAGTCATTATTGTAATTTAACTAGATTTGTTTTGTGATTGAGGTCTTATAGTATGGAACAGTTACCTGGGCTCTGGACAGTCCATGTGTGCTGTGTCCGGATCCATCCATCCATCCATCAATTCATCCATCCATCCATCCATCCATCCATCCATCAATCATCTAACTACTTATCCAATTTAGGGTCTTGGCAGTGGGCTCGCATCAGGCAGACGCATTCCCTCCTTTTCCTCAGTGCAGTAACACTGGGAATACTGGTAACCATACATGTTTTATAGAATACTGCCCAGGGAATTGGCCCAGCTCCCCAAACTGTGCAGACTATAAGGAATGGTCTTCGATGCTGAATCTCTGGGCCTGTCTCCCTACTGACAAGTGAACCATGAAATCCGCTTTTCCATTCCTGCGGCAAGTCCCTCCTTTGCACGCTCTCCTCTGCTAGCACATTGTTACTCCACTAGCAGGAACCAGGCACATAGGGCATCAGATAACACTTTGCTTAAGGCCATGTTTTTAGTAATTTATAAACACATTAATAACAAATAATAATAGATTCATAAAGCATTATAAACATGGCTATAAATATTTATTAAAAGGCATACCACATTATAGCTATGCTTATTATGTATTATGAATGCTTTATGAAGCTCTCATCTATAATGCACTATAAATACCTTCATAATGCATTATAATGGTCGGTATAAGCATTAAGGATGCTTTGTACTGCATTATAAAGGTATCTATAGTGCATTATAGACGAGAGCTTCATAAGGCAGTCATAATGCATAATACACATGGCTATGATGTGTTATGGCCTTTTATAAAGATTTATACCATGTTTATAATGCTTCATGAATGCATTATAATTTATGAATGCGTTTTAAATTACGAAAAACGTGGCCTTAAGTAAAGAGTTACAATGCCAATTTCTGCTACTGTATCTTCATCAGTGTCACATATAGAATTAAAGAGTCATAGTTCCATGGGTATACATTAGCACAAGCTGCCTTCTTGTCTGTCAGAAAAATAATACAGTAGGTCTGCCAGGGATGGACCGTGACGAGATTCAAACCTGCCATATCACTCACTTCACCAACAAGCAAAGGGCTCCACAAAAGGCTATTACACAGCCCCCATTGGTCTTATGTCAGACTTTTGCTTACAAAGGGTGTACGCAGGGAAGATCCCGCTGAGAAAACTTCCCACACACAGTGTTGTTACACTTGGGTCACCCGGGCCCCCTGAGCCATCAAAGCCGCAGCAGAGTGGTCCTGGCATATGACTCAACCTCTCGCTGAAGGCACTGAGACGACTAGGATCACTACAATAATTTCAGACTTCACACAGGTTTACAGCTAAATAGTGACAAGAAAATAAGCTCAGGCCCGACAGAACTCATTCTGTGCTGTCACTCTGAATCAGACATTGATTTTCTGTTTTCCTTGTCTCTGTGAGTTATCTACTTAATACCAAAACGCTATCTGTTTTTTTTTTAGTCCAGGATTAGTCACTAGACTTAAGGTTCAGCATGTCAGTATATTTTAAGTTGGTTTGTTTAATACACAATATATTATATGGTATATGTAATTTTATTTAGCACCAGGGGCGGCGCCAGGGGTGGGATTACAGGGCCTACGCGAAACCCGGGTTTTTTTATTGTAGTCCTTTATAATCACCATTGGCGTGTTATGATGCGTGACAATTTCTGAGCTAAGTCCTGGGTATCCTCATACCCTGGAACCGCCCCTTCAAAACACACCCTTGAAACACAAGCTGTTTTTGGGCAAGCATCATATATTTAAAAAAAATATATATTTACTATTGATTTATTGGCAACGAACAAGTTCTGTGCATAGGGGTGTAATAAAAAGCACCAATTACCTGTGATAAAAACGCATGATAAAGAATTTCAAGGTTTTCCAGTAGATGGCGCCTTTCGGCATGTATAAAACGCATTGCCCCCTAAAAGCAGGATACCTTTCTGTGTACCAGCGCAATGTGGTCCGTATCTAAACACACGCTGTCGGGAAAGAGATGCATTTCGAGCCTGCGGTCGAAATACTTTTAGTGTCTGGGAAGAGGCGCCTAAATATCTCACGCAACAAGAAAGAATACAGGTTGATATTCATTTTCATTCTGTTTGCATTTGCATTTGAACTTCTAGCAGCTGTACCTGTATCTCTGAATTAACCACTGCTCGTTTTTTTTTTTGCTCTTAGACAATCTAGTTAAAATCAAGCGGACGAATGGAAGCCGAATAAATGCTGTGAAGAACTTAACCTGGATCTGACATACTGGGACAGCATTTTCCAAGGAAGAAATCACTGACAGTCTTCTGCCGATGCAATTTCCCAAGGAAGCTTTGGAAGGGACATTAAAATCGGTAGCTCTCCACTGCGAGTCAGCTGGAGCTCCAACCAAAATGTGTAGCGAATGCTATACCAACCAGACGTTTGTTTACGATGATGGGACCGCGCACGAACACACAGCCAGGTATACCGATTACCTTGTTACCATTCAATTCCTATTTTGATAGTTGAATTAAAATATAATTTGTGTGTTCGTGACGATACTGCCTTGGTCGGTAGTTGCAATCAAGCGTAGGGAGGTATGACTATTACCCTTTAAATGCACCTAAAATGAACGATTTATCTGCATTTCAGCATTTTTCAATATGCATCGTTTCTCAGTGAAATGTGCATGATTCTGTCCTGACTCTGGGCTTTTGATACCGATGTCATACTAAATGACTGTGTTGCAGGGAATGAAGCGGGCCAGCGAGCGGCTGTCGTAAAATAAACGAAAAAGTTAAATCAGTTTAAAGCTCCACTGGGGTTTTTTTGGGGGGAAATTGATTTAATCCTACTGGAGGCTGTACGGGAAAACGAAGGGGGACACCTTGTCTGCTATATTGTAAATCTGTCTCATGTAGGTTGATTTATGAACGGGATTTAATCATGCCGTAGTGCAGACCGGTAAACCAATTTCCTTTTGGATTAATTGATTCAGTATCATGCATGTCGGTAGAGAAAAGCAGTATCTTCATTTGACATTAGGGATGGCATTAAGATAAATGCGCGATGGAGTGAGGAATTATGCCGAGTTGGAGACACCCCGGGGGGGGGGATACTGTAAAGCGTGGCCCCCATATTCATCTCGGGGGGCCGGCAGTCCAGCAGGGACGCGGGATTCACTTTGGAAGAGCGAGGCTGTTTGTGCTTCAGTGCTGGAAGAAACCAGCACGATTACTATAACATTTTCACATTGTTTTCATTAAATAATTCTTTGCCTGTAACATTGAATGTTTTCCCACGATCGTTAATTTTGTATTATCCATTATATATTTTCAATTAGGCTATATGTTATACGCTCGTGTATCCCTGCGTAAAATCATCGAATAAAAAGTCGCGTTGCCCTCCAGTGCAGACTCAACGCCGCGATTTCCGCTGCCTGCCCACCGAAGGGCTTGTGCAGCCCCGGCGTCCCCGTCCCGGTGCGCCGATCGAGCCCGGTGGGGATCCGGCTTCGTGGCGGTGACCCTCCTTCAGTCGTGGCTGTCACGTTGCCTTCTGCATGACGGAGAGGAATTCCGGCGGGTTTGTACAGCAGGGGTAACCTTTCACGAAAAGGAAACTCGGAGTTCCTTATAAGCCGTATGCTTATTAAAATAAAAAGATCTTCGAATGTAGGCTACATTAGGCTCAAAATAAACCACAGCATTTGTGTAATGAATGAACGAAAGTTACATTTATATAGCGCTTTTCAAGACACCCAAAGAGCTTTACAGATCCAATGGGGAGTCACTTATCTCTCTATATAGATTTACCTTTTTATTTTCTTATTTTTGAGCTGTGCTTCTACCCAAAGCAACTTCTTTTACCCATTCAAACTGCTATAGATAAACTAGACCTTTCCTGTGGCAATAATGGAAAACGATGCTATTTGACCAGCACTGACAGACCACTTTAAAACGCTGTCCAGTCCGTTTGCCATCTGATCTTGCCAAAAAGATATAGGCATTATTGTATTTGGTCTGCACCCGGCCAAGGCGGGAGTGTGTTTTCGATCCCTAGGTTGAGTCA
Organism: Mormyrops boulengeri; assembly: GCA_026781065.1. Classification (NCBI taxonomy): domain Eukaryota; kingdom Metazoa; phylum Chordata; class Actinopteri; order Osteoglossiformes; family Mormyridae; genus Mormyrops; species Mormyrops boulengeri. The sequence continues at coordinate 16,509,204 of JAODLD010000124.1, forward strand.
TCAGACTGGACCAGTACAGAGGAGATCATAAATAAATGACCCTGTCATTTACCCCTTGCTGACCCATCTGAAAAGGCACCCCTCACATATACCCTCAACATATTCCAGGCGTGGTTTAATGGTTACAATAATCACACCCCCACCTTGACACACGCAGACACACGCATCCTGAGGGTCTCTTACCTAAGCATGGCTTAGATGTTACTTCCTATTTCCTCGAGCTGCTTGTTGACGCTGTACAGCATGCAGGTTTCTCTGGCCCTTGATTTCCTGGCTGAACCACCAGCACTAATACACCCAATCTGTTGCACATGGGGATGCCGCCCGTCTCCCATCCAGTTGCTGAGCAGATTCGTTATTGCCTGGGGCTGCCGGGCTGGGGGGTTCCGCCTTGCCAATCATCACATGCACCTGCTGCGAGTTTTTTCAGGTCAAGGGGGTGTTACCGGTGGATGTGGCCCCAGCTGAAGGGGATGGGTGGATGAGGACCACTTTAGCATTGCTGTTGTAGTGGGCTAGTAAACACAATCGTCCTTAATTTTCCATAATTTAGAGGTAATAAATATTTGCCAATTGGATAGCTAACTGCCATGCATCAATTTACATCATTACATAAACAGTAAACTTGACAAGGGGTGGTTAAAATTAAGGCTCAGGATTGGCTAATGCGGATTGTTACCCAGAAAACAGCTCTCTAACCAAACCAAAAGATAATCATGACTCAGATGGGTCTGAAAAAGTCGCCAAGCTTATCTGAGGCAGCCTGACACAGCGCCGGCCCTGAAGGACCCTCACCGAATGCATTCCGTTAGTCCTATTTACTATGGCTTTATATTACGAGGGAATACGTGAGCAGTTCGGATCCTAATGCATATTGGATGTGGACTAGTTATAAAACAATATAGAGCAATGTTTTCTGTAAACAAATACATGTACATAATATTACATTACTGAAACAAGCGTATTTGCATAACAGGTCACTAAAGGGTAATGTGTCATTTGTAAGTTTAATGTTTCATTGAGAACAGATTTAAATGTAGCAATTCATTGAAATGACCTCAAAATATACAATGTTATGTGTGATGTGACTGGACATAAATATGCTATGATGTAAAATCTTCATCCATCCATCCATCCATCCATCCATCCATCCATCCATCCATCCATCTATCTATCTATCTATCTATCTATCTATCTATCTATCTATCTATCTATCTATCTATCTATCTATCTATCTATCCATCCATCCATCCATCCATCCATCCATCAAAGGGTAGGTATTTGATCTTCCTGTATTAGTTTCACAGCTATTTCTTGAGGTGAGTCTGCAGTGCAATAATAGGTCTGGTAATTAATCCATATCTCACAGTGAAGGACATGATATGGAGTTACGGTTACATAAGTTGTGTTATACAACATCTGTCATGTCCAGGGCCCCTGTGCTCCTATAGGGTTACTATATTACTAATACCGCTACACAGCATCTAATCAAAACGGTATCTGTAGCTGTGTTGCGTGGTTCTCCATGGCCTTTATGTTCCTATAATTGTATTTGACTGTATTTCTTTATATTGGAAAATACTTGTCTCATTAACACAGACTGTTCAATTGTATCCAGTGGAACGAATGCTAATTATTTCTCTTCAACACACTGGAAAAGGAGAACTTGGGAATGGACCCAGGAATAGCTTATTTCTTCATGGGAAGTCCTGCTGACTGTCTGCAGGCCTTATCAATACCGACATCTCCAGAAGCCTTATTTGTAGCAGTTATTATGTCTTTCACCCGCTGTTTATGCCTAATTAGCTGATCAATGCTGTAAATTGCAGAAACATAAATGCGGGGCTCAATGTAAACCCATTTTTCAGGTAAACAGGTTGCAGGAAAGGACATTAACTGAAACTCCTCAAGATGACGCAAAGGATGGGTGATTAACGTCTTTTTAAATTTATTTTCCCCTTTTCTGCTTTAATTTCTGTTTTTTTTTTAATTCCCTCCTAATCTCTTTTCAAGAGGCAGTCATGAGCCCACCACCTCACTCTCCGTGTTCCCATGGCGACAGGTAATACTTGACCCGTCAATCTCCCGCATGCGGAATGTCACTCACCGTGGCCCCCCCAAGGAAAGCAAGATGCACCCTTGTTCGGGTGTCAGCACGTCTGTTCACCCTGACAGCCTTTATTGTACCTGCATGGCTGAGTGAAGGGGGTCTGTTAAATTTCAGCACCAATTTCTGTTTAATTAAACACTTTTGTTGAAAATAACGAGCTTTGAATCTTTTTTTTTCTTCCCCAGGAAAGAAAACATGTTTTGGTAATTATCTTCTAACAAAATGCATGTCATTGATACAATCCATTAAAAAAATGCATTTATTTATATGTACTGGAATGTAAATGTATCGATTGTGTTGCATGGGGATTTTTAGGTAGATTGCAGACACGTCATTTGTAAATATCGTGACTTTCACTGATGAAGATAATACCAGATCTTTATGCGGCCTTATGCCTCATTTCCGCTTGGATTCAGGCGTCATGTTTTCTGCGTGTCTGTGGGGAAGAGCATCACGGCAGCACGGAGCTCCCTTTACAGACTGTGCGAAATTATCTCCCGATGGGGATGATTTCACGGACGCGTGTGCAAAATACAGTCACGTAAAGGGAAAGTAAGAACAGCCGATTCGCCAGTTATGGAATGTAACTGGCATAATACTGAACTGAAATTATACATTTCATATAGCAGTTTTTTCTCTGAACTGTGAAATGATTTTTTTTTCAGAATGTCGTATATTAATTCTTTTCCTGTTTGGAGAAGATCCTTTCAATGATTCAGTAATAGTTAGATGTTACAATATGAATGGTAATTTTATAACCAAGTTTATAGATACCAGTTGTTTCAAGCCTTTTTTATTAATGCAATAATATCAAATTTTTGGACGGAACCTCCATCCGATGGAAAAAAAAGTGTTTAAATCACTTTCAAAAGCACTACAGGCCTACAGCCCGAATACTAATGAAATGACATCTGCCTGCTTTGTGTTTATTTTTGTTTCCCATGTGATAATAATTTTAACATACCAAGTGGATAGTACTGTAATACATCAGCACGTCTGTCCAACTTAACCACACACACCATGCACCAGAGCTAAGTTTAGAAAAACGATTGGCAAAAGATTAATTTCCAATTAATCTCTAAAATTAAATAAACACCCCCATTTCCACTCCTCAACACACAATGAGGGCTTTTTACAAAACTCCTCTCACAGAACAAAATACACTAGCAGTCAATAAAGTCCTCAAGTTAATCCATTCAACTCAGTTTATTTTTATATAGCGCCTTTCACAACTGAGTCACCCCAAGGAGCTTTACATGGGGTAATGCAATACATTCCTGCATCATTTATACAGAATAATTCAAAAATGGTGGAAAATAAAATAATAGTAAAATTCAGCGTCCCTCGGTGTGGCAGGTGTCGATGCCCCTGTGACACCCTGGAATACATCCTCTCCACTGCTGAACAATCCATGCCGAGTCTACCAGAGGTGGGTAGTCCAGGTCCAGAGAGTGAAAGTCCAGACCAAGATTTTGTTTCAACCACCAGTTGAGTAGTCCTAGATTGTGACTGTTTATACTCAGCTGGTTGGTTGAAATAAAATCTTGGTCTGGACCTGAATTACCTACCTCTGGAATCTACCTTCCACACCGGGCTCCCGGTGATAAGGCGTTCGGCGCTCTCTAACAGAGCCATACAACCAGCAAGCATGCATACACACACCCCTCTCCTCTTTCTCTCTCCTGGAGCAGAATCTCCAATCTGCCGCGCCCAATTAGGCCTTCAATCAACCTCCTGTTCAAACTCATTACAGAACTGTAAATGCGTTTACGACAGTGAAACAGCTTGAATGACCATTTATGGTCATATGAAAAAAAGAACATGGCAAACAGATGCACAAACAGGGCAGACACAGGCTTTGTCTACAGGAAACATGTCGCTGGCAGCCGTGGTCACTGAGGAGGGCTGGTTTCCTTAACAACTCTCTTTAACGGCAGAACTTTTATAGCTTCACACTAAGTAGAGGGAAGTTTGGAGTCTGAGTTTAACGCTGCCTTCGAACCCGCAGGCCCTCACTTGAGACGGTGCAGAAAAACAACAGCAGCAACACTGGCATCATACTGGACATCTCCACGCTAAAGATGGCTGAGGTGGATTCGGAGGTGCCCCCCCTCCCTCCCCGGTATCGATTTCGGGATTTACTCCTAGGAGACCAGTCCTTCCAGAACGACGACAGGTACTGTACTTCCTCTTGCGGTTCCTTAAACCAATGTTCCCAACCGGGTCCTTGGGGACCCCCAGACGTTCCATGTTTTTGCTCCCTCCCAGCTCCCTGCCAGACAGTCCACATTTTTACTGCAAAACTGTGTACTGTCTGGGGGTCCCCGGGGACCGGCTTGAGAAACGCTGCCTCAAAACATCAATTTCTGCTCTCAGTGGTGCTGAAGTAAGTATAAAAATAACCAAGAATAGTTTGAACCATTTCTAATTGCACATTTTGTAAACTCTTTTCTGGTGCAAAGGGAATTTCTGACTTTTTTAGGAACATGTGTTACATTAAATTGTATATTTTCATAAGCCACACGTCTGGGGTGGGTTTTATATTTTTTCTTTTGGACTTATAACCTATTTATACTAAATTCACCTGGTATTTATAGCAAACCGTTTGTAAATGCACAGGATATACAGTCATGGGAAAAGAAAGTACGCCCTGAGTTCTGTGCTACAATAAAAACAGTGTAATGGAGTAATGATTGAAATCCTAGATAACTAAATAAATGGGTTTTCAACGATATGCCAGCAAAATGTGCTGCCTTGGATTGCCTTAACATAATAACTGTGGGGGGGGGAGGTACGGAGGGGATTAGTTACCGTGGTTTCCCTATGCCTATGAATCCATTGCATATTATTGGCTACAAATTGACTAGACTGCTCTCATAAAATGAAATTTTGCAGTGTGAACTGCAAGTGCAAATCTGTTGTTGCAAATATCACAGTATAAGTGTACTTGCAAAATCGTAGCCTATAGGTCAAGGTACGGATTCACAAATCTGATTTTGGATTTGCAATTCATTTTTTACATCTGATTATTTAAGAAGGACATCTACTTCCATACTGGAGGGTCAGAATCAAATGCATCTTGATAAGCTAATTACTGGGTTTAGTAGGTGTGTTTGAACAGAGAAATCTGCAAAGTGTGTTGGATTCTGACCCCAGGACCAGAACTGGGAACCATAGTTTAGATCCTGCCACAACATCTCAATGGGGTTGAGGTCTGAACTTTGCTTGGCCATTCCAACACCTTGGTTTTTTCTTCCTTAACCATCCAGATGTTGATTTGCTGGTTTTCTTCGGATCATTGTCCTGTTGCATGACGCTATTTTTACCCAGCTTAAGCTGTCAGACAGAGGGCCTCATGTTTGCCTTGTTATGAAGTGGAGTCCATGGGCATCTTGATGACTGCAACTTTCCCAGGTCCTGTGGTGTAGGACTAGCCCAAATCCTCCACCACCATGCTCGGCAGTTGTTATGAGGTGTTTGTGATGATTTGGTGTTCTCCAAACATAGCATGGTAGATGATCACCAAACATCTCCACCTTGGTCTCATTGGCCCGAAATATGTTGTTCTAGAACCTTTGTGGTTTGCTCAGATGCAGTTTTGCAATCCATGCTGTCATATACTACCTGGAGAGAAGTGGCTTTTGCCTGTCCACCCTTTCATCAAAGCCGTACATGTTTGATCTTTTCTAATTGTGCTATCATGAACACGAACATTTAACATGCTGACCGAGGCCTGTACCTTCTAACGGTTTGAGCAGTAACTGGTCTGACCTTGGGCTGAATTTGCTAGGATGCCCACTGCTGGGAAGACTGGCAACTGTATGGAAGCGTCTCCGCTTGTAATTGGCTTCTATGAGGCTGATGTCCGTTCTTCTTAGCATAATGTAAACCAACCCCGAGGGTTCCAGAAAACCAAACAGCCAATGGTTTGGCTTGAATAGCAATAGTCACACCACTTGCTGGTGAATCTTGAAATATGTGATGTTTTTGTCAGCTGAGGTTAGAATTGTTTAGAGAAGTTGATTAGGGCCACATATACATTTTATCTCACCGTTGTATCACTGTGTGCTGTGTCAAGTTCACAAGGCATTAATACACTTGTAGGCAAAATGCCAGTTGCATACTGCTATTGTATACATCTGACTTCCTATTTCCAAATAACCAGAATAGATTAAATGCATCTGTTAAGATGTTTTGACCTTTGCAGATCTCTAAAGAAAACTGAACTTTAAGGCCAAAATATGAAATAGCTTTTGAATCTCGACTGTCTGTATTATGCAATCAGACGCCTTCCGGCCTTTGAAGCTCATACCTGCTGTTCCACATTAAAATCACACGAGGAAAAAGCTTTCGGTATTCTGCGGCTCAAAATAAACTATTATTGTTTAAAGAATTTATGGTATTAGGAAAACAGTGGGGAATCGCAATGGCAATTAAACAAGGAATGAAACAAATATAGTGCTTGCAGAGGTAATGTAAGAAAAAAACATGTTCAGCCTTCCAAGACTTTTATACTTTAAATGCCAGACACTTTGTTTGCCTATTTATTTGTCTGTTTGTTTGTGCCTTATCCATTCATTCATTCATTCATTCACTCATTTGCATGCTTGTTAATTTACTTATTTATTTGTTGCTGCATAAGGGAAGTGCATGATTGGTTGCCCTCATTGATGCTGGTATAATTAATGAAGATTACATTATATAAAGTTAGGGGTATTGCAGAGGTCCAGTCAAACATTGATCTCCTTACTGCTGGCATTCTGTGATTGGTACTTAGGGTGTGATACAGTAATAATGTGATGTTTCTCTTAATAGGAAGAGGGGAATACATACAAAAATACAAGCTTATTTATTATTGTTGTTTTTTTAATCAATATGTAACACTTTTAGTTTTCCCAGTCACAACAAAAGATTTAAAAGACAGACAAATCAACAAACAAACGTTAAAATTATGAAGAAAAATGTCTCACTGTGTATCTGAGCTAATATATATCCATTCTAATATTGCCATCTTTAACATCACCAGTTAGTTTTTTGTCATTCACATAATTTGTCCTTTCCCATACTCGCTTATCCAGTACTTGGACATGGTCCCAGAAAACGCAGGGACACCCTGGACAGGATCCCAGTGCATTGCAGGACACACACACACTTACCGGGGGGATTTCAGAAACGCCAACTGACGTAACCGCATTAGCTATGTATTTCTTGAAGATTATTTCAATTTCCCGGCAAAGGTACCATTTACATCGGGTGAATATATATCGTTATTATAGAATGATGTCATATTAACTGGAGAAATACTGTTATAGTTAAAATGTTAAAACAGTAGCACATTCCAAAATCCTTAACATTAAGTAAATTGAGATTAAAATGGACTGGGAATACTGGTTCTTCGTGTGGGGTTAGGCCTGGGAACTGAAGTGACTTTCATCTGTTTTTTTAAGAAAACACTCAGTTATTCTGGGACACTGGAAACTGCTGTGGATTGTTTACAGGTTAACGTTTTCGGATGGGAAGCCTTGGGAGCGCTCTCATTAATTCCCAGTGCTGGTTCAGTAAGATACGGAGGATCGTCTGTATTGTTGCCGAAAAATACCTTTCTCTGGAGTCTGGAGATTTCATTTCCTTTTTGTAGTTTTAAAAATTCCTTAATTTAATATTGTATAATACTGTACTTCCAGCTTTCATGTCACACTTAATGAGGTGCTTTAAGTGTAGAATCCTTACCTAAACGATGTTGTTTTGGACGCCTTATCAGCGATGTCCTCAGATATTCAGCTAGCTCTAAGGTATACCCCAGTCTTGCCTGTTCAAACACAAACCATATGTCACTGTGAGTTTTATATCACGTTTTGTCTTGGATCGCTTGGTGGAATGTGACACTCATTCCGGCAGTGTATTCAGCATAAGATACAGCTGTCTTTGAAGTTTCCACTGTACATTCATAATCACACCGTAGGGCCATTGGAAAAACTGGTGCTTGAAAGTACAACTGACATGCCCTTAGAGGGGAGTTCAGAATCACCAGTTAACCTGAAATGTAACACCAACCCCACCCCCCGACCCCCCCACATACAGTAAACTCCAAACATATATACTTGGAGCCACATTCAAAGTGCAGTGTTTGAGGTGTCAGTCGGCAATGGCACACTAATACACCACGAAAAAACAGTCCATATGGCCAGCATGCCAGTATATCTGGTACTAGACTTTCTCAACTGGGTTTTGGATAACTTGCAAGTTGATGCACTGATACAGCTGCTTGTAGAGTTTCAGGTGTATTCCTAAACTAAAGTTTTTTTGTTTTTGGTGAGTGTTGTGAGCCAATATGGCTATTAAAAACCCCATCTGAAACCACGGGGCAGTCTTCTGGGAATTTTCAACAGCACTGATGTAAAATTAATGGAGCCGTTTTTCATTTTTCTGTTTTCCAGAAACTCAATCCTGTATCGTTTGTATAACTATCCAGCTTGAAATGAATGGTTGTTTCTCCCTTTTGTCACTACACCCGACATCGTACATCTTATATCTCATACATCAAGTTTAATATAAACATAATAATGGGAAACTAATTCAAGATAATGAATGGGAAAATGTATTTTGTGTCTCTGGAGTGTTGGACTTCCTTCCTAGTAAAGAAATGGCAGGATGTTTCGGGCTGGTTCACAGAACACGGGTGGCGGTTCTCGTGCTCACATACGGGAATGCTACTTAGTGTTGTACTGTTCTCCTTCACTTTCCCTGGTCACCACCCAAGAGATCCGTCCACATCCAGCCATTGATTGTGTGCTGTCCATGTGCCCCAGCCATTGCGTACGTGAGCCCTAAGGGAGCGTGATACTGTAGCTAAGGAACAGTCATGATCTGTTCACGTTTCAAGAGATTCCTGACCCCGTGAGATGTGAGAGAGGCTGGCAGTTGTTTTTTTCAACATTGGTGTCTCTCCATTTCATGAATGATCTTTTTGTGCTCTTCTTCTCGCTGAGAACGTACATGTTGCAGCTGTAGACGTCAAGGATGTGAAGAATCGTTGTTTACTTCAGCCTTGTTACGTGGATGGAATAACAGGTTGTGACAGAAGGTTTGGCTTCTCATCTCGGTTGCTGTGCAATTTTTCAGCATTTTTTTCCCAGCATTTTCTAATACTGTAAGATTGGCTCACCTTTTTCTGAAATTAACGTAAGACTCTTGATGACATCGCAGACTGACTCATTGGTCCTTGACAGTTGGTGAATGCTGACAGGGAATGAAACAGAGGATGGAGGATGCGGCCCAGGAGTGATTGTGGTCTTTTATCACCATTCATCTTACCTCAAACTGCATCTGTTTGGCTGCCAAAGCATGAGGTTGACGAGCACGAATGTATCTTCCTTTTCTTTCTGATTCCCACCCATGTATAACTGTGATTTGTGTGTCGTTCAGATAGCGTCCCCATTTTTCAAAAATTTTTCCCAGTTCGTTTTGGTTTTGGCTTCAGTTCTTGTGTACTTTACTTTTTATAAACCCCTTCTACCTAAGGAACACGTCCTGCTTTATCAGAGTTAATAATGTCTGATTGCGCATTGCAAGTGTACCGTGATACCGCTGTTTCTTTCTGCCAACCGCGAGTCACAAACGCCGCACTTCCGTAAATTTCTTTACATGAATAATATGCAAATAGCCTGAAGCACATCCCAGCCCGATAAGCGGGCATCCCGCTGAAGTACAGACGCCTGGGGTCAAGTGTGCCTGGTCCAGACGGGCGGACTCGATTAGTCAGGATGGTGAGTGGGCGGCCGCATTGAGAAGCAGGCTCCTCCGCAGGCCAGTTAGGGTCCCCTGCGCGACGCGGACAGTGGAGAGGCAAAAAGCCCCTCTTTGCGGGAATGACTCACACCATGCACCCTGTATTTTTTTCTTCTCCAGAAATTCCAGCCTGTTGAATTTAATGTCATTGTTTACTTTTCTGGGCAGCATGGTGGGGCAGTTGTTAGCACTGTTGCCTCACACCTCTTGAACCAGGGTTCGAATCTCCTCCATGGTTTCCTGTGTGTGGAGTTTGCATGTTATCGTTAGGAGGTTCTCTCTGGGGATTCCGGTTTCCCCCTGCATTCCAAAAAAATGTTGAGGTTAATTGGAGTTACCAAATTGTCTGTTGGTGTGAGTGAATGGTGTGTGAGTGTGCCCTGTGATGGGTTGGCACCCCATCCTGGGTTGTTACCTGCAGCCTCCAGGATAGGCTCCGGACCCCCCATGACACTGAATGCTACTGTATAAGTTGTTACAGAAAATGGATGGATGGATAGATGCTTACTTTGCCCGCTTTTCAATCATACATGTTTTTTTAAAACAACCGTGAGAATTTTACAAGTTAAGGTAACTGAACAATATGCTTCTATTCACGATGAGGGAAAACACACTAAAGGAAATAACTAAATACTTAATCATTTACAGTGTCGCTTAGGAGTACATAAATGAACCAATGGTGAAAAACAATACTATCGTGCTACATCTTTTTAAAGATGATCTGTGTTTCATAGTGGAAGGACATCCACTTACTTTGGTTGCTTTATTTAAATCTTTGGCTTTTGTGTGAGCAGATCTAGGGAAGCTCTATGTTGAACTGTCATTCCTGAATTTTTAATTAAGAAGAGCTGCAAATGCAAGTCCCTGACTGTCAGCTTTTAAATATTTGACGAGCAACAGTGAGAACCCATTCCCAAATCAGACTTAAATCAGAAATGTGATGGGATGGAATCTCAGATGTTACAGCACTCCATTTAGCAGGTTATAAACTGCTGTAAGACAGTTATAAGAAATAAGGATAAATTTTGTGTCCTGGTTTGTCATTTGCCATGTAATGCCAGTGAGATATTTTACAAATGAATATCTTCTAAGTACATAGGGTCAACAGTAATCATAGAGCCACTTTTATCCAAAGCAAGGCACATGGCTGCTATGGGATGCACCTGGTTTTATAATGGGATATTCACACTGAAATGATTGCAGGTCACTTTTTAGTACATTTCCTTTGGTTCTAAGCACGGTTTCTTAACTAAGCTAAGTTGCTTCCTGTGCAGGTAACCAGGTGCAGTCTGCTGGTAACCAGTGTGCAGTCTGCAAGTAAGGAGTGTGCAGCCTGCTGGTAACCAGTGTGCAGTCTGCTGGTAACGAGTGAGCAACCTACTGGTAACCAGTGTGCAGTCTGCGAGTAACAAGTGTGCAGCCTGCTTGTAACCAGTGTGCAGTCTGCTGGTAACCAGTGTGCATCCTGCTGGTAAGCAGTGTGCAGCCTGCTGGTAACCAGTGTGCAGCTTGCTGGTAACCAGTGTGCAGTCTGCTGGTAACAAGTGTTCAGCCTGCTGGTAACCAGCGTGCAGCCTGCTGGTAAGCAGTGTGCAGTCTGGTGGTAACCAGTGTGCAGCCTGCTGGTAACCAGTGTGCAGTCTGCGAGTAACGAGTGTGCAGCCTGCTGGTGACCAGTGTGCAGTCTGCTGGTAACCAGTGTGCAGTCTGCTAGTAACCAGTGTGCAGTGTCCTGCCGTGGTCCGTGCTGGATCACGCTGCATCCTGTGATGTGGAGTGATGAGCTCTGATTCTGCAGTGATCAGTGTAACATTTCGAGGGAATTCTGGAGATGTGAGGAGAGGTTATGGAGACAGGAAATTATCAGACAGGGGAGATGGGCTGTGAGTGGAATGGAGGAATAGGGTTAGCGATCAGCTGCAGTGTGTGAAGTTTGAGGGTTAAATATGCCTGTATACAACAGTACTGAAGGCTTTTTTCTCTTCATTCCTTAAATATAACATATACTTAAGCGAGGAATCGATTGCGGTCCAGGTTAAATTGTTCGGTCTGGATGGGTCTGTAGGTGGCGAATGCTGCTGTATCGAGTATTCTTAGCTATATGGAGTATTCTTAGCTATATGGAGTATTCTTAGCTTATGATTGGGGAAAATACTTAGATATACAGTATGGTGACTGGTGGATTTAGGTATGGGCTGACCTCAGGTCACTTCACTGGAAACCTGAGTTGGGGGGAGGGGGGGAATCTATCGAATTGCAAATCTCTAACTTTGTATAGAACTAATGCAAATAGTAAAATCAGTCACACTATGAAAACGCTACCAAATAAACCACAGACATATTCTTGTTTTTTTTTGGTTTGAGTGAAATCGTTGAGAATAATATAAAAGCAGTCTGTGCGGCACCAAGCTGTGCTGGTTTAGTCTTGACACTTAGTTGACAGTGTTGGGGGATGAGGGATGTGTTGATGCCGGACAAAGGAATAAGAAAAGGTCTGAAAGAGTCATGAAAAAGGTTAAGATGTGCAGCCGGTTCATCTCTTTATGAGTGTAACATCATTCATGCAATGGAATGGGCCAGTATGACACTAGTGTGTTTGTATGCCAATAGGTTAATAGTGTAATCATTTGATTCATTTTAAAAATAATGTATTTATATACTACCGTTTGTTTCGATTAATCTTTTTTATTTCTTTTTGATATTTATGAATCTTATTTTGTATTTTTTTATTTTTATAGACACTGAGGAAGACATTGTCGAAACATCTGTTGGCTTTGGTAAATAATTAAAAGAAAAAATGCCAGCAAAAATACCAAGGATAATGTTGAGTGCGCAACACAACCTTGGTAGTGATGCAAACAGCTTTGTTTGCCAGCTGCACCTACTGAAAATCTGAATAGAAACAGACTCTCCTGGTCGCAGGTTTACCCTTTATTTTTGTGTGCATACAGTATAAAATTTTATAATTATTTATTTCTACTGTTAAAAATCACTTAGTAAAAATCATAGTGCTAAGTGATACATTTCCTTATGTTGGTGGGGGGGAGATGCACGCGCAATTTTTTTGGGGGGGACGGATGGACACAATTTTTTTGGGGGGGGGGATGCACGCACAGTTTTTTGGTGGGAGGGAAGATTCACACACATTTTTGAAGAGGAGATGGACACACAATTATTATTTTTTCGGGGGGGAGAGGGGGGAGTTTGCCCAGGGCGCCACCATACAAGCTAGAACCAGCACTGAATATGGTGTTGGACAGACAAATGGTTAGAGCCTGAGACATTATTAATCATATGATGATAACTCATTGATTCTGTTCTTGTTGCATCTTTGCATGGAGGATCCTGCCTATTAGCCTCGTTCTTAAGCAATGTTATGGTTGTAATATAATTTTACACAATGCACCCATGAGGAAATGACTAGTGCATCCATTTTGTGCAGCTGGTTAACTTTGATCATTTCAAGCCCTCCTCACACATTTCCTTCATCTCATTTTCCATCTCACATTTAATTCCTAATAACGACTAAGGCCTACGGATTTTAGCTGTCTGCCAAGTCAGTCCAGGGAAAGCCGTTGGCTGCTTTCCTGCTTAAGTCATTTCCTGGCCCCAGTGATCAATTTAATTTCAGATTCCACCGTCCGAAGGTAATAAATAATCCTGAAGTGGCCCAGAGGAAAGTTCTCGACAAGGTTCATTAATTTCTGATGCAATTCAGCAGCACCTGTGTTATTTACAAAAAAGAAGAGGATTTGGCGGTACGTCAGTGAACCGCGTGTGGCAGTGGGGATGCAGTCACAGAGCCTGAGTCATAATCACCCCCTTTAACCCCCCCATCATCAGCACCTTTCAATCACCGCCTGTCGGAGCTACAGCTTCTCAAAGGACATATCTTTGGATTTTCTGTGAAGTAACCACAGGGAAAAAAGACAAGTGTGTTTACAGTTCTGCTAACAGGAATAACATTTTGGTGTGTAGAGTTTGCATGGTCTCTGCCGTGTTGCATAGGATTCCTCCAGGTTTCTCGCAGTCAAAAGACATGCATTTGGACTAATTTGCGGCTCTCAATTGCCCACAGTGTAGGCGCGTGTGCTGCGTGTATGAGCCTGGTGTCTCCCAGCCTTGTGCCTTGTGATCCCTGTGGTAGGTCCCACCCATCATGGCCCTGAGCAGGATAAGCAGTTGAAAGACGGATGGAAAACTCAAAAGCAGGCATACAGCATCGTAGAACAAAAGATATGATGCAGCAGAAATGGTTATGTTTGTTTTGCTTCGTGTTTATATGTAGATAAAATTATAAATAGATTTTAATCATTAGTGAAGTACTTTAGGTAGCTGAACCAATGCTGGAAATATTAATATATTTTAAGAATAATCTGTTTATTACTGGTGTTAATTGTTTATTGATAAATGATTTAAGACTTTTGCAGATTTATTCATAGTTCATTTTTAGAAAAAATTGCGATTTTGACTAGGATTAAATGGGGTCAAACCCACGTACAGACATAGAGACTGCTACTTACGCCGCTGTGGTCTCTCTTCTCCTGCCTGTCCAGCATTGACTGGCTATATTGGCTTTATTTGCATCCTCCTGACAGGACGACGCCATCTGTGGTAATGAGATCTGATGGGGCAGCATTAAATTTTAATGCTCTTAGGCCACCGAGTTGATGCTTGTCAGTCAACTCCTCCAACGCACACAAACAAAAAATCCGAGAAGTCGAACATGTTTCGGTTGAGTGAGTCAATCGACTGAGGCATTCTGTGCTTTCATTCGCTGTCGTCGCTGTTGTCGACCGTCTGGCAGCACCTGGCTCTGTCATTTCGCGTCCCGATTGGTCGGAAACCCAGAACGATGACTGTTCTGTTTTGGTGGCCCAGTAATCAACCATCTGGTCCCTGGACTGTGGTGCTTTGTTTATTTGAGTCTTTTTCGTGTCAGTAGAGTGAATTAGCTGAAATATGTGAGGTGGCTTTCTTCAATTATCAGTTATTAGCTGCTTAGGTCAACACTCTGGAAAGAAGCCTTTTTTAATTTTCAAGGTGTTACTGATATATGTCTGAGTAAATATTTGTGTACTTTGCAGATGTAATCCTGTGTCTTTTTATCAAATACAGAGGCAGGTCATTGGTTTCTAACATTAATCTAACTAAAGGCTTGGCAGGATGGTGACGCTCTGCCGTCCCGTCCAGATTGTACACCTGCTTTGTGTTTTAGGGACAGGCTTCAGGCTACCAGTGACCTGGTACTGTACTGGATTCATGCAAAGGTAAGTACATACAGTATGTGAAGTTTGACACACCGAATTAACAGCAGGTTAATGCTCGGGTCAGAATGCTGAGCACATAGGGTTGTTGATTCTTCTCTGCGAACCAGTAGCTGTGCTCACGCATCAGCACCAGTGTCCTGGGGGCTGTTATCCATTTTCATCAAGGCATTCCAGTTACACCCAGTCCTCCGGGCTCATTTGCTACTGGCTTAATGGTAATGATGTGCTGAACAATTACAAAGAGCCTACAGCTAATTACGCATCCCGCCGTCTCGTCTGTCCGCTTCAGTGTTTTTTCTTAATAATGGGGAGACGGTTATTTTCCCTTCTGTCTCAGGGTTAACAGAACAGGGCTGATAGCAAGATCATTTCAGAGTCGCCCAGAATCCCGATTAATGACGTTTTGGTAACAATTTCCTTGAGGGCATAAATACACCAATTACTTAATGCATTAATTAACCTGAAACTAAGTGTTAGTTATGTACTGATCCCATGTTCATTCATCATTAATCAGTCATAACAGTTTCTGTTTCATGCAGTTACTGTATTAGTTCATGATTCGTTCTTGAGTAGTAAGTGAGTAACTAAGTTATTTGTGCCTCCTTAAGTAAACTGTTACCGATGTTTTCAGTGAGATGATACTCTTTTGTATTAGTGCAGAAAAAAACTTTCTTTTTTAGTTGGAAGCTATGGTGTTTTCAAAATTATTTTTATTGTTCCCGTTATGTTTCTGTTTGTTCCTTTGAGTGCAGGTTTCTTACATGTCGGAGTATTACGTCAGGATGCGGATAAGCTTCACACTCTGACCACACGAGGTCTCTGTATCCTAACCTACAAGTGGATATCT
>JAODLD010000124.1:16525318-16545292 GCA_026781065.1 Mormyrops boulengeri
TATTACGTCAGGATGCGGATAAGCTTCACACTCTGACCACACGAGGTCTCTGTATCCTAACCTACAAGTGGATATCTCTCCACCTTCTCTCCATTTTTTCTCATAACTACGTTCCGCCACGGTCATGTGATTTAGACAGCATGCACGTGTCTGACCTCTTCCTGTAGTGACAGCTGTAGCATTCGGCAGCGTTGGAAAGTTCCAAGTTGTAAAGTCTTAATTTGTTACATTTTATATTCTTTTTAGAACCTTGACTTTACTTCTCGGGCTCAAGCTATAAACCTTTGTTCACAGAGCAAATATATTTAAACAAATGTACATGTTTAATATTTAAGACAAGGATGACATGTTTAACAAGTTGGAAAGTGTCAAGCGACTGGAAGGGTGCATTTAAGTGTCTGGATGATAAATTGCTATTGAACCCGTGATCTATAGCAGACACTTCCACTTGAGTTGGAAGTGCCTGCTGAATAATAATAATGATAATAATAATGCTTACAAGACATACTTAGGAAACTAAAGCTCTTTAATTAGTTCAGTTTAAATGAGACATTTAGCACAGTTTGAACAACTGTGGGAATTTTAAGTGCAAAGAACCTTCAAATTCGCAATCAGGGAGGTGGAATGAAGCTGCTGCCGCGGTTAATGAGAGCCATGCATCAATCGGAGTTTATTCCCGCTTGTGGTGATGTTGCTGTGGCAACATGGGGAGCCACACTGAGACGAGAGGCGAGTTCCAGAAAAGATTAGCCGTTCACATTCTGCCTGTTTTTCCTGGCTTTTTTAATTGCCTGTTTTGGTGTTTTAATTTTAAGAGGATGGCTTGCAATGAACCGCAGAGTATTAACACACAAGGGCCCTTTGGTTTTCATGGAACTGTGATGTCTGGATAAAAAAATCAGAGTATTACACAGAATAGCTGTAAGGATATGGACCCTAAAAATCACATTCTCAGAGACCGCAGAACAGGTCAGGTTCCAAACATTTTCAATTATGTTCATTTAATGTCTGCTTATTGAATTCTATTGGGTGTTAACATTGTTATATATTCCTGGCTTTCAGCAATGATTGGGCATTAATATGGATCGCAAAGGCATAATTGCATAGTCCAATTTATTTGTATATTGCTGTAAAGAAATGACAGTTTATGACAAGATTATGACTGTAATATTGAGAGATCATCTTTATTTGTGCATTAAAATATTCATCTTCCAGCTGATTATTCAGCACAGGATTGGTGGTGGTGGTGGGGGGGGGGGGTACCCAGACTCCCACTGGATGGTATGGTGTCAGAATGGCATTCTGCAACACAGTTACGGCAACACAAAGAACAAAATAAATATTCGTACCATCCTGACCAGGGTACGGGCTTGGAAGATGGATGGATGGATGGATGGATGGATGGATGGATGGATGGATGGATGGATGGAGACATAAAAATTTGCCTCTGGGGAAGGAGGTACATGTTGCATCAATGATTTGATCAGTGAAAGAATCTGACTGGAAATTTACCAAGTAAACCTGGTAACCCATTACTTGAGGAAGCTCAAATAATGTAGTAGTACATCCTTATATAATGTGGTAATTAACCATTAAGTAACTGTAAGTAACGTACTGATCCCAACCATAGCTCAATAGAACAATCAGAAACGACAGAAGAACAATTTTATTTAAATATCATAATTCCCAAGTAAAAAAGAAAGAGCATCATCTCACTAAAAACACTGATAACACTTTACTTCAGGGGACACGAATAATTTAGTTACTCAGTTACTACTCAAGAACAAATCATGAACTAATGTAGTTACTGCATGAAATACATGAACTGTCATGATTGATTAATGATGAACAAACATGGAATCATTACGTAGCTAACACTTAGTGGTTAATTAATGTGTTAAGTAAGAGTGTACTACTATTGTAAAGTGTTACTGGAAATGTAATGGTTATGTATATACATATCATGGAACCATTCATTATGCACAACGTGTTCGCTGTTAAGTGTTTAGTATAGCGGTATGCTTAGATCTTTGAGATAATTTTTTTTATTTCAGCTTGTGCACCGAAGACCTTCTGCTGCAATAACTTTGCAGATGGATGCACAAAAGGCTACTACGTGATTAATATAGACTGCCACAAGGAATGTTTGTTATAAGGTAGTGGATTTGTAGTGTGTTACTGTAGGTCTGCATTTTTTTTAAGAAAAACCGTTTTTTAAATTCCAAATAATGGTTTGACCTTGTGGTTACTGACAGCTTGTTGCATTAGGAACACATAAACCTCTATTTAAGAATAGTGTTCTGTTTGTATCAGGAGACTTGGCCTAAGATCCCTTGAGATGCGCAGTTCAGAGATGACATATTGCACAGAGCAGTGTTCCAGTGAAAGCCACATTCCAGCTATTTGCTCAGTAGACCAACTGGCAGCTGTCCAGTGAGGCTTTTTCATTCGCATTTTCATCCCTGTGCACCACATGAAAGGAAAAGAAAAATAAGCAGATATCCGAACATGTTCAGGATGTTTATTAGGATTTGTTTGGGCCGAAAGAGCGTCTGCCCTCTAAATCACTTGGTCATGGATTAACAAACCGCTCATTGTATAAAAGACTGGCATATTATGAGGTTGGAAAAAAAACTAACTTTAAAATGGATTTCTCTCTGCAGTGATATCACTTTAGGAGATTGGGGCGGAAATTCAATTTCATTTTAATGTGATATTTCCACATTTTTCATTCCATTTCTTATGGATAAAACCATAAAAGAATAGAGCGTACCTAAAAGACAGCATATGCAGGAATAGAGTCTTTAAGATTAAGCAAATACTGTTATTTGCAAATGCGTAAGTTTATAATAGAAATGTCTCATAGTTCTGAGGGAGCCTAAATAATCCAGGTCTCTGTGCAGGTAATACAGGCTCCTTTGGATAAGCTCAGACTGGTGATCAACAGAAATTCAGCTAATATCAATTTGTGATGGAATTTATTTTTAAAATCAATAAAATACTCCGTGAGTAGTGAACATTTCCATCCACCTACACAAAATTGTTGTATCACATTTCATTTAGCTACTTTGTATTACAATTTGTTGCATATTTCTGGCTTTAAAATTTCGGTTGTTTTATTTCAGACTAATTTACCTGTAGTTATATTTGAAAACAGCCGTGCACAACATGTTAGTCTACTGACCGATTTTCTGTGTTGATCTGTTTTGTTACACGCACTTACGGTAATAGTATGTACAAGTAAAAAATAAACGTAAATGAAAACATTGTGTTTTCATCCATTCTTCATAATCAGCATTCAGTACAAAAATCCCATCGTTCTTAACACTGATTTAATAACAAATCAGTTTGAAATATTTGAAAAGTGTAACCAATTCTGAGACACTGTCCTCGTATATTATCAGTCACTTTCTTAAAGGAGCAACAGTGTACAAAATTGCATTTTGCATTTACGTTTCGGTGATAAAATTAGTTTCCGTGATGATTACGTTTGTCATAATAAAACACATTTGAATACTGACTAACATTTGCTGTAGGTAGCCTATTAACATCGAGAAAAACACGGAAGATTGGGGCATGTTACCTTAAATATAGTGATCTCTTTCTGACATTACCAACAATAGAGGGCCCATGTGAAATTATTACTGAGAAGCCTGTTCTCCTGTCTTTGGAAGGTAAATTAGTTATAGGATTGGAATGAGCCTGGATGTCACTGATCATTTGAGGATCCATAAACGAAGTGACTTTCTACTTTAAGGAAAGCTGCCGTCATGATATTTGGTAAAGGACCTAAGATCGCTTACCAAAAACCTAAGATTTATGGCTGGATTTAATAATAAGTGTGATCCAGAATTTGGGTGATGCCTTTAAGTCACGCAGAAGATTGCATCACATGCCAAGTCTGTCATTTTTTTTCCAGTCAACGATCTATTTTAATAACTCTGAGCATCTATGTGTCATCTTATTAATGCATGCATATTTTATCCTTACTAAGATTAATAAATAAAACATTAATACTGTCATCATTAATAATGCTCTTAATTTACGACTGATTCAAATAAAATTGTTACGTAATAAGCTGGTACCCGGAATTTGCAATTCGATTAGGTGTTGCGTGGAGGCTAATCGGTGAACGTATTTTCTCGTTTTCTCATAGGGACTGCCGACCGTGCCAGTATCATGCAGCGTTGTACGTATGAGGGCATGTGTGTGCGAGAGAGAGAGATAGATGGAGTGAGTGAGTTAGAGATGGGGGAGGGGGGGGGGGGAGGGAAGGAAATTGTCTCATGCGTTTGGATAGTGCTGCGATACACATTTCTTTAATAGAGGAGAATACCGTCGGGAAAACGGGAAGTTACAGGTTATACAATACAGACATGGAGATATAGACGTAGAAATTATACATACCCTCACTCTCCGAAAGAGACGCGGGCATGATGAGAAACGAGGTTCAAGGGAATTTAGTGCCGACATGGTCTAATCCCGTTATGCCTACCTGGAGGGTGGATTCCTTCAGCAGCGATGCAGGGCAAAGGTACCACATAGCTACATGTTGTTGCATGACCGGTGTGTCTCTGCAGCATCCTCCACAAGTGTCTCAGTGCTGTTTGCAGTTGTTTTTATCAGCCACCTCAGCAAGCGAGCTGTGGAATTAAAATACCGCTTTTCCCCTTTGGCAGTATTAACAGGTGTAGCACTTTATATTTTGTTATATAATCGGGTACATTTTTTTTTTGCTGCCTTCTTATCTAGACTCATCATTTATCATGAGATCATTTTATGCATGTAAATGCTGCATAAAAAAAAATCAGGCTTTCTCCTAAAGTACAAGTAATTTGCAATTCCGGCTGTGTTTATTGAGCGCCAGGAGCTCTTACTGCAAACAAGGACACACGTGGGTTGGATGATTGTTGCAGGATGGCGAGCCGAAAATGCAGAGGCGTTTTACATTTCAACCCGGTTTTATGTCAAGCCTTTCTGTGTGATTCAGACCAGGAGGCGATCAGATTTAGACCGCACGAGTAACGTCGATCATGTTTTCAAATCTGCAAAATGTTGCACGTTTAATGCATACGGGCAATTTCAAAATTAGCTTCATTTTATTGACTTATTTTTATAATGATAAAGTTGTTAACGCGCGCTGTCGCGGATGTCCGTAGCGCTCATTTTCTGCAGCCTATATATTGTTTACGGAGTCTCCATATAGCGGTGTTAACCTCATACTTAAATTGAGCATGCGCCTTCTTTTTAGCCTAAATATGTATTTTGTAGATTATTCTGGGATGCAAACCAGGAGGTAAACATGTTCTTTCCTTTTTTAAATCTGTAGTTCTCTCTTATTTTGTCTTTGGGCAATTAAGAATTAGGAGAGGATTCCCTGGTTTCAGTTTGCACCGGCTCATGCGATCTATTCGAAGCGGTCATCGCTGCCTTTTGGGATAGATACACTTTAATAACCAATTCCCAACCATAAGGAGAGACCTGGGGAGAAACACGCGTTTTCTCCCTTTCCGCCACTGATTTGTGTTTGCCGTTATACAGCAGTGCTCTTGCAGATGTTGTGTTATCTCAACATTTTTTTTTCCTCAGCACGAATTACCGCTGATTAGTCCAACTTTCAGATGCCTGTAGATAAACCTCTGATATTATAACTGATAATTGTACCCTTTGATCATGCAACGGGTCACGCGGTTTAAAGAAGCAAGCGAAGTTTATAGAGATTGAATGACAATCCAACATTAAGGACAGCACCCACACACACACACACACATATATATATATATTTATTAGTGGCCATCACCGCCGTCCACCTGTCCTGTGCAGGAGTGCAGGGAATCTGGATCCTGTGTCAGACGGCACATGGCACAGGGCTGCGGAATTCAGGCTGTGCAAACTTCTGGGAAGCCAGAACATTACATAGCCTTTTCACGTCACTTGTTTGAATCAGTCTTAATTGAAGAAAATCAGTAATGATGGTAACATTATTAATGTATTATTTATTAGTCTTATTAAGCATGTCCGTGTTCGGACTGCTGGAGGACAATTCATGAGATGAGAGGTGTGAGATAATGACGCTCCTCACGGAGCCGCCGGCCAGGCCGTACAGATAAGCCTCTGGTGAATGTGTCTGTGGGCCTCTTTATTATGTGGAATTACTTCTTGGGACTTCACTGTAGCATACTGTGAAAGGCAGTGCTCCAGTGCCGCATGAGGAACTAAAGCGTCCTGCACTGTGTGTTTGCAAAGCACCCCTCACCTCCGGCGTGAGACACACAGGTAGGGGCAGCCTTTTTGTCTATTGCAGTGTTTCCAAACCTGATCATCGGGGACCCCCAACTCACCTGGTTGGTAGAAGGGGTGGCGCAGTGGTTGACGCTGCTGCCTCATAGCAAGAATGTCCTGGGTTCGGTCCAGGGTCCTTTCTATGTAGAGTTCGCACGCTGTTCACCTGGGTTTTCACCGGGGGCTCCGGTTTCCTCCCGTGGTCCAAAAGAATGCAGGATAGGTTGATTGGTGAGTCTAAATTGGCTCTGTGGTGTGTTGGCGACTGCCTGGTGTTGCTTCCCGCCTGCGCCCATTGTTCCCAGGATAGGCTCCAGTCCCCCCACCAACCCCAGTTGGGATTCAGAAAATGGATGGATGGTTGGTAGAAACAAATTCTTGGTCTGTATTTTGACTTTCTAATTCTGACCTTTCCACCTCTACTTTCTGGTTCTCCAGCTGATCGAGAGCTGTCCTTCAGCACCACTCAGCTGTGCAGAGGATGGGGCCAATCAGGATGGGGCCAGTCAGGATGGGGCCAGTCAGGATGGGGCCAGTCGGGATGGGGCCAGTCGGGATGGGGCCAGTTGGGATGGGGCCAGTCGGGATGGGGCCAGTCGGGATGGAGCCAGTCAGGATGTGGCCAGTCAGGATGGGGCCAGTCAGGATGGGACCAATCGGGATGGGGCCAGTCGGGATGGGGCCAGTCGGGATGGGGCCAGTCGGGATGGAGCCAATCATGAGTCAGCTAAGGACATGCATGTGTTGCCTCTGGCTGCTAAATGGAACTTTAATGGTGCTGGTGTGTGCTAACAGTTAGACATCTTCGAATCGCCCTTTTGGGTCTTGTCAGTGTTGCTATTCTGCTGTTACTGAGCTTCAGTGTGTGCTGCTGATGTACCGTAGGTTGCACTCCAGTTTTTATGTAAATCTGTCTTAAATTGGTTGGCACTAAGAATGTGTAGTATCTAAAGATAGGTAGGTAGAGGCTGTGATTCGTCTCGCTCTGAAATGAGCTGAATTCTCCTGCAAAAACAGTGGGAGCCATTTATTTCAAACTCACAGTTCTCTGTCAATACGCTAAATCGATGTAGCCTTGCCAGAAAGATCCAGGGGCAGCTATATTTTAAACATGATGCACAGGAATGCTCTCTCTCTCTCTCCCTCCCTCTCTCTCTCTCCCTCTCTCTCGCTCTCTCGCTCTCTCTCGCTGTCCCTCTCGCACGAGGGCGGCCACTTGTGCTGTGACACGCCAGTTGGACGGAGAGTCTGTTAGGGTCTTGGAGCTCTGCCCATGTTATTGGCAGAGGTGCACTGGGCACCAGGAGGTCCTCCATTTATGGACCTAAGCTGGGTCACTTTCAGGGCTGCCAGTGCCTTGGGTCTCCAGAACCATGGTGAAAAATCACACCATCCCAGCTCCGTGTGGCTATGGGAAATGTAGTCATGAAAATCAAGCAGAAATTCAGGTCCCCATAACAGGGAAGCATGCCAGGAACTACAAATCCCACGCTTCCATGAATTTACTGCAGCAATGTACTGTAAGAAACATTGTGAGCTTTCAAACCTGTAAATTAGAGGAACAAGATCAAGAATCTGGATTGTCGTAATTAAGTTTCATTAAATTACTATGAATGCACACATGGTGACTGTTAAATGCCGTGTACTCCTCTGTACAGTACAGAAGTTTTCCTATTCACCTCACATTTGGTCTGTTGTGGTCCTCAGACACACTCTAAGTGAGACAAGTAACGCAACACAGGCCTCTTTCTGTTGCTGATCCAACCTAAAAATATTTCTTCATGTTGTGCACATGGTCCACAGTCCTTCAGAAGGTGATTAAACAGGGCTTACACAGTCTCACTTCCAATGCTAGATCTTTGTAGTTTCCTAGAATAAAAATATATGCTTTATACATTTATTTATTAACAATATGGAGACGTTATAACCCATCGTGTAAATGTATTCCTACCTTTTTAAAATTGTTTTAAAAAGCTGAAGGACATCTGGTGTGTAAGTATGACATAAAGGTGAAGGTCAGGAAAAAAGCTACAAAAATAATACTTGTAAACTAAGGAAGACGCAATACATTGATGAGAGAAAGATTTTAATTCTGGGCTGTGTTTTACAGTCTGTTTTTCTTCCCGAGTGACATCCAATAATTACGTGATCTCACACTGCCTAGTGAATAATACCTGGATTTTTCTTTTCATCTAAATTATTGCTGTATTTGCATTCCAGCATAGGTAGCGACAAAGGTATGCAAAGTGTTTGTCATAAATATTTGTTTTTCAGTTTCAGTTTCAATAGCAAGTAGTTAATGCAAAATTAAATCAGTATTTAAGTAATGATAATGAGTATTTACGTAATGCTAGGTATGGATTTCATGACCTAACACATTTTTTCCTTAGCATGTGAAAACATAGATAGCATTTGTCTCTTTACTTATTGCGGTTTTGTAGGACTTTCGTGAGGCGTTAAATTAAAGATGTTCCCTTTACATTTAATGTCTATGAGTTTTAAAGCATGTGCATGAACATGTTATGACTTTTAGCATCTTGCTGATGTTTTTGAGTATTACTCATCCAACCGACATGTGATGCGTTACGTCTCCTCTCACAGAGGGGTAGAACTGGCTGGCAGTGCCTCTTGAGGGACCCAAGTGTCTCGTCTTATACAGCAGGAGCAAAGTGGACCTGCCTTGTGTGAAGCTTAGTATTTATACCACTGCAAACGGGGGCCTTTTTTACACAGATGACGTTCACTTTTGTCGCACAGGTGACCAGATGAAATACAGCTTCATAGATGAGACTGATTTTGAGAAGTGAACAGGAAGAAAGGCCAGCCGGTTGTTGTACAGGATATTGTGCGCATTCACTGCTCTGCTTCACTGGAATATCCAGTAGTACTTCAGAGACAAATACACATCTCATCTGGAGTCTCCATGCTCGAAATTCTGCAGCTGAGGCGGAATGCCTCTTGAAAACAACCAACATGGCCTCCTAGCCTCTTGAAAACAACCAACATGGCCTCCTAGCCTCTTGAAAACAACCAACATGGCATTCCTAGCCTCTAGAAAACATTGCCCTGCTTACCTACCTGTCTATATCTACCTGAACCCCCCGCACCCCCGCCACATATCTTCTTAACCTCTCATTCTGGCTTTTTCCGCTCCCTCTGTCGTATGCCTGTGTTTTTGGAGGACTGGCCTGTGTTTCAGAATTGCAGTCAGCGGGTTAGCAGCTCGCAGACATGTCTTGTTCAACGAGGTCGGACCATATGTTGCACAAATTTCCCCACCATTGGACGTTAAACATTTTCAGTGATTTCATTCCACATCCGCGGATGGGCCAATTAGCGGAACATTACCCGTCTGAAATGAAGAAGAGCTGTCATTAGTGCTGGGAAATCAGACAGGGCATAATGGCTTTACTGGTGAGTTCCTTTATTGTAACCACAGAGTCGTAGTCTTTTCCATACTGGGTTATGCTGTATTTACAACACTTCCCATATTGACCATACTGGTTTTCTTGGTCCTCTAATTGGATGACATATGACTTTTACTAGGCAGTGAGGGTTGTGTACCATCCTCGATGCCTTTAGCAGTTTGTCTATTGTTTGTATACTAAAGAAGTAACATAAGGATTGATTTGCTAAGCAGCAGTCAGCTTTCCATTTTCGTCTGTTTTCCGGTCAGATATAGCAGATAAACCAGTTTTAGTCAGTGCTAGTAGTTTTAGTAACTTTTTTTCACCAGAGATTTGGGACCTCTTTTAAATGCCTCTTTTAAAAAAGGATGCTCAATGGTGTAAGGGTGCAGTTCGAACTGAAACACAGTGTGGCCATTAGGCATGCGCCTGTGGACAGGCAGACGGGAGGGGTGGCCTTAATGGGATTTATCTGTCCTGTGTCTTGGTCAGCAACAGCCATGTGCTTCCTGTAGCAGTTTTTTTAACCCACCACATGCACTAACCAGTGGCCCATTATGAGGGCCATCAGAACGTGGGGGCCCACTGGATTTACATGCGTGGCTTTGCGGTTCGAGAGGATGATTAGCGGGCACGGAAAGCGATGTACTGTACCTGCGAATGAACTGCTGTTGTCCAGGCAACAGGCCCCGCTAGTCACGGAGAGGAGGTTTTGGACGGGGAGACGTGAATGTAGCGGCTCCGAACACACAGCCCACGGACGCCGAACGCAAGATGCCCAGTGTGAGGAAGCAACACTGCAGACATGTTTCTGCTCCATATTTAGCCACAGACTCCATTTTTTGTCACGTATTGACACAGAAAATCATGTCAGCAAATTGCTTCATATCTGTCTACCAAGGTTTTATGGCTATGATCTGACGGATATGACATCACTTAGCAGACTCAAAATAATAAATGATGACTTTATGAGGCATATATAACACTGGGGACTTCATGTATATTCGGAAATCAGTTCTGCAGTTTTGAGAAATACAAGTAACTTTTAATTGATTGGTTTCGAAGACACTATCTGAATACTTAATTCTGATTTCCATTTTTGAATTAATCATTTATTATACCCCAAACATTAATGTAAAAGTTGAATTGTACTAAGACCTTTATTTATCATTAATCCTTCTTACAATAAAAAGCTAGCCATGAACTTTTCAATCTAATTAAATATCTAAAAACTAATTGCTACCAGCAGTGCAGCAACGACCACCCCCCCTCGTGCAGTGGCAGTAACAGAAGCTTTCCCCCGGTATGTCGTTCTGGATGACAGCATGTTGTAATGGTGGTACATAATACACTGTGGGGTGGGATTAATTCTGCTACATAATGCTGTCGTTGGAATGCAGGGAGACACACACGTACATACACCCGTACACACACACGTACACACACACCCGTACACACACCTGAGAGCTGGGCTGCCGTTTCAGCACAGGTGACAGTACGACCTGCTGAGTCACTCAGCTGCACACAAACCCCGAATTACAAAACTATTTTGAGCTTTAATCAACAATAGTCAACTTCCCTACTGGGCTTGGTGTGACTGCTGTATGTTAATTTGCATACCATAAAACATTACCATACCAGTGCCGCTCCAGTATTCTGAGCCCAGAGCCTTTGTGCTGTGCTATTCTGTTTGCTGGTTTCTTTTGCCTGTGCAAAAGGCCTTTTTACTACATGGGTCCAAGTGAAGCATCTATTTATTCGCCAGGGCTCATTATTGTACAATCCTCTCTGTGTTGCAAAGCAGATTAGTGAATTACAAATTAACACTGACAACAGAATTATTCTTACATTCCAGATCAAACTACAACGGATGACTAATTACTTCGCCCTTTACTCAGTGTCTTTTTGCTAGTGGTTTTTGTCAGGAAGCTTGTTGGCTTTTATGAAATAATACAGATGTACTATAATTCTCTGATTATATTATCTGCTCTCCAAACTTACCACATCCTTCAGAATCTAAACTCAAAGTCATACTTACCGGTAATGTTAAAAACTGTGCTGACGCGGAACTAAAGCAAGATCATCTCAAAGCAGAGAAGCAATTAGAAGGAAGGTAGCAGGGAGATGAAAGTCATAATACCTCAGAGATACCTGCAGAATGGGAGAAGTATTATTTCTTTACACAGTAAATGAGTTGCAGGGTGGTTCAATAGACAGGTGATGCGGACTGGGGGAAGGTAAGCGGCTGGGTCAGAGGTGCACGTTGGTCCCCAAATCAGGGGGTATGTGGGCTGGCATGAAGGTGCGGCACTTTGGCACCCTGGTTGGCTCTGCTGCCTCAGACCTGGGTTCGAGTCCTTGCCATGGCTCTCTGTGTTTCAAGTTTGCATGTTCTCCTTGTGTCAACATGGGGTTCCTCTGGCTCCCCTTGCGTATATATATATATGTGTGTGTGTGTGTGTGTGTGTGTGAGTATGTGCCCTGCACTGGGGGGGCTCACAGGAGTTTTTTGGAAAATACCTGACTGATAGTTATGACTGTAAAGTGTTTAAAAAAGTAAGTACTGTAGCACCTGTTCAATGTCTCTGTGTTTGGCTTGTGTTAATGTACCGTCTCCCATTGTGTCATTGACACAAATAGTCCATTTTTAGAGTCATTTATTTAAACACCCTGTTTTTCCTGTAAACACATTTGTCCATCCAGGTTTCGTAACTGCTTATGAAGGGTCATAGTGAAGCAAACGAAGGAGGTCCCTGGACAGGCATTTCACTGAAACCACATGCCTTTCGTATTGTGGGGGAAATCTGAAGGGGAAGTCTATCCAAACCTGGGGATGCAAAGTTCATACACACTAAAATGGCAGGGAATCAGCACAAAAATGCTGGACAAAATGTTCCGTGGGAACAACATCAATTAAACCACTGTTTAAATTCAATTCGATTTACTTTTTACAATTTACTTTTATGTAGCACCTTTCAAAACACAATCGGCCCAAGGCACATGAGAATTGTGTGTGGAAGTGCATTACTGCATCATTTGCACCAACAATCAAATGTGTAAAGAATAAATGCATTAAAAACAGACTGGGATTTTGTATGTGTATGCTGTATGCTCCAGGATTCGGTGAGGCTGAAGAGAAACAAGGTAGGCAAATGTAGAACACAAGAAAAAGGCAGTGTTTACAAATGGCGTGGTTTACTGAGGCTTGGATTTAGAAATGGATTTAGAGGGATTTCCTCAGAGGGCAGTACTGCTGCACTCGCTGTGTTAGGCTCAGAGGTAAAACACTGTTTTTTTTGGAGTAAAGGAGGAAAGGCTACGCTATATCTGAATTTGTTCAGGAGAAATATTATCAGGCAAAGGTAACTAATCATCACTATCCTGTAGACATGTCTCATATTAGATGTTTTCGTCGGATGGCTCCAACCCAGCAGGCTCCGGACCGCATGCGGTCTGCAGTGCCCATCAGAACCATCAAGAAATGCCTTGAGGTCCATCTGTTCCAGGAAACCGCCAACCATCCTCTAGCTAATACTGACACTTACTGGCTCACTCTCTTCACTGTGTTCTGTTAATGGCTTCCCTTGGCACTACTGGACGCTCTGATCTTGTGTTTCGCACTTGGAATCTCTTAGGTGATATTTATGTGCATAGCTTTCCTGTATAGCAGTGTGTGTACGGCTCATGTTTCATCTATCTTCCACGTCTTACTGGTCGCTCAATGTGAGCTTGACAATCCCTTTTTCATAATTGTATCCACTGCAGGATTTAAAGTGTAAAAGTTACATGAAATAAGTGCGTTGTCCTTTATGTGAAGCAGAACTCATTTGAGAAAAAAGCAGACTGTTGTATCACATGTGATCTGATACCAGCACCTGCATGAGGGAACTTTCAGATGTATTTGAGGAGCAGGCTATGGTCTAATGTGAAAAGCTGCCATAATATCAATATAACAATTAAATCAATATGACATTTACTGTATTCAAGGGCGATTGATGTGAATATTAAGGACAATGTACATTTACATTACATGTATTTAACAGAGCTTCTATCCACAATGATGTACAATAAGGCAGATAGTACGTTATAGTGCGATAAAAGCTATCCTAGCAATAGCCGGATTCACAAAGTAGCCATGTTTTATAACTATAGATATTTTCATCTAGTGGTTGTTCTTCTTTAGAACTGGTTGAGCTATTTTACTGTTATGACCAAAGAGACATTTTGTTGTGTGTTTTAGCAGAAAACAACCTGTTGTGAGTGACCTGTGTTGTTTTATTCACTTGACTGGGTTTGTACTTTTCAAAAGCACAGTATGTAGTTATGACTAAAATTGCTGTTCTTTTTTTGCCTTTTAGTTGTAGGTTCGTAGCCTTGTAGTTTTTTCCAGGGAAATACTTTTTTGAAAATGGGTCAAAGTCAAGTAAGGAAAACAAAGAGAATAAGTACCAATGTAACAGATGTAATACTTTTAGTTTACAAAAATTTTTGTCATGTACAGCTCATGCTAACCAGACTCCTCACAGCAAAATTTTCACACAACAAAATCAATAAATGACCTTGTAAGTCTAGTGTGAAATTTACAGATTTATAAAATGTCAGTAGGTCTGTGATGTTTCATAATGCATGACATGTTTTACGTATTCTATATCTCATAAATAGCTCTTTCTTTCGGATAAATCATTCCGATTCTCAACAAGGATTTAACATCAGATCAGTAGCAACTGTTAATGCCTGAACGGTCTTGTTTGTTCCAGTTTCCATAGAATGGATTTGCGTACTGCCCAGGATGTCCCTTCGCCACATGTCCTGTCCTGCCTGCATAGACTTGATTCTTTTGTGTTTGATACCTGTTCCATCCTGTCATTTTCAGTGGTAACTTGTCACTTGCATACAGCAATTTCCTGAAGTAGGTAGTGTAAAGTGTCTGACCGCTTCTTGACCTCCTTCCTCAGGGTGCAGGTGGAGTTTTACGTGAATGAGAACACCTTTAAGGAGAGGCTGAAACTCTTCTTCATCAAGAACCAAAGATCAAGTGAGTCAAAGTGGCCTAGTGGCCTTCATTGTGCTGTGTGACTATGATCTGATGTCAGATAAAGAGTTCAGTGTAGTTTTCCAGATGTTAACAGCGAGAATCCCTGCTGCTGTGATGTTAAGCTTGGTGCTGAAACTGCTTCAGTGAGACATCTAGCTATAGAGATGGTGAAACCGTAATCTATGTGAGTCACTTAGAATAAAAGCCATTGCTATGTAAAATAATCTGTTTAATGGGAACAATAGAACGCCTTTGCATTCTCTGGGAAGAGTGCAAACAAGGCAGCCTTGAGCTTGATAATGCATGCTACTGAATTACAGTACTGTGCACTTTTCTGTCAACTGTTAATCACTTCAGCGTAATAGATTTTGCCAAGATGTGCCATCAGAGAATCATTTTTCACTTATCCTCCATAGCACATTAAGACCGTGACATACCGAATGTTAACTTTACATTCCATTTACGATAAATATTGTTGTCTGTACTGACCTTTAGCTATGTCAACCAAATTGTTTCAGGACATTCCCGAGAGGCCATAACTCTGCATATGTGATGCTACTGTTGTCCTTAATACTTTACATAGAACATTGTACCCGCTTTGTAACTCAGCAGACATGTACCCGGAAACATTACCTGTGTCTGTCGGAGCTTGACGTGCCTGTTTGTTCTGTTCCTAAAGGATAAAATGATGTAAACAGGTGATTAATAAATATTAAATGTATAATGGAGCTGAATAGTGTTCTACCATGCCCTTCACTGTGCCCATTATTGTATCTTTCCTTTAAGAATAATCATTCACTGTATTCCTATTAAAATGCTGCAAACACTTGTTTAAAAGTGATTTTAGATATCATAGCAAGAGAGCTTAAACCAAAAATAGTAATGAGGATGAAATCATCAGAACACTTGATCATTCTTTAAAATGGATTTTAAAGCAGAGTCCGACAGAGATAAACTCGGTAGATGTGGAAGTTCTTACCGAGGTTGCTAGGAGAACGCTATCTATCTCTTTAGCTACTAGCCCAGTCCTTGACCACGGCCCTAGATGTCTGGATTTCTTTACAATTTCATGTTTACCCTTTTGGTTGCTAGGCCACCAGGTATCTTGACCTATCTTTATACCCTCAGTTCTTGCAGAAGTTGGCTATTCTTCTCAGAATTAGGGCTGTCGTGATAACTGCAATATTGCAATACTGCAAAATCGAGAAGCCACCCGCGGGAGATGATAGGCAGCCGCCATAACTGCTACTGTATGTTCATGTTTTGATCATAAGACGCAAAAAACATAAAAACATTGTTATTTTGAAAAGACAATTATAAAAACATAAATGTTTCTATCAATTTTACACCGTTTTCCATTACTCCATAAACAAACTTTCAATGTAAGCTGTGAATCGTGCGTATACAAAGTTCGTATGTTTAAATTCATGTGTAAACGTGTCAGCGTGCTTTGAGTGGTGTGTACTTCGTTATTCATGTTAAGAAGCAAGAAGTGCACTCATGAACTGGCATTCATGTTTAAATATTACAAATCTATTTCTTTTAATGGCATTATGATTAGAAAATTACTTTAAAGGGATATAAACTTTTATGTTTTTATAATTGAATCATTTTCAAATTTTTATTTCTTTCTATTTTTTTTTACTACTTTTTCTATGTTTATGACCAAATTCTGGGACCGCGGATTGGCCGAGAATGCTCATATTTAAATGGCAACAATATGTCTAATGAATGAATTACGTGATTTGCAATATAAATATATATAAAATAAGATGACAATAATACCTCATATTGTGCTGTTGAGTCCCTATCCATCACCGCAGGGGAAATTCTTTCATGATAGCCCTGCTCAGAATATTCTTTTTGTTGCTACAGCAATAAGGTAGTGGAAAGGTGTGAAAAGTTCATAAAAAAAAACATCTGTGAAGTTTGAAAACAGCTTCTGCCTGAGCCTAGGAAGGTGAACTGCCAGTGCCTAGGAAGGTGAACTGCCAGAGCCTAGGAAGGTGAACTGCCAGAGCCTAGGAAGGTTGTCATGTACTCACTTGCAGTTAAGGTTAACCCAGTAATGTCTACATTTCTTTCACAAGCTTAACTCACAGTTCTCTGTAGTTTGCGATGTTAGTTACTTATAATTTGAATAATGTGTGAATATTAGTTTAACTGCACAACATTGCTTGTAAATATTGGTTTTGTTTTGCGTTTGTTTTGAGAGAGAAAATTGAACGACAACATGAAACGAACCATTTATACTAAATATTGTCTATCATGAGATTTATCAGCAGCCTGTCTGCGAACACATGGCCTTCTCTTCGCTGAAGCCCCCAGTGTTTATGTGTTTATTTTATGTTTATGAGAATTTTCATTGGCAATGCAATTGTGAACATGCTTATACACATTAAAAACATTAGCTAAGTGCCCTTTAAATGAGCTGAATGTTCCAATATGCAAAGTTCAGGAAGTATTTCTGAGCAAATAACATTATATCAAAATGCTGTATTACTGAGTGACCTGAAAGGAATCTTACATTTCTGCTTAAAAATGCTTTTTGCTGCTTTCTTGCTGTACTGTCATTTCCTCATGTGAGCTTAATGATCTTTGATTAGATCTTTACCGGCAATCCAGCCCATTAGAGCAGTTATTGTGTTGCACATCCTTTGGGAAATCAGCAACGACAAAAAAACGGGCAGCAAAAGATCTACAATATGGCTTTAGTAATATCATTAATAAATTCATGGGATTTTTCTCTGCTTCACTTTGGAAATGGATGGTGGATGGTTGTCTACCAGTATATTAAAACATTATTACATGGGAATCTTAGATTTATGCACCTTTCAGATTACACCTTTATTATTATGCATAAATGTGTATTAATGTAGCTCAGACCGTGTATATAATAGTATATGCTGCAGAGTTATCTGGCTAACATGAATCCTACAGCTATCTGACTTAAAACTAAGCTGTCGAGTATCTGTAACAGTAAACAGTATGATTCTGTCAACCATAAATCAAGTTAGCTGTTGTGAGCATCCTCACACTGAAATGCCTTGTTGTGCCCACACCAATGTCCCACGTGGATGTTCTCCCACCTGGCAGGTCTCAGAATCCGGATCTTCAACTTCTGCCTGAAGCTGCTGTCGTGTCTCCTCTATATTGTGAGGGTCATGGATGAACCTGAAGCCGAGAGGTGAGCTTCTATTTCTTCTTTCCACAAGTAACGTCAACATCATTGCAAAGAGATTTAATAGTGAGTGCATACTAACCTTGCGAGACAAACACCATTAGAACTGATTGTCAGGTATAGCATGCCTAACCAATAAATGCTCTTAGTCCACATTGATTGGTGGTTGATTGCTGCTTGTAGGAACATATATACAGGTGTTCCTCAACTTATGATGCATTTATGAACCCATCAAAAGTTGAAAATACCGGAAGTTCAATAGGAATATGATGGGACACACTTGAGTGTTCAGTAGACATAATGAGCTTGGGAACATTTCCTTAAGCACAAGAAAAAAAATAGTGTTCAATACATTGTTAACCACTACTGTATATGAGATGTTTATGCGATCGCTACAGAGATGAGAAACGTGACTGAGTGGACGCTGCCATCACCCAGCATCAATAGAAAATATTGTACAGCATATCGCTAGCCTGGCAATATATCAAAATTCGAAGTCTGAACATTACTGATTGTGCATCACTATCGCGGCATCATAAAGTCAAAATATCGTAAGTCAAACCATTGTAAAGCAAGGACCACCTGTATTTGCGTTTTTGATGTATGCCCGATTACCTAGGAATTATTTTTGCCAGTCAGATATTATTTTGGTGTCTCTTCTATACTTTACGACAGTGGAAAGGCAGATGACTCATGAGGATCTATATCTGTGAACCACAGGTGATGCTTAGAGCCAAAATTTGACGAAACGATTTGGTTTTATGATTTGACAAAAACCAGACAATAATTTAAAAAGAATTTGAGTCTGATTTGTTGTGCTGATTTTTCTGAATGCAGCATTGTATCAGCCTCAGAAAGTCATTTCATGGTTTGAGGTTGATGTGGTGGCTAAACGGCAGATTTTCACCAGATCGTGACAGGAGAGACTCCTGAGGTTTGTAACAAAAGTCACCCTGAGTATTGCCAACATGACATGTGGTTCTTCCTCGTCTCTTCTGGATTCAGCGTGGACTCCAGTGTGGGCTCCCAGAGGAACAACACAGACTTTGAAAAGATCAGCTGGTGAGGGTGTTTGCCGGGGGGACCCTTTCAACTGGGACAGTGACTAGGCACTGCACTCACCGCTAACCGCTGGGCCTGACAGAAGCTGTAACGAAGGCAACCATAGAAGATCCTGCTTCTTATGGACCTTTTTGACAGCTTCTCCTCTCATCATCTCATCCAGAATGTCCAGAATAGTCCTGACTTTACACCATTTGTACATTTAGACTTTATATCATGTTGCAGAGCAGATTGGGTACTCAGTGGGTATATCTGAGGCTCACAACTTCAGGGTTAGGGGGCTCAAATTCCACCTTTACTCTAATAATAGATACTTTATTGATCCCTTTGGGGAAATTCTCTTTATGCCTCCCCCAACTTGCTCTTTGTTGAGTAAGTTGTCCACGAAGGGCTGCCACCTGTTGGGGCGCCCAGGGAGCTGGGGGGGGGGGTTAAGGGCCTCGCTCAAGGACCCGCAGACATGCTGAGGCTGGGTTTGAATCGGTGACCTTCTGATTACAGGGACACTGAGCCACACACTGCCCCCTATGCAAGTATGCATGGTCTCGATGTGTCACATGGGGTTTCTCCTGCAGTCCATAAACATGCTAGGCTAATTGGTGTCTCAGCTCCCTGTAGTTTGTACATACACTCACTGAGCGCTTTATTAGAAACATTCGGATAATATTCTGGGTAGAGCCTCCATTTACTCTCAACATTGCCTCAGTTCCTCATGGTATGGATTCGATAACATGTTACAAACATTCCTTTGAGATTCTGGTCCATGCTGACATGATTACATCAAGCAGTGTCAGCTGCACTTCCATGGTGCAAATCTCCCGATCTACCGTGTTCCAAATCTCCCAATCATCGACATTCCAAATCTCCCAGTCTACCACATTCCAAATCTCCCAGTCTGCCACGTTCCAAATCTCCCGATCTACCGTGTTCCAAATCTCCCGATCTACCGTGTTCCAAATCTCCCAATCATCGACATTCCAAATCTCCCAGTCTACCACATTCCAAAT
>JAODLD010000124.1:16577327-16592735 GCA_026781065.1 Mormyrops boulengeri
CATGTAGGGGATGTGACATATCATGTGACATGTAGGGGATGTGACATATCATGTGACATGTAGGGGATGTGACATATGGGAGGGCACATATAGGGGATGTGACATATAGGAGAGGGCACATATAGGGGATGTGACATATAGGGGAGGGAACATATAAGGTATGTGGCATATAGGGGATGTGACATATAAGGGAGGGCACATATATCAGGAGCAGGTCAGAGAAGCCAGTTAGCCTGACTGCATGTCTGAATACCTACATTCTACAAACACACCATCAATGCACACACATTACATTACAAGCAAAATGGCACCTTTTGGAATACCTACATTCTAGTGCTGTAGTCATCAAGACCGGTCTTGGCCTCGAGACCAATTTTTTGTGGTCTCGGTCTTGTCTTGGTCTCGACTCTATTTGGTCTCGGTCTTGTCTTGGTTTTGGACATAGCGGTCTCAATGGGATGGGGAAAAAAAGAGAAAACAGCGCATCCTCACAGAACAGTATCATTATTTATTACGCGCCTCAATTCAAATGCAACCAGTCAGATGCATCTATTTTAAAAACATTACATTGTATACATTTTGTCAAGGGACACTGCCAGCACTTCACAGTCCACACACATCACACACATCGCATCATAGCGGCAAAGAAATGTCCGAAAATATCCATGAAGTCGGCAGTAATTAACTTTGGCTTTACAGAGCAATTACGAGTAATGACACTTTAAAGCAATGCCTTTTTTCTCTACAGTTGATCTGAGTAATGTGATGTCGATTCTAGCCCTAGTCCGTTTTCGGTCTTGGTCTTGGTCTCGACCAGCCTTGGTCTTGGTCTCGCCTTAGTGTGTCTTGGTCTTGGTCTTGGTACCCTCAAGTCTTGGCAGTGTCTTGGTCTTGATACCCTCCAGTCTCGGCAATGCCTTGGTCTTGATTTAGGCGGTCTTGACTACAACACTACTACATTTCTCAAATACAAGTTGATCAATACACAGTCTTCAGCCCCTTCATCAGGGCTGCCGACTCTCACACTCACGCAAGAAATCTTAGGGCAAATTTATATTATTCCATTATAAATCTAAAATTAGCTACATGAAATGCGTCGGGGTAGTTTGCAAACCCTACAGACTATTTACACGGCAATAGAACTGTTACGTACATGTAAATGTGAGTGCACGTGTGTGCAGACTTGTCTCAAATTAAAAATCTCACTCCAGCCAGCTGACCAAAGTTGGCAGCTCTGCTTTATCAGCTTTTGTGGGTGTTTGCCGTCTGCCAGTAAGCAGCTGATACGATCCCTCAGGAACTCCAAGTTGAGGACATGTACCTAACAATACAGACAGAATTTACCTGCACGGAAACACAAAGTTCAAAAAATGCATACATTTTCACAAGACATTCACACCTGAAGCTTGACAGAAATTCTTGTATCACCTCTAAAATGTACAGTGATAAATGTAGCTGCTCAAAAGACCCGGTGACGGCTGTATATAGCATAGCTGTCACCTCCAGTGTGAGCCAGTTTGATTGCAGCACTCTCTCTTCAGCAGGGGTGTATACAGGGGCGGGGAACAGGACCTAGCTGTTTGGCTCCCAGAGTACCCTCTCCCCTGTTACCCACCGCTTCAAGACATTTCATTGGTTGGTGTCTCTGTATAAAATATGGTCCCTCTTAGGCAGACCAGGCTCAAGAAGTCCTTCACGCGCAGTCAGGTGTGTCGTGGGGATTGTTTCTGCTCGCAGGTGTCCATTAACGTGGACGAGCGTGAGGATGCCAAGGAGCGGCACGAGTCCTGGAAGGAGAAGGGCACCCACCGGAACTCGACGGGCAGCGACCAGTCGGAGCACCCTCTGCTGCGGAAGAAGAGCATGCAGTGGGCGCGGCGCCTGAGCCGCAGGAATCCCAAGCCGGGGAGCCGTGCCGAGCGCATCACGCAGCAGCGGCTCAACCTGTACCGGCGCTCGGAGCGGCAGGAGCTCTCTGAGCTGGTCAAGAACCGCATGAAGCACCTGGGCCTGCCCACCAACGGATACGGTGAGCTGGACCGTGCCGGGCTGGACTGTGCCAGGACTGGATGCCCTCTGCCCTTTGTACGCCTGACACGTTTCCCATAACAGTAGAGCAAGATAATGGGATATCGACAAAAGCATGTTTTTTTGCCATTATGATGTCACAGTGATTAGGCCATTATTTCCCAATCCGATCCTTGGGGACCCCTAGTCGTTCCATGTTTTTGCTCCCTCTGAGCTCCCTGCCAGACAGCCCACATTTTTGCTCCCCCTCCCAGGAGCTAGGAGAGAGCAAAAATGTGGACTCTCTGTGGGTCGCTGAGGACCAGACTGGGAAACACTGATTTAGACAAAGAGGAGGTGCTTTTTAGCATGAATCCTGTAAAATAAGCACAGCTGGACCCTCTTCACAACACTAATACTTTTAATTTACATGGATTCCAAATTCAGATGCTAAATTGTTTTGAACAGAAAAGTTCTTTTTGGGAGAAGGAAGGAACCTTTGAAATTTTCACTCCCAAACTTGCTTAGGAACCACTGCTTCACCAACATTGTTTAGTGCTCCTGTTTGTTCAGGCCTTCGCTGTAAATATCTGTGAATTCTCATAACTTGTCCCATGATGTCATCTTCATACCGTCCGCACTGGTCAGGGTTAAGTTGGAGCCCATATCAGGCACCATGGCACTAGACTAGGGAACACCCTGGATGGGATGCGTCTCATAATGTTGTTCTTTGTTGTGCAGTTGTTTGTGTTTCAACTGGTCCTAACGTAGTCGTGTTAACTTGTGATTGTTTTTCCTGCTGTACATATTGATGGTGGGTAGTGTTTACGGTTAGCAATTTTTGCAACTGCTAACCAGATTTGTGTATTGACTTGCAAGATTTTAAAATAATTTTTTAAATGTCTTTAGAAACAGCACAATCATACTGTGTACATTATCTCCAATATCTTTCATTGCATGGAGCGTTTTGATAAGGCTTTCCTGAAC
The DNA here is from genome assembly GCA_026781065.1 of Mormyrops boulengeri. NCBI lineage: Eukaryota > Metazoa > Chordata > Actinopteri > Osteoglossiformes > Mormyridae > Mormyrops > Mormyrops boulengeri. The sequence goes on from JAODLD010000124.1 coordinate 16,580,322, forward strand.
ATAGTGGTTGATATGTGTGTATTCTTAGGAGCCCTGGCAGCCCTGTTGTTTTTACAATATTGTTATTGTTATCCTTCTTGGTTCGGAACTATTCTGAGCTGTACAGTGCCAGTGCAGCCCCCACCTTTCTCGGTGTACTTCTGCACCGGACAGTCAGTTTTATCATGACCCAAGTGGTTCTGAAACACGCTGGACTGCAGCCTGTCAGAAACTGGGATTGCTACTTTACTCGACACCAATATCGCTAATGCTTTTCGGCATTTTTTCCTCAGGGGACCCACAGACGGTCCACATTTTTGCTCCCGCCCAGCTCCTGGTAGGAGCAAAAACATGGACTGTCTGGGAGTCCTCAAGGACCGGGTTGGGAAACGCTGCTCTACACTGTTACTTTTGCTGAAACTGCTGAAATCTGCTGCTTGCCTGACTTGCCTTTTCTCTTTCTTCCCCTCTCCCTGTTTGTCTATCCTTTGTTTTTTCTCTGCTGTCCGCAGAGGATGTAGCTAATTTAACTGCAAGCGATGTGATGAATCGGGTAAACCTAGGATATTTGCAAGGTAATTTTCCAACGGTACTGGAGCTGTATTCCGTAGGTAGCATCGGTCGGATGAGTCCGCCGGCAGCTTCCCATTTGGAATTCCACTATGGGAAGCAAAATGACAAAAAACTGGATGCTCGATCCAGCTGTCCTTGTCATTTTGGTCTGTAATCTAGCTGAGGGGTTCCCAGCCCGGCCCCTGGCGGACCGCTGTCCATTCAGGTCTGGGGTTTGCCAAGGCTGCGGTTGGGGATCCCTGATCTGGCATTACATTACCCTTACAAGTTCAGAGCAATGAAAAGCAGAAACAGGACGTATCCCATATCCCCCTGTTGTGTAACCTCCTACAATATTCATGAGTATAAACTAAATAAACACTGTGATTTATTTAACCTTTATTACATGCATGTTAGATGTTAGTTGTTAGAACTCTTTATAAGTGACAATTGAATGCAGTGCTGTGCATCCTGTAGAAAGTGTGGATGCTCTTGTTCCATTAATTTTCTAGTCCTTTTTCTGACTATGCCCTTGTAAATTTGTAGTATAACTTCCTACATTCTGTACCCTGTAGTCTATATATTAAGAGGTAGAAGCCTGTATGTTTAATTCTTAGTTTAACTCTTACTTCCATATTATTACTTTCACTTAAATGAAAGGAAAAGTGTCTTTGATAGAAGTAGAAATGGCCATTTTTTGCTATATGTTTACCATACAAAGAATAGGAAGATCAATATGCCCAAACAGGTATGAGAAGCAGCACAGTCATGGATTCTCAGGCTTCTTCAAGGGAGGAGCCTTGTTATTCTGTAGAGCTCAAAATGTATTATTCATGGTGGATTCGGTGCATTAGAGTAGATGCCAGAATGCGAGAATCCCTGAATAAGCTTTGTATTTCACTGTTGTGATTTGCTTATCAAATTTAGCGTTAAATATGTTTATTATACCACAAAAACATTATGCTTCATTTCAGAGTTAAAGGTTTTAGTGTCTACTTGGGAATTCCCTGTGCTACACACACCTACTGTGTATTTTATAATGCTTTGTATCGTGTTCTTACTTGGAGACTGATAGTAGTCTGTTTGTTCCCTGCTTGTTATTTTGACATGGCTCTAATGAGTTAGAAGATTTCGTGGTCGGTAGCTGAGGGAACAAGACTTTTAATACTTTTTTAATAACTAGCTTTTAATACTCTTCTAGTCATCTTTTGGCCGGAACCTTTAACTTTCAGTCCTTTGCCCAAGGTTACAGCACAGGTGCCCCTCCTGGAAGTCATCCCTCCACCCTTATACCAGGAGCATTCGTTCCGTGCCTAGAGACACGCCTTGAGGAATCATTTCCGCACAACTATCTCGCATTATGATCTTAATTGTGTGGAGTAACGGACGCATGCTTAATCTGTGCCAGTAAAGCCAACGGCCTGCTCGTTTGGCGTCTGAGTCCAAATGGAGTGTCAGTGCTGATGCTCATGCTAGGTGTCTGATGTGGATGCCAGAAGATGCACCATTGTTTGAAAGGCGCGCCCCTGTGTTTGCATGACGACTTGGCTTCCTGGCCCCGAATGCAGGCAGGACTTGACTGATCCGGACACGGCCTGCATGCTTCAGCATGGAAAGGCTTCCAGTTGCATGAGCCTCGTGTCAGGCTTACGCCCTGTCAAGTAACAGCCAGAACTTCTCTCTCTTTTACCACTTCCCACCCCCCACACCGGCACTGTAAGTGGCGCACACAGGTGGGTTTGGAGAAGTTAACACACATCCCGACAGCAAGTTTCAGCTATGAACCTCTTTAGGTACACAGCCTATTAACAGTGACACAAGTAGAGCACAGCACTCTGGGAGAATTCCCTGCACCGATGATTCCCCGTGCCCCATGAAAATCGTAGCCTTATATTTCCACAAAATTTCAGACCTCTAGCTCGTATGGCCCAGCTCTGAGGAACCTTTATGTGCTATAGAAAGCTGACCCTCACATTCACTTGACTTTAGTTATTTTGAAAAATTCCAAGAATTCTTCTGTAAGGTCTAAACTTGTTATTTTTACGCACTTAATCTATTCCTAAAATGTTTCCACAAAATTTCAACCCTCTAGACACCTAGCTCTGAGGAACCTTTATGTCTACTCTTGGGAGTTTTACTTACACAAGACATCTGATTGGTTAGTCCTGCCTCCTCTAGTTGCTTGGACCTACCTCCTCTACAATCTCATTGGTTATCTCTGTCCTCAGAACACTTTTGTGTAAGTAAAACACCCATGAGCTTCATGTATTCTGGAGGCCTTTTGAGCTGTGGTGGAGTCACTGCAATTAGCTATGGTGGAGTCACTGCAGTCGCTTTAAATCAATCTGTCAATAAAAAAAAACACTGCCTTTAATCACCACGATGACACTCCAGTGTTCTCCTGAAGTTTTGTAATAGGTGGTTTTCAGACATTTCACTGCTTAATTCCTAACGTTGTGTTAGTTCACTTTAGAGGAATGTTTTTCTGAGCATTTTGGTCGCCATTAATCCATGGCATGCCTTGACAAATGTGTCCCACTTACAGATGAGATGAACGACAACCAGAACACGTTGTCCTATGTCCTGATCAACCCCTCACCAGACACCAGGCTGGAGCTCAATGACATTGTGTAAGTGTTCAGCGGCATCGTATAAGTGCTCAATGACATTGTGTAAGTGTTCAGCACATTACAGCCGGGCTTCGATTCGGAATGACGCTGAGACCTTCATGACCTTTCCATGACGCAGGTACCTGATCCGCCCAGACCCGCTGGCACACGTACCTGAGGAGTCGGCCCCACCCTCAACCAAGACCAACGTGCGCATGAAGCAAGAGCTCGGGATGGAGACCAAAGACGAGACCCAGCTCTGAGTGCCCCGCCCCACCTCAACAACCAACTATCCCCCTCTGATCTCCCACAACTCTCTTTCCTGATGGACCCAGTCTGAGACCAATAAGCTGCTGGATGCAGAGAGATGGTGTGCTTGCTCTAGATGTGCATGGTTTACAGACATTTCTGGCTGGGTGCCCCGTGCTGGGGCAGGTGAGCCCTCTCTTTGGGGGGAGGCGACACAAAGAATAAGGGCGCATTCAGGGATCAGGCTTTTCCTAGAGCCTGGGAACATTCTTTCATTCCTCCTTCGAAAGTGGTTCTAGTGTTATCCATCTCCCAGGAAATCAAAACACAAACACACGATATTTGCTTTCCCTAGACGGGGCGGTGTCGGTTGGACCAATCTGCTGAAAAAAAGAGAGATTTTTTTTTGTTCTTCTTCTCCATGCCAGTAGAAATGTTTTTTTTTATTTATTTTTGCAGCGCTTAGTCACAATCCGCTTGTTTATACAGCTATAGAGTTTTACTGAAGCAATTAATGTTATTTATCTTGCAAGACCTCTTGTCAGACACTATTTTCTTTTTTAAGCCATTGTTATAGTTCTGTAATATAAAATATTAATGTATTTGTTAGGTTTTTAGTTAGCATTTTTTTAACAGTGAGATGCACTCCTTTTGCAATGGTGAGGAGAACCATGTGATTTGGGGAGGGAGAGGGGGAGGAACATTTTACTGGGAATTTGTTTTCAGGACCAATAGAAGAGAATGGACAGAAGTGTGTGTGTAGGGGGGGGGGGGGGTCAAGACTGTACACACAAGAAACGCAGAATGAGGGAGTCAGGGATGAAAGAAATCAAGGGCATGGAAACTGTAGGGACAGCGTCCAGTCGGTGCTCCAATGAGAACGAAACCATCAATAATCGTAACACATAGGGTAGGCAGCTGTAACGGTAACCTCAAAACCCTCGGCCCCCACCTCTTCGTCGCGAAATAATGATCCCCCCACCCCCAAAAGCAACTGCATCATCATAAGGGCCACTTCAAGTGCAAAAAATACATCTTTATGCATAGTGTGACACGGTCATCTTTTTTAAAGCCCCTACAGTTCAGTTTTGAGCAGTTTTCTCACATGTGATTCCTCTGATGCTGTAACCTGCTCTTCTGTTGCCGTTCCCGTGGGTCCCGGAGGATGCTGCACGGGGCATTACCCATCCCCTCTCCTGCAGCCCCAACTCAGGGTTCTTCTTGGACAGCTCAGTGTCAAGGACAGAGGTTCTAGGAAAGTGGTATGTTGGTATCTGGTAGTTTTAACCGGGTGGTTTGGAATCGGTATTCTGCAAAGCAGGTTTTGGTAGCATCGTTGGATCTTTTATGTTACTTCTGACGCGGTATTAGCATCTCTAAATGCAGAAATTCGAGATTCACTCTGCATATCGCAATACGCATTTTGTAATATCCAGTGGCTTGTCATAAACGTAAAAGACGGCACGCTGACATCCACCATTACAGAGAAATGGCTCCTTTTCTGTTTCAGTTTGCCGCCCGTGATTCCTTCATACCAGACGTTGTTCCGGGAACGGATGCCGAAGCCAAAAGGGACGCAAAGCCAAGTGAACTCAGTACAAATGGGGAAAATGTTTACTAATGTGCCCTGATGGGAAGTTTAAGAACATTTACGTGGAATTCTTTCCCTCCTCCACTGTGTATGAAAACCACCAAATGGCACTGAATCGCTTACAAATCGTGCAATTTCAGTATTAGGTTGTTTTTCTTTATGTTGTGGCTTCACCTGTTATCTGTGCAATATTTTGATGTGCTATAATTCTTCACTGCACATTTTGGTGGGATAACTCTTACCCCCTTCATCCAGAAGGAAACAGGATATAGGATGTAAGTACGATTCTATTGCTGCTGTAAAACACTGTAAAAAAGGAGAAAAAAACACGTTCTATCAGAACATAGTTTACATTAATTAAATTAGAGTAACATACAGTGGAATGGTTTGTTTGATATACTACATTTGACAGTTTTACATTTATTAAAAGAATTACTGTAATTGTATACATTTGTATTTTGCAATGGTAAAATAGTTAGTGTAACATATATACGTGATTGCTTGCAGAGAGGGGCTTCTTCTGGAGGCTTCTGTGGCTGTAACTGGGCCCAGTCTAACCAGATAATGAAAGCCTCATGAGAAACTCATACTAGGAAATAGGTTCAGACTCACAAATAATTTACAGTGACACGGACTTTACGTACGTCTGAACATTCAGTTTTGTGACAATTATACCTCACTTTATGCCTGTCACTGTTGAGAAGTTGATTTGAGGAATTGCTTGGTGCGTTATAGAGAGAAATTATGAAGGCAAAATTGTCCGTCACGATTGCTGTATTAAATGGCGAACACTCGGACGTCTCTAACGATCCTAAGTGTTGAGAGTAGCACTTCTTAGATAATAGCTACAGGACTATCCGGTAAACAAACATGGCTAAGATGGTGCCAAGTCAGGACGAATCTGATTTTGAGATCTGAAGTTTATATCATGTTAATATGTTTATAGAGTACTGATTTTTTCCCATTTTTAATTGTTTGTATTTCTTTACTATAGAAGATAGGTAAAAGGTAGAGTTTTGCAGTAATTGCAGTAATCATTCTAGATTTTATTGTATTTATTATATACTACCATGTACGGTTGGATTTGCTCTTACTGTGATATACTCATTATGTACTTTTTAAAAAGCAAAACCAGGACCCAAAGCCACACTCGAAACTCTAACAGGAAACAACCCACTGCACGCACAGCCCTAATTTCAATAAGCTGCTTATATTTATGCGGGTTTGGGAAGAACACGTCCGCATTTCTGCTTAAGCAAAGTTTATCTTTCCTTTATTTAACATGAATGAATTATCCTACATTATAATGAACTCCTTGGCTTTCGGTGAATTGTCACACACGAGATAATTGTTTATTCACTCCAGTGCGTTTTATTTAAAACACTGAAATGGTTCAGAGTGCAATGAGAAAGTGCAACTTTTATGCCAAACAAACGGCACTAGACGCATCTATTTTAACCCTTTAAGCCTAAACTTTTTCATACAAAATTCATCCCGTAGGGTCATTCATTGTAAATACCACAATTCCGAATTGTACTAAAAACAGAAATATATTTTGCTATATGTTGCATGAAGGAGCAAATAACTCTTTTGTCCTCCATGAAATGGGTATGATCACACTTGTGATTTAGTCAATATGATGGCAGCTGCCAAAACTGGACAAAAATGAACGAGGTGCCTGATCAGTTTTCCATTAGTCATGTCCTCCTAGAAGCATCCTGATTACACATGTTCATCGTAGATCATTTTCTCTGACGCCCAGATTATATTAACCACTTCCACGACTACGCAGTTATTTGTAACAAATGGACACATAACTAAATTATATTAAGGAATGGAAAGTATAGTCATCTCCTTGATTTGATGATGCATCTGAAGTTTAGTCCAACATTATTTTCCCTATACACATCATATTTACTGAGAATGCATGCACATCTCAAATGTATATTTCACTATCGTATTAATAAAAACAATAAAATTCAATAAACATACCGCATGTGACATAGCTGTATACGTCATCACGGGACTGGCGGACCAGTGTGCATGAGAGCATTTCCCTGCATTATACATTATTGTCATCTGAAGCACAAATATCTTTCCCTTTGGTGGTGGTAATGAAAATGGAGACAGGAACATGGGCTGTGTGACAGAGGAATGACCCCCCCTCTGCATCAGCTGCTGCAGAGTCTGCTTATATCAGGCGTACCCCCAGCTAAAGAGAAGTTATTTGGCCAGAAGGTTCATGGGGCTTCTGTTCCATTTACCCCTGAAAGGGAATCTCCCTTCCACATTCTAAATTTGCCAAACCAACAGGAACTGTTGCTCTCCTGCAACGCTCACATGTAACATCTCCATGTCACGTCTCTCACCACGTCTTTGTTCCTTTACGCGACTTTCCGAACGAAATCTGACAAGTCTCGACAGCTCGGAAATTTGTGCTGAAGATTTTTCTTGTAGGAGTGTTTGTAATTATAAATGCATAAAATAAACTTAAAAAAAAAAAAAAAAAAAGAGTGCTCCAATTTCTCACGGTGCGAAGGCATTTGGTGGCTGAGTCATCTTAATGCTTAATGCGGTGTTCATGGAACAACACTCCTCCCAAGGACTTACCTGTCCTAACTCTGCCATCATAAAAACTGATCCGATCGAATTTAAGGATCATGAATAACGAGCCAACTGGAAAAAATCAGCATCGAGACGTGAAAAGCAAATGAGGAAGCAGTGTCCTGCTTGTAATGTTTATTAAATTTCAGTGCTTCTCTTTAAAATAAATATATGGTAGTATAATATTAAAGAAACGAGAAAAACAGCACAAGCATGAAAGCATGGTATCTGTCACAGGAAATAAATCCTAGCATGGTCAATATTAATACCAATCTTTCAGTAAACATAAACCAAACATTATGTACAAAAATGGATATTTCAAAATATATTTACAAAATGCAGCAAATCATATTATCAAGTATTCTAAAGCCTTTCTTTGACATGTTTGAAAATACGAGTACAGCAGTAGCAATGGCCGACTGGGCTGCTTCACTCAGGAGGTGACCTGTACGTTTTTGGTAGTGGACGTCTCTCTCAGTTTAGCTTGATTTGGAGTCCAGCGGTTGGAGAACCTGAATACACACGGTTTTGAGAGACCGCTTTCTGTCTGCCATTTTCCTTTCTACTCTGACCAGAAATTAATGACACGGGGTAAACATTATGGGATGCCGAGGCACACTTGAGCACACAAGCTATCTGCATGAATGTCAGAGAGAGAGCGGCAGAGAGAGAGAGGACAACGTGTCTCGAGACATATGCACCTTCAGAGAGGGAGTTTGAGCATTTGCATTAGTGTATAATCAAACAGCAATCCAACAAGTTAGCCATTGTGAATATATTAAATACTGTCACCCAAAAAAAATAAAAATAGTAGTAGCAGTAACACACTCCTCATAACAGAGCACGTTCCTCAAAAAGGGGGAAAAAATCCATAGCTTGACAGTCAGTGTTGATTATGGTTACATTGCATGATAAAAGCATTAAAAATGTGTTCGAGTGCCTCTCCTACTGTGCCAAATGCAGAAACATTGCTACTTCTAACAAAGTTAGATTTACGTTATGAACACGTAACACCTGCTTTAAATATTTATACCACATATAAATAGAAAAGAGCAAACCACCATCGATAGGTCTTGCACATCCCTTTCGTACCCAAATAAAATTAAGGAGAAACCATATTAAAATTCCTGTTGTAGGTGAAAGCGTTGAATACATAGAGGACAGTACCACAGCACTTGATGACCTACATATGTCCAGGCTCTTCTCAGTAGAGTTTCGAGCAGCTTGTTTTTGGACAGTTTTGGAAGGATGACAGTCACGACTTCTGTCGTTATTGATGCATGCCAGACTACCAGGAACAAACATCTTTCCGTGTAGATTCCCAGATCTCAGATCCTTGCATGTATAAGATGAGCCCCATGATTACGGCCAAATTCTTTAAAAAGTCACCGGTTAGAAAAAAAGAAAAACTCCACATGCAGAGGCCTGACTGTGAAAGCTGGAGAGAAAGCAACAGCAGGCCTGAAGAGATCACATTAAGATCCAGACCGCATGCGTTCACCCGGCGATAAACAGGATTCCGTGTCACAGCAGGGCTCCTGAGTTCTCCACGCCCTTTGCGTGCGACTGGTTTCCCCGGGTTCTGCTAGAGCACGACAGCATGGATGTCAATGTGGGCTATCCAGGAGCGAGGACTGAACAGGGCTCCACCCTGCAGCCTCATTTCACGCTCTTCTTGGATAACGCAGGCCTCTTGACCTGCCACAGGTGATTGTGGATGGTGAGAGCGTCCACACTGACGGACACCGTCTTTGCTGGGATGACTGTGAACTGCTTGCGGTCTGAGCTGTACTTGTAGAGCTTGTCAATCATCTTCTTGCTGATGCACTTGGGCCCGGTGCCGGTGAGCTTGAGGATCTCTTCAGTATCAGGGAAGAAGGAGTACAGGGCCCGAAACTGGCAGCCACCATCGCGGAACAGGATCATGAGGTGGTTTGACTCGCACTTCTCCAGCTCCTACAACAGGCAATTATTTCATCAAGGTTAAACTATGAGTTTCAGTCAAAACTGAGAAGCCCATACACACATAAGAGCTTTTTACTGAGCTGCTGTCCTCTGAGTTTGCCAACAAAACTATGTGGTGGTTTAAATGAAGACAGAGACGAGGGGATAAAGTGGAATGCATGCAAACCTCGAGGATGGAATTTTTCTGGGGCTCGTTGACCTTGCCAGCCAAGCAGCAGTGAGCGATGGCATTGTGGATTATCGGCTTGTTGGACTTAGCGCTGGGTTCCTTAAACAGCTTGGGGCCTACAGGACAAGAGATTCCAGCTAAACTGAATGATACTGCAGTGAAAAGATCAACACGAACATATAAAGAAAAACTCCCATTTATAATAAACTCCAAACAAAAGCACAGTTACCCTTTAAAGACATTAAACGAAGCTGCCTAACCTAAAGTAGCAGTAACACACAATTATGACATAACGCCTGTCCTTCAGCCTTCAGCAGGCATTGCAACTTACCACTGTACTCTGCCACGGATGTAATGGAGGACGCTGTGGATCCGTTATCCCAATCCCGCTCCGTGTTCCGACTGGCATTCCGACTTAGCACCGGGAAAGAGTCAATAGAGTCACCCCTATAATCAGATAAGAGGTTCACATCTAACGTCTGTCTCCTTTTGGTTTAGTCTCAAGACAGTTTGCAAACTAGAGTACTGGGAACTGAATAGTGGGATATATGAGGGACTGCATGTCCACATCCCTTAACTTACGGACATCACTGATCCCATTACATCCATGTTTCAAAAACATCTGCATGGCCACTCAGCAGAAGGGGATAATGCTGTGATTCTCAGAGGAATAAAGTTTCTCCCGTGAAGAAAGCATTTCAAACCAAATTAGCCACCATTCAGTTCCCAGGTCCATTTCTCAAATTGCAGTGGTAATCTGATAAACAAAGACCTCTTATCATCCTATATTCAAATGAACCAAATGCATATTTAACAAAACAATACATTTTCACATTTAAAGGTCCGAGGTTTTGATTTCTTAGCAATTTTCCAACAGAATTTCATAAACACATTATAGATAAATCCAAAATTCCACAAATGAATCCATGCAACCTTAATAAATGTGACAATTCTATAATACACAACAAACAACTTGCATGACAAACATGACAAAATCTGTATTGCATGTAACTGTGCAACCGGAAGGCTACGAAAAATCAAAGATACAAAGTTAATCAAAGTTACAGCAGCAGCAGCATGTAACCACTCTCTAGGAGTCATTGATGAAATGCCATTGTGAAATATGATAGGGGTGGGAAAGGTTTGGTATGAACAGGCAAACATAATGAAGTGTTAGTGTGTACTCTGAGCCAGGCGTGTATCTCAGATGAAAGGTGCAGTGAGAGCCTCACCGCTGGGAGCCGGCTCCCCCGGAATGGACACTCTCAGCCTCTGTAGTGGCGGCAGAGGCCAGCGAGAGACTGGAGCCAGACTGGGCACTGCTCAGGTTGTCAGCTGGTGAGGAGGCCGTACAAAAAAAAAAAAAAAAAAAGAGAGACACAAATAAATTCACAGCCAGCCTCCATTAACAACTCACACCTGCTGCTAGACAACAGGCTGGGACAATATGACTCATTTCAATTTAGTTATTGTCTTAACATCATGGCAAGACTCTTAAAACTTAAATTTAAAAGGTTTCTCAGCATCTCATACACTTCACAGATATTCCACTTAATTTACGTACTCCGCCTATCACTTCCTATCACAGAAATGGCACGAATTGACTGCAATACTCAACAGCGGAGTCGAGCACAAAAGTGGCACAAATACGGATCGTTAACACGGCTTGGGCACATTCGCAGCTAGGCCCTATTTAAAATGCAACTCAAACTGGAAAAGCACACCACAGGATCACAGGAAATGACACAGCCTGCAGGTTACAGATGCGTAATTCACCGCTTTCAACGCTAAGCTATTCTTCTGGCAGGTTAGAGTGTATATTGACTTAATCAGGAAACTGCACGTTCAGCTAGCGGCCACCCAGACGCACGGCGTGCTGGAGCGGAGCGGGCGCTTACGGGTCGAGGAGCACTTGGAGTAGGTATCACTGCTGGACTCTCCCCGGTGCACCGACTTGGGCCGCTGTTTCTTAGGCTTGCTCTTGGGCTTGGCCAGGCCCTGCTCCTCAATCATCTCCTGCTGCTTCCGCCTCAGGTACTCCTGCTTGATCAGCTCCCTCCGGGCCTTCTCCTCCTCCTTCCTGATTCGGTCTTCCTCTGCTTTTCGCCTGGGGGGGACACACTCTGATTTAGTCCTCCTGGAAGACACTCTTAACTAACACGACCTGTACGACTCAGTCTAGTAAACTGGAATTCCCTCAAGCATGTTTAAAAATGTACAACTCCTGAGCTTCTGGTAGGGTGACATCGTGGACGTGACTTACGAACTTGTGACATTGTGGGTGCAGCCTTCAATCTGCCACCCTATACAGGCCGACGTGGGGAATCGACTCAGTGATGGACTTTGGCTTTGACCACGACCACAGCTTACACCTTGCTTTTAGCAAGCAAGCCCACTCTTTCTTTTCAATAATGTTGGGACGGGCAGCCAGTGGAGCCACACAGATGTTTTTCTCTCTACTTGGGAGTTTTTGGTTCCCCTCCTCCATTGTCACCTGGCTTTTTCTTTCCTGTCTTTGTCTTTCCTTTTCCCTGTTTTTGAATTATTCTGTTTAAATGACGCAGGAACTTTATGGCTAAGAGACTCCGAGGCATCCCCCCGCCGCGCCGCCAGCCGAAGGCCGAAGGCCCTGACGCTACCTGGCCTCGTCTCTTTTCAGCTCCGACTCCAGCTCCAGCTGCTGCTTGCGTATCCGA
>JAODLD010000124.1:16616562-16631372 GCA_026781065.1 Mormyrops boulengeri
TTAGGTTCTCCCCAAACGAGCTTGATGGGCCGAATGGCCTCCTCTCGTTTGTAAATTTCTTATGTTCTTATGTTCTCCCTGCTGCAAAGCTCAAGGCATAACAAGGCATCGACCACCATCTCCACTGGCATTAACCAGGTTCACTGTATTGTGGTTTAGCTAGGCTGCGTCAACCAGAAATGCCTCCAATTTCTAGGTCTGTCTTAGCAGATTGTAATTCTACAATTCCAAACAACAAAAGCTGTTAACTTGTTTTACCATCAGTGGTCAATGTGCAGACTGTTAGCAGACCAAGTAATTTAAATTAAAGTGTGAGTGTCGAAACATTTCAAAAATAAGCCAAAAATCAATAGAACACCAGCAGCAGAACACAGTGAATGAGCAGATCAGCTGCTCACAAATCCTCCAACATCAGCAACAAAAGACGCGGCGGTAAAGCCAATCCACCAACACTGACATCATCAGCAAGAGCAAAAACACAGGGGCCGTTCATCACACAGCAACACAGATAGAGGCACGGTGAACCCATATGGGTTTGTTCACAAACAATCTCCCACATTTCCACCGGAGGCTCCCTATCCCAGACTGTCACTCCACTACTGATTTTCAGCACCAGTCCTGGTGACCCCCTGGCAGTGCTAGTTTATCACTCCTAAATCACTTAGCATGATTCTCTCTCAAAATGACCAAACTAAATACATTAAGAAACTTTCATGTGTATTCAAGCTGGGGAGGAGCCGATTCACATTTTTTCAGTTCCAATCCGATTCCTAAACACAACTGCTGAAACAATACAAGTTCCGATACAAGAGCTCTTTTTACTTTAATGTTAAAATATTATTATATGAATTATACATAGACACTCCTCTACTTACGACTGAGCGACGTTCCGAATGGCCGTTCGTAACTTGAAATGCTCGTAAGTCGTTATTCAGCATCGCGAATCGGTTGAAAATCGACGTAAATGTATGACGATTTAAACCGGCTGATGTGGGAAAATGAATCGCTACTTTAGGAGTACTTCACCGTACTTTACTTAACAGAAAAACTGGTGCAATATTGCACTTGATTTCCTGACGTCAGTTCAACGTCAGATGTCACGGCGTGTGTCCACGCCATATACAAACATATACATATTATATATAGACACACACAATTTTAAACTAGCAAATCCAAATGAGAAAATGTATGCCAAAAAGACTAATTAGGCTACTAGACACATACATAACGTACTGCTCCATCTCATTTGTACAGCTTGTTTTAAGCATTTATGAGGCATTTGCAGTTCAATTTTAATATCTTCCAAGAGAATTTAAGCAAGTGGCAAATGCTTAAAATGCCCCACAATGTTTCTCCCACCGGCAACAGCGTCACTTACACTTCGCTGCGATCGCAGCCCCTCGTGTATCACAAGCTGTAGCGAGTGAGCAAAACAGCCCAAGTTAGCGACTCCCAAATCATCCATCGCCTTTTTCATATTACTTTCGTTGTCTCGCACAATTGCATGCACTTTTTTTTTGTGTGAGATTTTCCACTAAATGTTACCTTTACCTCTCAAAACATCTTTTTATGAAGACTGCAAACCACTGTGCTGCAATTTGTTGTGCACTGCCAGACAGTCACCCTGCTATCTAATGTTCTTACGCTACGCTTACGGCGAAGGCTATGCACATGACGACACAGTGGGCGGAAGTCACCGCGCGGAAGTCACCGCGCTCACACCCACTGAGTGACAGATAAACTGACAGGCAGCATTAGCGTTCAGCTTGAATGCCTCAAAAAGCACATCTAAAAGAGCTGTCCTGCGATTGTGCAAATCGATTTAACAAGAAATATGAGCTCTCTTTTTACAGACTGTTGAAAACTAAAGTATCAGATGTGGATCAGTCACATATGGCCGATACCAGATCCGTCTCATTGGTATGAATCGGTGCTGATACTCATGCAAATATCAGATTGATACTCAGTGGGCTGAGCCTCTGTGCCTGTGAACAGAAGGTTGCTGGTTTGAGCCCAGCCTTGGCACGTCAACAGGTCCGTGAGCAAGGCCCTTAACCCCCAGCTCCCTGGGTGCTGCTATGGGTGGCTGCCCTTCACAGCCAGCCTGCTCTCACCTACAGAGAGCAAGTTGGGGAGGCGTAAAGAGAATTTCCCCACGGCAATCAATAAAAAGTGTCAATCATTATTATGCGTTGGATCAAATGTTGGACTGCATATATTCGTTTTAACAACTGAAAAATTACTCAACTTCAATAAATTGCATCACAGTCACAAAAACAGTTAATTGTTAATCAGCACAAACCTGCAACAAAGTTCCACCACTACAAACTTTCAATGACATAATGAAGGAAGAAAAGTGCCATTCAATGCCATCTTAAAATTGTGACTCATTTAATAAAGAGCTTAATCAATTAAAAGATCTGCTAGAAGGAGAAAAGGAAAAATAAAAGACAAGGACTGGTCTGTGCACATCTCCAAACTTTCCCCAGTATGCCGAGGGAAAATTAAGACATTGTTGATTTTACCAGTAAACAACTAGTATCATTTTCATTCAGAACTCCACGTCAGTTCAAAGGAATTAAAGGTTTGCATGTTGTTTTTCTTCATAAACACTGTGACAGGCAGTTATAAACTGCATATTAATTATTGTGTACAGAGCGACATTTGTTTCCATATTGGAAATCAATGAACTGTAGCATGTGAATCCCCTGGGCACCCAGCTCCAAGCTCCAAGGGGGGGGCAAGGTCATCCCTGTTAATGCTTCTCTGGAGAACCAAGAACTTGGGCACCTTATAGTACAGACTAGGGCTTAATGATAATGGGGGGGATTCACACTGCAATATTTGAAATTTTTGTGACGAATTCTGATATTTGTTTTACAAAAATCACAAAGTAGTCAAAACTTTACTCAAACATAAACTTATTTACCAAGAGTCTGTCATATAAGGTGGTGGTGTTTCCATGAGTTGTGCATTCAAAGTAGTGCAAAAATATCGTCCCTATGGAGTCCAGAATATTTCCATATCACTGAAGGTTAATGTCTTTTGGTGACCAGTTCTTGTTTGTGTTTTTGTTTTGTAAAATTTTTTTACCAATGCGCTATACTGTCAATGTCGAGTCAGACAGCAAGGGGGCAAGTTGTTATAATTATTGGCTCGGAGGGCGCGCGGAGGGCGCACACGGAGCTCGTGCAAAACAGCTGCAGTAAACAGAGATGATTTTTAAACATATACTAAAGAAAGGAATCACTCATTAAAATTGCACAGCCTGCTAATTTGCTTCTATGAATAAAAATGTTATATCACAACACTGATGGCGAGAACTGCATGTGCCTAGAACGTGATTCGGTATTAGCATCACACACCATGCAAAACCAAATGTGTCGTTTAATATCCTGTTCAGTCTAAATCGGCATGTCCCTTCTCGTTTGGAGTCTAATCCCAAGAACGATCTCACCTTTCCTATTGCGTGTCACAGAGCAGGTAACCTGCGGAATGCAGGGGGACAGTACGCACCTCAACCACACTACACAGTGGGGGGCGTAGCAGCTCACAAGATTCGCAAACTTTAGTACAAACCTCAGTGTTGGGGTCACAGTTCCGTGCCATTTTGGTACAGAAGGAAATACAAACTGTTTTGAAATTATTTACTATTAAAACCACAAACTCAAACCCAATAAGGAACAGTTGTAAACCAAAGGCAGGTTTACCTGTCCACATGTCTGAATAAAGCAATTACTTGCACATTGCACAACTAAAAATGTAAACTAAACACAGGTATATTATATCACTCATAATGAAATAAATTCTGCATCTGTAGTGATAAACACCCCTATAGCCTTAGTTATTTTTCAGTCTGAATTTCCTGGCAAAAGCGCCTTAAATGCCACAGGGAGACTAACTCACTGAGGTTGTTTCCATACACACATTTAGGTGGTTTCGTCTCAAATGAGTTGGCATACTGAAAGTGTTTCCAGCGATATATCACAGTTCAGCATGATGCAGCCTACAGTCTTGGTGTTAACTACTCTCTGTCCAGTGCTGGTGTAATTTATTGGGAAGCCATAATGTTCCCAAACTACAGATTTAAGCAACAAAAGAGGGTCTCTAAGCTGTCCAGTACAAGCCATAACCGACCCACAGCCACAATTAGCAGAATGATTATCGTGTTGAACATCTACTTGTGAATTTATGTTCCACCCACTACAATAAAAATAATTTTCATTCATGTCAAAGTGTGTATTGAACCAAAAATATACCGAGCGGTATATGAGAAATACATGTACCATCAGAGCCCTACTAGACAGTAATTTTAATGCCAGCCAAGCACAGCAAGTTACACTCCCAAATCTCAACCGTGATTGATCAAAAATGACAAAATGTGTCATTTATGCAATACCTCACAGAAGCACATTGAAATTTATGGCTAAATCCTATAATATCTGAAAATGCCATCTGTTATAAGCTTACTACTACATGAAGCATGCAAACTATTATACTATTTCCCTCATATTACATTAAAAGATTAACATTATTAAGATATTGCAAATCATTCAACACAGATTACAGCTGTGCATATAAAGAGTTGACGTGAATAATAACGTGATAACTTACCAGCACTTATTACAGTAAAATCCCGTTATAACGGACTTAATGGGACCTGGCAAAACAGTCCGTTATATCCAGAGTTGCTGTATACCCAGAACACAACTACAGGACACCATTTACTCAATGCCACACCCCAGCAGACACACTTGTGGTATAGATTATTATACTGTACATGTAGTAATCCAACTTTACCTGACTGGCCTATAAGTGGTTATACATATACGGTACAGTAGTAACCTTGACCTCATTGCTTACTGCATCCTTCCAGCTACAAGCGTCATCTGCTGACGCATAGCGTGCCTGGTGATGGACAGCCATACAGATCAATCAGTATTGCCTGCTGTTACGCAATGCCTATGTATAGAGCGTGACTATTAATCCCAACTACGTATCGCTGGATATCACCGGCACGCCACGTGCCTTGTAGGCGGAGCCTGCATGTCCGTTATAGCCGAACAAAACTGCAACTAAAAGCGGCCCTGGGACCAAATTGTTTGTCCGTTATGAGCAAATAGCGAGTCCGCTATATCCGATGCTTTTTCTGCATGTTCATGAAGGCACACAGCCTGGACCAGCGGACCTCGTCCGTTGTAAACAATATACCGTTATAAGGGAGTCCACTATAACGGGATTTTACTGTAATGGAATAACGTTACTTTTTTTTTTTTTTTATCTGAAAAAGAAAAGAAAAATCAATGTGCTGGCCAGATTTAATGACAAATTATAACCCTGTCACAGCCCATATAGATTAAAATAAACAATGAATTGTCCCATATTTTCAGACCACGTGATTGATCCCCTCAACTAACAAAACAACTTATTCATCCTCCATTGTTTTGGTGTGGTGGTGAAGTTTTGTATGAAATTATGTGCAAAATGTAACCTATGAGCTTTTTTCATCTCTCATGCTTATTTAGCATAAAGGTTCTGGCTGCGCAGTGGAAGTGAAACGCACAAAAAGGGCCAGGAACTACAATAAAATCCTGGTGAAGATGGCCCAGGAACTCTGAACCAAGAACTATGAAGAAAGCACCGAATGAATTATAAACACCTCACATACCATAAAAGCATCTTGCAGGCCAGATCTCGATCGCAGGCTGGTACTTTGAGACGTCTTAAGTGGTGAATGAGCTACTATGGAAAATGGCCGATCTTTCAATGGAGTCTTCTCCGTTATTTTAGTCATTATGTCTTTA
Source organism: Mormyrops boulengeri (assembly GCA_026781065.1). NCBI lineage: Eukaryota > Metazoa > Chordata > Actinopteri > Osteoglossiformes > Mormyridae > Mormyrops > Mormyrops boulengeri. Next base: position 16,622,367 of record JAODLD010000124.1, read on the forward strand.
GCTCTAGTGATGCTAACACTGACTGAATTTTGAAAATATGAAACATTTTCATATTGGCTGGCAGTACTTACCAACACTGACATCGGACCGATGCTAAGATCTTAAATTTTAACAAATAAATCAGCCAATAACCAATATGTTAATGGATATATTGCACCTCTCTATGTTAGGCACAACTGGCCAGACAGAAAGCATCTTATTCTAAGCATATTGTGAAATACTGAAAGAAAAAGACCCAACGTATAGGAAAAAAACAATGCCTGGAAAAGGTGAACGGTAAAAAAGGAAGAGGACAGCCATTAAGGACGAACATGTCTTTTAGAAGCCAGAAGACAAAAAGAGAAGACAAAGTTTGGGAGAAACGTCATCCATTACCTTTGGTTTCCAGTAGCCTACTTGATGGCACCTAACGATGATAATCTTATTGCGAGTGCCTTTTATATGCATTCAATCAAAAAAACAAACTGAAGCTAAAATCATTTGAGCCATCTGTCATTAACATGCTACGCCACAGTGACCCTAACACAGTACTGGCAGGAAAATTAAACAGATTACACATGAGGGGGGAGAGATTACTAGAGAGAAGCTCAGAACACTGCAGTCTGCCATGGAAGGATAGCCCTTCTTAATCCAATGTCTCCTCAGGTCACCTACCAGAATACAGAGCCATGCTTCACAAGAGAGACTTTTAAATAAACTTAGGAAAATTTTAATATAAGAGGGGTCATCAATACATTGAATAAATTATATTTATTCAAATATAATTTTCTGGGGTTCCTGAAAGCCAGCCTTTAACATTTTTGCTCCTAAGCATTCACACAAACTCCCGCGTGTAACACTCTCTAACCAAAACTCCCGCGTGCAACACTCTCTAACCAAAACTCCCGCGTGTAACACTCTCTAACCAAAACTAATTTTTTCCACTTTATACTGATAAATGCTTTGGTAATACACATACAATTTACAAAAATAACAATGGGGTGTTTTATTTTAAAAGGAATGTCACAGAGTGAAGTAGTGGTTTCAGAGAAAAACATCATTAAACCGTACTTTTTAAAAAAAAAAAAAAAAACTCCAAAGTTCATTTCATTGTTACCAAAGGGCCAAGCAAAAGTAAGATTACTTACGGACTGGACTCAGGTAGATGACATCCTGTGCAGAATCATCCCCAACCCGCGTCATGATGACGACAGCCTCACATCAGCTCTCCACTCTAATCACACTCGGTCTCCCTCACACACACAGCAATAGGGCTGAGTGTCATTAAGATTCGATCAATTCCAAATCTGATTCCAGTTCTGCTCATCGAATCTGGTTCTTATTGATTCTTTGTTACAATTATAATACGGGAGGGGAGGGGGGGGTTGGGGATTGTCAAAATGTTTCAATAGTAAAACTGCATTTATTCTTTTTAGAGTTTCACTTACAACAAAGGTTACTTGAAGCAGTTATGTCATTTACATATTTTATTGAAACAAAAACAGGGTGTTTCACGATAAATAAGGTAAAACAAACACGGTCTGAATCTTGGATGCCTGCTTGCCACTGAGGTCAGTAATACTTTATATGCCTGAATAATCTGCCTTGACTGGGTGGTGTGTAGGTCCAGTTTTAATCGCTAAATGGTAAATAAGTTGGGTTTTATCCATGACACAGCTGAATACCAGGAGGTACATAAAGCTAAATTAATGAAACAATGACAAAATGAATATATACATACATACACTTCCTCTCCACAGCCATGCGTTTAAAAATGGATGATATCCATTAAAACTATGGTTCTTACACGCTTGGCTTATATGTTTGTACATAAAGATAGGCCTTCTGGTTTACGTTTTTGAGTTGCACAACCGCACCAATGCGTTTTGAGGTTACTCATGCCCAAGAGCAATAATACTGTGAACCCTGTTTCTCAAAAGCCAGAGGGATTACTGGGGGATGTAAAGGGATAACATTCTATTTATTAATGATTTGACTTCTGAAATGAAAGTAATGGTGACAGAGCTCACACAACTGTGTACGGATGAGTCAATGAACCCCAAGCAGGATGGGGGGGGGCATCTGACTCCTGACACATCAGCTGTGAGGGAGTGACATGTCTGTTTAGGCAGACTCACCAAAAAATTGATGGCTGAGCTCCAGAACTTTCAGTCAAGCTGCATGCGTAATGATCAGGAGATACTCGTTTGTATGTCACTTTGGACAAAAGTGTCTAGCAAATAAATAAATGCTATAAAGCGCAAGAACATGTACCATTTTGAAGATAGGCATAGGTATAGGTCTGTCTCCAGTCTCAAGTTCAACACCCAATACCTGATGCAAGTTTTGACTTTCTTCCACGCAACTTTAGTGTCTAAAAACAGCATGTTACAAAAAAAGAAAAAGAAAAAAAAACATCGGTTATTTCCTTCCCTAGTATCGATAAACACTTCTTGGAGTCAGAGAGAAGTTGACCTACAGTGAGCACCGCAGTCTAACCCCTGCCATTCATTCAAAGGACCCCACCACACATACATGAAATCTAACCTTAGACGAAGAGGGACAAAACAGTAGCATTTCAGTGACAGTTGTCCTCTATTAAATATGCATACGGTAATCTAGGCGCCTGCATATGGCAAGAAATAGGTCATCTGGCGCACATAAGACCGATCCTCCTCTGGCGTAACCACACCCTCTGCTGAAGGTGCATGCTTAATGAGCTGCAATGCTCCACCCAGCGCTGCCTACAAAGGGAGCGCCACAAAGCCGCGTTGCAGGCCTTAACCTTTCAGTTAGTCTATGTGAAGTACAAGCTTATGATAAAATTACAAAATCAGCACTGTTCAAATCAACAAGAGCTGCTAAATGTTACGGTTCCAAACAAGATGTGAAATTCAGGCCCAGACAAAAATAGACAGAATATATAGATCTCTATTTTCTGCAACACAGTTAGGTTGTTTTCCCCAATTTAGATACTGCACTGTCCTGGAAAACCAATTATAAAAACATCTCTGGTATAGCTGTATTTTAATCCACAGACATTACAAAAAAACACTCAATTTTTCCACTGGTGGACACTTCTGCTGAAGCACTGTATCCAAGCCAGGGCTAAGTCAATACGTTCCAAGGCAAACTCCTCTTGCCCACGACAATAGCTGTACTCGCCACTAACACACAAGAACCACATCTACAACCTCTCTACATCTACATCTACAGGTATCCTATCGAGTCACGACCGATCGCATTTACGGCCGAGGTCTGTAGTAAATATACAATGACCGAGAGACGCCTGAAAGCAGATGTAGTAGGACATTAGCGGGAGTATCGCTTAGTGTGACCAGTGCAGGAGAATGGGCAGCACTGCCAGCCGTATAATGACCCCACTGTCCATATCCAATGCAGTAACATATATTGACAGCTACAATAAGCAGGCATGATACAGATATAGTACCTGTACTGTGCCATTTCCTTACACAAAAGTAAATATACTGTACTATACAATAAAATCTCAGCAGCTTCAGACGCTGCCTTTCTCACTTCCCATCGTTTGTGACTGCCCGCATCTTTTGATTTTGTACTGCAATTCATGCCTCATTTTTCCATGAAATTTAAGGGCACTCTATTATAGCGTTCTGTTTTTATATTTACATTATTTGCTGCAGAGTACTGGGTGTGTTACAGTGCTGTACTTAATGTCTTGCCTCTCGTCTAGAATTACGCAGAATTCCAAATTGACTGGCATCCGGTGGTCCTGGTCCCAAATGTGGACGCAAGCCAATAGATGCCTGTATTATATAAAGTCAAGACATTAGAAACAGCACAGCATCCGCATACTAAGAGACATCATTTACACATTTCCCTCTCAATGACCCATTACCCAGCACCAGTGGTGCTCCAACAACCTGAAAGACTGAGCTTTGTAATAAGGAAGTCAAAATATTTATGTTCATAAAAAGTTAACCCTATAACATTAACACATCTCTGATTTAAAATGATTTTCCCCTCTCATTACAGCTTTCTAAGATTAATGTTCTAACTAAATTAAATCGTTTCCATTATTATTGCCTAAACAATTCACCTGGAGCACAGAAAAAAACCTGCCACCCTCATATTTATGAGTTTTGGATGATCTACTTCCTGGTTCTGAGAAAAACCGCTAAAACACAATTACCTAGCAAAACAGTCAAGTAGCATGTAGTTTCACTGAAGGATTCAGGCACTTGCCTGCATATACACTCTTAAAACCTAAACCCCACTGAATAGACAGCCTTAGCTAGGTCTGCCACATGACTACCGGGAAATACATTTAACCATCACCCAATCATTTACTGCTATCAATGCCAACCAGCAAGGGACTTTTTCCAGTTTCAGGCCACTAATTTTGGATTTATTTCTCACAAATACTAGTTTGGTGTATTTTTTTTAACCTTTAAAGGTGGCATTATGGCTCAGTGAGTAATATCACTGGTTCTCACCTACAGGTTGAGGGTTCGAATCCCACCTCTGCAGGGAGGTGGGAGTTGCATGTTATCTGTGTATCACACAGGTGTCTTGTGGGTACTGTACTTCCCTCCCACAGTCCAAAGACATGAAGGTAAAGCCTCCTGGTGCCTCTCAACTGCCCGTAGTGTATAATGCAAGTGTTCGGCAATGGACTGGCATCCCATTTAGAGCATACCCCAACCTTGTGCTAAAGCCGCCCAGGATAAACCCCAGGCACCCCGAACCATTGTCCAGGATAAGTGACTGGAAATTTCAAAAAGTCCTATAAGATGGTTTTAAGGAGTATGTTTGGGGTAGCTGTAGCAGCTTTTCCATAAGAACATAAGAAATTTACAAAACGAGAGGCCATTCGGCCCATCAAGCTCGTTTGGGGAGAACCTAACTAATAGCTCAGAGTTGTTAAAATCTTATGCTGGGATTACTGGTATTACTGGTTAACACTGGCCACAAATGTGAACAGCAATGTCTGCTCACTGCTGCTTCTTAAAGTCTCCATTTTCCTTAGTGTATAGTTACACCACCATGAATGAGCACAACAGCATCACTCTCACTTCTTATGTAAAGTGAACAGAAAGCGAGAACAGCAAGACCTGCGAATTAAACTTCTGCTGAAATGTCACAAAACTAGTAGGAGAAAGGTAGCACTATATCCTTTTCAAGTCATTGCTAACCTACACATTATACCTTTGTGGAAACAATTGTGAAATGTCATTTTAATCACAGAACTATATTTTTATGATTACTGAGGGTTAAAGACAATCTTGGAATTGTCTTAGACCAACATTCATGTTTACATTCAAGCACAGGGATTCAGACTAGAAGATATACGATTTATCGTTATTGGCTGATATTCGTTAAAAGATATTGTCAGCCAATATGTACATTTTATCAACATTAAAAGCTAGCAGCAGCAGAGTTAAAGATTAGCTACTAAAATACTGGAGGTGACTGCATTGGGCAGTCAGTCATTTTCTGTAGTGGAGGACGAGGAATTTTGTCAGCTCATTTGCCATTCAGAAGTAGTGTTGCCACTTTCAATCTGAAGATATAAAGGGACCCATCCCATAAAATACACCCAGCAAGTACCTCAGAGGGTAGCCAATAACGGCAATGTTAGTCAAAACTATATCAGTTATCTGTATTGGTCAAAATGTCCATATAATTGCACTACTACTTTAGACTGCACTCATCCTATCTCAGTGCAAAAATTAATAAATAAATAAAAAAATAGCCTAACCACACCACATAAAATAATATTTAAGGGTCTCCCTTGCAAAACCTCATTTTAGAGCATTCTAGAAAACCTGACAGTCTCCAAAAAATGCGATACAATTAATCATTTCTGTATTCATGAAAGACAGTACAGACAGACAGACACACACGCAACCTGGATTCAGATGGTGCTGAGCCAGACAATAAATCATAGGACTCCAACCTTATCTACAGTGAGAGCTACTTTTACAAAGGGGTGGTGATGGGAAAAAGTTGCTGATGGGGGGTGTATATATGGAAAAAACACATTTATACACTTGTCTATTCTAATAAGTGTCATGCAGACTACTCATTGGCTCTCGGCAGACTACTAGTAGCCAATGGTCGACACGTCAGTGACCACTGCTATTAATGCTACAGATCTGATTATACCGCTTTTTAGTCCAAACTCATACGCACTATAAAGACACTGAAAGTCATGCTTCATATAGATTAGTTTTGATCCATTAAATTCAATGTGTTTTATTACAAGTCAGACAATTTATTACAAAATCAAAAAACAAAAAAGGAAATAATATACAAAATTAGAAACTAAGATTCTGATTTTCCGTGTGTGGAGGATCACAGCTCTGACAACTGAGGCATGACCCATCTATTAGAGACTTCATGAAGATAATGCTGTATATAATAAAGATGACATTATAGTCAGGGATGGACATAACGTAAGTACACATTCACCTTTAAAAAGAATGTGTGCGACAATCAATTGTTTGTAAAAGCACAAATGCGTACTTATTTTATGCGCATTTGCGCTGCTATGACAAGAAAATACCTTGCATTTAACCTGCATACCGCAAATGAAATAGGGTTGGCATATAAAGATTAAGATGCATTATATTTTGTTTTCATATCAGCACAAATGCACATAAAATAAGTACACATTTACACTGTTACCACAATCGATTGTCGCACGTGTCGTTTTCAAAGGTGAATGCATACTTACGTACAAGTTATGTCCATCCCTGAGTATAGTATCCTCCGTAACCATAAAATGAAATGTCGAGCTGAAGGTATACAACCGTGCTGACTGCTAACATTGCTGCATGACTCTGAGCTTCATCTGCCTAAACACCACAAGCCCTGGCAAATGTACGTGCTAAATGCCATGGTCATCAGAAAAGAAGGTTTGGGATAAGCATCATTCATATACATAGGTGGACAGACTGAAAACCAAATGGCTTACTGAAGGCACATTTTTGTATAGGTCAGCATGCTACACAGGAAGAACTACAGGGACTAGCAAACACTTCTAAAGCAAAATTACACGTTATGGGCAATCGCAAAAAAAATTAGTTTGCAGTGAACAACTTCACTAATCAAAGTCTAAAATTAACAAAGATGAAGGTGAGAACACCCAGTATCTAAATTCCAATTTCTTTCAATACAAAATAGGGCTTTTAAAATGTACCAACACACTAATCTCATTAACTCTTAACACTGGTATGTCAGAGTAATTAGATCAGTTGTCAGGACAATGCTGAAAATTGACAAAGTAATAAAGAAGGCCAGGCATTATGGCGAGATGAAAAGATTCAGTTGAACAAAGAATCAAGTCATTCATACTGCACTCTCTCTGTAGTTAAACCTTTTACCGACAAAATCTCATACCTAGATCCATTAACTATGACATCAGCAATATTCATGCTCATCTGGCTACAAGAAGCCATTGGGCATTCCACACAAAGCTTCGCACAATACTACCACAGTGCATTTGCTGAGGAAAGACTAATGTGTTTGGATTTCCAGGCCCAACATTGTCTGGTGCCAAAGCTATCAGTTCTCTGTGGAGGTGCACTAGGTGCTGACTGCCAGTCTGTAATACAGGATGCATACACACCCTTTCCCTGCTCAGTCTCATCTTCCCTTCTGCTGCCAACCATGCCACTCTAGGTACAATGATGAGGGCTTACAGTTTTGAATAAAATAATCATCAACCAGTTCTTAATTTCTAAACACAAAAGATATTTCTCTTTTGTCTAATCAAAGCATATTTTTTTCAAAATTATAGATTCTGCAGCCAATCAGATTTTAAATTTGTCACAATGAGGGGACAATAGTCTAGCTATGAGGGACAAATCTCAGCTATCTCCAATTTGCAACACATTTCAAACATTAAGCACATAAAAACTGACCTGTCCTTCAGCGTTCTTACTAGTACAACACCCTTCCACATATGCCAACAGTTGTAAACAAAACATTATATTTGAAGACTGGGTGCCAGGAAGGAACTGAACGTGTCACACAAGACCAAACATTATTACTAACTGAATTACTGCTGGCCAAGACACCATTAATCACATTTAGTTATTAAGCACCGTCTTTCCATAACAATCCGTACTGGAACACACTTCAGCTCTTAAAATAGATATGAACGTCATTTTATTGCAAAGTACATTGCTAGCTTGCTTGCATATCACCAGCAGTAACTCCTCCGCATTCAGTACGACAACATCTTGGCATTTAATATTTTCAGAGTGATTGCAACCTTACAGCAACATTCTTTATCGACAATAGCAAGAACGGCGAAAAATACCAATATTTTCAACAGTAGCAGAAATCAAATACAAATCCTGCTTTATAAGTTATTCATCGAAGAACGTTATACTGGGATATCTTTGCAATAATCGTTCTTATATGGGACAGAAGTACATCGTAAATGCCTAAATGTAAATCAGTAGAAGCAATGTGGGATTCTCCGACCCCAGTGAACTTCTTAGTGTGAATTATTATAATTTGCTGCATTAAATGCTAGAGGAGAAAAAAGCAAGGTGTGTTAGGAGGCAGAAACCTTCGGCACTATGGCCGATTGTCGTAGCAGGGAGCAGGTGCAGAAGGAAAGGGCGGCTCACGTACCTATACCGTAGGCTTTGGCGAAGAGCCACCGCAGATCGGCGTCTATTTTAGCCCGGGCTGAGTCATACAGCTCCAGAGGCACGACCTCCAGGGCTGCCTCGGCCCGCGAGTCCGTCTTCCTGCGGGTGCCGTCCCCGCCAGCACAGGCGTCCACGTCCATCCTGCAGGGACGGGCAGGGCGCCGCGTTAGACTCCCCGAGGCCCCGGCGTCGCCGGGCCGATCATTCGCTAAAACACGGCGATTTTAAAATAGGGAGGCGCTGACAGGTTTTGTGAGTAATAAACACATTCGCCTCCGGTCATCCAGTAACAACACATGCGCCCAATAGCACGCAAAACGCGTGGTTTCAGCCTAATAAATGGCGTGAATTTCTTGTGGGAATGCGAGCGGATGGGGGG
>JAODLD010000124.1:16662986-16673666 GCA_026781065.1 Mormyrops boulengeri
GGGGGGAGCTTGCAGGGGGGGAATACTAATCCCATTCATGTAGTGCTGCACACGGCCCGGGGCTTTGTCACTTTTCTCTTTCAGCTCTTGTAAATACCAGAGCGCCGAAAAAGAAGGAATCTTAAAAAAAGTGGCGGCAGATAGAAAGACTGAGAGAGAGAGAGAGAGAGAGAGAGAGAGATAAACAGCTTTCCTGTCCTCAGGACAAAGGCCCCCAGCGGCTTCCTGCCGTATCCCTGAGACTTTTACCACCACAACGAGTAACTCGTGTGAATTTCGAGAGAGAAAACCCCCCCACAGAAAAGATTTTCTTCTCACCTTCTTCCATTCTTACATTGAAACCAGTAAAAGCTACTAAAATGTATTGTCCTTTTAATTAGCATTGATTGGTACCACAGGAATGTCTAGAAAGTACCTGTTACAAATATGCCCAAGATGTTCTGCTTAATGAGGACACCGGCAGGGTCCCCTGTCCACTCTCTCTGTTTTTTTACAGTTTACTCCAGTCAAGATACAAACTCTCGCCCGGCCAGACCCAGGACACCAAAGCTCCCAAACTGTCGAGAGACCTTCTCCCACCCAGCCGAGAGGAGCATTCGTCAGAGCGTGCTGCAGTCGCCATGGATACGGGGCACACACGCATGAATGGGGACGCGGTGCAGTTCGACACTCAGCTGCGCTGATTTGCATGTCAAGCAAGAGCTGGGGAGGAGACCTGAACTTCACGTCCGACCCGGCCCCTCCGCCCCCCCAACCGAGATGTAATGGCATTCTCTACCGTGGCGATCGTATAGGAAGCCCACCCCCCCACACTACCCCTGCCTCGTCCATCAATAAGCACTAGGAGGAAGAGGGCGTGGTGTCAGACTTTGGGCATGCAGGTTCACTGCTGTGCCCACTGAATAAACTTCTTAGTATATTAATCCCAATCGACCAATAGGAAGTGCCTGTTTATGCTATGTTCCCGTTTTTCCTCAGGCCTTAACGGGAACGGGCCCTAGATAGTTCATAATTACTGCAGGGAGCAGCGATGCAAACAAACCTGGAATGGACTGAACTTAAAAAAAAACAAATGAATAACAGCCACATTTCTCTATGACAACTTCAGGAAACTAACAGACCGTATGTTTTCCTGACCGAGGTGTCCGCTTCTTTCAGCTACCACCAGAGCCTATGGTCACATGACCTTTCCAGTTTCACCTGAGCCAAAACGCGGAGACCCCTTCCATGTCGCCCCCATGGCGACTCTTACCGGCTGGGCACTCGCAGTGGAAAGCGTTGATCCTGTCGACACACTTCCCGTTGTTCAGACATGGGCTGCTGGTACACTCGTCCAAATTGACCTCGCAGGACGGCCCGCTGTACCCTGAGACGGACAGAAGAAGCGGCTAAGGCACGTGTTCCATTAACCGGGCGGGGCGAATGTTTAACAGGCTCTACAGTTACAGGAACTGGGGCTGGACTCGTCATTAAAGGACCACAGGTTCAAATGCCAGGCGGGGGGCTGTTATATTCTAAGATGAGATTGGTACAGGAGATAACGAACGGCCTGTGAAAATGGTTAAAGTGTGAGGTGATCCAGGGAAGAAGAAAAAGCTGCAGAGAAAGGTCTGTGATTATACCACGACGGGAAATGCGAGGAAAGGTCTGTGATTATACCACGACGGGAAATATGAGGAAAGGTCTGTGATTATACCACTACGGGAAATATGAGGAAAGCTCTGTGATTATACCACGACGGGAAATGTGAGGAAAGCTCCGTGATTATACCACGACGGGAAATATGAGAATGGACTTATGACGACAACCCATCGGTGTCGGGGGGGAAGGTGGCACGTACCAGGCATGCAGATGCAGTGAAAGCCCCCGATGCGGTCCAGGCAGGTGGCATCGTTCTTGCAGGGGTTGGACAAGCACTCGTTGATGTCGATCTCGCAGCGCGGTCCAGAGAATCCCGGCTGGCAGCTGCACTGGAAGGAGCCCATAGTGTTCATGCAGCGGCCCCCGTGCTCACAGGGGTTTGCACCTGAAAAAACGTGGGGGGCTTCAATGACGGAGTCCCGCATGCCTTTCTAGTAGAATTCACAAGATTCATTTTTTATAGCACCCTTCCTAAAATAATTTCAAAATGTTTTTTTTTTGGAAGGAGTCTCACCGAGGAAGCACTCGTCGATATCCTGACTGCAGGCAGACCCGGTGTATCCAGGTGGGCAGGTGCAGATGGCCTTGCCATTGACAGGGTTGGTATCACAGTTGGAGCCCTTCTGGCAGGGGTTACTGATACAGGCATCGTCTAGGTGACACAGCAGACCTGGGTGCAGGGAAGCACACAGTGAACATGAGTACGCAACCAAATCACCTGCTTTTCAGGTGTGCTGACAAGCGACCATCTCTCCCAGCACCAAGATCATCACCATGACCGGCAATACCAAGACTGGTACTAACAGCAAGAGAAAATACTGCGACCAACAACACCTAGACTAACACCAAGACCAACACAAGCACCATGACCAACAACACCTAGACTAACACCAAGACCAACACAAGCACCATGACCAACAACAGCAAGACACCAAGATGAGTAATACTGACAGTAACAAGAGCAACAGTCCACAGAGTGACTGAAGGCTGTTAAAATCTCACCAGTGCGGCCATGGGGACACTCGCAGAAGAAGGAGGCCACACGGTCATGGCAGGTGGCACCGTTGTGGCAAGCGGCGTTAGCACAATCATTTATGTTCTCGCTGCAGTCATCGCCCATCCAACCATTGACACATACGCAGTGGTAGCCGCCATGCGTGTTGTGGCAGGTGCCGCCGTTCTGGCACAAGTTAGGCATCATCTGGCACTCATCCACATCCTCCGTGCAGAACTGACCTGTGGGATTGAGTAAGAGATGAAGTCACATTAATGTCCGAGGCTGCAGTCACGTGACACCCTGGGTAGGTGGATAGAGGTTTGTAAGGTCACCTGTCCAGTGGGGCCGACACTGGCAGTTGTATGTGTTAACTCCATCCACACACGCTCCTCCATTTTGACAACGGTGGTCAATGCAGTCATCGATGTTCTGTTCACAGTGCTGACCACTGAAGCCTGGGTGAGCACACGGGAGACAGGAATTAGGTGGCAATGTCTCGATGGAATCTTTTCAGCTAGGCAACCTCAAGGTCAAGCAGCCGAACAAATTTAAAGGGCAAATCTGTATGAGCTGGGCATCTTCCACAGCAAACGGGTTCCACCCAGCAAATAAACAATGCACCGCAGTGACAGCGGTGTCCATCTACTTCTTGTAGCAGGGCACTTTCATATAGATAGGTTTGGAGGATTCCAGACCATGGGAAAATGTCTATAAAGGGCCTCAGTGGTCATCCCCAGCACTGCCACCTCACTGCCAGACACATGCTAGATGATCGAGTCAGTGGGGGAGGCATCTGAGTAGTCGACTTGCATCATGGCAACACGGTTGTGACAAATGAACTGCGTCACTATCCAACATAAGCACACAAGCTAGGCCTTCACATTGCCTAGCTCTCCTGAAGCCATTGTCTTCTCGTTACTACCTGTCATCGGTTTACCATTTTACTTCATAATGGGAAGAACTTTCAGAATCCCTATACAATTAAGCAGGACAATAAAACCCATTTCAGTTTATGATCTTTCCAACTGTTTAATTTATTGACCAACTGGGTTTAAGTATCAACGCACAGGAAAAGCTGCAGTCCTTTGAACCCTGAACAGAGCGAAGACTTCAAACAAAAGACGTAATCGGTGAGGTGTGGCCGAAAGGGGAAAATGTCCAATCCCTGAACCACCCACCTGTTCCTGCCTGACACCTGGCTTTGTGACAAACTTGGCATTGATAAAACGGGGAAGGGTTTCTGTAGTGCCAGTACCTGAGGGCAGAGAGAGCTCCCTGCAAGTTAATGGCTGCAGTGCTGCCAGGAAATACTACACTGTCATTAAATAAAAAAATACTACAGCCAATCACCAAGTACAAGTGTACCTGAACGTTGTGGCTATGTAGTACAAATACCACTACACGGAGGAGTGTGTTTTTAGTTATTTTGGGTAAGACTGTCAACGACAAAAACTTAAAAGGTAAGGAGAGAATAAAGGTTTACTTTTTATTAAAATGTAAAATCTGTTCAAATGTAAGGCTCTCAGGCAAGTCAGCCCAAAATGGGGGTGAAGGAAAAGCAACTGATAAAGGGCCCGAACAATGAGGAGCACCTCCCTCTTTGTCACCAGCTTCCCGTGACAAAGGGACAGAGGGAAGCCAAAGCGGGGGGACCTCCTCTGCTCTCTTTCTCACAGTAAGAATGGCCGTCTGATCTCAGCCGTTTGCTCTCTCTCTCTCCCAGGACTGGGTGGCCCGCCGCAGACAGGGGAGACACGGTGGGGCCCCGGGACCCCGGGGGCCCCTCCCCATCCGCCCGCACACCGTAAAGGGAGGATGTCACCACTCAGAGGTTTCCTGATGATAAGGCTGACGTTTTCCTGGCCCACTGGAGTTCTCACACTCTCTCTCTCTCACACACACACACACACACACAGGCACACAGACACACACTCACACACACACACACACACATGCACACAGGCACACAAACACTCACAGACCTTTACTCATATCTTTGTGGAGACTGTCCATTCATCTCTATGGGCAAAACCCTAATCCCATCGATGACAACCTTAACCCCCACCCAGCCCTAAGCTTAACCATAACTAACGAAACAGAAAACAACTCTTTTGGCATTTTTAGTTTTTTGGTGGCAGTCACAGCTTTATATAAAATAGAATTTCTCATTGTGAGGACCAAAAAAATGGTCCCCACAACATCAAAATAAAGGGTTTTTATCACGTTCCAAGGACATTTGGTACCCACAATGTAAAGTATACCTGGACCACACACACACACACACACACACACAAACCTGAAACAATGGCAAACACCAGCATGATTCAATTTTTAATCTTCCAATTTTTCATTTTCTCTGTTAATATTATACAGCTATGATACTCTCATGACCTACAGTACCTAGAAATCCCCGAAAAGCAAATGAATAAATAAATTAATAAACAAAACACGTTAGACTTATGTCTTCAGCGGAAACCTCAACATCTGCACCAGGAACCTCCACCACTGTCTCACCGTTTTCCATTGTGCAGTGGTTTTCCTGGCTGTACTGCATGTTCGTTGTTTCATAGTACAACCTCTCGTGGATAATATGTGTAAAGCATCGGTGATGTCAGCTTTTAAGCACCATTTATCTCTTTTTCAGTCACTGGAAGCTTAGCCGAGCAGCACTCGTACCTAAGTTGGCTGCCCATTCTACACTGCACATAGACGTACACAAGACAATAGTGAACTTTTCACTAGCAGCTGGTTCAACATCAGCTGACAACAGCAACTGAAGTGCAAATTTCCAAAACTCACTCCGTCCTCATGTAATCCAATGAAGAAGTTCCCGAAACCAAGTCCAGAAAAATTTTCTTAAAAATGTATCCTACAGACTGAGCAAGTTTAACAAATTTGCTCTGCGGTGTCCTTAGTGTTTCTGTAGACCAGCCCTCCTGGAGAGCTGGAGAAGGCTACTTCTTGGGGTTCGGCCTACCTGGCAGACAGGTGCACTCATAGCTGGTGTTCCCCTTCTGCATGCAGGTACCCCCATTCTGGCAGGGGGAGGGACTGCACGGCCTGTAGAGCACCTCACAGTGCTTGCCGGTGTACTCGCGGGGGCACTCGCAACGGTACGAGCCGACCTCGTTGACGCAGGTGCCGCCATTCTTGCAGGGGGAGGAGCTCTGGGCACACTCGTTGACGTCCACCTTGCAGGTCTGGCCGTGGAAGGTGGGTGTGCAGCTGCAGATGTAGTGCGACTCGAAGGGACTGCACTGGCCGCCATTGGCACAGGGGTTCGAGGCACAGGGGTCAGCCTGCTGACAGGTTTTGCCTGGGGGGTTAGGTCAAGAGGTTTAGAGTAAAGAAACACGCAAGGGCCGGTACAACCAACAGGTACCAGAGACGTGCTGGAGAGCTTCTAGACGTGCCCACAGATTCGTGGGAATGATGACAGCATGCCTCGTATTTAATGGTGCAAGGTGGTGGTGACCCAATACTCACCAGCCTCATGTTTAGTGGTGAGAGGCTGCGGCGGAGGCTGAACATTCACCGGACCAGCCCACGGATTTGTGCAAATAATGAAAGCACACTTCATGTTTAATGGTGCGAGGTGGTGGTGGCCCAGCACTCCCTGGTCCAGTCTGTATATTCATGTGAATGGTGCGAGGTGGTGGTGGCCCAGCACTCCCTGGTCCAGTCTGTATATTCATGTGAATGGTGCGAGGTGGTGGTGGCCCAGCACTCCCTGGTCCAGTCTGTATATTCATATGAATCGTGCGAGCACGCCTCCAGTTTAATGGTGTAAGACAACGGTGACAGTGGCCCGACACTCACCAGACCAGCCCGGCGGGCAGCGGCAGCGGTATTCGTTCACACTGAGCAGGTCACAGGTGCCGCCATTCCTACAGGGGTTGTTCATGCACACGTGGTTGGTCGGTATCAGGCACACGTCATCCATGAAGCCTGGCGGACAGGAGCATTTAGAGACTGCCGTGATGCCGCGGACATCCACACCGCACGTTCCGCCATTGGCGCACTTGGTCGTGGCACAGGGGTTGGGGAACTGACACCGGTTTCCGACAAAGTCATCCGGGCACCTGGGGGAGTGGCAGGCAGAGGCAAACACATAAGGCAGAGATCCCAAACCGCCAGAAACATGAAAGAGGTTTTTCTTTCCCCTAATTGAGAATTTTTGGTCCCTCTCTTCTTCTTTCCTGTTTCACGTAAGATTCCATTGAACTGAATCGTATGCATGAACAGAATTGTCTGTCACTAGTGTCTTGCCTTGAGACAGCATGTGAGTACTGAGAACCAGACACTAGTTCCCTGTACGTGATTAAAATACTTGGCCAAATAACTGATTCTGATTCTGTCCTCCTTGACAACCATATATCATTCATATATTGTATAAACCCCCGTTGCCCAGAACCCAACACAAAATGCCCCAATACAGCAATCCATTCCCATGACACACAAACACACATGAGTCTGGACAGTCGCAGAATGTTCAGTACTATCAACACAAACATGGTTGGTCTAAAGGTCCTCCTTCATGCACTTAGCAGATGCCCACACTTGGTTACAAAGATTAACTTGCCTAAGATCAGAACTGGCGGCCAACTGGTAGATAATATCTTGCAGTCTGACCGAACGGACGTAAAGAAATGAATAAAGGCCGCTAAAAATTAGCACACTTCACAAAAAGAGAAGGAAAAAAAAACACTAGCTACGGAAACCTGAAACTATAGAACATTCTAGATAACTGCAGTCTGGCCTCAGAGGCGGTCGGAGGGTGAGCCGCACGCTAGCGGGCCAGACAGAAAGCCGCCCAAAACAAGGCTCTGTCTGTCCCTGGCCCCCCCGTCCAGCTGATAGCCAACTTATCGCACTTCAAAGCTGCGCCGCGCGCCTCAATGCTTGCTCCTCTTTCAGGGGAAGGGGCCAGTCAATCAAGGTGGGAAAGGTGCCCACGACTCCCCCCCCCCCCCGCCAACACCAGAAGGGGGGTACAGGACGGGGCACAGAACAGCATCAGCACCCCACTGCCCTCTGCCATTCTTTGACTTAACCCACCAAGTTTATTTGAGATCTGAAAATGAAGGATGCGATGGGCTGGCCCCCCATCCTGGGTTGTTCCCCGCCTCGTGCCCGTAGTTTCCGGGATAGGCTCCGGACTCCCCGCGACCTGCTGGGATAAGCGGTTTGGACAATGGATGGATGGATGGATGAAAATGAAGGAAGGACGGCTCCATCGTTCTCATACCGTCCTGCCAGGTCAGAGAGGTGGGGGCAGTTTTTTTAGGAGGGAGATTATAGTGTGAGTTGTTTTTCTTTTTTATTTAATGGGGAGATGAACCATCGCCCAGGGAAGGTCTGGACACCCCCTCTCTCTGCCCACATGCCCCGTTTGGGGTCGTCCAGTCCCCTCTGTGGGGATTAAGTGGCAGAGGACGGCCCACGGATCCAGAGAGAAAGTGCCACATTCCAACCCCCCCACCCTCAGAGAGCGCGGTCTGTCCTACCAGAAGAGTCCATGCCAAAATGTCATCTTTTGCATTCATATAAAAATCATTAAGAGGTTTATTAAATTGGTATAGTTTGGCAAAAAAAAAAAAAAGTTGGAGGGAACAAACAATGTTGAGGGGGGGCAGGCAGCATGGAATTGCATGTCCGGCACAGTTTGGGCATGTGCAGTGCGGTCTGGGAATATACAGCACGATCTGGGCATGTGCAGTGCGGTCTGGGCATGTGCAATGCAGTCTGTGCCTGTTCAGTGCAGTCTGGGCATATACTGCGTGGTCTGAGCATATCCAGTGTGGTCTGAGCATGTCCAGTGTGGTCTGGGCATGTGCAGCATGCTCTGGGCATGTGCAGCGCGGTCTGGGCATGTGCAGCGCGGTCTGGGCATGTGCTGACCCCCCAGGAGTGCCACAGGGAGCAGGTGTGCATGATAATGAAGAGACGGCAGCTGCTGGCCATGACTGCCCACCCCCCCCCCCAGGCCAGCCCATGCACTGTCCCCTGTCCCCGGGAGATGGGAGGCCAAGGGGAGCGGGGGGACTGAGCCGCTGAATGGCAGCCCCCCCTGCAGGCCAGCACTATGAGTGGGACCATTGTTCTGACCGCCATTCAGGGCCGGCCAGGGCCCCGTCGCCTCCACGCTTAAAGAGTGTGCATTCAGCTGTTAAACCACTCACCCTCCCCATCCCAGTGTCTTCAGCCCCTTCACACTATTCCTCAACCCCCCCCCGCCCCCAAAATTGTCCACCGCCTCCCTCACACTGTCGCTGCCCCAGACCCTAAGAGGCTTACCCCACCCTCGGCAGTGCGCCGTTTGGCAGAACGACTTCATCCGAAATGAAAAGAGAGAGGGAGACCCAAGAAAGCCCCGGAACAAAGGAGGAGAAAAGCGGGTGGATTCGGGCGGCAGCCTCCACCCCAACGGGGGGGCGTCTCTCTGCCTGTGGAGGAATGTAAGCGTTTACTCAGAAATGCTCCCCCCGTCTCTGGCAGCCGCACTTCGCATGCCCCTGTGGGAAGTCACAGCCCCCATCGAGTCGCCCCCGCGTCAGGCCGTGCGAAGGTCCCTCCCCCCCCCCAGGTAAACACCCGTCAGCCCGTGGGTGACCAGTGGCGGCCTGTGACCCACGTGCTGAGCCGCTCTGCAGGCATGTCGTCTGCACCACGTGCACGGGGCCACGTTACCTGAGCCTCCCCGCCCCCCCCAGCTGCCCACGATACACTGCTGCGCGAACACCAGCAGCTCTGCTTGCTCCGGTTTTCAGGAACGGCAGCCAAGTACCTGCCATGAAAGTGAAAGGCTTCGGATCGGAACATGGGGATCCGCAGACAGTACGCTCTCTGCAGGAGAGAAAGGTCCAGGGAGACCCAAATTAAAGGGGCATCTGAAGCGCTCAAAGGGCAAGAAAAAGGCCCATTAACTTGGTGTTAAATGACTAGAAACGGCCACAAAAGGGGGACACAGAAAGGTACTGAAAGATTGCTGCTTTTGGGACGATACTGTAATCTATCCCCATGCCATTGTTCCCGGAGCGGGCCCCTTTGTCTCCTCCGCGTTCTACACCAGCAGGCCCCAGCAACAGGTCTCCCTCGGTGCTGCTATGTCCCCTCAGGCTGAGCAGATGTTTCCTTGACCTCTGACCTGCAGCCATTTGCAACAGGGGACGGGGAGGGGGGGTGGGTTCATTTGTCTGCCTAATCTACCATCTGCCGCTGTGGGGACACTGAGAAAAGTTAAGCATACAGAAGATAAATGAACAAATAGCAGGAAAATTCCCCATCGGGGTGTTAAAATGGCGAAAAGCCTGGGTCCGTGTGGAGGCTCTGGGGATGGAGCAGAAAGGAGAGACTGTCAGGTCCTGCTGCCTCCACACGGGGGATTCAGCACAGATTGCTCTGTATCACCTGAGTTTTTACTTGCACTAACCCTAACCCTCTTTCCCTCATTTCCTGTCGTCTGGCGTCTCTCCCAGCGCCTCCACTCACGTCTCCCTCCCTCGCTCCCTCCCTCCAAACATTAGCCAAGCTGTACCCCTGTTGGGTTCACATCTGCCGGCGTCGATCAGGGGCCTGTTTATGTTCGTCTACATTAGCCAGGATCCCCGTAAAGAGTGACCTCCTCTCGTGGGAACAAGACCCAGCCGGGGGGGGGGAGGGTGGCGACAGGGGGTGTTAATGAGTAGCATTCCGGTCTCTTTTAACTTCAGAAAAAGGTAAACAGTAGACAATCCCCAACTTAACAGACTCAGGTTATAAAAAAGTAATTGGTGATGAGTAATTGGGAAATGAGTCCAGAAGCTGGTGGGAATACAGCTTCCACCTCAGAAGCCTGCATTTTGCTATGGCGAAGCCAGCGCGAGCCCTACATCTACAGTTTGCTACGGCGAAGCCAGCGCGAGCCCTACATCTACAGTTTGCTACGGCGAAGCCAGCGCGAGCTCCACATCTACAGTTTGCTACGGCGAAGCCAGCGCGAGCCCTACATCTACAGTTTGCTACGGCGAAGCCAGCGCGAGCCCTACATCTACAGTTTGCTA
>JAODLD010000124.1:16753320-16772604 GCA_026781065.1 Mormyrops boulengeri
CGCCATCCCCCACCCCTTGCCCACCTTCCCAACCCTAAAAACCCGTCCCAAAGAGGAGCCTATGGGCTGACACGTGCATGTATTAATTTTGGCTTGTCGTCTGTTTCTGTTCGTTTGTTTATCCTTGCCGTTTTAGCTCTCGCGTTCTAGCTCAATGAGTTCTTTATCACGTGAAGTGAGTCAGCATTTGAACCAGGTACATCCAGCAGGACGTCCTCTGCGCCGCCCCCCCCCCCCCCAAATTCCTACGTGTGTCATGCTAACCCTGCAGTCCTTACATGTCTGCATCCTCTGTCTCCAGCACGGGTCCGTCCATACTGAATGGGCCAGACCGTCTACTTTCTAGCTTGACAAAATCACTCCAGGCTTGAATTTGCAATGGCTTTAATACTCTAAGTAGGGAAGGGTGTGGTTCTGATGTCACCTTGACCCCTTCCTGCTCTTGCAGTAGATCTTTTGTCTGTCGCTCTTGGCATGAGTTCATAGGGGTGCAGGCTGAGAAAGTCCCATTATTGCACTGTTGGAGACAGAGGCCCCGAAGCCGCTGTGCTTGTCACTTTACTAGCCGTACAGCCGTGTGCATGTCTGCATTAACTCCTCAACGCTCCGCATGCTTCCGTTAACATTACTGGGCATGACATCCATGGAGCCGCCTTCTCATCCACCACGCCGTGCTGGGATGGGAGGAGAGGTGCTGAGCTCTTAGGGGTCCATCCAATCCGCGGCCCCTCCTCATTTACTTCACAGACCTGAGTAAAAACAAGGTGCTCTTTGGGTGGAAGCTAAACTGACCCGCGGTTTGGATTTTAAAATAATCGAGTTCCCAAGAAATTAAGGTTTGATTTCTAGTTCTTGGTCTCCATGGTAACTTTTGGTTCCAACAGGTTCCCACCCAAACACCAGTTCAAGGTGGGCCGTCTGCTGGAGGTGTGACCTTCTACAACCCCACCCAGTTTGCACAGGTATGTTTTGGTGTCTGATGTTCAATTGTAAAATTTGTGGGAATCCATTTCACTCATTTGGACTGATGGGTTGTGGTTCTTTAACTTAGAATGCCTCAGTCTGCACGGTGTCGTCTAAAATGAAGGTGCATTTTGTTGTCATCAACATAACAGAGCATATATGATCAGTGGACATGTTGGCAAGGGCTAGGGGGCTGGAAATGTACCCCCAGACATTTACGTGTAACATACACTCTGTTAACAGCTGTTTATTCTTAAGTATAATATTCTGGCAATAATTGCGTTAAACGAGCATACTAAAAGCAGTAGTTGCTTAAATTTCAGCCAAGTACAAATATTAACTGAAAATAATATTAAGCTGTGATGTAAGTAAAACTAAAGCTCCTTTCACTGTGTGTGAATGGAGTATAAATGAAATGTCGCCATACTGTCAATTTTTCCATTTTGCCCTTATTGGAATCGACTCCATGACGCAGATGAATAGAAGGCCTGTCAGTGTTATATTTGTGTGTGTCAGATTTGTATGCGTTGGATCATTTGTATTCTCCCCTCGCCAACCCACAGCCAAGCGCCCCCTCGGGTGGAGCCAAACAGGGCCGCTTTGGCCCGAGGAAATATCCAGCGATGAAGTAGAGGTCGACAACTTCAGAAGAAGGACCCGTCTAGATCTTTGGCAGGATCTCCTGCTGAGATGGTCAGTTTTCCAGAATTAGTACAAGACGAGGCATTAAGTGCATCTGCTGTCATGACCAGTGAAGGATCCTAATGCAGAACCGGCTACCACCGAATCCGCAGCGCCTCTATTCTCCCTCAGCCCTAAATCACTATTGCTGGATTTAACCTTGACTCATTTGCTATGTGAAGTATGTTGTTTGAGGTCCAGCTCAAAAGATTATCTGGTATCCAACTGGAACTAGCAGTGGCGCAGTGATCTCGGAGACAAATTATCGAAAACTGCCTTGATTTAGGGACCCGCAAATCGCTA
Organism: Mormyrops boulengeri; assembly: GCA_026781065.1. NCBI lineage: Eukaryota > Metazoa > Chordata > Actinopteri > Osteoglossiformes > Mormyridae > Mormyrops > Mormyrops boulengeri. The sequence continues at coordinate 16,755,268 of JAODLD010000124.1, forward strand.
CTACAGACACATCTGGCCTTGGCTGTCTAATGAAAAAGACAATAATCATAATGTAGTGCCCTGAACATGACGAGTAGAAAGTCAGGAAGCGCGGAACCTCTCATTCACGCCACCTATTTCTGTTGAGTTTCCTACATTAATGTCACTGAGCTCATGCGTCTTCTCGTATCTCTGTGTCTCATTTAAAAGATCTCAGACCAAATCAGTTTGTCCCTAACCCCCTGGTACTTGTGTTGATCTTATGATGATCCTATGCTGAGAAGGAGCTGTCGAACTCTCTTCCAGAGCTGAACTGTGTGATTTTTTTTTTTTTTTTTAAAGTGCAATATTAACCTTTTGTTTTTCTTGTCACCTAATTTCAGTAAGACTTCTTGATGGGATAACAACCTGAATTGTTAGTCTAGTCTACCTGAGTGGTCTTGGAGTGTTGGAAGGTTATTTTTTAAGATATTTATTGGCTTGCCAGCCCAACATCTAGTTATCAGTAGCCATGGTCTTAATTTCTCAATAATAGCCTGTTGGAGTCCAACTCTTAAGTCTTTGAGGAACTGAGTGGATGATTTCTACAGCAGTTTTAGGATTGGTCACCATTTTTAATTGTCACATGTATCCAAATAATTTGTATATCTGCTCAGATTGTATTTATGACCTCTAGTCAAAAGTGTGCAAAGCAACTAATGTTTCTAATTTATCCATTGTATGCCGTAGATTTGCCATTCTAATCAGTTATAGTAATCGCTTCAGTGTATGAATCACGGAAACAATTTGAGTGATAAGCGATTGAGATCCTGCTCTGACTACAGCCATCCACTTTTTTCTTTTCCTTTAACTGTTGTGATTATTTCCCCAAATTCATATTTAATGTATGCAGAATCCTTTTCATGTAGTTCCTGAAGTTCTTTCTACATAGACCACTGAACACTTTTGAGATAAAGTCCTTCATTTGAAGGAGCCCTGTTGTGTTTCAAAATTGACACTGTAAAATTCTTGGCCAGAATAGAAAATGAATAAAGTATTTTTGCGCTCTTGATTATTTTGGTTGATTTGTGTGTCAGACTCTGAATGTCAGGTCCAGCATTGTCTCACCAGGCCTCAAATGCAATGGGCCGTTTTTATATTTTATTTCTCAGGTTTGCTTGGTGGCTCTGTGAGTTCGAGCTGTGGCTTCATACCTTAGAGCTGTGTGTTTTCTTCCCACTGTAGTAGCGTGCATGTATTTGTGTATGTCTGTGAAATGTATGTATTCTCATCACATTGTGCAGCATTTAATTTAAAACTGTACCAGCAGGGTTGCTTGCGCATCTGGCATGACCCGCTTTCCGACTCTCACGCTCACACAAGAAATCTTACAGCAAATCTGTCTTATTCCATTATTAACCTAAAATTAGCTACATTAAAAGTGTTGGAGTAGTTTGCAAACCATACAGGCTATTTGCCATATAATAACATTGTTACATGCTTGTAATCACATGTGCATGTGTGTGAAGACTTTAATCAAAAATCTCACTGCTAATCCACCCTGTATTAACCTTGACGGGTTCATACACAAATACGAGTCTATTTAACTTTTACTGTTTATTATTAATTCTAATAATTTCAGCTGGGTTAGGAATCACGTTGCTCCTCCACTAGAAAGGGGGCGCTGTGTAAACACCGAAGAGCGCTTCCGGCACTGCCGATGCCTCTCCTTGGCAACGAGTGCTCCCGTTGCTAAGGAAGTGATTCATTTGCGATGTATGTATTATCTAAAGCAAAACAAAACAAGCAGTCTGTTGTTTAATTTGCAGAATAGCGCGCAAATATTACATCCATTTGAATGAACAACGCATGTAATTTGGTGCTTCCCTAACACGAACCTTTGGTAAGCGGTAATAAATCGGCTCTGAGTTAAGCGGACAAAAGGGGCATTTAAATAACCGGCTGCTATTAGTTTTCGTAAGAGGAAAACACGACTCTTTGTTAATAGCGAATCAGTGTACTCGTCTATTATTTATACCAAGTTAACAAAGCCGCTTGGTGCGTTTGTAACGTCAGATTTAGGTCTCCCTTTCTTTCTCTCTCTCTGTCGAGTGCGCTACCAAGCTAACTGTGATGGAACATAGCTAACCGGCTCTGAAGCACAGTGTTGATATTACAAATGCGGGTTTAGACGTTTTCCTTTATCTGAAAGGTTATGTGCAAATAGTAATCGAATTATCCAAATGCATGCATGGTGTATAACGATTATTGATTAGGGAATCCATTTCTCGTATAGTTAATTAGATCTTAAATTGATGAAATTGTTTGTTTTTACATTGTAATTTTAACGGTAAACACATTTATAGTTTACAATTTAGTAGCCTACCGTATTAACAGTTGATGAGTCGTCGCCCTGAAACAGCAACGAATGATGCCGGGTTATCACCTTCCTGCTGCGATAGATGTGCATAGGCTGTAGTATTTTTGTGAGTAATTTCTAACGGGGCCGCGAGGCGCCGGAGATGAGAATGAACACTTTGAATGGAGTATGGTCAGGAGGATCACCCGAAGGGGAGGGCACCGGGAGATTGAGCAGTGAGCAGCGGTCTGAGAAATCTTGCACAGATGATGAAGAGACTTTAAATGATGCCCTTCGTTTCCCTGCTGATGAGGTGGACAGAGGATGTAATCCCAGCTCTTCTTCACCACTACATCACCATCTCCCAAAGCCACCCAGTCTAATGAAAACCAGTAAAAACTCATCACTGGAAGCCAATGTGAAAAGAAGGAGAATAAAGGCCCTCAAAACAAGCCAGGAGAGTTTGACAGACCGGACAGGGACCGGATCTTCATCAGACTCCCTTCAGGATGATGCCTTGGGCCCACCTACTTTTGATGGCTCTGCTCGGTCTCCGAGCAGACAGTGGTCCATAGACGGGAGCCTTACGGACACGCCAGTCAGTGTCTGCCCGCCCAGAGACCATGGGGGCAGCTTGTCGGAACCTGACAAAAGCTGCGAACCAATATTGAACAGCACTGCCTCGTCCAAGATCCGCCTGTCTCCGATACATCCTTCAGGGCCCATGCCTGCGGTGGAGCTCTGCACTGCTTCCACATCCTTAAGAACAGCTAATCGCATTGACAGAGATTGTGTGGATTATGGCGATGCACGGAGAGCAGGACCGGAACGCCTGCACAGGAACCTCAGTGACAGCCGCTTACTGGAGACCATGGTGTCTGATAACACCTCCCTCAACTCCATGAAGTCCACCTCCAGTGTGCTCAACCCCATCCGACCCAGAGACGTAAGAAACAGGTAGGCCTAGAGATTTTTTTTCTGGCAGGTTTGTTAAAGCTTTCGGCACTCATTGAAATCCCTGGTGCTTAATGTCGTGCCCTTACACCATTTGTGGAAGTCTTACACTTGTATAATTTTAGTTTCCTGTTGGTAGGAAGTGGGACAGGCTGTATTTTTTTCTTGAAATGTGTAGAATCAAACACTTAAGGAATTTGTTCACTTTTACTATAGAACTAGTGCTGCACAGGGCTTCATACTTGTAAGAATACATGAAGATAATTATAAATGATTAGAGGAAAATGTATTAATAAAGAAATAGGAGAAGAATAAAATGTTTACTGTGAGGATCTGGAATATGAACATACAGGCTACTTCTAGAACAGGAATGAAGGGCAGCTTTCAGTCATCCAAGATAACCAGGGGCTCAATTGTGGGGTTTCATTCTGATTCATTCACAGCAAAATGAGGACAAAGAAATGACTGAAGGTTGTGCAGCAGTGATATCCTGGTCAAAATGTTATATTTTCTGAGTCTTTCCCTCTCACACTATGCTGTGTTCATTTAGGAGCTTTCTGGAGGGTAGTGTTTTGGGACACGGTGCGCTGCTTGGGGCAGACGAACTGGACCGATATTTTCCAGAGAGGCGACTGGGAATTTACATTGCCACTTGGAACATGCAAGGGGAGAAGGTGAGCCAGGTTTTCACATGGTCTGTTCTTCTCAGAACAGCTACTACACCTAGGAAATGAATTATTTGATCTCAGTACATTTTGGTCCACAGGGGCTCCCTGCCGATCTGGATGACCTTTTGCTCCCTACAGACTCAGAATTTGCTCAAGACTTCTACGTTATTGGAGTCCAGGAGGGCTGTGCTGACAGGTGCTGTAATACATTAATTGTTTTGCAGCCATTAAAAGTGATTTTTAATGTTATGCAGAGATATCTAGAGTTAAACTGGCAGATGTTTTTCAATTGTGGCTTATTTGTGTGTATTTCTGTCTAAGCAGGAGAGAGTGGGAAACCCGTCTTCAGGAAACACTGGGGCCTTACTACGTCATGCTAAACGCGGCCACTCACGGGGTGCTTTACCTTTCTATCTTTATTAGAAGGGACCTCATCTGGTTTTGTTCAGGTGCGAGTCAGAAAGCCACCAAATTGCAGTGTTCCAGTGAAGCGGCTCTCTGTACTGAAGTTTCCATGTTGTGACCATGTCCCATGACAGAGGTGGAACACGCCACGGTCACCACGCGCATCATTTCCCAGATCAAGACCAAAGGCGCTGTCGGAATCTGCCTGACCTTCTTCGGCACCTCATTTCTCTTCATTACCTCCCACTTCACCTGTGAGTGTGATTTCCTGCTCGAACGACGTAACATTCCAAATATAGCATCTGGCCAGCCTTCACTTTTACCTACAGGAAGTCTTTTGGACACACAGACATCAATGGCTTTTTAGAGCTTAAAAAATTATTAAATAATGTGGTGACAGTTGTGGCCGGTGACATTAAACGGTTTAGTGTGATTTGTAGGAGCTTTGTTTATGATCTAAACTCTGCCTGTTCTGATCTGTTTAAGCTGGAGATGCCAAAGTATATGAGAGAATTCTGGACTATAACAAGATCATTGAAGCCCTTGCCCTTCCCAGAAGCCTTCCTGACACCAACCCTTATCGCTCCACTTCCTGTGAGTACGTCAGGCTTATCGCTTCACTTCCTGTGAGTACGTCAGGCTCCCACTGATACTCTGTGTAGGATAAGCTGCCGTGAAGGGTCTTTTGTGAGGATTAACACCACTTTGTAATTTTTGCAGCGGACGTGACGACTAGATTTGACGAAGTGTTTTGGTTTGGGGACTTCAACTTCCGCCTGGAAAAGGACCGTGAGGGAGTGGAAGCCATCCTGAAGGAGCTGGAATCGGACCTGTGTCCATTGCTGCAGTACGACCAGCTCGCTAAGGAAATGCGAGATGGTATGTTTGCTCATTAGTGTAGACGTACGGTATAGGAATCCGTGTGTGGGACATTGCCTTCTGAGAAAGAGACATTAGCACGGTTTTGTTCCATGGAAATTTACGTTATTATGTAATTAAGATTCATCTTACTGGATTCATTACCATTAATCACTGCTTAGCATCTAATTTTCCAAAAGAGGTACAACCCTGGTTGGGACGCTGTGTAAAATGTAGATAAAAACGGAATGCAGTGATTTGCAAATCATATAAACCCATATTTAATTTAAAATAGATAAAAAAACAACAACAAATCATCTGTTGAAACAGTGAGATTTTATTGTTTTATGACAAATATATGGTCGATTTGAATTTGATGCCAGCAATACATAAAAAAAACTGGGACAGGGGTAACGAAAAACTGGAAAAGTTGTGTAATGCTAAAACACCGAATATCACACAGCTAATTAGGTTAATTGGCAACATAGTCAGTAAGATGACTAGATATAAAAAGAGCCCCCCAGAGGCACTGGCGCGCACGGAGAATGTGCAGCCTCTGCCAACACAGTTTCATGATTACCTTTTTTTTAATCACCTCATCTGTAAAGTTCACAACCGCTTTATGATTTCACTAATTGGTGAATTAAAGAACACGACCAGCGTGAAAAGACAAAGAATAATTCAAGGTGGCCTTGTGCAGTGAATGACCATGAAGTAGATTGACATGAAGCACTTCTCGCTCTGCTGTAGGTTCCATCTTTAAAGGATTCCAGGAAGCACCAATAAACTTCCTGCCAACCTACAAGTTTGACATTGGCTGTGATCTTTACGATACAACCTCAAAGAAACGAATTCCCTCCTATACGGTAAGTGGGGTAATATTCCTGTCTTAAGGGGCAGCCACACTAGGCCAACAGAAGAGGGTGTGGCTCAGGGTGTGACGTTTCGTTTCAGGACAGTGTTGGTGCAGTGATGTTAATAAGGAATAAATCACATACAGTTTGCCGTCGAAATATTTATCTGAAAACTGCTCACTAATTTTTTTCCTTGTGCTTTGCCAGTCAGTATTGGTGAAATGAGTAGCACTCATTATTAGCTGTAATATTAGCCTTCTGGCCTGATAAGCTAGGTGTGACACATACTAATTAGTGATGTTATAAAATGCACCGTAATATGCTTTTACCTTCGAGACCTGTTTGAATGCTCACTGCCTATCATGCAGCTTTTGTCCTGTTTTTACACTCTGATAATCAACCGTTATAAAGCACTGGTCGCCCCATTCTCCCATTTTGTCTGACAGCCGGTGAAGCTGAAAGGTCAGCCCCTCCCACACCACACCTGATTGGCTGAGCTACGCTAATTCATAGCTATAGTGGAAGTGAATAAGACGCCAGTTTGGCTACACCTTTATTTCACATGTGCTGTTTGTCACTCTACAGTATATTTCTTCGCCTCGCTGATAATGTTTTATCCCCAAGGAGATGTCTCTGTCCGGAGATAGTCTGTAGTGACCCCATGTCTGTTCTACCTCGTTTTCCTTGGTGTAGGATCGTGTTCTGTTCCGGAGCAGGCAAAAGGACGATATAACTGTAGTGAAGTACAGCTGCTGTCCGTCCATCAGGACATCAGATCATCGTCCTGTCATCGGGATTTTCCAGGTCAAACTTCGCCCCGGGAGGGACAAGTGAGTAACAGACCCACATCTTCTACATAGCAGGAGGATGTAGATTTACAGGGCTGAGGATGTCATTTTGTGATTAAGCTGCTACAAAGGTAAAGTGTTTGTGCGTCCAGCATCCACCATAGATATCTAAGCACTTTCCAGCTGATTCCTCTGTCTTCCAGCATTCCGCTTGGGGCTGGCCAGTTCGACAGGGAGCTCTACCTGGAGGGCATCCGGAGGAGGATCAGTAGGGAGCTGAAGAGGAGGGAGGCCATGAAGAGCCAGAAAAACAGCACCGTCTGCTCCATCTCCTGAGCAAAGGGACCGGAGCAACCCCGCATGAGGAGGATCGGCATACTGGGGGCATAGAAGAGCAGCAGAGCTCCACAGCCATGGAGGTCGCGAAGGAAGAGAGACTCTTCAGTGAGGACAGCTGCTGTGCTGCACACTGCAGAAACCAGAGACCAAAGGACCCTGATGCTTGGAAGAGCTGCTCCTCTACTTACACTGCCAGCCGACCTTGGAGACTCACTCCTCCACAGAACTGCTTCAACCTCATCTTATTAACTTCCATTAGGATGACCAGGTAATCCTTGTCAGGGGGACACTTTGAGCTGCTTCGCGTTTAACAAACTGTTTTAAAACCGAAAGGCTCCTTTGCTTGGCTAATTAGTTCTGCTCTTCTTGCGCTTCGACTGGTTTGTTTCCTTGATTGAAAGACTCATCCAGCTGATTTGTATTAACATTAGTGGCACATGCATGAGTATAGGAGACTGACCAATCAGCACACGGCAAGAACTCAGTGCTTAAGTGAAATCCAGGTCCTTTTAATTGAAAAGGTAGTTTACGAACCCTGCCCTAGCTCAAAGTGTCCTCCCTTACATGGGGTATCTGGTCACCCTACTTACATATTTAATCAGCCTTACGCTAATGCATGTAGATACTGTACATTAATGTTTCCTACATTCACGCTTAACCAGCACGGTGAAGGTGTTTGTCTCTTACGTTTTGGATATCACTGGGCTAATTTCCTATTTTACCAAGTGGACTCAATGATTTGTCCTACTGGACATTCCTAGCAGTATTTGCTGAGGACCAAAGTTAAAAGGGAATCGGAGCCAGGGCCAGTTTCCCCATGTGAGACCAGCCATCATGATGTTTTCATTGCCTTAAAGGCCTGCCTTGGTAACATGCACAACGTCATTCACCAGTGGCAATGCCTTTGATAGACCCAGTGTAATGTCTATCCATCCATTTCCTGAAACTGCTTATCCTGTTCAGGGTCACGAGGGGTCCAGAGCAGGGAACAACCCAGGATGGGGCGCCAACCCATCACAGGGCGCAAGGCAGGGAACAACCCAGGATGGGGCACCAACCCATCACAGGGCACACGCACACGCACACACCATTCACTCACACCTATGGGCAATTTGGTAACTCCAATTAATCTCAGCATTTTTTTGGACTGTGGGTGGAAATTGGAGAACTGAGAGGGAACCCCATGACAACACAGGGAGAACATGCAAACTCCACACACACGGAACCACAGCAGAGACTCGAACCCTGGTCCAAGAGATGTGAGGCAGCAGTGCTCACCACCACACCACCATGAAGCAACCAGATAAATTAAAACCATATTTATAGAACAAGAGCAGAGTCCGCTGCAGATGTTTTCCTTAACGTCAGCGACACATTGTCTTTTTAATCTATTGCTACTGTGAGCTTCGAGGTTATTAACTGTGCCTTTGACACCCAAAGCCGGGCTGGCGATTTCTCAGTGACAGCTGTGACGGACAAAAGCATTTTCTACCAATTCTTTGCACTGTATTTACAGTCCAGAAAAAGATGTAGCCATTGAGTTTTGAACACTTTGGTGACTCCAAAAAATTGCTTTTGTAATGTTTTCGATTTTAGCCATCTTGCCTTTTTTCAGCCTTGACCAAACATCTCAGCCACCATAAATTGAGTGAATATGGCATTGCTGCAGAGAGGGTACCTGCATGCAGCTGTTAATGAAAATACTGCATGCAAAAGTCCTCAAAATTGTTTACTAATTGTAATTTTAATATGTAATTAATTGTACACATAATAAACAGAACCTGTTAGTGTAATAATATACAAAATATATTTAAAAATAAAACAGCTACCAAAATCTTTGTGAATTTCAGAAGGTCTGGTACTTCTGCCTGTGAGATTACATGAATTAGATCATATGCAAAAGACCTATGCAAGAGTCACTGTCGATTTCAGACAAAATGAGAGCTCATTCTTGCAAATACAGTTTTTATCTAAAGAAAAAAAAAAAAGCATTTGAGACTATCAATTAAAAACAATCTCTGACACTCCAGCATCCTAAGAGAAAATTTCACGATCCTTCCACTGACTGATGACCTACAAATTCCAGCATTTAATCACACTTTAAATGATATAAATTGGACAATGATTTTGTGGGTTTGAGACAAGCCAGAATGGATCCTGAACATGATTTTTCTAAAGATATGAAATATGCTTTATAACAGTGTTCATTAGAAATATACACATGAAGCAGAAAGAATGGTTCTAGTGTCAAATGAGACAAGTTCATGGACTGTAAATTGATGTATGAACATGCTTGTCATGAACCAGCAGTACAGTATAAATAGGGAAAGACTGAATAATTTTTTTTATTGTGTTAAGTTTTTAAGTCCAAGCTCTGTTGGCCTAATGCAGAGCAAACAAAGAGGTGATATTATAGTAATTGGTGTGGACATCCCACGAAGTTACATCCACAAACACCCACACAATGGAATAAGTATCACTCACAGCAGACCCCTATTACACTGGGAACGTTACACCCACCTTACATTAAGTTTATTCATTTATGGAAAATCGCAGTATATTGTATGTATTAACTATACACAAATGAACAGTTGCTGATCTCTGTGGTGAGCCCTGCACTTTACAAAGGTGTAAAAGTCTTTACTTTGGACAGGAAGACAGGAGTCTATGTTTCAGCAACCTGCAGCAGAGAGAGCCTAAAGCTCGTCGGAGTAGCCGGTGAGAGGCCAGAGCTCGTTGGAGTAGCTGGAACTCGCCGGGCAGGCGCCCATCCTTGCCTTACAGCGCTTCTCGGATGTGCTCGTAGCATGGGACCTCCAGCAAGTCCCACCAGGCTTCATTTCTGCAGCTCTCACTCACCAGGAAGGAGCAGCTCTCCAGGCCGATCATGACGTAGGTAAGCTCTGGAATGGATGTAGGGCCCAAACTGACGTCAGACATGTCCTTCTCCAGCTACAGACAGCAGCAGGATGAGCTTTCAGACTAGGGAGGAACATCTAGACAGTGTGATTGCTACTGAGGGTGTATAAGACAGATATGTTACAGTATGCGAGGAAAGACGTAAAGTAGGATGACACGAAAGCCAGAAAAGAGAAGGAAGACACCCAGACTGCCCTTACTTTGACTATGGCTCCAGTGTACTCAGCCACAATCAGTCCATCGTCCCAGGAGAAGTGGCTCCACAAACTGGCTCCACCCCTAGCAGGTACCGCCGATCGCAAGCAACCAGCTGGTCATGCTCAACACCCACACCGACCAGCACCATGCACTCCGGCGTGTAGTCACTACTCAGGTAGGCGTGCAGTAGTCTCCGGTCGATCCGCTCTACACTGTTGGCCGGATTGAAGTGGGGTGATTACTGTAGCAAATCACTGATATATTTACCTGGAGGTATTCGGATCATTTGTAACGGTGCAATTTGATCACCTTATATCCATACAACGTGCAAAAAAACTATGTTTATCTGTATAGGGTAAGACGAAAATGAAAACGGAGATATCCGTCTAAATTATGTTATGCAAGTTCATTTCTAGGCCAGCTCAGTGGTGCCACTAACTGTCTGGGTTATGTAACTGCAGGGAGGCTAAGTAGGAGCAGCTTGTTAAACCCTGTGTGGTGCGTACAGGCAGGCTGGCTAAAAACCTATTTACCACATGCCGTTATCCAAAGCGATTGAGAGCTCAGGGGCAGCCGATCACGTGATTTGAACCGGCGATCTTTCACGCGCATTCAAAGCCCTCACATCGCTGCTGCTGCAAGGTACAGCTCAAACATTGATGCTGTATCTTGGCACAAGACACATATCCTAAATTGTACCTGTGCTTCCTGAGACTGGCTCCAGGATCCAAAGACCATGTCCAGGATAGGGGTTTGGAAAATGGGTGTAAGGATTTCAACAGACAAAAGCAGGAGTAAATCTGATCAACCACAACACCACACAACAATAAATAAAAACATCATTTAAAACAATTTATTTTACATATTAACAAATCAACACAACGAATCACCTAATACAACATGTTTTACATAGACCCGGTGCAACATAAACATCATGCTACAACAACAAAAATCAGGTTAATTTAGGAGATGCGTTGCACATTAAATATGCTTTTGTGAACACAGACTGTAACCTCATTAAATTCCATTCAGGGAATGAATGTGTGCAGGAATCCCTCACAGGCACTATACTGCACTCTAGGAATGACTATTGTTTTCCACTCAGGCTTTCTGCTTTATTACTGCTCTTCATAATGCATGACATCACATAACATTTACAAAATAAAAAATGTTAAAATCATGTCAAAATCAAAGAAATTTGCTGAAACCAAGATTACACAAAAAAAAAATCAAGCAGCAATATTAAAATTAAACTCAAAACTTTATTTCTCATAAATGAGACAATGCGATAAAAATCAATACAATGAAAAATCAAAAATGCAAATTAGTAACTTGAGGATTGTTATGGTTTTTGGCAATTTTTTACAGCGACATTTGACACTTAAGACTTGCACTTTAAGGTTTAGCCAAAATCTGGGGCTCCTTTAACACGCAGCGGACATCACCTACATGGCCGTGTGAGTTGCTGTGACTATGGCTGTCTGGGCTCTCTTAACCGCTGCCTCCAGCATGGATCGGTCACCAAAAAGCTGCCTGAGAGTCTTAGGCTCCATTTCCAGGAGCATTCCTGCCAGTAAAAAAAAGGACAAAGTACCAGAAAGTGATCAGCTAAACCGTTACAATATGGGGCAAATGGATGCCAGCCTTGGTACAAAGCAGAGTCATGAGACTGTCAGGTGACCTGTCTGTTCTGCTCCACAGTATAGATAAATCAATCAATATTTTGTTTCCCAGAAATTTGCACACCAGTTATCTCTCCTCTTTGGCTTATTTTGTCCCACAAAACATTTGTTTTCTTTTCACATCCTTCAAAATGACTCTTTGTTGTGTTTATAAATTATACCAAGTTTACCCCCGTTCTACCCAGACCCTATTATTTAGGAAAAGGAAACTCTTTTGACATGATCCACAGTCAGCCCAATCCTGTACTGTGTAGTTTGGAATATTCCTCACACGCGGCTACTCAACCCATCAGACCTGACACAGTAAGTGGGAGGCCTGCTTGGTGTCTTCGCACAGCAGCTCACTCACCTGTAATGTCAGCACAGTTTTTTGCGTCGATCTGTTGCACGATCGCAAAGAGCTTCTCTCCCATCCTGTCTATGTCATCAGGATCCGAGCAGTCGCTCACGTCTGTTTCCATAGAGTTCTGTCTATAAAAGCAACCATAGTTACAGTATTTGAAAAGCTTCTGATATTTTATGTGTAGTAAATCATGCTATTAAGCACAATGCTATTTATTTAAAGAAAGTTTCCTTTATACTGTAATTTACACTGTAAATCTTTTCAGAAAGTCCAACAATTTTTCCCTCAAATTCAAACTAGAGGATTTTTGTTCCCGTTTTAGACAGAATCTTGAATGATTTCTATAATCTAAATACCACATACACGGTACATCATCAGGCAGCATGTTTCATGATCAGACATGCAGAAATAATGCTGGGACGTACTCCTCCAGCGTCTTTAGTGCGACTTTAATCCCCTCCTCTAGAAGACCGGGGTCTGACAGGAGCTTCTGCACATCCTCTTTTCTCTGCTCCAGTAACATGCCTGATCAAAGCACAATCAAGTCAAAATAGTAAATAATGTATCATCACTAAATGACGCCCCATATGGAAGCTGATGGCTAAAAAGAACTGAGGAAGTAACAAGATAACACATTTTACAATGTTATTCCAACAAAGTGAGAAATGTGGTTAGAAATGACAAATTTTTATTAATGAATTATTACCATTAGTTGTTCTGTAATTTCATCTCTAAAATAGATGAGGTACAGCCTCCTCTATCTCTATGGACCAGCCACCTGTGTTTTCCATGATACATTTAAGATCAGATTCTAAAATAATGTACGATTATCATGATACATTAATTTCATTGTGATCTGTACACAGAAAGTCTTTGGCTTGTGCATATCGCATCAGACAGCACACAGGTTACTGAGCAGAGCAACCTGGGAACCTGGTCTCCGCCTTGGGCCACACTGCGCTCATACACACCTGTGATTTTCTCTGTGAAGCCGGTGTTGTGGATGTCCACAAGCTCATACAGCTGCTCACCCAGAGAGTCTGAGGATGCTGACACTGCATCCTCTCCTTCAGCTTCCATCTTACTGCCCAGACATCAAAGGATTTTAAGATCAGCTTTGTAATACACACCTCTTTGTAGCTGGACAATGTATGGAGAGAAATGATGAAGGTTGTAATGCTTACAAACAACTCGTCTGTAACCGTAATCCTATAACCAGTGATTCCTAATCTGGCATAATACAATGATTTGGATGAATGTCACATCATTTCTTTCAGGAAATTGACGGAGGGCTGTGAGGCGCTACCCCTGAGCCACCTACCCGCTGTGCTGAGAAGGCTGCAGGGCACTCAGCGCTTTCTCCACAGCCTTGGCCAACATGGTCTCATCCTGCAGCATCTGTGCCAGCACAGAGCTGGGCAGCTCCAGCAGCATTCCTGCAGGACCCGGGGGCAGGACTTACACTTACTACTCTTAACTCAAACTCAGCAGTAAAATAACAGTCTAGTCAGGTGTTAAAAATTGACTGCCATGAAATAACAATGTTACAATACAACATGATGTTACAATACTGCAACGCATCCGCGATCATATATGACTCATATTTCCCTCTGCATATTCCTTCGGGGCAGAAATACTGTCCGTGGACATACCCGTAAGTTTTCCTGCCATGTTCGAATATCCGGGATAAATCAATTTATAGAGCCGTTCCCCCAGCTCCTCGACATCCTCTTCCTCTTCCATTATCAAACTGGTTTTCAGTCTTCTCTGTCGATATGATTATTCATTCTCTTCATTGCAAAAAAAAATAAAAAAATAGAACAATACAGGATATATTACTGCCCGTGTAACAAGAGTGCAACATTGCCATTTGATAATGGATAAGCGCAGTTCTTATTTAACAGGAAGTACCTTTTAATGGAAATTTCGGCTCGTGTTTGTAAGGCTAGGGGGAGAAGTTATAGGAAAACACAGGAGGCAGCCCTTTATTAATAAAATGTGGCGTTTCTTTACGTTTACTGCTTGCCAGCACCAATACTTATAAACGACATTTCAATATATTCTTTCTTGAACTTACTTTCGATTGAAATAAGTAAACGTAGTTGTGTTAACATTTTAATTTTAATCGTTTTAGATTTATATAGTGATGGAGATATGTCTCTATTCAAGGTACTTTTTTCTTAAGTAATGTAAACATAAATAGCAAACACTATCCACAATGGCTTACTTTACCAGCCAAAGCAGGATGAATAAGCTAATATTTATATTTCTCAGAGATATTTAACGTTGCGACAGGAGCTAAATACATTCAATAAAACATTATTCCTCCAGTGAATTTAGTGCTTATTGTATTTCTAGTTCGCGACATGTCATCTGAATCTTAAATCTTAATATAGCCCTAGTACTCACTGTCCATGCCATTACTAGCTTGCTAACTCAGTCACACGGGTGCCTAAACCACCAAGTTAAAATAGTTATGTAATGGCCACACGTCAATAAATTAGCGGCTTACTTATATATGTGCATGCATCCAACTAATCTCACAAAAAAATCGACATTGTTGAGCTTCATTATTTTATTGTACTCAGTAGTGTTTATTTACCCGGCGCAAACTGATGACGCAATAAGACTTACCTGCCGCGGCACACACTTTACTGCCAATATCCATCCGAGATCATGCTTAAGTAGTGCATAGCTTGTATGACAAATTAACTTAAATTTCTCATTTTTATTTATCATAAAAATATGGATACAATACTGTATGTAATACATAACAGCACAATTAGAAGATTTTGAATTATAATACAAATATCAAGATTTTTTCCTATGCGCAAAGATCTTGGACGCCCCATTTTAAAGTAGCTTCCTTCCGCTCTTGTATTGCGGAAGGTAACGTGGTTCTGTCATTGCTTTCATAGTTTCCCCTCGACATGATGGTTGAAATAATTTACTGATTTTGTGTATTTGTAGCAAAATCATTTTTCACCATCTTCCCTGGCGATGATGATTTACTTCAAATGAGAGATTGCTAGATGAGTCCTGAATGAGGCACGTTACCTGCATGTGAGGGAATATCAGTTACAGCAGTACGGCCATGTGGCGCGTTTCCCTGAGGGCGATCCTGCTCGCGGGATCCTCATTGCTGAGGACCCGAGTGATGGATCAGGCCAAGGGGACGCCCATGTAACACCTGGCTGCGGTAGATGAATGGCCATTTCCGGCGGGTGGGACTGGACCCTATGTCTGCCTGGAGTTTCGCCGTGTGCTGGGTGCGGCGACGCGCTGCATCAGCGCATGCTCCCCAACCAGACCTGAGCTGACCTGTCCCTGACAACAGTCCTTCAAGCCTGAAATGCTGATACCTAGGCACAAGACACATGAAGCATATGGCAGGTTTCAAAATAGACGGCTTAAAATCTTAAGCAACGATCTGGCAGTCCACACTGACTTTATTATTTTGGCTGTCCTAGACTCTTCTTATGGAGATAATCGGCTACATTTCATTTGCTTATCTAAGCTGGTCTTACATACGTTTTTTTACGTTTTACAGAGACTTTTTTCCAGAGCGAGTAATATGCATGTTCTGCCCTCATCCAGGTGTGTGCAAGCATGTCTTCTCACTTACAGAGGATGGTGATCAGGAACCTCCAGCTTCCTCATCAGGAGGAATCGGCAGACGTACCTCGCTGTGAGCCGCTTTCGGCAGCTTTGCATCCTTCTCTAAATCGCATAATCTCCTTGCAAATCCTGTTATTAAACGTGCTATTTTTCATTATTATTGATTTTTGTTCATACAGTACTCCGTAATTTGTACAAACGAAAAAGAAAGACATGTATACTGTGATCCAGGTAAAGGATTGCGTCGTACGAGCAGCAATACGGCAAAATGCAGTTCTAAATTAGCCACAAGGTGGCGCTTATTGCGCCCCTATCGCTCATACCTCGTCGGCCCACACACACCACTATTTACAGCATGTAACACCAGACGCTATATGTGACATTACAACACAATGACACCACAACAAACGATGGCTGCACAAAGCTATTGACATTAATTACATGGCTGGCACCGGTCCAGCCCGTCGCGCTGCCCGCAGGGTCCTGCATGTGTTACAGTTTTTCAAAGGAAAGAAGCAGTCGAGCTCTTCTTATGCCTCGTCTGTGTTTTGTCGCAAGGAATTTAACAACCCGAAGTCCAGGAACTCCTTTAGTTTTAAAAAGACTAGTGCATTGTTCGTGCCCAGTCACATGGCTGCAATTGACACGAACATAAGACTCTATGGGCAAAAGTATCGGGACAGAAGCCTGTCCAACATTTACTGAATCAAAGGGTAATGATATGAAGTTGGCTAAGACCCTTGGTTGCTATAACAGCCTGTACTATTCTGGGAAGGCTTTCCATTAGATGTTGGATCATTGCTGGTGGGATTTGCGGCCATCCAGGTTGGGTGTTGATGCTGGGTGATCGGGTCCCTTTCTGTGAGCTTGTGTGGCCCTCACCTTTAACTTGCTCCCAGATGTTTCAAACTCAGAGTCACTTCATGTGCAGTTGACCAGGGCAGCTCTAGCAGGACAGCAATGTGGGCGAACCGACTTGATGGAAAAGTCTCCAGTGGTGTCCAGTGACTGACGAACCTCCTCTGTATGACCCATTCAGGCAAGGATGCCGACTTTGGTGAGCTGGCTGGTGTGAGATTTTCAGTTTGAGACATGTCTGCACACTGATTTATATTTATGTAACAGTTTTAGTAACTGTAAATAGTCTGTTGAGTTTGCAAACTATCCCAATGCTTTTGATTTAGCTAATTTTAGATTTGCTGTAAGATTTGTTGCATGAGCATGAGAGTCTAAAAGCGTGTTACGCCAGATGTGTGAGTGTTACGCCAGATGTGTGAGTGTTACGCCAGATGTGTGAGTGTTACGCCACATGTGTGTGTGTTGGCAACTCTGCTCATGTGGCCAATTTCTGTAATTACTACAGGTGTCCCAATACTTTTGTCCGTATATTGTAT
>JAODLD010000124.1:16792375-16819652 GCA_026781065.1 Mormyrops boulengeri
CCTCCCCTCTCTTGTTGGGGGGGGGGGGGGGGGGGGGGGGGCGCCCCCGGGGCCCCCCGGGGGGGGGGGGGGGGGGGGGGGGCAAAAAGAGAGACAGAAACAGTCAATGGATTTGCTCTCTGACATGTGTGTTAATAATGAGATGTGCAGTGACTGAACATGGTAATTGACTCATCAGGGCAGGTGAAGTCACGCACGGGATAGCTCACCTTCGGGGGGGGGGGGACACACAAAATGCTCAGACTTGCTGGAGTGCAGAGGGCGGGGCTGTGAATTATGTAGCTGACTGCTGTTACTACAAGTCAAACATCTTCCAAGTGTCTGGAAGTAATCTTCAAATGTGGTCACCTGACCCACCCTTGGAGGCTGCCCCCCCCCATTCACTTTTTAGCTCCCAGCTGTGTTCTGAGTAACCTCCTCACTCCAGTGAATAGCTGATTTTATCTAGCCTGACTTCAAGGAACAAAGCACAAGCAATCTTTCTTCCTTACAAAGATATTTCTTACAGCGCCTTTCCGATTTGCTCATTCCCATGTGACATCATCCTCTTCTCCTGCATTGGAAAGCAGCAGCTCGGCTGCTATATTGGCAGGTCAGCTACTCATGGGTCGATGATTTAATAAAGAAATACTCAGAAATTACTCCGAATTTACTCAGAAATTACTCCGAATTTACTCAGAAATTACTCAGAATTTACTCATTCTGTGCTGCAAATCACAATGTCAGAAACTATCTGGCAGCAGGCTTCTGTTGAGGGATATAAATTTATCATGATGCAGTGTAAATGAATATGACAAGTCAGCATTTCAGTTTGATTACTAATGTCCTTTTTGACGTCTCCTTGAAGAAGAATGTCATCAGTATCCTTTGTAAACTATCAAGGAAAAAAGTGCTAGACAAATATGACTCTTAGGTGATACGATTTATAAATTTTACAACCACCCAACCCATCAATTTGCAGAGTCAACACGGTTCACCTGCAGGCAACATCTCAAGCACCAATACTCCATGATCCATGCAGACAGCTAACCTTAAGTCTTATACAACATGCAACAGTTTTTATTCTTAATTCTTACATCAGTTTGTGTTGACATATAATGGAAGATATTTCAGTCAAAGTTGCAGTTAGAGAGCCATGATTCTCGAAACAACGAAAACTTTCTAATAGAAAGAGATGTATTTTAGTAACTATGCAAAGAAACTTTCTCAAAAGTCCTGGTGGCTCCTTTTCCTTTCCTAACGTTAGAAGGCTATGGTAATTCATAACGAGATGTGTAAAAAATCAGATACTTCCATCATCTTCATGTGTGTTAATTGTGTTCGTAGGACAAAGTAAAGCAACTTAATATTATTAAGAGTTATTGTTGACCTTGAAAATGATTCCACTTTTCAGAAGGTACTGAAAATAACTGTTATTTACTTCAAAGTTTTTAAGAAACAAGACATGCCATGGTGAGCTTGAAATCAAGTTAAAATCTTCAGAATTACCAACCACCAAGA
Organism: Mormyrops boulengeri; assembly: GCA_026781065.1. NCBI lineage: Eukaryota > Metazoa > Chordata > Actinopteri > Osteoglossiformes > Mormyridae > Mormyrops > Mormyrops boulengeri. Next base: position 16,793,876 of record JAODLD010000124.1, read on the forward strand.
GACTTTAATTGCGTGCGACAATTATGGCCGTTTTTAAACAGGTCCTTGGGGTAATGTGTAAGTGGTATGCAGTTATGGACTTTCTATTTTCCTTCCGAGATATTGGCTTTCCAAACTACATTAAGATAGAATGAAAGAAATCGGCTCAGATTAGATGGTATCTTTGAATTACTTTCATGCATAGATCTGACTTCCTGCTCTCATAGAATTTAAGCAAGTTAGAAGCAATTCTTTCCAACAAAATAAGCAGAGTCAGGGAAACTATAAATGTGGTTATAAGGACGGTGACTGCAAGGAATCAAACGTGGCTGTGAAAGATTTTGAATCTGGGTGGGTTACAACATGAAATACACAGGACTGTTGCCTTAACTGGGAAAAGCAGGCTTTATAAGACTGGAAAAGGGGATTTCCAAAAACCTTAAAAGGTCAAAGGGATGAGCGGTCAAGGAGAGGGATACAGGAAAACTGTCTTGGTGGTATGACAGTGTAGGCCACACAACAGGGCAGAGGAGTTAAGTCAAACCTGAGCTAATGCAATCCAGCACCCCCCTCCCCAGCCCCCCGGAAAAGAAAACAATCAACTTCCTGATAATCTGGAAAAGAGGTAACTTTTCATGCTTTTCGAAGAACATAAATCACCTGATCTGTGGTGAGAATCAGTGATAATAATCTGTAGTGAGAATTCGTGTATAACTAGCACACACTTTCCCAAAAAGGCATGAAGCTTTAACTGCTGCCGAATGTGCCTGCAGCAAATTCTGAGCTCCAGGCTTAAGGACACATACCTTCTGTCTTATATTTAATCTCTGTCTGTAATTGTTCAGTGTCTATTGTCACGTGAGGTCAAAATTTCCCCCAGCCCTGGTGACATGGCTATAAAGATTCTGACTCTGATGTGATGTAACACGCATGCTGCCAATTCATTATGAATATTGGCACTGTGAAATCAAGTATCACAGAGAGAGAAATTTGAAAACATTATTCGGTAACACTTTACTTAAGCAGGCAAAAGTAACTCAATTATTACTGAAGTACAAATCATGAACATATATTGTTCCTGCATGAAACACGGGAAGCCTTATAACTGATTAATTATGAATGAACATGGGATCAGTACGTAACAAACATTTAGTTTCTGCTTAATTAATACATTAAGAGTGTACTGCTACATTATTTGTGCCCCCTCAAGTGTTACCCTTTATTTTACTCAGTAAAATGTGTGATTTTGTCATAGGCCCTGTTCACACCTGGAATTAACATGCGTCCTGGGTGATCCGATCACAAGTGGGCAGCGCTAAATACGTCCATTCACACCCGACATTAACATGCGTCTCGACCGACCATCTGTGATCAGATCTCACTTTCCCGCAACTTATTTAAATAAGCACGTAAATCACTTCTGTATGCAGAATCTGCCGAACATTAAAAGTAGGAAAAGCAGCAATCAAAAGTTATTTGTGCATTTCAGGGTAAACAAACCGCCTAAGATGTTTGTAATGAAGGCCATAATTCTCAAAATGAAATAAATATATCTATAAATAAATGAATAAATATTTTAATTATTAATGTGTCCTTTTATTTTTAAATAATTCCATAAACTGTATTATATTTCGTAATAACGTTCATTTTCTATGTATAATCTCTAAATTATATTTTGTAATAACGATTTTCATTCGACAGTCGTTATTATAAAATATTACTTCACATAATGCAAATGTGATTTCTTACATAATTCAAACTATATTTCATAATAAATTTTTCACATCGTAGATAGGCATTTTTATACAGCATCGACACGATATAAATGTACGTGTTAAAAAGGTCTTTCAGTACTACAGTAAGATATACCCAGGGCAGGCTAATACTTTTCTATTTAAGGGCCAATGGGTTCAGTCTGTAATCATTGTGTTGGTTGCCGTATGATAATACTTCAGCTTTTAATCATAACAACCAAAGCTCACAATTTGTGACGATTTCAACAAAGAGGTCAATTGTTTTGTCTGATATGCTGAATTATATGTCTGACTTGGAGCAAGTGAAGTAAAAGGAGTAAAGTAGGTTAGTCAGGGCTGCAGTGGGACTGAATTTCTGACTGGGAATTGAAGCACCCACTCAGCCCAGTGTAAAACTATATAAATAATTGCACTACTATATTTATCTACTAGCATATCCATTATCTAGGCTATTGGACGCACATTCTTACCTACGCGCTTTAATTTTGCGTTCATGTCATTTTTACCAGCACGGTTCACCCATATTAATACACCGCGGAGCAATTTGACAATTAAGGAAGCTTCATAAAGTTCGCATTAAGTATGATCTGTGCAAATTCCAAAACATCTTTAATAAATCACTCCTTGCGCAATTTATTTTTCCCGAATTTGCACAGAATATTAATGATGCGCAAATATCGGCAATGTTTCCATGCGAATGGGTCACGACGGTCCGATATTAAACCAACTTCCCAGCAGATTCAAAGCTGCGTTGTAGAAAAAAATGCGTTGTTATTCACAATGTAGTTTACTACACATTGGCCCATGTTACACTGACAGCCGTTCTGACATAAATCATACGTCAAATACCGCTTGCGCGTTTAGTGAGTACGTACATGGGCTACTTACACCCACATGAGGACGTCAGCTGAATAGGCGGTCCTTCGTTGCGGCCTGGGACACGTTCGCGTTCATACTGCTATAAGAATGTGGTCATATGCGTCCCAGACCACCTCCCAATGTGGTTTGAGCGATTGGATCCCAATGCGTTTTCAATCCTTTTTGGATGCGTTTACATCTGTATTTAGCGTTATCCGCTTGTGATTGGATCACCCAGGACACATGTTAACACCAGCTGGTCACAGAGCCATAGGTCTGAATCTTTTCTCAGTATAAACATCCATCCACCCATCCTTACATCTTCCACTTAACCCGGTCAAACTTGCGGAGCTGCTTGGAAACAGAGGGGGGAGGTTGGGCTGGAATGCCAGTCCACACACATCATAGTCAGCCTAATTGCATGTCTTTGGACTAAAGGAGAAAATGGGGGCGCTCTGCAGAACTCCTCACCACACACAGAGAACTTGCAAACTTCATGCACTCTTAACAATGGCAACAGCAAACTCACAAGTCCAGCAGTGTGAGGTAACAGAGTTGCTGGCTGAGCCACCATGCAGAAGGAAGGCAGGGGCAAATGAAAGAGTACAAGAGACACAGAAGATCCCAACACTACGACGAGGTGGAGATACAATCTGCAGCAACAGGAACATGCACTCCTCAGACTCGGAGGTTATGAGCCTGGAAAACTGGCCAAAATACACAGTAAATGACTGAGGTGGAAAAATGACACCGTCTTGGCCGAAAGAACCACATCAGCAACCGACACAGCAGGGCCCCTGAGGGAAATATTCAGCGTGACCACAAAGTAAAAAGCTTTAGGGAAAGCAAGAGAATGAGCTGAAGCATTATCAGTGAACTGGCTTTCTCTGGATCGGCCTGATGTTTTAGCAAGAAGATCAGAAGAATTTGCTGTTTTACCTAGTAACAAAATGTAAATGTGTCCTTCACATATAATCTATATGATAAATGGTGTCTTTTGATTAATTTGTTTAGAATACTGGGCATGCCATTATCGTACTTAGAAGGAGCCAACCTGGTGTAATGAGGAAAAATACCCAAATATACATTCGTGCGTATAGAAAGGCACTCCAGAAACACTGAGTCTAGGTGTCGGTGATCTTTCTGCTTTTGGTGGACCTTCTGACAATGTCTGATATGTTGGTTTCCCTGGACAACCTTTATCATGACAGCAGACAAATTATCACTATACATGGTACAGAAATAAGAAATGATCCTTCTGAACTATTGGATTTTGATGAAAGCAGAGTTGAATAGTGAATAGGCAAGTTAACACTGTTTTTAGGGTTTAGTGAGTGTGTGTCATATCCGTGATTTGCTAAAATGGCTAATTCTGGTCAAATGACTATGGTGAATCAGAATCCGAACATTTTAATATTTCAGGTTCCCAAAAATGTTAGCAAAAAAATAAGCTTTTATTTTAGTATCATTGGAAACCAAGTTCTCCACCCAGAGAGGCAGAAGGGCGTGGCTTAGTGGGCTAAGCCTCCATGCCTGTGATTTGAAGGACATTAGGTCAAGCCCCTCCCTCAGCGTGTCTGTGAGTCCTTGATCAAGACCCTTAACATCCAGCTGGGAGGTATAAAGAGAATTTCCCCATGTGGATCGATAGTGTTTATTATTATTATTACTCACACCGGAGGAGGGAGGCAATGCCATGCCACACAATCCTGAGGATCTCAACAGTCATACACCATCCTGAACGTCCAGGCCTTTATGTCCAGCATCAGTGCCTGACCTCACAAAAGCTCTTCTGGATGAATGAGCAAAAATGACCATAGACACACTTCAACATCTTGTGCAAAGCCTTCCCAGAAGAGTGGGAGCTGTTATAACTGCAAAGGGGGGACCAGCTACATACCGATACGTATGGATTTAGAATGGGATGTCAGAAAAGTTCCTGTGGGTGTGATGGCCTGGTGTCCCAATACTTTTGTCCATATAGCGTAAATCGGTATTCATTATCAATGAAAATTGCTTGCTTCTTAGATTACACAAAATTGCACTATGACAGTTTAGTGAAGTCTGTCATGACATGAAACAGTCACATATCAAATTACTAACACTATGCAAAAAGCTTTAATTTCATTCAAGTATTCTTCTGTACAGGCGGAAGACTTCTTGAAGTCAACCTGCTTCTCATGCTGGACAATCTGGCTCGTCTTTACTGCAGAGAATGACATTGTCTGAAAGAACAATATGTCGGTGCCTCAGGGCAGAGGCTGCATAGGAGTGGGACGAGGAACAGCGACTGTCCCACCCTAGGAATGGAAACCCTACCCCCCAGTATGAGCTCCATCGAGAGCAACAGTTTATCCCCTGTGGCAGTCGCAGTGGCATATCCCGTCTAACAAACCTGCCACACTGCATCGCACTGTGCACATTATCTGTACCCAGTACATCATTTTATTTCATTTATATATCAAATATATTAAGTTGGTTGCACGTAAGTGAATCAGAATGTAATGCTGCGATCTATCTGAATATGGGTTCCTCTGAGTTCCTAGTTGGAAATTTCAACTTGAATGCCCTCTGAAGTCGGAGTTCCTGCTCAGAAACTCAAAGGAACCTCTGCAACCCACGACCTCAGAATTCAAGATGACTGTGCCCTTCATCAACAGAAGTTAAAGCTTTATTTATCATAAAGTTTTTATGCTGTGAATTAGCACTTACGTCTCATTTGTGGCCATTAAATTGGTCGTATACGCAGTGCTGTCCAACCGCTATCTGTGGACATGTTCTTATGGTGTTTTATGTGCAAAATACCACAAAATGTGTTCTTATCGAGTGATATTGCTAACGACGGCTAACAATGAACCTGGTTGGAACTGGTATCGATAAATGGGTTTCCGACTTGTTGTACTGGAACGCGATTAACCCGGGTGCGACGCCAGTACCAGCTCCAGCTTCCGACCTCCAAAGTAGATGGAACTCAGCATATGTTACTTAGGGTCTTGCAACCATGACAGTTGCCTTTCATCATCCACTGACCATGTTCTCCTTCCCTTTGATATGCGAGTGGCCCACCTAGCCCACAGGGGCCAAATGGCATACAATTTCCTTCAGGAAGTGTGAACAAACAGCTGACCAAATGACACAGCTCCTGACCGGTGATACTTTTGTACCTTTGATCTGAGTATTTATTGTCCTCACTCAGAATCCTTCTTTTAGTGCTTTTCCACTGGCATACAGGAACAGACCCGTACCTGAGCCGTACCACGAAGATACACTAGTTACAGGTTCCGGCTCGCTTTGGATTTTCACTGCAGAAGGGACGGCTCAGTAAAGGCGTTGGGGGGCTGGGAGAGTGATGTGAAACCGAAGAGATGCTTTTTTACTGTTCACATGGTGAACATCGTGATTTACTGTGAGCTAATTTCCTAATTTTCTTGGACAGCACAGATCCTTTGAGAATCGCCATGTTATACTAGCATCAAACGCTACCGGAATTAGCATTAGCTTGCGTATTTCGAACCCATTCCATTCACCTGTTCGGTATTATTTTTTTAGGCTAAAAATGTTCAACTTCTAAGTTATCAGGAATGCATCAATCACCGTGATGTGTGATACTACTACTGATAATAATAATAATAATAATAATAATAATAATAATAATAATAATATGGAATATATGCTTTTTCTTCAGACAATCCATGTGCAGAACACCAGTATGCATTTTTCATGCATTTTTACTAATCAGATGGTGGTGACACAACCGGCTCGGTTTTCTCATGCTTTTGGTCCTGCTAGTAAGCAGCGTCCTGTCAGAGCTTGTACGGCTTAGGTACACCTCACATAATTTACAATGAAAAACGGCCAGTTTGCGGTTGTGCTCAGTTCCTGGTGGCAGTGGAAAAGTACCATTTGAGTCCTCTTGTAGAGGGCTCCCGGGTGCAATTGTTAATAAAGGACACCCGAATCAACCATCTCCTCACCAGAAGTGAGTTCTCTTCAACAATTTTCTTGATTGTCCTTGCTTGTTTTGCACAACACCTCAAAATAAATTCCTCGTATGTAAAAGTACTTGGTGATGAAAAAACGATTCTGATTTCACTCTTTGGAGACTAGTACTGCCAAGGACAAATGCTGGAGGAAGCACAAGAATGAGCCCAGATATCAGTCCACCGATTCCTAAAATTCTCACACTTCTGCAATTCAGCAGGATGACAGCACAGCAAGGCTCATGACTGACCAGCTAAAAATGTATGTCATACCCAAAAACAAGCAAGTTTTCAAGAAAACTAGTAGGCATTGTTTCCTCCCCACCTACTAGCACCCTCTAAATTCATTCCCATGCCCCATGATGGTTGGAGCCTTAGATTTTCGAAACGATGAAGACTGTTCAATCACTCTACGATGCTAGTTTCCTGAAGCACAACAGCTGATTTGCACATTCAATCAAACGTACAGTGACTGCTTAGCTGACGCCAACATCCATAACTTCATGAGACAGTTTTTAATCTGCTATTTGTGTCTTGTGACCAAGCTGCCAGCTTCTGACCTTGGAGGACCGAGCGCATCAGCATGTTACGGAGGAACGTCTGGTTGATGATGTCCCACAGCCACTTGAAATGGGTGAGAATGTAGTGCACTACATCAGGGCTGGGCTTCAACAGCAGCTGAACTCTGGACCAGAACTCCGCTGTAAACAACAGACATTTCACATGTTAGGCTGAATATTCATCCACAGGTGACAACCCTTTCCTGAATAAAAACCAGTATTAAGAAAAGAGGGCAATAAAACTTATCTCCCCCCGCCTCATTATTTGTACTTTTTAACATTTTTCACTAGTTATTGCTGTTGGTTAAATGGTAAAATTAACTAGACTTAAAAACTCTGTAGAACAGTGTTACAGACTTCAGAGGAAAAATTAAATATTTCAAAACTAATCTAAACAAGGAATTAAATGTCAATGATGTGAACTAAAAAATAAACAAAATAGGACAGAAAATCCTACCATTATAATCCACATGACATTTTATGCATAAAAATGAATTAAGTAAATATTTTCCATGTGGTGTGTCTGTATACACGTTTGTATTCATATCTTTGTGGCGACCATCCATTCAGGTCTATGGGAAGAACCCTAAACCTTAACCCCTATCAGCCTTAACCTTAACCATAAGTAACCAAACAAAATACATGATTTTTGACATTATAGTTTTTTGATTGCAGTCACAGAAAGTTGAATTTCCCCTGAGAAAAAAGGGTCCCCACAACATCAAAATAACAGGTTTTTATCACATGACCCAAAACCACTGTCACTGAATGCAACATGATTTAACTCAACCCCAAATAAGACTGAACACACCTGAGAATTTAGCTACTATAACTGTGGTAGTATTTTCCAAGTACTGTCCCAATACAGCTAATGAACAAGAATATACTCCATTAGCCAGAAGTCATACTGAAAGCTGTAAGAATATTAAGTTATAAGCTGGAGGAGACAAATAAAGCCTACTAACAAACCAGCCAGCTTGCTGTATTAGATTCTGCAACAGTCAGAGTATCACACCGTGTTTTTATACTGGCAAACCATAATTTAATGCTTAATATACACATGTATTAAAGCTGAGCTGAGTTCTGGATATGGGGCCAACAGATGAGCTTATAACAAAAGGCAGAAACAAAAAGTTTGATTAGGAAGTCCGAATTTCCAAAGCTGGATTTACAGATGCTGGGGTACGAATGTTAAGGGTATCATGATGGCTCCCCACAATTAGCAACAGCAATTAATAATAATAATAATTTTTTTTTTATTAAAAACTTTCACTTTTCATTCCTGCCACCCACACCCGCTTTGCTTTCTTCAGGATTCACTGGGGTATAACCACAGTGAACAGCTAAATTTGGTCATATAGTTATAAACTGAGGAATATTTATTTATAAAGCAGCAGAGCCCCACGACGGGATGGCAGTCCACTGCAGGGGGATCATTCCATTCAGAGTGAAAATGCTGAAACCTACAGCAAGAGAATTATCTTCAATATACCAGTCTAGTCTGCTTAAAGCCCCACTATAACAGAAAGATTAAACTCTAATAAAATCTAAAATTGCAATTCAACTAGCTAACTTCAGACATTTAGATCCTTCAGGGCATTATGGGAAAATGTGAGTGACAGTTATGATTCATGAGGGAAAAAAACTGAACCAATAAAAAAGTATATGAATGAACGAATGAATGAATGAATGAACGAGCTTACTTACGAATAGTGCAATTTTCTCCATAGTAACCAGTGCGAGTACAGTCACATTCGTATCTGTCCTCACCAAAAGTCACACACACACCCCAGTTCTGGCAGGGGAAATGACAACAGGGATTGACTGCAAGAAAACATACACATTCAGGACTGATAGTTCACTAAAAATGTGAATTCCACTCATTTGAATGCCTGTTATCCTGTACATGGTCACACGTGGCCATGGATTATAGGCACAAGGCCAGAGGACAACCTAGATGAAATGCCAGTCCATCACAGGGTGCATACACACATACAAACACACACTAGGGGCAATACAGAGACGCCAGTCCATCACAGTGCACCATGCTGGCAAACCCACACAACGGAGAGAGAACATGCTAACTTTTCCTTCATCAGATTCAAAGACCATCACATACTTCAATTTTAGGCAACAGAAAAGCTATTTAATTGATCTAACATTTCACATTACCTTTTATTTAGCAGGTACAGCACCCTGGGAATGAAGCCACGTTAGAAACATACAGTGGTCAAATAACCAATCAGGCTTAAGTGCAGATAGGCCGAGCTTCCAATGAATGACTAAAAGTGTAAGCAGTACTGGAGCAAGAACGATACAACACCTAAAAAATATACGGTTAAAGGGATCATACAGTACAAATGATATTGCAAATGTCATTAGAACGTCCCCCATCCCCACCGCAAGGGCAGTTCAGCGTGACCCACAACCTGGTCCCGTCCATGATCAGACATGTTCATTACATCACTGAAATACCTCCGATGTAGAGGAATGAGGTGGCGCCCAATCGGAGCGCAAGAAGCCTCCTAATCCTCAACGGAATGGCGAAGAATGAAACAAGGACGGAAAGACTGCTTATAATACTCCTCAGTCTCAATAACTTTAACAAATAATAACTGGAGTTTTTTGGTAACTCATAAATGACCGTCCTGGAAACCACAAATTCACAGCGCTCGAATGTGACACATCGTGCTACGTGTATATAGCAATTCGAAGGCAGAAATATTTTTGAAGTATTAATTTGAATCATTCCTCTAGACCTGCTTTATAAAACTATGCTGGGTCCCAGCGCAAGATGAAGAATGTCTCTGAACTGAGGTGTAAGGGACTTCCTCCCATTCAGATATTTTTTTCCCCTTCTTCTTCGTACCTTCAAATAATTTGAGATAAAATACAGACAAGCCCTTGGTAACTGAACGTAAGATTCATTTTGTTAATGAGCATCAGCTCCTGAACTGCTGTTATTAAATAATCAATCGCGGCGTTAGTTAACTTTGCACTTACTTGATTTAGCATCTTGTCCTTGGCATAAAAATCCTTGAACCAGAAGAAAACCTGTACATATCGATGCCAGACTGGGAACTGTTCAAGCACACAATCCATTTCACGTTATACACGCATTAGTATTTGAATCTATTTAACTTAAATCTAAATCAAGAAGAAAAATCTTAGGCACGTGCCGAGTTCCAGTGTTACTCACCTCTCATTATACGACAAAACTTTTACAAATCCAGAAAACTGAAGTAAAGCACGCACTGCACATCCACAGATACTGCTGTTTATTATTTTTTTTTATGAAAATTGTCTAAAAGACAAAAATGTGCCGCAACCAGATCCAGCGCTCCCACCGCACGAAAGTCCTGTAATGTAAAGGTCTGAAGCTCGCACACCTCCCCCACCATGCCCCTCTGCCTATCGCATTTAAGGTGTGATACCGTCTCATTCACCAAGAAGTTCGTGTAGCGCTTCCAACAAACGGACAATGATAAAACGATACATTGTTCGGCAACTCGACGAATGACGAATAATCGATTGATTCGAACAGCAAAATTTTGTCCATCAAACTTAAGATGCAGTGTTTTTGCGTTAATCCTAGACGTGTAAAACTACGTGTAAATTAAGCTTATCAGTTCTACTCAATATTATGAAAAAAATAATGTGACTGTGAACATAGATAGCACTACAGGTTGAACAGCGAACGCTCTTCCTTGATCCTATATAGACTCATAATTTAATTTGTCCACCCCGAATTTAAATTGCGCAATGCTGAAGACAAGCATTTAAATATTTCGAAGAAACACAAAGAGACAAATAAGTTTTAAAAATGATATGAGCTGTTAGATATTGCGGAAAGTTGTCAAAACGTTGTGAAACGTGTTTAGTGCATATATGCCGTATGTCTTAATCACGTGGTGTATGTAAGTCTACCAACTCCACTGACTTTGAATATGATCTTTATTCCCGTCATATTTACATAGTTCTTCTCTCAGGTTGCCTCTGAACAGTTCGTGGACTGAAATCTCACCTCAGCAGTAATTTAGAAGCTTTGCAGAATATTCACTTAAACTAATCAATTGTGTACATAGCGCCTGCCGAGCCAAAGTCATATCAAAGTTTCTTTGCATGGTTATTTTGAGAATTATGCTATCATCTACTGAGATTTTTGTGTAATAATGAAAATTATCACTTACACCAGTCAGTTTAATACTATCCCGTTAATAAATCTTAATTAAGAGATATATGAGAAAGATATACTGTTTGTAAGGCTTTGCTTCCCTCTGCTGGGACTCTTGTAGAAAAGCACCCTGTCAAAAGTATTTTTTGTGTGTTAGAAAACGCTGCTAAGGTAATCAGACGTATTATTAGCTAAATATGTACTAGAATTTGGGTATTCAGACTTATCGAGATTGAAGTAAAGCCTGCTTATTCATGATAAATTAAGTAAGTTCCTATATATCCATATAAGTATCATTATTGTTGTTATTCTTGAAAGAACCAAAACGGAAACGGTTCTTTAGCATGATACATGGTGGTCTCAGTGCAGGCAAGATCATTTCTCAACTAGCAGGCAATATAATGTATTTCACGCTAATATCTAAATTGATTCATATTAGCATCAAGATAACTGATCGTTTCATAAGCCTTGATAAAATTACACCTGGGAGTTCATACATGGCAAAGAAGAAGAAAAAAATATATAGGCCCATATAAATAGAATCAAGTATCAGCTGAGAATCTGAATTTTAGTCAAAAAGCATTAGAAATTTGTTAAGTTTACATGAATTTATTCAAGAAATTATATTACTGTATGTGGATCAGTGGCATGGTTGAGTCAGAATTGTGATGTAGGTTTTATGAATCCTCAAAGCAACTACATTGTTTATCACAAATCATCATAATGATGATTAGCAGTTAATGCAATTTAATTGGCTAATCGTTTTACTGTTTTAATTGTTTAAATGGCAATTAAGAAAAGCAGCTTGCAGTCTATTTACTGGATTAATAAAATTATTTGTTTTCGTAAAAGTGCTCAGCTATCAGATTTTTTAAGTTGAAGATTGAGCATCATGAAGGGTTCCTGGAAAATATCTAAGTAATTAATTTTATTAGGTATCGTGCTGCAGTGGTTAGCACTGTTGTCTCACGTCTCTGGGTTTGGGTCTCCACCATGGTTCCATGTCTGTGGAGTTCTCCCCGTGTTGTCATGGGGTTTCCTTCAGGTACTCCCGTTTCCCCCCAAAGCCCCAAAAACATGCTGAGCTTAACTGGAGTTACAAAATTGCCCATAGGTGTGAATGGTGCGTGATTGTGCCCTGCGATGGGTTGGTGCCCCAACCTGGGTTGTTCCCTGCCTTGCGCCCTGTGATGGGTTGGTGCCCCAACCTGGGTTGTTCCCTGCCTTGCGCCCTGTGATGGGTTGGTGCCCCAACCTGGGTTGTTCCCTGCCTTGCGCCCTGTGATGGGTTGGTGCCCCATCCTGGGTTGTTCCCTGCCTTGCGCCCTGTGATGGGTTGGCGCCCCATCAAAACAAATTTTTCCATGCATCACCTGAAATGGTTTCTATTAGGAAACTATACACTAAATACAGAAGCTAAGAAACTGAAAAATAAAATTACATCATACTGCATAAAAAGTAGAATATGTTTTGCAGACAATGTTGCACAGAACAGTTAAGTAAGTAAATAAATAGGCCTAGAGTTTATGTATATGGTACACATAAACAGGCATTAAAATTAAACTTAAAATGAAAGCCATATGAAGTAGCTGTTATAGAACACTTTGACAAAATTAAATTTAAAGTGCAAGATACAAACAGTGGGTTTGTACAGTTGGATCTATTGAGAATTTCTCCCAAATAATCTCCGAGATGCAGTAAATGCACAACAGCTGTGTCAGGTCATTCAAGCTGAGTCCTGCAGCATACCAGTCCAGTGTTCAGGCTGCAGTGTTCAGAGACGGTACCCTTAAATGCACGACAGCTATGTCAGGTCATTCAAGCTGAGTTCTGCAGCATACCAGTCCAGTGTTCAGGGTGCAGTGTTCAGAGACGGTACCCTTAAATGCACGACAGCTGTGTCAGGTCATTCAAGCTGAGTCCTGCAGCGTACCAGTCCAGTGTTCAGGGTGCAGTGTTCAGAGACGGTACCCTTAAATGCACGACAGCTGTGTCAGGTCATTCAAGCTGAGTCCTGCAGCGTACCAGTCCAGTGTTCAGGGTGCAGTGTTCAGAGACGGTACCCTTAAATGCCTCCATAGGTTGTGTGTGTCCTAGTAACTTCAAATTACACAGCATGTCCGTAATCGTTAAAACAACAAAGTAAGGCACTGCTTCGGCAAAGCTTTAAAGCAAGATTATTTTTTTTAACGGTTATTTTGAACAATTCTTTTGAGTGTATCTTACATTAATAAAAGTAATCTGTTAGTGATGTTTGTAACCAGAACAAGTCATAAAAAGAACATACATTGAAATACTGAACTTGTTAGCATGTAATTATTACTTTATATTCTTGGTGAAATATGGTTGGGGGAAGGGAAGTGAAAAGTCAGATTCTGAGGCCAGTTCTCAGTGTTGCTTAATTGGATTTTATAATGTGCAAATCATAGTTTCAAGTCTCATTTTCTGAAAGTTGAGCATACAAATATATTCTGAATAAAACTCTATTATTGATTCTCTAATAATAATTCATAAAAATTGTATATGAAATAACACCTTAGATTTCTAACTTCTAATTTGTAAATTTCGTGGGTTTCACTTATAAAAGTATCAAAAGTCTTAGGCGACTGAAGCAGTCAGTGTTATGTAACGTCATACATATAACAGTCAGTGTTATGTAACGTCAGACATACAACAGTCAGTGTTATGTAACGTCATACATATAACAGTCAGTGTTATGTAACGTCATACATATAACAGTCAGTGTTATGTAATGTAATGCATCACACCTAATAATCACACCTGTTGCCCAAAACACTCTTTTCCATCGTCGCTTTGACTCTGCAGTATCCCAGGGGGATATTAATTGCTAGTAAACTTTAAAGCGTCTTTTATTACATCTCCTTATCATCTGAACAGACAGAAAGTCAGCATTCCTAATCGCCCATATACGTTTTCTGCTAGCAATCCCTTTTTCTGGTCTATTATTAAAAACAATTTTAAAAATCATTATACTTTCCATAGATGTTATTAATTTTAAGAATATGAATTTAACTATTTCATAAATTGTATTTGAATTCCAGATCGCTGACCAGCACCTGAGGAAAACATTTCTTAATCGTTATTATTACAGTATCCGTATCAAAAGTGCAGCATCTCGCCACTGGGGGGAGTATTGTCTAAATTATATATCTGTCTCTAATAACAGCATACAATATATTCGTACTAATGGGCTAGAAATGGTACGGCACTCTGTTGCCATGGATACTGTCATGCCACTCCAACCACAGAAAAATGAAAGGCAAGAGAAAGATAGCAAAAGAAGGAGGTTCTGTTACCTTGTTTTTGTGGATGTCAGGAGGTGAAGCTAGGCTTGTCCTGAGCTTTCCCGGCCAGGGAAGCCTCTGCCGGCTCTCCATCCTCCAGTCCCTATGGTGCATTTTCCAAAAAAACCAACTTTCCATGGACTCTAAGGAAACATGAGTGATGCAGGTTTTTCCTGCTTCATTTCTTGTCATGTTCTGCATTAATTTTATGCACAAAAAACGACACACTCACTGTCTTTAGCTACCCCAGTTCTCAAAAGCTGGAACTTTTCTGTCTGGGGTTGAACTTAACATCTGATCTCGTTCTCATTCAGAATGACACTTAAGACCATCAGTTACAAATGCTCGTGTCGGCATCGTTCAACCACCCTCATAACAATGCAAAGAAGTTTTAATCACTGGGCAATTAATATTCCAGGATAAGAAGTGCATCAGGAATCAATTACCTAATAATCCCCCCCTCCCAAATTGAAGAGGACGACACATATCTATACTGAAGTGCACCCTCTGTTGGTTGCCATGGTACTGTAGGTTTACCATGTTAGAACGGTCCGATATCACCGTGGTAATTGAGATCAGATGCTTGAATGACCTGGGTTTTAAGTAACCTGGAAGCATTTATTTCATGAAAAAGATGTTTAGTTAAGTGCAGCAATGCACCCTAATGAGTCTGGGCCAAGCCCGTGATGAATATGATTGGCGAAAGCTCTGAAGGCTGCTTCCGGACCTCTTCCTTCCTCGGTATTGCATTACAGATTAGCAGACTTCCTGTCCATTCCATGCATTTGCTTTTCAGCTGATAGTTTCGCGAGGGTCATCATGTATTACTTAAGACAATCTTTCCTATACAACTACACGGTGCCTAGAGCTGGAGACGAAGTCGTCGGTAACCCGGGGAATTAGAAGGACCTGAATGACATCGGATTTTTAAGTTGCTTTGAACTGATGCCGGATTATCTTGGGCATGGTTCGTGAACTTCATTTCATATGGAGGTATGACCATGGGTGTCCCCACGGCAACGGCGTGCAGTGTTTGGGCCTATACTGCTTCCTGAATGTGGGTTATTAACAAAAAATATTAACAAAAAAATGGCATCAGTACTAACCTGTACCGGGTGCAGCTGTCTTTCTTACACAATGAAAGAAATAAATCATGACGAGGTGACACCTCACTAGAAAGCTTTATTTAAATCCTTTGTTTTACAGGCAGGTATTGAGGCGAGTGTCTTCTCACACGCATAAGGACGGACTGTCTATCTGTTCAATACTGAATTTGTCTTACTGATCACTTTGATTATTCTACATTTCCTTATTGAATAAAATCCCTTATAAAAGTCCAGTCTATGTACATCATTTACAATAAAGAACACAACTGTCATGTTAGTCATTACATGTTCAGCTGCATCCTTCCACATCCACTAGACCTTTTCAATCAATCAATCAATCAATCAGACTTTTATTTGTCACGTGCACGGTTATATTTAGTATAGTGTATAGTGAAATGCTTGGACATAAGTGTAAAGAGACAAAACATCACACATTAATATTAAGCAATAATAAATGCAGGCTCTACTCCATGTTTACATATTCCTTACAGGAGTTACCAGGGTAGCTTGGTTGGTGTAGGTACTCCAGCGTGATTACTCCACAGTTTGAGTGTTATCCACTTCATTCTATACTTACAGTAAATATTATCCAACTGAATATTCCGAAAATAATCAGCACAATATTTTTTGTATTAATAATGGTTCTGGCTAAGTAGTGTCACCCATCTTAGATGAATAACTTTCAGACAGGATGGAGTTTGCTGTGGTTACATGCGGTGCTTATTCTGTAAAACAGAACCCGCCAGAATGCGAAAGGGATATCAAGCGGAGGGTTAAGGGGCGGGGTGCAGTACAAAGCACGGCGCTGAGGACATACTGTCCATTTTTAAGATAAATCTAAACTAATAAAGGATGTGAAACTGTGCGAAAATTGGTCTGTAAATTAAAATACTTTTTTTTTTAATTTTACATTATTGTTTTTGTGTTTTTAACCAAAGAGCTGCCAGTACTGCGCACGTACATGCTGGAATGGAGACTATTAAAAACCCAGAGGACCGTCTGGATCTGCAGCTAATGAAGGTCTGCTTACAGGTATGTCTGCCATTCCTTCATCCCCACTGTGGAAGGATGTGTGTGTGTGTGTGTGTGTGTGTGAGGCCAAGGTGTGGGGGTAAGGACTCTGGCGGCCTTCATTCGTCATGTGTCAGAGCGCAGGCACAGTTCAGTGAAAAAAGACACAGGCCCTTCTCTGCTCCAGCAGAGCCTGAGTAATCTCTCCAAATGCGGCCAATCAGGGTAACCTCAGTGCCGCACAGGCTGACCGATATGTCAGGCGTGCGACGAGCCAGGAAGGAAATCCGCCATTTCTTCGCTGTGCACTCTCCTCTCTGGTGAAGTGGAAGAACTGGGTAGCAGATTAATCGGCGATGGCCTTAATAACAACCTACTCTGAGTATTCTGGAGAAACGTTCTGGAAATAGCATGCAGCTATCTAATATGTTTATATTTCATTAAAGACAGCATGGGAGAGTCGTCATTAGCATAATATAAATAATTCATGTTAGTATTAATCTTAATGAATAATTTGTCTTGACCGAGGTTATAATCATGTCCGCCGGCATGCTAGACTCCTACTGCTCTCTGATGATCCAGTACCGCTTTCTGATCCTCAACAGGGAGAGTGAACCGTGGAAACTGTGGCCTGTCTGCGTCTGTGGATGCCCCCGTAACCAAACGGGTAGTAGAGGTCAGCATTACAGGCAGGTACTGCAACTTAGAGCTGCCACAGTCAGCAGGGACACAAGCCACATGCACAGGTAAGCACTTCTGTTGTCTCTCAGTGAGAACTGAGAGGCTCTGAAGGAGCGTCGACTCTCAAGCCAAACAGGTTACAAAATACTTAATCCATGGTTAAAATTTAACATTTGTTTCTTATTTATGCACCTCATACTTTACTTGGACTGTGTTGGATGTCTCTGTTTTTTTTTCCTACTTTATTGCAGTACGACTCTTGGTTCCTTATTTGTTGTATTAATTATATCGTTACCTTTCTGTCTTGTTGCCTCCCAGTATCTTTATCATGGTGGAGCTAACGAGCTTGCAGGTCACTGCAGGTTATAATCTGGCTGTATACTCAGCATGTGACCAATAAAGCCCTTAGGTCCTTTCGGGAGATCGTTTTGATTGAAGCTTGCTGCAGGTAAAGCCACTTGTGCTCAGGACAAGAAGCCCAAGGTTATCTGTCAATCAGCAGCCTTGAAATTATTAGTGTTTCAGTGTTTAGTCGTTAGGGTTAGTTGACACTGGCTAATTTTCCAGCTCATTTTTATCATACTTTGTAGCACCATCAACACCATTAGACCGTCATCTGCAAAAACAGAAATATGTGTAAAAAAAAAAAAAAAGGAAAACAGAATAGGTGCGTGCTTTCTTAGTACTCGGCGATTTCAGCCATGCCCCCCCAGCTCTCCTCCCTTTACTCTCTGTTTTGCTTTCGCCAACTGCAGCGTTCTTGGGGTGCGAGTGTAACTCTTCGGGAGACAAGAGACACTAAACACACAAGTCATTTAGGATCAACGCGGGGATAGGAAATTGTGCCAGACATATAGCTAAATACATAATTCCTTTCACGCCAGTAATTACAGTGTCCAGACCATTCAAATTGACAGTTTAACCACTCAGATCTCAAAGAAGTCCTGCTGGAGGAGGGGGCTCCGTGGCAGCCAGTGTCCTGGGAGCTTGCCCCCCCAAAATGGGCGCACGTTCCATGTCCCAGGAGTGCTGACTGCTGTCCGGGGCGCTTCACCCCCCCCCCAAAATGGGCACCCGTTCCACAGGGCTGACTTCAGGCCGCTCAACAAGTCCCTCTCCGCATCCAGCAAGGGGGAAGGAAACAATTTTCCCCCTGGAGTTAGTTACTTGATTATATGGTTACCTATTCCTCCAAAAAATGTTTCTAAAGAGCAAAAGTGAGATAACACTCTTCTCTCTAAAGCCAAGATTTAAAAACAAATTTCTTCTCCAAACCATCACCATAACACTCATCCTCATCAACAAATAGGGTGAAAGGATAAAAGTAAAAAAAAATATTTGATAAGCAATACATTGTATTTATTTTCTATAAAAATCCATAATGCATAGCAGTCATATGTACATATCTATAAATATCCATTCATAGTATAATTTACAGGCTTTAAGTGAGGCACCTATAGATACTGTAGTGATGGCAGATATGAGAAACTTCACATTGATCTAAGTTAGTATAAATAACACATACATCTGTTAGCATCACATTTCTCTCGGTGGTAGGTCCCAAATCCTGTATTGCTAGAGCATTAACTATCATTCCATCTTATGCACAGATTACTTTCTCAATCATTAAGCAGGACTCTAACCCTCACCCGTAACCCCATCCCATAAACCTGAGACACTTTTTGAAAATTGAATCCAGTTGGAAAGAATTTCCAGTCTAATCTGCATACACTGTAATGTCCTTATCTCACAAACGTCCTGACAAAATCTTTTTCTTCCACATGAGAAGTGTGGTCTTGATTGGTTTCTTGATGAGGACATGCAGTAGCTTACACACTCCACAGGCGAGGGTGTGATGGGCGTTCGGGTGCCAATTCCATGCTGTAGAAGTGATTAAATGCACTCTTGAGTCCGTGGAACCGTCTGAACGTCAACGTGTGGATGAATTGTAATCAGTGCACACAGACAGAATGCCATAATAGCATGCTTTATTGTAGGGGACCCCGTTGCCTGTCAAGTACGAAGGTCCTGCAAACTGGCATATCAACATTAGGTCATTGCTTCAAGCCCCCAAGAGGAGAGAATTGAAAAATAATTTAATCCGGAATAATCTGCATATAAAATGGACAGAACGCCGGTGCAGAGCAGGTCCTGTGCAGACTGGCGGTTTGGCTTCCAGCGTTGTTCCCCATGGCAAACCTGAATAATTGCTATAATTTTAAGGCACACCATGTTTCACCTTGAGTTCTAATCACTCTTTCTGTAATTTCTGTAATTTACTTATTCCTGCAAGCTAAGATCCCCTCTCATTCACATCATCAGAGGGAAAGGCAGAAATGTTCCACAACATATTACGCTATTCATTTCAAACAATGATTTCATGAATATAATGCATTGGCTGAGTAATTTTTGTTAGAATTATCACCCTCGAATTACAATTTGACTCTGATTCAGGACCCAGTTACAGATTCCTGGTGCATTATTGATGTATTTATTACCATATAGCCCATGAATGAGTAGCACATAAAACGCACACCAATGTGTCAAATATACTTCTTACTAGCAATTCTCTTCCCAGATTTATACAGTAAGCATGTTCCTCAAATCCAGCTGTATGAGTCAGTATGACTTTGAACATAATGTAGTAAAAAAGATTACCTACATTGTTACAGAATTCTATTAGAGACATAGCAAAACAGACCTCAGTGCTGGAATTCTGCACAGTAATATGAGCATGATTTAAGAACATTATGCTTAAATATAATTTATATGTAGCCTTGCAAAACTATTGCTTCATCCTGTGTCTCATTTTGAAAAATAATGAAATAAGGCACGCACTTAAAAAAAGAACAGAATATTTAATGTAAACCAGGCAGCACTGTTGTATCCAGTACGACCCCAGTCCTGCTTGTGGAGTTCTCACGTTCTCCCCATGCCTGTGTGACTTTTCATTGGACATGCTGGGTTCTTCACACAATTCAAAGATCTGAGGTTCGCATGAAATGGCAGCTCGAAATAGCCTTACGATCGGCCTGCAACATGCGAGCCCATTCACTGTTAAAGAGGTAGCCACCATATAATATTCTGGTCATTTACCTGGCATCCCATGGCCCGCTCCCAAGGACGCCCGGGCTTTGTGACTGGGCCCTGGGTTTGCCTGTCCCGATCCTGGCCATACACCATGCAAACTCGCTTAATTAGCTTTGATTAAATGCGTAGTAAATGAGTCATGTGATCTTTGTGTGTGTTTCTGCTTCTGATTGACCTGCCATCCCATCTTTGGTGGATCCCGCCTTCTACCTCAGACTTGATTGAACGACTACGGCTCGTGAAGACAGGATTTCATGGAAACATCGTTGGCAGAAGGTCACACTGAAACCTACTAAAGAACTCTGTAAATGCTCTACCCACTATCACTGCCAGATTTGCTAATATTCCCTCAGATTCCAGGAAGGCTGTTTATGGTCAGTCTTACAGTCTTTCCACAGATTCTCAATATGATTCAACACAGGAATTCAACTGGGCTACTCAAGATTGCTGTATTTCTTCATTTTTCCAGTGCACCTTTGGCTGTGTGTTTTGGACCATTGTCTTGCTGAAAGGTGAGCGAACGCCAGATGCGAGACTTTAACAGGTTTGCCTGAATTATTCATCTATTTTTCCCGTCACCCTAATAAGCCTTCTGGCCCGTGCTGAGGGGAGGCAGTCCGTAGCATTTCTGCACCAACGCCACGCTTAGCTACAGCAGTGTTGTTGACTAAGCGAGGATGGTTCTGCCCCCAGATCGTATCACTCGCTAAGCTCCACGTGCCAATATTCCACGTTGGGATGGCTTTACTTTGCACCACTCTGTCACACTCACTACTTTTATGAAGTGCTCTGAATATCTTTGGCTGATGGACATTTCCTGCCGTCGCACTCACTTCGCTTTTGCGGCTTTCGGAAATTTGTCGCCGGCCCCACGGTTCCATCAATCACCAGCCTCATCCTCAGCTGACGGCTCAATTTGGAGAGATGGCACTGCGCGCGAGACCCTTCTTCCTTTTTTTCTGATGACTGAGTAGATGGTCCTCAGAGGGATATTCAGAGACGTTAGTACTTTTTGTATTTTCGTCTTGACCTGTGACTCTTACCCTACTTACTTTTATCCGATTCCCTGCTTTAAAAACTCAAGTTTTCACAGTTGAGTCACTATCATTACTACATAAAATGCACAGAAACTTGCAGAACATTTTTGTTCTAAACTCACAAACACCTCTGCGCACCAGCAGAGCCACATGTAGAAGCCGGCAAATTAATCGCACTCATTTTGATTTGCTGTTGCAAACGGAGCAAACGGCTACACAACAAACAGCTCACTTTTGAATAACTTTTTATACATTTAATTTCAATGTTCAAACAAGATTGTGTAAACAAAGATGCAGCCCCCACTCTAAAGGCATTTCTGCAAGCTTCAGCTAACTTAAATTTGAATATTGCAAAAGAGTTTATCCATTGGGTCATTTGCATTATGCTGTAGCTCACAAAGAAACAAAGCCATATTTTCCATATTTAACAACAGAAGCCTATGGCCAGATGCTGATTGTCTCTCACTTTTCATGCTGTAAATCTGTTCCTCAAAATTCTTTGCGATGACTTAACTGGCCTTTGAAAACTGTGAAACAAAAACCCTCGATATTTTCACCCCCAGAACACCTATTTTCCTTATAAAATGATCACAAATAACTATGTATAAACAATGCATATTATCTATACAAATACACCATTACTGTATCACTGCTTTCCTAGTCAGTGAAGCCGTCTCATGCAGGTTTTAAAATGTCTTAAATGTCAGTGACTGATAATAATGTCAGAGCAGGCCTCTTTCGGCACCTTAAGTTAAGACACACACAAGGCCACGCTTCTCCTCCATTTCAGGCTAGTTGTTCTCCATTTTGGCCTACCCCAGCCATTTTGTTTTGGTACTTTTAGATATGGTGTTGGTAGCATTAGCATGTCTGGGATTTAACTGTGTTAGCAGCGCATCAAAGCATATTTATCCAGAGCCAAAAGGTTCAGATGTGGGGTCACGTCAGTGGCACAGGAGCCAGTGACTTACCAGCAACCAGGGTCCAGACAGTGAGCACACCATCAATCACCAAGGGCAGCGATCCTGTTCGCGGTTGTATATTTTCACCATCGACGGACAAAGAAACATTAGGTTCCCGACGGTTTTGCCTTTGTTGTTTGTTGAGTCACGGCAATAAACAGAAAGACACACTGTAATCCGCTTGATAAATGTCAAGTGAATGAAGGCCATCAGCTGAAAGCAATTTGCCGCTCTGCATTCAGGCAGCAGACCCAAGATTTTCACTCATTCATCTATCAAGAATCAGTATGTCTGGCCAAGATACACAATGCCCCAAATTGCTGACATATGGACTGAAAACACACACTTAAAAAAAAAATCTTGCCACTTCCATTTTTTTTTGTACATTAGCTTTTGCGTAGGATTTAAATTTCCCCGATATCTGCTGAGACTGGAAGCCAGCACAACATGCGAGCCCATTCATTGTTGAAGAGGTAGCCACCATATACAACTCTGGTCGCTTACCTGGCATGTCATGGTCCGCTGCCGAGGACGCCCGGGCTCTGTGACTGGGCCCTGGTTTGCTGGCCCGATCCTGGCAGGACGCCACAAAACTTGCTTAATTTGCGTTAATTGAAATTTGTAAGGAATGAACCACGTGATCTGAATCCTGACTGAACAAATGGGTCACTGGGATCAAGACAGAGAGTTTGGGTTTCATCAGCTATACTTTCACACTTCACACTTACACCGGTGTTTGCAGACGTGGCGCCCCTCGTTTCAGGCAAAGTGAAACTGGCCAGCAAGTCGGCGTTCCCTCACAAGGTGGTGCCCTATGCAGCCACCTACGTCACCTACAGGATCGACCAGCCCTGCCTCACACCAACTGGACTTTTTACTGCAGCTCTTGAGAATGGACCATTCCTGTTGCTCTTTGTAGAACTTCCTAGGAAAGCAGTATCTGAAGTGAGGTGATGAAAGGTACAGACAGCATTTTAGGGCAGCTCTTTCTAGTACAGCAGTATTATACCTGTTCCGACTACGTTAATACAGTGGTGGTGTTGAGGTAAATAGTCAGTGGCCACTTAATTAGGTACATCTAGCTAGTATCAGGTAGGACCCACTTTGGCCACCAGAACAGCTTCTAAGATAGACTAGCAGCACATTCAGAGAAGCCCTTCTGTGCACTGCTGTACTGAGCTGTTATTTTTGACTTGGTCTTCCTGTTGGCTTTAATGAGTCGGACCATTCTCCTCTGACCTCGCTCATTAATGAGATGTTTTCAGCCTCTAAAACTGCTTCTGACTGGATGGTTTTTGTAAATCACACCATTCTCTGTAAAATCCCAGGAAAGTGGCCGTTTCTGAGATGCTGGAACTATCACATATGGTACCAACAACCTCGCCACTATCAAACTCACCAAGATCAAGCCTCATAGTTGAAGTAATGCTTTGTTGAACAGTAAGTGAACCGAATGACCCTCTTTTGAAAATTGCTGCTGTGTGTATCGTGTAGTATCTATAGTGCTCATTTCCTGATCGATACACTCAGAATTGTCCAATACATCTATGCCATCATTACTTGTGTCCTTTTTACTCAAACTGTGTGATATATTCAGTCAACACATACTTGAAATCCATACAGCAAGAGGAATAACATTCAAGTCAGTTGAGTTTCTCGAAGACTAAATCAACATCATAACGCTGCCTTTTAGAAACCACTCAGAAAATCTCGGTATCTCAGAAAACCTACTGAGCACATCAAACAGTTTTTACGGGTTATTTCTGACCTATTTCTTTCTATTTAAGGCAAAAATATTACAGGGTGCTTTAAGTGTCCAACAACAGGCGAGAGACGGTACAGAGGCCCACTAACTACAGCAAGAGTTAACAGATCTGTTTAGGGAAAACAGGTCACGTCATAGCAAATATCTGTCAGAAACTCCAGATTGGGACACTTAAAGCCTGCATGTAAAAGACTATGACAGATGAGATCGATGCAGTGTGGTCACAATCAGCTCTCATTTAAGGAAGCTGAGCTTGGAGAGAAAAAAAAAAAATCAAACAAAAAAACCTTAAACCAGAACCCTCTCGAACTGAAACGCTCAAAGCATGGGTGAATAATGTCACCATTTTTCTCTGTGTACATTAGTAGGTTTGAGGAGATACGGTGCGACGGGTGGAAAACAAGATGAAACGAGCTTGCAAAATCAGCTTTATGCTGTTTTTGGAGCAAAATGTTGGCCAAACATTAATACCTGTAATCATGTGAACGAGACGCTCATGCCACAGTTTACATTCAGTGTGGCGCTTTCGTGTGTAAACACACTGTTCATGCCGGCAGTTTGATTAGAAGGAGGACTCAAAATCCCATTAAAAGTCCATTTTCTGTCAGTTTGTTTGAAGACGCGCCACACAAAGGGCCCAACTGGCTTTGGGCGTCGGCTGCCAAAGCCAGTCGATGCACTGGCGGCACGTTCAGTGCCATGGGCTCAGATTTTCCATATTCCGATTTAGCGACAGATGCTAGTGTCTCTTTTATTCGTTTTGCAAAGGTTACATGTCAACAAGATGCCCAGTCCAAAGTAGGTAACAAAACAGACAACGCATGACATTGAAAGCCGCTCTGTGGTTGATGACTGGGGGTTGGGGTCCCTTGACAGGTCCTTTGAAGGTGACTCCTCCAGGACGTCTCATCCTAGAAGCTCCTTAGTTTTGGCGGCGAGCTGTTTGTCTATGTCGGCAGTGAAGCTGTCTGTCATTTGCTGCACCTGGGAACAATGAATGAGGTACAGGAAGAGTAATGGAAACACCGGCCCAGCTGGACCTGCTCTCGGGCTGGACGAGGCACTGCCACGTAAGAAGACAGATTAACACAGATAATAACGGGGCTCCCAAGACAGTCTCGGACTTTTTAACGTTACAGCTACTCTCCGGGCCCAGTGTGGCACTGTAGGCTTACGTGTTGCTCTATCAAGCGCAGGGTATCTTCTGAAACTCCATCCTTAGATTTCTTCAGTGTGCTGATGGCCCCTGATCGCACCTTCCTCAACAACTCCTTGGCCTTATGGCTGAACTCCTTGGCCAGCTTGCACAGGTTCTCCCTGTGCTCGCGCGTAACCCTGCGGGGGGACACACGCCTATGAATGCAGGACCTTCTCACCCAGGTTTCATACAGTGCTTTCTGGGAAAACAACTCCAAGTTTATACACACTGCCTACTTAAACCTGGGGTGTGAGTCCTGGTCTCGGGGACCCACTGTGACCTGCCGGATTACTCTCCCTCAGAGTTCTTAATGAACT
>JAODLD010000124.1:16835798-16848278 GCA_026781065.1 Mormyrops boulengeri
TTATCCCGAAGAGGGTCAAGCAGAACCTGGCAGAACAGGGCACACAAACACACACATAAACACACAAACGCACACATAAACACACAAACGCACACATGCACACACAAACGCACACATGCACACACAAACGCACACATGCACACAAACGCACACATGCACACACACACACACACCTGCATTGTGGTCTCAGTTTAACAAAAAAAATCAATCTGGTTATTTAGTTTTCAAATATTTTCACCATACCCTAAAAATAAATACCATAAATAAATACGAATTTTTTTTTTTTTTTACTTTGAGTCTTACCTTAAAAAACGAAATTCTGAAATACTTAAGGCTACTCCTACACAGGTAGAAGGGCCCCAGTCCACAGCAAGATTTCTTTCATTTGTTCTTAAGGGTGGAGTATTGAGACCTGAAAAGCACATCTTCAGATGTGAGAAGGTCTTTTTCATGAAAAAAGAAAAATATGAAAGATCATATTTAAATTAATTTTTCATATTCATCTTTCATTATTTGCAGCCATGAAGAAAAAAAGAGTTGACTAAATTTCACCCTAA
Source organism: Mormyrops boulengeri (assembly GCA_026781065.1). Classification (NCBI taxonomy): domain Eukaryota; kingdom Metazoa; phylum Chordata; class Actinopteri; order Osteoglossiformes; family Mormyridae; genus Mormyrops; species Mormyrops boulengeri. Next base: position 16,836,356 of record JAODLD010000124.1, read on the forward strand.
TCATGCAGCAAGGAAGACCCACTGCAAAAACATTTTACATCAACTGCCCACCTGAACCTTGGGGCGCCTCGGGCTGATTCTGTTGCGAAAGGCACCACATTCAAATTAATTGAACTGAGATAAAAGTTACTCTCAATCGATTTTGCTCACCTGAAGGTCGTGACATTATGTGTGGAAACACTACACGACCTGAAAAAGTTATGCCCCGAGGCACTGATGGGGAAACGTGAATCGGTCAGCAGAAATCCTCAGGATAACGCAGAAACCATGGTCCAGCTGAAAGACTAATTTGATTCAATTGGATGTCAGTCAAAAAGTCAAGATTCTCGCAGCTGTCCCAATATCCTGGCCAATTAGAACTCCAACAGAGATCAAGACAGTGTATCACATGTGACGGACAGGCAAGGCCTTACAGGGGGAGCAAGAAATCAAAACGGGGACTCCACGGAACTCCCAGAGGAGACAACAAGCCTGGTATAGCCATTCTATTGCTGTGAAGATGTAAAGATGTAAAGAGAGTGATATTTGGCAAGAAATGTTTAACTCTTATTCTCAGTGTTGATCAAATGTTCAGAGGCGTAGGGTCCCCTAACGAGCATCTCGTCCCATGCAGTGATTCAGAGGCTACAGCTTTTAAGGTGTAATATCTTAATACCAAGACTGGAGAACTTAAATCAAAGGAATGCGTTCCAGAAAGCAACAGAAGCACACAGTGAGATACCAGAATGAAAAGCTGATGTCCAAAGCATCCAAAATACCCCAGCTTTGGTTTACACAATCCCAGATTCACTGAAACCTTCTGAAGAATTTCTGCCCAAGATCTACCAGCACAGTAGAAGATATGAAGCAGACCAGATATACATTTTTAAGTAAACCTGCTTATTAATGCAAACAGCCTGCAACTCCAAATAGGAGGCTGTGGCTCATTAACAAACACCTCGTTAATGAGTGAGGTCAGAGAAGAATAGCCAGACTCATTAAAGGTAACAGGGTGACTATAAGTGCAAACACATCAGCTCAGTACAAGAGTGGGGTGCAGACAGGGATCGCTGAACGCACAACTCATCAACATTCGCAGTGGTTCTGGAGATAAACCCGGTACTACATAGGGTTATCTAATGAAGGGGTATCAGTGGAGATTGACTGAATACCCCCCAAACTATCAATGGAGCTGTCAACCAGTCCATTAATTATCTTACAGAAAATAACCACCTTGCTCTCTAACAGTATGAGAGTTCACCAGTTTCAACTGAGGAATGAGCTGCTTCAGGAGAACGCCAGATCTGCTCGGAAATTAAAGTATCACCAAGAGCAGGACAGTAATGGGAAGTCTCAGCGTGCTCTTATTTCAGTATGTCCGACCCATGACATAACAGCAGTCCACCTCTTTCAGAAACATCTTTTGAAGTCACCAAGAAAAGTGCAGTATTCAAATGATGGATGTGCAAGGGTATAAAAGAACTGAAAAGGATTTCAGAAACAAAGCATATCACTTTGAGGACTTTGCTGTGGAAGCAGAGTGGGAATTCTTAGCAATCACACAGTTAAAAAGGCTTTTGTAATAGTATTGAAGGAACTATTCAAAGACAAGCAACAAAGGCTAGACTGCAACATCCTTATCAGGATCAGACACCACATCAACTTTACCTCTGCCAAGCAAAATACCATGGCTGTTGAGTGTTTTTCCAAGTCAGAGATTTTTAGGTCACGTTCCAGTCATGCATAAATTCCACCTAGGACATGGACTCTTCATTATTTCCAACAATGTGCAAGAACACGTCTTAGCATGTCAGTGATTCTGCTGAACAAATGAAAGTAAGGAATCATTCACAGTTAATTAAAGAAGATGCCGTGCTTTAGGGTCATTGAATAAAGTACTAGGTCATGGTTCTGTAAGACAACTGGTTGGTCGTGTCTTTAAAACAAGCGTGAGGATATAATGGATTTACGACACCTAATGAAACCTCATACACTCTAGACATTTCACCCTGGTATATGACAGTATTTTAAAAAACGGAAATGATGTAGGCTACTTTAAACTCTGGAATCTTAGATAACCTAAACATGCATATCAGTGTGGTAGCCCAGCGTAAGGCTGGGCGATAAAATGATAACTGTAATTATCGTGATTTAAATATGCTTGGATATGGATGTGACAAATGCTCGATAAAAGCTCGATATGATTCACATGCCAACGTGTTGCCAGCGACACAATGAAAGTAGGTCACTTTCTCTGTGACTGCTCGTCAAAACCAGCAGTGGAGCACAACAGCACAGCTGTGAAAACCGGGGATTTATTGAACAAATAAGAGAACGCAATAGGGAAGATTGGCAGACAACAGACAAAACTGCCAAACAGGGCAACTCACTGGGAGAGCAGGTAAGTCCAAAGCAACCCATTCAATAAGGTTGATCCAGCGAAATCAAAAAGCAAAGTCCACAGTAAAATTCAGTCCATGACAAATCCCGGCTGTAATAATCCACAGAGAATTAAGAAACGATACGAAGAATGCCGGCGGTGCTCTTTATTTTTCAGCAAAGGTTAAACTCACCTGTTCATCTCCTACCTCAGACTTGTGAAATGTGAAATGCCATTTGGGAGTGATGGCCAAAACTATGCTTATCTGCGATATCTTTTGAGCCCCATGGTGCTTTTGGTTTCCTTTTCCACATGCTTTGAGCCGTTTTTGAATAGAGAGCTCCATAGAGTTGGGTCAGAACTTGTTCTGGAAGCATCAATTCTATTGTTACTGCTGCTTGGCAAGTGTTTGTTACATTCTGATGCTTATAACTAACAGTTTATAACTATGACTAACCATCAGGGGTGAGTTTCCTGAAGCCTTCTTAACACTACGTCGTTCGTAAACTCGATCTTTTAACACAGAACTTAAGAATGACATAGTGTTAAGAAGGCTTCAGGAAACTCACCCCTGATTTCTTCAATTTTAACTCAGGAATAAAAATCAGCCTTTAAGCTAGAAAGGAAAAATGATTTGACATTCATCGTGATAATCATCGATATTGGGTGATATGGAATATTTTATCGTGATAACATTTTCGTCCATATCGCCCAGCTCTAGTTGAGGTAGTTCAATGAGGAGACAACTCCTTGTTCAAGACGTAAAAAGATCACCCTTCATTTATTGACACCACTGTCACTGCCAAATCTGTGTCCACATGCGCACTAGGTTTCACGTATGCAGTGCATGCTCCAATAGTTTATGGTGCATTTTTTAAACTTAAGTGAGGCTGCAATCACCACTAACGCTGTGTACCACAATGCATCACCTTAATACAGCATCTCAGCATCAGTATCATAGTAAGAGGTACATCTGTATGTTTTACGCCATTATAAATAACAGTTTTGGGATCTCTAACTACTGGGGTATACCGTAATACCATCATACCGCCCAAGACCAGGAGACATCAGTGCCTTAACAAAGGGAAGAAAATACACCCTAAGTCTAGACTAAATGTAAACTACATCAGAAGAACTTGAGCAGTCAGCTGGCAGCAGATACAACAAGCAAGACCCAGGAGATATTAAAGCTCCTAAACGTCAAAATCAAGGTCAGTAAAAAGATTCATTTCAATTGTTAAACTTTTTTCTTCAATGTCAAATTCAAAAATCCAATTCTCCATTATCTAAATCCTTCGTTTGCATGACTCCGTTCAGTAGTTAAGGGATGACTTGGACCACCTTTTGTACCCAGTCTCATTCAGTATTTGTCTGGGCATATCTCCCAAAAGTTTCCACTTGTAGAAAGTTTCACTGGAGATAAAAAGGTCGAAATGGCCATATTTTTCCAATTAATTTCCAATGAACTGACCCTTCACTTTAAAAAAATATTACACAGATACAGCTACCTAGTTCGGAGGACAAAGGAATGACCTCATTTCTCCGTAGGTGACATTAAAACAAATTGCACTTCAATTAGGTGGCTACATCACTGAGACAGCAGTATACAGCATAGGTGCTAAGAGACAGGGCTTCTGACCTAAAGGTTACGGGTTCAAGTCCCAGGAGCACCCTGCTTCTGGATCAATATACTCAAACTACATGTACTTCAGTGGGAATAAAGCTGCTGTAATTAGGAAAACAGAAGTGACCTGACTGCAGCTGAACTATTTCAGTATTTACATGACACTGGTTCAGGTTTCTTACTGCAACAGAAATAATACACAGATGGAGAGGCAGGATACATTATGCAAGCGGCTATGACTTAGGTATTATTATTATTATTATTAATAACAACAACAAAGGCGATGTTTTTATCATCACAATGTAAAAAAATGTTATTAGCTTTTCCCATCTATATGGTTAATAAAATCCAGAATATTCAGTCTTCAAACATTCCGCACTCAGGTACCATCATAAAGAGACCCATTTAAGCTATTAACAAAATAAAAGACCAAAGACATAGAACAGTGATATATATGATGAGTTATATAGTAAATAATTATGAATATTTTTTATAAATTTTTTTTTGTTTTCAAGTTCCAGTCCTGGAGAGTCATATGTATAATTGTATTCAAATGATAGTTTATTAATTTTTTTTCTGAATGGCACTTAAAACCACAGAACTGTAGAGCCATTTACCCACTTACAAATGTTATATGTTAAAATGTTATTTAGTCAAAGGAGCTTTTATTCCTGAGAAGCAAGGTCCCTTGTCCTATGACATTTAATCAGCAAGGCGCTAACACGTTGTACTTTCACCTTTACTCCCTAATTGCAACTGAAATTAATTTTCACCGTTCAACAAAAGCATTTTGCTTTGTGATTCAATAATATAACCTAAATTTGACATCTCCTACTCTTGCGACACGTACTAACACGACATCTGTTCACTTGACAATCTGTAACGAGACTTTCTGGGATCTAAATAGAATTTTCTTCAAATTAGCCACCCAGAGGGAGCATGGCACGAATTTCCGTAAGTTAGCAAATTGTTAGTAATCAAAACCAATTTTCTTTTACTAAAAAGTGACTCAGAGTTATAAAGGAGGGGAAAGTTTCTTTCCCTAGATTTTGCAGCTACATAGATACTTATTCGTTACCCAACTGGCATATAAGATAAACGGAATTGATCCCAGGGGGAAATTCTTGTATTGAATACGGCGAAATGTTAATTAAGTTCTGGAAACGTAACCACAAATTTATAGTTGTTCAGACAATAATTTTGCTTCTCGATGCCTCGGACTCTGCTTGACTTCCCAGTTTCCCATAATACCATGCGTAACATTGTAGCGGAAGTCAAACCATCCACGCGGTATAGATCCTGTGGAAGGACGTCCTCAAAAACAACCTTTATATTACATTTTTTTTTACATCTCAAATACCCACTCAGTTTCTCTTTTCCCGTCGCACGATTATATAATAAATATGTATCACATCTAGTATAACGGTCATTCCACAACATTCATAGAGTGCCATATAGCACCAGGATTACTTCAGAGAAATATCTCAAGGGGTAACGGAATCTTTAACTAAAGAATATTAAATTGCTACTTACACTGAGTGAAAGATGCTATGCACGCAAGGGATAGTCGATGTACAAGTAAGGTAAACTGCCGCGTGCAGTTGGATAAATTTCAGATTAAATGGCGATGTCACCTTTTCGTTGTTGGAGGTTAATTCTATAAATACAAAATATGTTCATTGATATGTGTACAATGCTCCACAATCTCAACACTGATATCTAATAGGGAGTTACTTAGACAGAACTATACAACTCCAGACGTTTCGTGAACACCGCGAGTTTCTAAAATCTTATACGTCTTACGTCATCACTCCGCGACGAAGACTTCGCCTAACGTTGGCCAATCAACGGTCAGTTTCTAGATTGGCTAGTAAAACACCTCATTAGTACGCGCCGGCGTTCATATTTTGTAGTTTGCGAAGAGCTACTAGCTACCTAGCTAGGTAGCTCTAATTGATGATATATAGTCATCAAACGTCAAATATTTCTCAATGTCGTTTCTGTGAAGTGATACTAAACGGTGTACAAAAACGCGGTGAAAAGGCTGTCATCAAAGGGCGACTCTAAAGAAGACGGCAAACCTCACACGACACTAACTGGATAGTTAGATCCGCTAGGTAGCTATTTTCGTCTTAAACGTCAATATCTTGTCGTAGGGTTGAAATGGACCAAACCGGACCACGTTGTCTTAGTAAAAGACTTATTGTCAGCAACAAGCAACCAAGTTAACTGTTTTTTAAATTAAATTTAGCTGCCAAGCTAGTTTGTTTGATTATCATAATCCAATGAACTTTATAATTCCTGAATAAGGTAGAGTGGAGACAATAGACTGGAACTATCAAATTCGTGCAATTATGGCGTTTCTTTACTTAACAGAATTCTTTGTAATATAAGTCTGATTTGGGTTTGAGATTTCCCGTGTCTTGTAACAGTATACGGTTATTTTATTTTACTATGCGGCTTATTTGTTACTGATATTATACAAACATTAAATCAGTTTGGTAAAATACATTTTGAAAGTGAATAAACATTTCTATACATGTTACAATTTAGACTGCATTAAAATCCTTGTTTAAAACTAAATAGCCGATAAGCTGTAAGGTTAAAAGTTAAGTGGCCATCTTGTCAGTTTAGTGATCTGCGCATCGTAACTACAAGAGGGTAGTAATTCATTTATTTTGAGAATGCCATTCAAAGCCTTTGAAATAGACATGTTGAACCTATGCTAGGGATTTTTGACTGCAAACGATTGTCTGGTTCACTGACCTGTTGTTAAGGTGTCCGAGTTAAACATAGCTTTTGATGTAATTTTTTTCTGTTTTATATATATATTTTTTTAAGAATCTAGGGTAAACTAAAGGTACAACAGCTTAAGTCAAGTGTTCTGCCAGTCATTGATGTTGACATTTTTACAATATTTCAAAGTCAGTATAAAATATTATTGGTCTGTGCTACGGCTGTTTGCTCTCCCACATTTTTCAGTTTGAGAATTATTATTTTTATTGATCTGTGGTTGAGAAACTCAACAAAACGTCGTTAACTCTGCCGAGATTTAGTCAGTCAGAGGCAGCCCACTCATCTAGTGTAGACCAGGGCTTGATCTATGCATTATTCCTGTGGTTTATTACTATGTTTCCAGTTACAGTAAAATTAGTGTTTGGTTCTGATTCTGCAGAAGCCCATGCAGTCGACAGCGGAGACGCTGGAGAATGCCTCCATACTGTCGGAGAGCTCGTCACAAGAGGGACATCGCCTGTGGATCGGCAACATCGACCCTAAAATCACAGAGTGAGGCCGGAATTCCTTTGCCCTTCTTTTGTGCTGCTTTGTTGTCGTGACGCACTGCCAGGATGATTGATTAGCTGTGTCCTCTTTGGATTTGGGAATGTGGCAGAACAGGCTGATAGAAAGGCAGTTAGGCAAAGCAGTGCTCTCCGTCCTCTATTTACCTGGCATGTTTAGCATGTTAGCCTGTAACTGTCATCACTGGGAAACTTTGAATTCTTTCTTTTTGTCGACTCCTGGGAGAAGTAAGTCTTGCTTGGGCCAGTACTACACAGACATATCCTTTACCCAGCTCCTCTGTTTCCTTATCTGGTACAATAAACACAACAGCTACTGTAAGCCCACAGGCTGCTGATTGGTAGGATTAATTGGTCCATACGGAGGGAGTGTTTGTTGTGGTCTGCCCACTGCGGATCTCACTGAAGGCAACGCGCAGCTGTGCAGCCTGTGGCTCACAAGGTTATTATTCATCTGCATGTGCATTTAGTACCAAGCTACAACATTTTTGGGGGCTAAAAAAAGACAGTAATTGAAGGCAGTGCTGAAATCTGAAGTAGAATGTTTGCCTAATTTCTGTATTGAAGCTTGTTTTGATTCTTGATTTGAAAAATGGATGGCGATGGAGGAAAAGGGGAAAAAACGGGTCTTTTAGTGATTGATAAAACACATTTTGTGGAGCGTATTATAACAGGAGAAGCTGTGCAGATCACTAGTTAGGCCACTTTTTGAAAACTGCATTAATTAATCGACACCCCTCCCCCCACCAGATGTACAAGGGCCATGTCATTTGAAGCCTGTTTTTGCTTGGTGGAGGGTTTCATGTATGTTGTGGGGGCTCTGCTTTTGTAGATATGAGCCTGGTGTTTTCACACAGGCGTTTGAGAGGTGAGGCAGAGCCTGACAAAGGGGAGGGGCTTGGGGAGAGCCTGGGCGGGCTGTGTTACGGCCCTGCTTTACATCCTCGGACATATACCTTTGCCATATCCTTATGCTGTGCTTGTGCTCCAAAGGCTTGGCTCTGTCACTCTTCAGTGCTTCAGGGTGCCTGCATCCTGTTGTAGTTTGACTGTTGCACTACTCTCAGTATCACTGGTTCTTCCACTGTTATTCAAACCTGCGGCACCAGTTTTCACTGGTGAAAAACTCAACTCAGCTTGATAACGGAGACAAAATTCATAATACTGAATATTTGCAGGTTGCGATGATTCCAGCCTCTGTTTTTGTAATCTGTGTAGATGCTATTTGACTTTTGTTTGCCGTATAAACTCCTATTTTCATCTGTTAAACCTGAGGCTTAACAATTATGTTTGCTGTATTTATGTCACCATTATTTTTTATTTTACATGGATGTGCGTTGTGCAGGCCTGAAAAATCTTGCGATGACTGAACATTTATGACGGCTAGAGCTTGTGGGATTCCTCTGTAGGGAAGTACTTTGTGTCCCCTAAAGTCAGATAGTTCAGGTCCAGAAAGTTAAAATCCAGACCAAAATTTGTTTCAGGTTGTGTTGACACAATACCAAAATTTCAAACTTCGATATGATACCAAGAGAAGTATTGAAATTCGACACCATTTTCGTTCCTCAACACGGTATGCAAGGTCACTTGGTAAAAATTTATTTCAGTTGCAGTTTTGTTTGCAGTAAAACCTTTAAACTTTTGTAAACTCATGGTACTATATTTTAGAAAAACCTTGGCGTTGTCAGTCAAAGCAAAATAATATGCAGTAAAGTAGTACATGCTTACATGCTTTCTTTATCTTGTGTCTCAAAGCACAAACATTTCTAACAATTGCCCAGCTCTGAAAATTTGTATAAACACGATCAGCACTAATCAACATGAGGTCGTATGGAGCCGGCTGCGACCCACAGGTAAAAATAATTGCAGACCGTTGTCTTAATGCAGAAATGTTTAACTGATCACAAAAAACGTTTTACCTCTTACAAAAAAGATGTGCGCCACATTTCTACTTCAACCACAACAGGCTCATACGGATAAATGTTTACATAATTCAGAAATAACAAAGCTACTTCGCGAAGCTCTTTGTATTGTCGTGTGTTGGTCCTTTAAATGTTTAGCTAAATTCATGGTTTTTGCCCCCTTGGCTGTATTGTGCCGCGGTTACAGGCTTGCACATGTCTTGTGGTTTACCGGCTTCTTTTGCCCCAAAGCCTGTCACTTAGGCTACGCACTTTATCGATTAAGCACAGTGGTGAAAGTTCTGCTGCACCTTTAGTGACACCCCACGTATGAGGCTGCTCCTGGGGGTGGCCGTGCAGATTGAGACTTGGGAGCCTCAGTGGTCAGAGCGAACTAGAAGTGCAGCCTATAGAATCGATACCTTAACAACACTAGTTTCAACCAGCCAGCTAAGTACTCTGTGCCTATTTGTACTCACCTAGCTGGCTGAAACAAAATCTTGATGTGGATTGTTGCTTTCTGGACTGAACTGTCCACCGGTAAGCTACCAATGTACTTAGGGGGGGAATCACTGCCACGTGGTGCAGCAGGGGGAGGTTAAGCAGGGTTGTGTTTTCTAAACTGCTGGCAGCTCTCCTCCTCGGCTGGGAGCTGTGTTGTGGAGGATCCGCTCCTTGGTTTTCCTCCAGTTTTAATTATATTTTCGTCTGGATTAATGGCCCCCTTGAGAATCCCACTAGGGTCTGTTTTAAAGCCAGAAATGGTCTCCATTCCAGGGTACTATCAATTCCTCAATCTGCGCTGTTACAGGAAAAGTCCCTCCCCCTTCCATTGCAGCCTGGAGGGGTGGAGCCTGGGAAAGTGAGGAACACTCCTCGTAAAGAACTCCAGGGAGGCAAGGGGAAGACGTGGTCCCAGCAGTGCACTTCTCCCATTCACACCTGTCCAGGGTTAAAAATAACCGCGGCCAAAACAATGAAACTATCATAACAATTTTTGTATGAATTGCACAAGGCTATTCTCGGGCAAGCTAAATCGTCTCAAGGGAAAAAAACAAGTTCACTAACTTATTTACTCAGTTATTTGGAATAGTGAGTGTCTTTTGATGGAATTTCGTTGGCTAAGGAATAGCAGTATGAATGCTAAACTTTTATGGTTAGTGTTTGTGTATGCGCTTCTGTATTGGTTCATTTCAAGTCAATTGAGCTTTACTGACATATCATCCATGTACAGGTAGACAGTAGGACTGGGAAACTCCCTTTAAAAAGAATTTTTATAGTGTAACATCATTCGAAGAAATTCAAATATTGGGCCTAATTAAACAATTACGTTGCCGGCTTAGCTATCCATTGCAGTAGCCCGAGCCCCTTGTGTGCATCGTACTAGGAAGGGTGACACCCTAACCTACTACTTTAAGTGAGGACATGCTGTTTGCACCCAGGGGTCAGTAGCCAATAGTGCTGTTCCACTAAAAATTCCATGGCTAATGATATTGTCTTACTATATATGATATTGTCTTACAGAATACTATCCCAGTATTCTGAAATCTTGGCAATAATATTCGCCAAGCAGGGGCTTCCCCCAGAATAAAAAAAAAAAAATGTCGGTGAAGTAGTTTCCAGACTGCGCTCTTCAGATTTTTAGGAGTTCCTGTGTCTTTGCATTCTTCTTGGGATTCATACATTATATCACTAGTTTCTTAGTTAGTTGCAGGCATTCTGGTCAATAAATTCATGGAAATCTGCCCCTAGTGGTAGATCCCTTATACTGCGTTAAGCGGCAAGGGCCATTAGGCAAAAGAAAAATGAGGAAATGCATGTCAAGGTGAGTAGTAGCCCCAGTGGTAGCCTTCACAAATCTGGTGTGAAAATGTGAATTTTTGTAACCAATTATGTCAATATTTTAAAATAGAGATGCACCAATTGTAGCAGCCAACTATCGGTATTGGCCGACACAGCAGCAGTCAGCCATCAGCCAATGGTTATAAATGAGCCAAAATTTACAGCCAGTAATTGCCCGTATGATGGTGACCCATACTGCTTTGCACCCCTGCATACTAAGCAGTTAGAAAAATGTCTGCTATGTGGAATTATTTTAGAAATGCCTTTTGCAAACATCACTCTGCTAAAATTTCATGTGTAGGATCTATTAATAAACGTTTCAGCACAACAAATTAGATTGGTCACCTTAAGGTGATAGTCGAGAGTATGAGGAGTTTAGGAAAAAACAAATCCATTTCAATAAAAAAGACTGCAGTACTGGTGAATAACGGTGGTCTGTCAGTAACTCAAGTATTTGAGAGCAGAAGAAAATTCAGACAGTGTGGAAAAATGTTTATCACACTTGATGATCAGTATAAATGTCATAGATGTATAAGATGTGTACAGCTGTAAAATATTAGTGCTGCTGGATTGTTGTTACATGCCAGAGTTCATGTTTTCTGACCAAAATTGTAAAAATATCTAAAAAATACTTTTTTGGAATTTATTTATTTTTTTAATTTATTTGCATGAAGTGTCCCTTTATACATATTTAAGCAGAACCTCTCAAACGGTCTGTGTCAGTTTTTAAAAAAATCAGCTATTGGTATTGGCCAGAAATTTCCATATTGGACAGTATCACTGTCTTTAAAAACTCAGTTTTATTCAAATCTGGAAGTTCAACTTCCTAGTATACAGTGTCATGAAATAACATTTGCCCAGAACCGCCGTGTGACCTACAGACAGCAGGTGACAA
>JAODLD010000124.1:16848288-16868818 GCA_026781065.1 Mormyrops boulengeri
ACCCACCCCCCCCCCCCCCCCCCCCCCCCCCCCCCCCCCCCCCCCCCCCCCGGCCGCGCCCGCCCTCCAGGATCAAAAATTCTTTCTTAATTGTAATCCTCCTTATTTATGAAAGATCATAAGCTGAATGCTGACCATGTGTGGAATTCAAACTGTGGTTCCGGAGTCCTATTTACCCGTTCTCGTGTTTCCCCCCCCCCGGTCTCAGCGGACACAGCACCCCTGCTTCCCAGTAACATGCACGGTGTCATTTTCTCAGCTCTTCTGGATGCCGTAGGCAGTTAGTCTGTGGCACAGTCACAGCAGGGGAAGTTAGCGTTCGATGGAGTTGTGTTGCAGGCAATGTGAAGCAACGGGAGATTGTCCTAGATAAATCACCATGGGGAACGCTACATTTTAAGCAGCTTATTTTAAAAATGATTATGCAAATGCACGTTACATTAGCCAATATGTGTTTTGTTTTGTGATATTGATTTGAAGTTGTATGAAAATGAGTAGGCTCATTGATTTTTTATTTGAAAATGTGGAAAATATAGTAATAGGGACATTTGTGGTTCAGCATTCTTAACGGAACTCCACTGGACCAGGAATTTTTTTTCAAAATTGTCTTTACATGCATATTAAACACTTTCTGTAACCATGTTTTTTTTTTAAATATAAAATACACAGTAGATGGGGTCTCAAATCATCACATGGCAGCAATTTTAACATATAGATTATCTGTGATTATTTGTATTCAACGATTCATTGACTTGAGACGTATGCAGCATTAATATTGACCGATGTGTAATGCTCGGATAGGAGGGTTTATCCTCCCTGCTTCCTATTGGCTGCTGTTTGGGGGGTGGGTGCAGGGCCTTCACAGTGCACAGTAGCTGTACAGCTTTTTTTTTTTTTTTTTATTAAATATTTGTGCTCTTGTGGGAACTCAGACTTCCTCCTCTTTATTTTCTCATTGTCTTCCTCCTGTATCCTCTGTATTGTTTTGTTGAAAGATTTATCACCGCTGGAAGGTGTAAAGACCTGTCATTATACCTGAGGCACCATTCAGTATGTGTTGAAACCACGCCGCTAATTATTTTATGGCTCAACATGAATTAGTGCGTTCAGGTCGCTGTCCACTTTTAAAAGATCAACATCATGCCAGTTAGCTTAATGGAGCCGTCTGTTTACAAGCTGCATTTTTGCCTGCAGGTACCATCTTGTGAAGCTTCTGGAGAAGTTTGGGAAGGTGAAGCAGTTTGACTTCCTGTTTCATAAATCTGGACCCCTGGAGGGTCAGCCCAGAGGATATTGCTTTGTCAACTTCCAGACTAAAGAGGCAAGTCTGCATCTGTTACCTCTGACACGAAGTGATGCGTGATCCTTTGGAATGAATACCACCCCACCCCCACCATGCACACACTTGTACCGCTGAAGAAAACCATCTTTAAAAATGCATCTATTGACGTTATTCAGAATCTCTCGCTCTTTTGAAATATTTGGCAAGGAGTCAACGAGAGTTAGCGGCATGAAATGAACGGGACGTGCCGTGCAGCCTTGTTCTCGCCGGAGAACCTCAGTCATCCAGGCTGCTGGAAAAAAAACATCCGTCATCAGGCGTTTGTTGCCCTGAATCACGGCTCAGTGTGATGCAGTGAAACGCTCTGTCGCCGGAGAGGTGTTACGCAATAAGCCGAAAGACTGACACAGTACCTCATTAAACTGGGAGAAGGCAGCTGTCTAAATTTAACCTGCCGAACATTTGTTTCATCTGTGAAAGCTCATTAAACACGCTGGCTTTCTCTGTTTATTTTTTTAAATGAATTTGGAAATGGTGCAACAGTGCTCACCGTCTTAATCTCCTGTGCGCCAGGTTATCTTAGGAGATGCCTTCTGTCTGTGGTACGGGGGTATTTTTCTCAAACCAGCATGAATTTGTCTTTATTTCCGTTGTGTTGATGCTAATGCGACAATGTCACGTTTTTCTTTGTCACCGCAATGATAATGATGACGATTATGACGACGCCCTTCTTCAAGGAGGCTGAGCGAGCCATCCAGTGCCTGAACGGAAAGTTGGCCTTGTCCAAGAAACTGGTAGTACGCTGGGCACATGCACAGGTAAAGGTAAATATCCCACAGCATGCTGACTGTGGGCTGCCGCACACCCAGACCGCAACCTCTCTCACGGACAAGACTCTCTGAAGCTCCCGCTCCCTCCTTAATGCATTTTTGGCGACTTGGGTCTGATCGGCTACATGTTTCTCGGACTGCCCATCCTCGTTCACATTGGCTTTCTTGAGGTGGCTACTAGCGGTCACATGATGACAAATCCTCAATGCATCTAAACCTGTTTTTATAAGGCTTATAGAAGAAGTATTTTTCACGTATGTGTTTTACACGATTAAATGACACGTCAGCTTTCCACGAAGCTCTCGCGTTGCAGGCTTCCACAGTGTGGTTAGGGCAGTGTGTAGCATCTCCCACTGCTAGCTGAAAATACTCCTGGTTGTGTTGAGTGTTTGACCCACAAAACTCAGTGTGATTACAGTGAGAACAGCTGGACAGTAGTTAACTGGGCTCTAAGAATAGGCCACTGTGTAGAGTGAGGAAATCCTGTACGGGTTGTACTGAGCTCCACCACCCTGGGGGAGTAGGACAAGGGGTTTGGGTCAAGGTTGACCATACAGACTTGTTGACAACAGCAGGCAACAGATTGTAGCTGCTCCTTCCAAGGGTTAAGCTGTTTATAACTGGCAGTGTTTTACCAGTGAGCAGCATCTGTGTCAGTCTCAGTCTGTCTGTATTAATAACGCGAAGATTCTCTCCTAGTGAAGAACAGCCTCATCACTGGCGGGTTCTGCCAGGGTGATCAGCTACCTCTTTGCTGCACGTCATTAAAATACAGCATTTTTCCCATTTGTGCCCTTGTATACTGACTATGCACATGAGTTTCTTTGTATTCTGTGCTGCCATTCTGGCCTGACGATTTTCTTATACACGCAAAAACAGGAAATGATCGCGGGTTTGTTTGTAAACATGCTTTCTGACGCATGAGAAGCACACGCGTGTCAGAGGTCAGTATCGGTGATGTTTTCACAGTCCTGAATAACAAGGAATATGCATACAGTTCTCTGTGTGTCACGTGACTGAGCAGGGCCAATAGCATGCCGTGACGCATGGTCTAGTGTTGGTAGACTTCAAATATTGAAAGATGGTCCGTAGCATGCCTCTGGAAAAAGATGGCAACAGTCTCTAGGCAACAGGCTCAGGAGTAGAGTGGGTCTTTTAGTCCCGTAACTGTGCATCTGGGCTTGGAAACCTTGTGGATTTTTAAATAGCCGGTCTAATTATGGAATGAACTGGAAGGGGTTAACTTGTTACCTGTTACTTTAATAGTCGGTTTTAATAATCTCACCAATAAGAAAATATCACTTCACATTTTTATGACACTTGCTCACTAATTACCAATGTGTGTATTTACAGCTTTTCCTATTTCGTGTGTTTGTTTTTTTTTCTTCAATCAGAGGTTTGACCAGTATAGAGGTGATAAAACTTTGCCTGCAAGCCTCGAACCCTCATCCAGTGCAGAGGAGGTGCCCACCTCACTGAGGTTTGTACTGTACCCCACCGCTGCCCCTGAGCCAGCCTTCACTGGCGGAGGCACACAGACCGTGCCTGAAACAGAAGGCCGTTGCTGTAATGCACATGGAATAGGCAGCCACTGGACCTCGATAGAGCCATCAGGCCAAGACTCAGTAGGTCACTGGCATAGCGCTTAGCTCTTTAGCAGTTTGGTCATCTGTCAGGCTTGTACTGCATTATGATGGGAAGCCCTTGCTAAGGCTCAACAGCCATACAGGAATCAGGATGGTTGACATCTTCACATCGCATGTTCGGTTTTACTGTTCAGTTTGCCTGCTTGATGCAGTGTCTGTCTTTGAATAGCGAAGGAAGAAAATTATAAGCTACAAAACCACTATACAAGGTTGATTCAAGAAGCCAGTTTCAGCACAGATCCGGAGTGACCATTCTTCTTGAAGTTTGCCGAGTCTATCAAAGCCATAATTCCATGAATGTGATGGTTATACAATTTGTAGTATAGAAGACTCTTATTTTGACACCTTGTTTAGGAAGCCCCTTATGTATGATGCCTAAGGGCATTGATTGCCCTAGATTAGATAAACTTGGGGAATAACAGTGTTTTGTGTGCCCATCATTTTGATTGCGAACGTCTTCCTTTGACCTTAAAGTGTGTCGATATTACATTTGACGTTTTTATGTAAATATTTCCGATGCCGTTTTGAATTGGGAAGTGTATTTGACATGGGTAAAAAAACGGTGCCGATGATCTGATGACAGAACAAAGAAAACTAGCATTAGCATGACGGCTCATTTTTTACGAAACTTTACTTTTATTCTCCTAAACCTTGAATCTGCGATAGTGAGTGAGTTTTTGGGTGGACGCAGTAGGTTTTCTTTCCCTGTAAATTAACCCTCCCCCTTTCTCTCCCCCCCTTTCCTTCCATTTTTTCCACTGGCCTTGAAAGCTTGAACGCAAAAATCCGAGCCATCGAGGCGAAGCTGCAGATGATGGAGGAGAACCCGGATGAGCAGTACTCAGGCCCCTCCGTGTACCTTTACAACAAGCCTCCAGAGAAGAAGCGTCCGGCCCCCTACGGCAAGCATCACCGCAAATACCGGCGATGACGCAGACGTGCGCGCCCGGAGTGCACGCCCGGAGCGGGCCCCGCTGCAGTAGCCTTGAGACCGTCACAAAGTGCTACAATCAGATTCTCTGTTCTCTGCCGCATTGTGAAACATTAAATTTAGGCTGGACGGCCAGGCTGGTCACATGGCGATCTAGCTACCAATTGGCTGGACGTCAGTGAGCCAGCCCCGGTGCTTTGTGACTGTTACACCAAGGTTTTTGGCTAGGATGCAAGTAACACAGAATGCTACTGTTTTGTCTAAACATCTTTCTCAAAATTTTTGACCTATTTTTTTTTTTTTTTTAAGAATTTTTATGTTTTTACCATTGGCTACAAGAATTTTTAATGGATAAACCTTACAATTCCAGATTTACTGTGGCCTTCTGAATATTTCTTGACCTTCGAACCTTAGAAATTGGAATTGTATGCAAATATGTATTTCGTGCCCCCCTGGCATTAAAATAGGTCCTTGAGTGCTTAATGTAATTTAGCTGTGTCTTCCTGTGCTCAATTTTTCACATTTGGTCATAGCTTTGATATGGCAGTAGTGATTTTCTTTTTGTTTGGACTGTAAGACCAGTCGGAAGACTTTGGATTTTCATTAATCATTAGCTGAAACTAAACATTTAATTCTTTTGAATGTGTATATGCCATTTTTTCCCCGCAAGTACTTTTAGGAGAGAACACCACTGAGTTTGACAAACATTTGTCTCTGCAATTATCACCAGCATTTGTTTTCATTTTGTTTAATAAAAGTATTGGCGATATAATACACTAAGTTTGCAATAGCTAGGCCTATTGCCTTCGGGTGCTGTTTGCCGTGTGGTTGTGTGTTTGTCTGTTCTGTAGTAAATGGACTGTCTGCTTCCCCACTGTGTTATTCTGCTCAAACAAGGAAAATTTTCAAACCTGCTCATATGAATAATGGTGTTTTTTTTTCTTTGAAGGACCAGAGTTCAAGATGAGAGCAGCGCAAAAGGGATACTAGATATTTTTTTTGCTGTGCTCATTTGGTTCTAATGAGATAGCAGATTTTTTCAGCTTGGTAATGGAAAAATAGATTGAATTGTTGTAAACATGCAAATCATATTGCTGAAATAAATGAATCTCATGTCCTTTTCTTCCTTTGAGAGAATCATATGTCATATGTTTCAGATGTGAAAAGAAGGCTGTGTTGATTTGCAGGGGTTTTTCGTTTTGGGGGTGTGCTGGGGTGCACCGTAAAATTCTGTAGTATGTTGTAGTTTTTTGTTTTTTTTTTTAAACAAAGGATTTCCATTCTTTTTGCTAGCATGTTGCTAGTATACTTTATCCATTTGATTCATTTTTAAAAATTTATTTAAGCTTATAAAGTGCTTATGAAGATCATTGGTTCAAATCCCAGCACTGGCAGAGGGCGTGGCCCTTACTCTCCGGTTGCTCCTAGAGCGTGGCCCTTACTCTCCGGTTGCTCCTAGAGCGTGGCCCTTACTCTCCGGTTGCTCCAGGGACTGAGTAACCCTGCTTTCTCAAAATGTTTGCCACTTTAGATAAATGCATCTGCTAAAAGAATAAACTGTAGATGCTTATCCAGTTCAGGATCACGGTGAACCAGGAATCTATCCCAAGAAGCAGAAAGACCAAGGCAGTGTTAACCTGGGATGGGACGCCAGTTCATATGGGATTGTGGGTAATTGAGAGACTTGGCCATAGATTGTACATGCCGGTGTCATGCATGAAGCCTGGACCTGCGCTGGGATAGTGCTGACCGCTGAGACGTCGGTCAGCCCTCGCATGAAGTCGCGCTCCGCCGTGCTGCGGTCACTGCTGAGCTTCTCGGTTTCTGGAGCCCTAAAGTTGTCTGTAATGTTTTTCCTCCTAAAAATTTTATTTGATATTGGAGTTATATTAAAGATCTGCAAAATTAATGTGTTACTTTGTAAGTCCATGTTTATCGTTTTCCAGCAGTGTACTGGTGTTCTGCATAAGGTGTACTTCGACACAGACTGGGGAGACACACCTGAACAGGGGAAAAAATATTCTTAATCATATATGACGGCGTGCTTTGGAAAGTTTATTTGAAGACGTTTGGATAGTCTTGGATTTCAGAATACATTGTTTGCAGAAACTATTTTTCTTCCTTTACAGGGTGGAAATTCATATACTAGTGTTAGAAAAATGTGAAAAGACAAAAAAAAAAGTGCTTCTGACTATTTCAGATTGTGATGCATTGAATGCGTGGTGCCAGGCAATGGGGCCTAAGGATGTAAGTGTTCATATCCAAGCTTCATTACAACTAATTTCCCTACAGTTCACAATTGAAGCCCATTAATTACAATTACTTCTAGATTGTGCAAAAACAAAACAACAGCCAAGTGAGTGATGAAACATAAGTAATTAATTCTTCATTTTATCTTTGTCCTCCTTCCACCGCATTAATTAATTAGCTGGTGGCTTTCTCTCGGCAGTTTTTAGTTTGGGCTGTTTACCAGTGTTTTCGCTAAAGTTCTGGTGTTGTCACATGACCCCTCTATCCATAGGCTTCTCCTCCCCAGGATCCTTGTTATCACATAATGCTCTGTGATGACATTTGTCTGTCATTCTTTATTTCTTTATTATATATTTATATACTGTTTGTGTGTCTTAGTATTGTAATCATTGTCATCATTATTTTCTACTTAAAACCATCTTCAAATTTTTAAATGTAAAAAAAACTCCGTTTTAAGTGCATTTTTGGTCACTGACTTCTGTCTTGTTTAAATATATTCTGTATAATATATAACTGTGCTTCTATAACAGTAGTAGAATTACTGCCACCAAGCCGATATAACTGGCCGTAATCCGTACAGCGGGACTGTCTGCGTGTCACTAGATGGACAGGAATGCCGGGCGGTCAGTGCTGTAGCCCCACCATCACATGTGACGCCCCCCATTAGCCCCACCATGGTCTGTGCTGAATGCTTCCAGTCTCTGGAGAGATGACACAATATTCTACCACTTGCTTTTTCCTATGTACAACTATCTTTTGTTGTATCACTGTTGCATAATTTTCCTTCTGGAGATAAGCAGCATCAATAGGTTAGTCATGGACCAAGCAGAATCCCTCAGTCTAGTTAAGCTATCATTTTCTCCCAGTTTTGACTGCTGCAGCTGGATCTGCAATTTGACAGCCTCGTAGAAAACTTACTGGATCTTACACAATCGTAATCCAGCTGTTTGACTCGCTTATCAGTGCACGTCACCTTTATAGTGCTACAGTATGTATAGTGAAACTTCATATGACTGTTTAATTGTTGTTGTCTTTTATATACATATTGTCACGATAAGAGTCTATTTTTTTTTTCAAACAGTGATTCAGTATTTTTTCCAAATTTCGTTAATCTCGCCTCTTTAAGTCAGCTAGGGCAGCCAGACTGCCATTTGTCAAATTCTCCTACTCTGATCGTAATGACTCGCCGTCTAAAATAGAGCCGGATTCGGTGGTGCGTGAATGGCGGAGGCGCACTGCCGCTGATCTACGATTCCTGATGGAAACTGCGACCGCAGCTACCAATCCGTCAGAGTTCTGCTGTCTGGCATCTTTTACGTTTAATCGGAAATATCTCGCATCATTTGTAACAAATGTCATTTAATTGTAACTTTATAGAATTTTGGTTGGAGTTCTGATAAAAAGTCTACCGACAACGGAAACTTTTAGATGTGTTGGCCACGTACAAACAAGGGGATACGGGGTGGACGTGAACCCCCCGGGATTTAAATTAGCTTCACTCCCCCTATGGATAGACCTTTGCTCACCTTGGTATCAAACTCCCTCCTACGCCATTGAGTAAGATTATAGATTATTTCATTAATGACAGAGAACAATTAACTCGTTCATGTCGTACTGCATTGTGACATGTTGGTTAAATCAAAATAGTAACCAAGGCCTATACTGGTCTCTCGAGTTTCGTCGAGACAACTTTAAAATACAGCTTCTATATCTCACAATACATCTAAAACCACACCAAGACAACAGATTCGTGTCTGGGTCATGTTATTTTTGAAGGTAAGGTTTGACGAACACTATTTATATATAGAGCGACCGGGAGTAAGACGGAGCATTTGTCGGTGATCTTCGCGAAATTTTTATTATATGACATTAAACAGGCTATAGATGAATTGCAAGAACATTGTAAAATTTAACGTTTATTGGTCTTTATCAATATAGAGAAGTGCACCATTGCCTATAGTACCCCCATTTCCATCGAAGTAAATGAAATATTATAAATACCCGCAGCTTTCAAATGTTAATTCCGACTTTATATTTAAAATAATTATGCGCCTTTGAATGTTTTGTACCGCTTTCTAATTTCTGCCATTAACAAAACTGATAACTCCAGTTATTAGCTAAATTGCTTAAATATTTGAATTTACTGACCCTCGTTCACCTCACGGCCAGTTAATGTGCAAATTAACGTGGGATATTTGTGAATGAATAGGACGCATTTGTTATGTAAACATCCCATTACGGATCTGACAGAATGTTTGTGCTTTTGACGTACGTGTGTTATTTTCGTGGAAAATTAACTGGTAGATATAATACAATTAAAACAATAATTTAAGTACTTGATAGGCTACATATATTTACATACATTCATTTCTGATTATGAATGCGTTATATAGATACGCCTGTGAATAGAAAATATGTATGAGGTCTTTTTAAACTGATTACACGTTCTTGTACAGTTGATCGAGATATTTTTATCTTTTGATATTAGCACTATTGTTAATAGTGGCGGGCCCGGTGCAGCGGAGTATCATAGCTGCCTCTCAAAAAGAAAGGGCCAATATTGTTTTTAATTTTTATGACAATCACATATCTATATAAAACCCATTAAAGTTTAATGCCTCAAGTAGACATTACATTGCCTATAGTTCAGTCATTTCTAATTCCCATTTGTTAAATGACAGCAGGAGCCGTCTATTGGAGACCAAAAACATTTATTATAAAGAATAAAAATGTTGCGAATACAGCAAGAAGTAATTATTCGAATGCCGTTATTTTATTGTAATTATAGTCACAGAGATGCGGATTGTTAATACCTGAAGGGTTTACAAAAGCCTGATTCGGGCGTCCGAAGTTACCAGCGTGTTTAATACTTAGGCGGTTTATTGATGCATGGAGTCACAGACAAGGCAAAGATAAAGACGTTTTGTAGCGATTGGAAACCCAAGAGAGGGCATGAGAGAAGAATATAAAGGATTATTTAATTATCATGTCACCATATTTCATAAGAATACTGGAGGCTTTTAATGTTCTTGTCGTTTGTGTTCATATATAAAAGGTACTTGGTTAGAGATAACGTGACACAATTTGCTCAATTGTCTGACATATAGTCACAATCAGTGTTTCCGCCAATGGGTGGTAGATGAAGCTAAAGTCCGATCAAAATGCTTTTCCGCGCGGCTGTTTAGTTATGGGCGATTAGATCCGAGCGGAACAACACAAGCTAGTGATCCGCTTTTGTTTGCCTTCATAACCTGCATGGGATAACTACGGATTCTTCGGTTATGATAGATCTTAACACTACTACTGATATATGTTTGTCTTTTTTTATTCTGTAAAGACCTGTTGGTTTTCCAGATTAGCGTCTGAACGTAGGAGTGCAAATAGGGAATGCAGTATTTAAAAAAGTAATGACCGAAGATGGGACTGGATTGCGTTATTTTGTACTACAGCACAATTTTGTGAGATTATAAGGCATCGTGTGGTTTTACTTTACTTATAGTCTGGCGTTTAATGGCGAAACTTCAAAAAGCTCCACTATCACTCCAGCGTCGCATGTTTCATGCAACCTAATACGTTTATTTCATTAATGCAATTATGGCGCACTTTCCAGAACAAATCTTTCAATCAAGTTATAACAATGTTCTACCGTTGTTTCTTCGAAAGCTACCCAAGAAACGTTAAACAGATCGAGACAAATTTTCTTTTAGCCTACATCATCATATTGCATACTACTCGACTTAAGTTTCCCAAAATCGATACATTGGCCTACTAATTATATTTAACAGAAATGTTACTGTATTTTATCTTAGGCTGCTGATGGGCCTTTTTAGAATAAGTACGATTTTGGATAGCCAAACTGATAGACTGCGTCTTAAATATAACGTAGCAAATTTAATGCAATCCCCAAAAAATAAATTTCCCACCTCAAAAGTAGATCAGCATTATGTTTGCTGAAGTCAATGATACCTGTAACATCTGACAAGATATTAGGCAACGTGTCAGTATATTAGCTGCGTATTTACTAGTTCGGTTAAAAAAAAACGATCATTTAAAACGAGGCTGCCTTTTATAGGCCTAGACTTACCTGTCGCCCATCAGAGAGTCAGTCCTGCTATGATGACATGTTAAAAAAGAAGCCGTCGCTGAATCCTTACCTTCTGAAGGTAAAGATCGCGATGCTTAACCAAACTATGAAGTTATTGATTAAATTTTTACAGTTGATTTCAAATATTTGCAGGCTAGATTAGCCTACATAACTGCCCCTGAAGTTGGAACCCTAAAAAATATTTTTAGGGATTTAAAACAATTCAATTGGATTTTTTTGCGTGTATTATAATACGCCCGATTTCAACTTTCGAATACTTAAGATGTAAGCAGTTATCAGTTTAGCCTATATAATGCAATATCTTAAAATTATGATTCATAAATTACTGGGGAATATTAATATAAAGGCTGTTTTGCACGCGTCATCATGCGCGCGACTATTTCTGTTACTCCCACCTTTTATTTGTCATATCTGTACGTGGCAGCTTGCCAGTTGATACTTTATTTATTAAATCTTAGAAAACAAAAGCTGCATCGAGATTTAATACATGAAAAAGACCTAGATGTAACTCAACATTAATATGGTCTACGATATAGGTGTAAGCCTTTCGAACGGCGCGATTTTGTTATAAAATTGGCTCGCTAACAAGTACAAGTACTGCCAGTTAACTGAGAGGTTAATTTCTTTACAAGAATGACAGCATATTAGTGATTAAAACAAACACAGCTGCTTATTAATGATAGCATGTAATATTGATACTAATTAATATTCATGACAACCAATGGTTTTATTACCCCAAGCCCCGATCTCAGTACACAAAGCAGTTTAACTCTGAGGATTCGAGATGTTCCACTGCTCATGTGCAACAAGTGCACTGGATTTCTTATACGCTGAGCCACACCCATATAGTGCAAAGAACAACAAAAGGCATAGTAGTAAATAAATAGACGTGCAACAGTGCACTTAAATAGCAAATAAGACAAAATGAGTGCACTTCACATGAGGTGCATGTGTAAGTAACGTTCCTGTTATCCAGATTCAGCTATTGGTGATGCGGGCGGCTCCGGGGGAAGACACTGCTGGTGAATCTGGTAGTCGGCGTTCTGATGCTGTATGTCCTATGCCAGACTCCAGGACTGACGGCAGCATATGGCGGAGGTTACCTGGTGCTTTGCTGCGGCCGCGCTCAGTTTTCTCAAAATAACTGTCGGCTGGTTATCCCCATATTAAAAATGTATTAAATATTGTTATTGTAAGCGTCAATAATCATTTTAATTTGCGCTTTTATTTTTGTTTCACTAATTTGTATTTCTGCATTTGTTTAATACTGTCATATTAATTATTTCTTATAGCCAACATATTTTTGTGGTTGATTCTATATTAATATTATTCATGCATTTAATTTGTTGAACCATAGCCAGGTTCCGTTTAATTCCTTATGTTCTAACATAAGTGTCTACATCCTATTGCATGTCTGCTCCCATCATTTTCGTGATCTTTGCCTGATACAATAAGATATTACCAAAAGTTGCATAAAAGACATTAGAGATATTCTTGAAGGATAATAACTCTGCTTTGTCGTTGTTACCCTGCGGAAGGCACGAAAGTATATCATCAACGGTTTGTGTCAATATATTCAGACACGTTGAGAATGCCTGAAGGGCTGTGAGATCGCTGCAGAAAACCAGCTTGGAGCGTAAGCGTAAATATAAGTTATCTACGAAGAATTTCTGCAAGATGAATTTCATTTTGGTGACTGTATACTCATAAACCCTACCCTCCTCACCTATGTCAGAAGATACCCTCCCCCACCCTTGGAGGGGCGCACAAGTAAACTTTCACTTCAGACGTAGAGAGAAGGTGCTCTGCACTGGCTGTCTCGCGCTCTCCAGGAGATTGAGAGCAGACCTGCCAGTCCCTCGACTTCACCTATTTCCTGTAGTCAGCAATCCCACTCCAAAAGGGGAAAAAGTGGAAGGAAGAATTTTACAAACTGTTCTAAATAAGGCGCTCTGAAAAACAATCCCTATTTGGCCGCCTGCTGTCCATCCCATCCGAGCCTCACAGTTTATGCTTCGATTAGCCCGGCCCTGGAAGCTACGGCCGCACTTTCAGAGAGGAAAAACACGTCCCGGGCTCCCCTGCTACCCCGATGTGTCCGAAGAACTATGACACGAAGGATACAACTGCGGCTTTTCTTTCCAATTAAGAGTTAAGTCATTACTTCGCAGCGCATAACTCGAAGAGCCCTGGGCTTCTACCTTCAGTCGGTTGTAGACTGGCATCATTTGGGAGTGTTTTTCATGTATTGGAAAAATGACGTTTTGGCCCCCCTTCCAGAGGGAAATCAATTTTTATCCAAAGGAATACCCACGAAAGAGGTAACGTTGTTGGTATTTTACGCGAATACGTATCTGTTTAAGCCGATGTTTCATGTTTATAATGATCACAAGGAATGCATATTTGCTTAGTGTATCAACCGAAATGCGTAAACAAAATGCCAGTTCGCTTAAAAACGTTTTGTTTTCTAAAGCCCAACATGTCTGAATTTGGCTGTAAATGGTAATAAATAATACAGGTTCATGACGTAAATACAAACGCACTCTTGGATACTGTCACCCGGAGGGACGTATATACGTGTTGCAGTTTTTATTTTATGTCGGTGCCAGAAGCATAACGCTCGTTTATGTGCAAAGATCAGCTGCGATCTCTGAAAACTATTCTTTATGAATAGTGTGATTTGCAGTCCATCCTCTTCACATCCCAATTCTGCTTAGAAAATTCGATTTTAATTACTGCCATTAAAAATCAAATTTGCAATTCTTTGGGTGGCCCGATGCCTTTTCTGATTGACAGTTGAAATTGACACTCCGGGTCCCTCTTATCCCGAACATTTCAAGCTATTTCTAATTGCAGGTAGTTTATTTTTTTCAGTGCTCTGGATTGCATTGGGTAGGCGATTACTTTAAGAGGCATGGGTTAAGTGCAGGGAAAAATCAATCCAAATTGAAATCGCTTCATTAAAAAGGTCTTTTGTTGCAAGGCTCTAAATACGCCGTGGAAATTCTTATTTATTGTGTCGGACGAGTTATATAGCCCGAAATATATCAGGGAGGCTTACTGCTACGGATAGAACGCACCCTGTTGACTTCGCATCGCTCGTTAATCTGTCTTGTAGGTGATTTCTCCGGAAAAGCAGAGTACTACGGTATCCTCACACTGTGTGGAAGCCAAGCAACCACTGATAATGGTGAGTAGATATTAGGCTATTTTAATTCTGCGTGTCCCGCAACACCCCTATTGTTAGATTTAAGGTGTCTAATACACCGTTATATAGGCTATGCGCGTGCTTTATATTTTGTTTTGATTTTGTAAAATAAGTGTTCGGCGAATCTGTTGTGTCATTTGATTTTTGTCTGAAAGCCCAATATTCCGATAAATTAGAGATAAGCGAAGTTAATCGCCACATTGAAATTTTGTATTTAATTACTTAGATACTGTTTATCCCAAAGTTCTTTCAGTTGCCGTATCATACAAAATGCATTTTAGGCTGCAAGAATATACAATTTATAATTCTTTTTTTTTTTAAAAAAAGCTGGATTTAATAGCCCTGTAATAATATGTAACATTTTATTATATAGTAATATAACATAACACGGGCCTTTAGTGTTTTCTGTGCACATGTGCCAAAGCCTCGAGCGCGCGTCTGGCGCCTATAGCGTGGGATGATTGTTTTACATTAACACGTTTTTCCCGATTCAGTCTCACTCAGACGGAGAATCTCACAGGTCGAATATGGAAAAGGACGATCCACGATCTTCGCCGACTCCTCCGTCTACGCCGTCGATATGTTCCCCGACATCGTCTTCGTCCTCCGTACCGTCGACAGGAAAAAACGTGTGTGCAAGCTGTGGACTGGAGATCCTCGACAGATATCTACTCAAGGTAAGGAAATCACGGGCCCACACCACAAAAAGACCTTACTTCGTCTAGAAGTAGCTTTATGTTTGTTTGTAAAACAGCCCCTAGGTACACGTGATTAGAGGCTAAAATGTAACAATGATTGATCGTTAAATCAATTGAACAACCACATCATTAAATTCATCCTATACAGAGCCTCAGCGTAGGCTATATGTGTACATTAGGCACTAAAGTAGTCAGGATAAATCTAACTTACATTGATCTAAAGCAGTCAAATTAAAATATTTTTTAGTAAAATATTAATCGATTTGCAATCACAACACACTATAATTTCTATAATTTTCACACTATAATACTTTCAGAACGGATGTTAAATGGAGACTCCCCAGTCATCTGTTACGTCCGCATGAAACCGCAAGCTTTTTTTTTAAAGCAGTAAATTATTTGCTTATGGTAGACATAACTAACAGCTTATTTTTATTATATTTAGATTTTTATAAACGGACAGTAGTGAAATACTTGGGGAATCAAATAAAATTAACGTATTTGTTTTTGTCGCAACTATTTAAGAGTTATTTTTACATCTTTCTGCTCATATGAAAAAACACCTATTAAGTCTTATTAACAAATTAATGTAAGCGTTAAAAATAATGCGGTACGTTTTGGTATTGGAGGATTTATACCTGCGGCCAATTTTCAGCCGTATTCAACAGATGGTGCTGAAAGTTGCTTTTGCCTTGAATATGTCTAGTTTTGCTGTATTATTTTAGGCTTAAAGAATTTTTAGGAAAAGAAATGGCGATAGCTTCTGTTTTTAAATGTGTTGTATATAATACATGATAAACAGTAGAAAATAAATTTTCATAAAACATCTAGATACAACATTACAATGTTACAATTACAATGGGAAAACAATTACAACGTTAAAACAACATTAATGAAACAATATAATAATTTCAGATAATTAATATACATTACGAATACTGCATATTCAGTGTATTCATGTTTTATGTAAAAATGTATATTATGTGTATTAAGTAGGCCGTATATATATTACAACACGATTTTATTTACTATTTTGTTATATATTTTAACAAAGTTTTATTCCTTTTGCAACAGCATTTATTTTCCGTACAAAATAATTATTGTAAAATTATTTAATAAGCAAAACCATAAAAAAACATAAATTAACAATTTCTTAATTGACAGTCGGCGCTGCTTAATTTCCGTTTCATTTCTGTTGCAATAGGCCTGCTAATCGAGGTGAGCGGATTCCACCTTTAAGCGCCATCACATGCTCGATGCATATTATTGACATATAATGTTGTATTTTTTTTTTAAAACAACGTATGTTGTTGCTGATATTAGAAATTATATGGGTGCAAAACATATTTTTGTAAAGCGCATTGACTTTACCAAACTAAACTATACTATACTATACTATACTATACCATTAAGTCCATAGCATGCTGCTTCACGTTTGCATTCTAAGTAAATAATAATAATAATAATAATAATAATGGCATATATCAGTGCGCTATATAAAACCTGGAAGTAGGCACTCTAAAAGATTCCCCTTGTTTTGCAGGTGAATAACTTAATCTGGCACGTGAGGTGCCTGGAGTGCTCCGTTTGCAGGACGTCTTTGCGTCAACACAGCAGCTGCTACATAAAAAACAAGGAGATCTTCTGTAAAATGGACTATTTCAGGTAGGGTAAGTTTTTCTAGTGTTCTTTTTCTACGATAAAAGCCAAAAACTAAATCTAAAATTGTAACCCGGTTCCGGCGTGGTTATTTTGAAATACGAAGTACGTTCCTTAGCAATTGATTTTAAAAGGCCTGTTATGAAGCATACGTCCACTAGACTCAGCAATACCAGCACAATGTAAAAGCTAATATTCAAGTAAATTTTAAGAAATGCCGAATTTATAACTTTGTATTCGATGCTGTGATGCGTTATGAAAAACAAATATTGTTTTTTTTTGCTCATTACCATCATGGCGGCTTGAATTACAGCCAGAATAAAAACTGGAAAATAATTAAACCGAATGTAACGTAATCAGTCTTTTTCATTATGCTTTATAATAAAAGGGCAAAAGGTGTAATTTTAACGATGCTCGTCGCACACGTTCACACCGCAAAATATATTCTAATATTTCTGTATTAGGAAATGATTACTACATATTATAATTACATTAACAATCTTAGCCGCTAATGTGTAATTTCATGTATGTACTAATAATACTGATCCTTAGCAGACCTAGAAAATGAGAAATAGGTTACACATAAATAATCCCAGATGACGTGATTTAAGTTTTTCTGGGCAAAAATATATTGCCATAAGTTTCGAATTGACATGCCGGCGTTTTTCGATGCGGAAAGATTATCGCTGGAAGTCATCATCACGAACGGCAAAAACAACAGCGACAAGAACAATATTAATAATTTGCTTAATGCGTTACATGTATGGGTATGAGAATAGAATAAATTGTGAACTCTTTATCAGGCTCAACGGTTGTAACGCGCGATGGAATCTTACATTTAATTTAAAAGTCAGGGGCGTAGGAATCGGGGAGAGGATATGTGCCCATCAATATTTAATTTGGCTTCATTCGTCCACCGTATAAATAGACCATTGCATTTATATAAATAACTTGTATCCCCCAATATCAAACTCTTTCCTACGCCATTGTTAAAAGTGCGATGTAACTTGATGCCGTAGAGGAAAGACAGAAATTTGCGTAGAAGTTTCTAAGCGCTGATTAATTTGTCGCTAACACCTCCAGTTAGAACCTGAATTTATTGTAATCTCAAGTGTGAGAATACAATTCAGTGTAAATCTTAAATTATACAGCGTTTGCAGCAACGAATCACTGACACAAAAAACAAGTGGAATTGTTCAAATTTGATACAGTGCAGAAGATTTGTTGTCTGCTGGAGGGATTTGATATGACATTAAACAAAGTGTTTTGTCAAAGTGAAAGGGCACTATTAGACAGTTCAACAGCGTTGCTCTTGACATGGTAACACATCATCACTTACTGAACAACCAACAATCACCTAGTAGTGAGTCTGCAATGAACAACTACAGTGTTCTGTTCCTTAAAAAAAAGATTGATAGGATATAGAGGTAATTCCTGGAGATTTTACTGTCTGATGGCACTAACTTAGTGTGTTATGTCTCCTCAGATGTCCCTCACACACTGGCAATATTGTTGTTGAAAATAAAGCGATAGAGCCACCTAGGTGAAGCTAAATTAGAGCGTAGACATACACCGAGTGGCCACGTCATTAGGTACACCTGCTCATCGACGCAAACTCCAAGTCATGTGGCCACGTCTGGCGATAGATAGACAGGGCTAGGGGTTTCTTGCATTTTTCGACTAAGCATTAGAACGGCCGATACACCTGCTCCATCCCCTTTTGATTGGTGCGATCGTTTGGTGCCAGATGCGACAGCTCGGGAATCTCAGGAACAGCCACTCTTGTGGGGTTCTCACAGACCGCTGCGTGTAGAATTTCCGGAGAATGGCACGATGAACGGAACCCATCAGTTAATGAGAAAGGTGAAAGGGGGAAAGGCCAGAAAACTGCAAAGTGCCATGAGATAGACAGGCATTTCCAAACGGACAATGGAGCAGCACTTGAAATGGTTCTGGAGAGACCAGGGGGTCCAGCCTGATACTATGTAGCAGTACCTAACAAAGTGGCCGCGGAGTGTGTGCACTCCTTTTTAAAAACTCATTCAGCAGGCGTGTTAACCTACATAAAACTGGAGTGAAATCCCGATAATTCACAGCAGACATAGAAAAACAAACAAACACGGCATAGTTATGTTACATTTTTATTACATTTTTTTGTTTCAATCTGTCAGTCACTTACAAGATTGTTATATATATTACTTCCTTGTGGTTTGTGTATTTTTTCTTTATTGGCTTCATTATGGTTTTACTCTTATATGGGTTAAATCTGACATTTTCAAATGTCCAAGGATTTGTTTGATATGATTAATTTACATGATTTTTAATGCTGTGCCTTTGATGCTGTGCTGTGAACGGAATAGCGCTTGGGACCGGTGCGTAGCTCGGGGGCTTACAAACGTGTGCCTGCAGTCGGAAGGACAGCGCTTTAAATCCCCGGGTCAGCAGAGTGACGTCACCCTTGGGCCCCTGAGCGAGGCCCTTAAGCCCCAGTTGCTCCTGCTTCCTCAAAAATGTACGTTACTTTGGATAAAAGTGTCTGATAAATACACAGGATGTCATGCATTATATGAAAGTCAATGTCATATTTTTCATGGCTGCGTTTTTTAATCTAGCACATGTGACATGTACCGTTCTTCACAGTGCCCTCCATGGTCTGTCCCTTAGGTATATATACCCCACAGCCTCATGGAGGATATTGTATAAAGACCTTAACACAAACAGAGGTGATTCTGCCATTGACCCTCTAATGCAGCCTAACGGATAAGACAAAGGGGCGGGATTGATCCATCCTGCCAATAGAGGCCAGTCATTGAGGTGATGCGTGGAGAGAGGAGTCGGGGGGGGGTGTCATGTCTCCAGGCCGAATCCACAGCACAGGGGCCCGAGAGGCCAGCTTCCCCTGCGGAGGGGTGCTATGGACAGGGCAGAGGAACAGGCTGCCATGGGCGCGTGGGCAGCTGCTAGTCGCTCTATTGGATCGTCCGCGTCCCAGTTCCAGTAGGACGTGTGGAATGTTGAGTGCTACTCTGAGGTTTTTAATCACCAGCGATTAGAGGCTGGAAACAATACAGCCGCCGGCGATGCTTCCGACACGATTCTCGTCGCATCTACTGTCGCATGCATGTTGGCGCCATGCGATGGAAACCTCTGGGAAAATGGCTTCAATGCGGGGAGTTCATAATGCCTGTTGTCATGTGAAACTCAGAGGTTGGTTTCACCACCAAGTTTAGTCATTTACGGTTCTCCAGCTGCTGTCGATCATTAAGATTATTGGTTAACCCCATAGAAGTTATTTGTTTCATGGTAAAACCCATATGATATTTGTATAATATTTGTAGTAGATCCTCTCTGCCTCTGCCTTGAGCATTTTTGGATGTTGTAGTAGTGGATGCAGAGCAGTTTGTTTGTGATGGTGGTGGGACTGCCCTAGGAAGCATATTGCTGCACAGGCATGTGCGCTTGGCGTGTAGCAGTAACCGGCTTGATTGGACTTGATTGCCTGGTCTTCACTTGGCTATACCTACCACTGAGGACACCCAGGTCAAGTCCTCAGTATTTTTTTCTGCAACTCCAATACCCATGATCCATTGCGGGGCACACCTAGGAAGGGCTAACATTTTTGCCCTCGGCATTTTAAAAATGCTGGCTATGGCCTGTAACCCAAATGGGTCAACCAGTTGTTGTCCTTGTGAGGAAGGACCAGGTCCGTTTTATAGCTGCCCGGTTGTGCCAGTGACCTGGTACTGCAAGAAAATGCGTGTGCCTGCTGTGTGCATGTGTGTGTGAATGTGTGTGCATGCTGTGTGCATGTGTGTGCATGCTGTGTGAATGTGTGTGCATGCTGTGTGTATGTGTCTGCATGCTGTGTGCATGTGTGTGCATGCTGTGTGAATCTGTGTGCATGGTGTGCATGCTATGCGT
>JAODLD010000124.1:16868918-16884291 GCA_026781065.1 Mormyrops boulengeri
GCATGGTGTGCATGCTATGCGTATGTGTGTGCATGCTATGTGCATGCTGTGTGCTTCTGTGTGCATGTGTGTGCATGCTATGTGTATGTGTCTGCATGCTGTGTGCATGTGTGTGCATGCTGTGTGAATCTGTGTGCATGGTGTGCATGCTATGCGTATGTGTGTGCATGCTATGTGCATGCTGTGTGCTTCTGTGTGCATGTGTGTGCATGGTGTGCATGCTATGTGTATGTGTATGCATGCTATATGCGTGCTGTGTGCATAATGTGTGCATGCTATATGCGTGCTGTGTGCATGTGTGTGCATGCTGCGAGGTTGGGAAGGACACAAGAGTCGGGGCAGAGGGCCGGGTTGCAGGGCACTGCATCATGTCCACTACGTCATGCACCCACTCGGTATGAGGTCTCCAGCGCTTACGGCTTCTCTGCATCCTTTTTCAGTTCCTATTACCTTCTTTCTTCAAGTCTTTCCAGATTAATATAGCAAAATTGAAATGACTTAACGCAAATGGGCCGTTAATCATTCAAAACGGTCATGCGTTCAAATGTACAACGAATGTGCTGTTCGAGAGATGGGGCCGTTACAAGAGGGACTGTCATTTTCGATAAATCAGCTTGGTGGTTTGCAGCAAAATGTGGTTGCCCCACCTACAGTCTGGGAGCGCCTGGTCAAGGCCTCGAGAAAATCTGATCCGGGACGTTTCTCAGGAGTATGGAAAACTTACTTTGATTCCCTAGGAATTCCCAGCAGTTATAAGCATAAATTCACTAAATGCGTATGTATTTTCAAACCATTAATTTTGACCTTTAATTTTATATTGGATATGGGAACACTCTGGGGGGGGACATGCGAAGGAAGCATCACCCCCAGATTTAGTACAGACAGGTGATTAGAAGGGACTCCAAAGTAAATGTAAAGTTTAGTACAGCAGCATAAATAACCCGTTGTTAATTTTCATGAGGAAAAAAAATGTCTGAAATTGTTTTTTACGGTATACAGCAGCACAGTTACCATGAAATATGACAAAGCCTTTCCATTGCATTTATCTTATATCAATCCTTTGAAATGCTTCATCGGTGAAATATGATGATATTTGTGGTTCATCGGATATTTCATATTTCTAGTACCTGTGATTAAACACAATGAAGGGCTTGGAATGACTTTTATGAGCAAAAAGCACAAATATTTATCAATATCCACACTGATTCTAACCTCAGTGAGCAGAGGCCAAGGGGCTGGTGAAGCACAACGACTTCAGGTACAGGACCAGACAGACACGTGGGCTGAATCTTACAGGCAGTGTTTTGCTAACACTGGAAAACTAGAGCTCTCTCTGCACTTTCTCACGGACCTGGGCGTTGGGTACTGCGGTGGCACAAGGCCAAAGGACTCTGGGCTGGCAATCCTGACCCAATTCCTGATTAAATGTGTTTCAGAGGGGAATGCAAATCCAGGAATCCAAACACAGGCTGACTTGGGCCGGAATTGTCATTTGCTGAAAGATGGGATGTGCCAGATCACCCCCCCTCCGCCGCCATATTCCCCCATCTGAGTGTTTATGACACTGTATACAAGAGCTCCCAGCAAAGCCTGGCCGAGGGACTGAGGAACAGGCTTGTAAAGGTTCAGACCATGTTCTCTTGTTGGTGTTCATGCAGCGGGGTCAGAACCACCATCTGTGTGCAATTAGCTTTGCCTCCAAGTCTCTGCGGCTCCTGTGTTCTGACTGGGTCAGTCTTGCTCTCCCTGGCTCTGAGGCGGCATCCCTCCACACTCCACCTAATAGAAAGCCACTCCTCATATCTTCGAGCCCACGCCTGGATCACACGCACGTCTGATATTAACGAGAGCATTCATGGGTTTGATTACTGTACATGTGCGGTGTTCTTTATCCTCGTATATGTCAAAAAGGATAATTTGTCATACGTATGTATATACATGTCGATTCTTACACACTCATGCGTGAGTGTATGAAATGCTAGTTTTTAAATATTTTAGGCAGTTAAATGAGATTAATCTGGACACGTGCAAGGAAGTGAACATGAAGGAGTGCATGTGTGACTTGTCAGGCTGCTAGTAGCTGTAGCTTGACCTGGGAATGCGTCTCAACTCTTGCAGGATTTTTCTCTTGCTCTGTGGAAACCCGTAGCTTTAGCGGACCATCTGCGGGGCCATCTCCCATCAGTCGGGAAATCACAGGTGTTAGTTTGTTTATATTCAGATCTCCGCTGGCAACTGCAGGCATTCCAGAATTAACTCACGCACATTGCGTCAGTTCTACAGTTTCCTCGAGAGGGCTGGGCTAAATGGCCTCGCTACATTAAAATACTGCACACTTTCTTTATTGCCTCCATTGCCTTCCTGAATAATGACTTTTCAGGTCTCACTCTTCATTTAGGGGGGTGCTAATGATGTCATTTAATAACATGCAATGCATAAAATTTTAGTAAACCTGATACACTTTCACTTATTACTGCGACCCAATTTGGCTGACTTTTCAAAGGAGTCACTTGAATTCTGTTTATTTTTTCCCCTTCTTGTCAAACCCTTTAAAGATACAGCGCCGTTTTGCTGCAGATAATTGATATTCCGGCTTCTGTTTCTCTCTTTTTATAGTAGGTTTGGTACAAAGTGTGCCCGCTGTGGGCGACAGATCTACGCCAGTGACTGGGTGCGCCGGGCAAGGGGCAACGCGTACCACTTGGCTTGCTTCGCCTGCTTCTCCTGCAAGCGGCAGCTCTCCACGGGGGAAGAGTTCGGCCTGGTCGAAGAGAAGGTCCTCTGTCGGATCCACTACGACACCATGGTGGAAAACTTCAAACGGGCAGCAGAGAGCGGTGAGACATGCGTACAGTCGGTGCTGTGCTTGAGGACCAGACTAGTCTAGATCTAGATCGGGTTTAGAGCTAAATGATTTAGATCGGGTTTAGAGTCTCGGCTGATCTGATTAGCCATTTGCAACAGGTGCATTGGAATGCTTACACATTCAGCCGCACTCAATTACAGAGCCTGAGGGGTGAAAAACAAAATGACAGTATGAGACTATGCAATAACAGTATTATAAAGTGCATAACTTCCAGGAAATGTATATGTCGCAAATGAGAATGTCTTGTCCACCTCTGTCCTGGATGTCAGGGAGTGGCATTACGCTGGAGGGGGCAGTGCCGTCAGAGCAGGACAGCCAGCCCAAACCGGCGAAACGGGCCCGCACCTCCTTCACAGCCGAGCAGCTACAGGTGCGCGTAAGCGCTCAGGCGTTCCGTTAATGTTCGTAGCTGTGGCCGGGAAGCAGCCAGATGACTGTAGCCGGCATGTTCACAGGTGATGCAGGCGCAATTTGCACAGGACAACAACCCAGACGCTCAGACGCTGCAGAAGCTGGCCGACATGACGGGGCTCAGCAGGAGGGTGATACAGGTGAGTACCGGCCCGCCCACCCTTACGTGCTGGCATGTACCAGCACCAGCAACTCACTGCAATTTCGCTCTTGTGCCAGAGTGCGTGACCCACAAACACTGAACGTCTTGTCGTTATTTGATTGCTGGCGACTTTGCTTCTTCATAGGTCTGGTTTCAAAACTGCAGAGCAAGACACAAAAAGCACACTCCCCAGCACAGCGGCCCCCCCCAAGGCCACCCCCAATCTCGGATGCCCCCTTCCTTGCCGGACGACCTGCATTACTCTCCTTTTGGCAGCCCCGAGAGAGCGCGCATGGTGGCCCTGCACGGATACATTGAGAGTGAGTGTCCTGGAGGCCTGCCTTCACCCTCCTGCTCATATCGCCAACCTCTGGCATTCTTTATTTAAGTAACCGACACTGTTCGCTTATTTGCATGTATCTATGTGCCTCAGAGCTAAACTTTGACTCTATTTATACATGCATCTCCTGCCGACAGAGCGCTCTGATTTGAATTGTACAGAGTTAATTACCGCGCGCTGAAAGAGACGTATGTGTGGGGGGCTAATCTCCCGCAGGGGCTGTATGCTAACGAGCTTGGCTTTTCTGCTGCAGGTCACCCCTTCTCCGTGTTGACGACACAGAGCCTTTCTCACCAGGCCATGACGCTGCCCCAGCTACCCCTTAGCCGCTAGCACCCGTCAGACTGACCCACGAACTCTGCCCTCCGGATACTGACTGCTCCCCCACCCCCATGAAGTTCTTGTGGGAAACAGAGGACATATCTGGGCTGAAATAACAGCTAGAGAAAATACTTTTGATTTTCCAGCTGACCGAACGCAAGCGCGGTTCTTACCCGCGTCCGCAGCGTGGGATTGATTCTTCGCTGGGTTCACTGGACAGGGGGAATTCATCTGTGGACAAACTCCCCTGTCCTGAAGAGCACTTGTGTTGAGGCTGGTGAGAAGGTCCATACCAAATGTACATCGCCCCTTGGACCTCAGGCTTTCTATCCAGGATTTCAACTTTGCTCCTTCTCCCTCTCCCCCTGCCCCCCCACCCCTGATTATGGGGGAAACTCTAATCCAAGTAGTGAAGATTGTTGTTTTTCGTGCACTGTCATTAATTTAGAGAAGAAGTGATAAGGACAAAGGACGATAAATGTAATAACGGCTGCCTTGGCAAAAGACGACCAGGTAAGACACCACCCCCCACTCGTCATTTTAAATGATTCATTGTGGAGTGTTTAACTGAAGAACCCTATGAGAACCAAGATTTAGTTAATCGAGAGTTAAATGTCGCTTCAGACATTATCTTCAAAGGACTGACTACAAATGCTAAAAAATGCCATACTGTGGGTGACGCAGGCAGTTTTCCCCTCGTCTGCGTGAATGGCACTTAAACGTGTATCTTTCGTTTGCTGTTCCCCGACGAAACAGTTTTGTCTTTAATTTGCCCACAATGCTTCACTCTTTGCTGTTCCTTCATTTACTTCTCATTCACAGTGTTCCGTCTCTGCCCTTCCCTGAAATGGAAGGCTCATTTTGGTCAGTGGCTGTTTTTTCGGGGTTTTCTTGCAGGATGTTGCTTGCAGGCAGATTACTGTTGAGGTATTCGGCTAAAAAGGATATTTATATCTGCATTTTGTTTAGATTTCATTTTTCACATGTAACCTTTATGAAATGGGCTAAATGTCATCTGCAAACATTTCCCTTAAACGCTCCAGATGTCAGTATGACCACATTTCTCCCAAATGTCACAGATCACCCTGCGACAATTCATTTCTTTATTGTACATTTTACCACTAAGGATGGAGGTGAATTTATTGGGAACTGGCTGCAAAACATTATTTTTTTTTAATATATGTAAATACAACACATACAAGAAACATACATACACACTTGAATACAAGACACTGCAGAGTGTGGATACACTAGTGATGACCGTTAGTGACATAAATGAGTGACACGAGATAAAATGGGGAATACGAATAAGATCAAATTTTTCTATATAATTTTCAAGACCCTGCTGTTTAGAGAGTTTCTGTTTTCAGAAAATGCCCTCTGTGAATGTGCTTTCAGCTGATTGTCTATGAGGTATCAGTTTAACTAAGTGAACTGGAACTTCCTGTTTCTGAACAAATTGTAGTTTTTAGTGTTATTCAGCAAGAGAGATTCCATGTTCTGTCGATTCCATGTTCTGTCAGTTTTTACTTGTGCATGAATCTTTTTTCTGAACCTCTCTGTGTTTTTGAGTCTTGAGTGCTTTTGCCTGTGTGTTTGCGTATTTCTAGTACCTGAAATCAAAGGGGCATGAAGAATTTAAGCTACAGTACCCAGCTCTGACATTTTGTGGTTGGAAAAAGTTGTAACACACAAAAAAGAAAACTGAAAAAGAAATTTTTGATATTTTATATAATATATATATGAAATAGTGGCAAATAATCCAGTTTCAGTGTTGGACGCCACAGAGTTTTCCTGTTAGACAGTGGTTAACCATGGGATTACATTGAATAGCAGCCAGTATGAAATTAGAATTCATCAGAAATTCAAATCTTCAATGCTACTTTTTTGACCCCCTGAAAAAGGACCCATTTTGCCTGTATGGCACAGCAATGTCAGACAGTTGTGCCTAAATTCCTGGGGGTAAGTCTCCGCTATATGATACACAGGCGGATTCTTGTCTGAAATGAGGAATATGGATTATTAAGTCAAACAATCAGTGTGATAACAAGCTTGTTGCTCCATGACTGAGCGTACAGTGCCGTATATGTTCTCAGTGTATTGCAGAATAACATTCTGTATGCATTACTTACCAGATTTTATTCACAGTCTTCTTGGGATGTACAGTATTCGAAGGTGGACATTTTGAGTGCCTTATTTATTAAATTATTAAAGAACAAAAACACGTTTTGTTTGTTTGCGTCTGTAAGGACATGGGGATAGTTTCACGTTGGCTTTGGAAACAGTCATTTCATTTGCATAAGGGAGGCTGTGTCGTTATCATAAGACCGGAGACTGGAGAGGAAACTGGGAATCCTTCAAAGGTTCATGTTGAAAAGACCATGAAATTAGACTTACAAGGACTATACATTATGAATATATGAGTCTCAAATTGAAATACAAATAATTGACAGTGTAGCTGTTATATTGTAGATTGTACATTTGCAATGTCTACCTGTCTACATTGTTTACATTTGCAGTGCTTTACTGTTTAACGTCTGCTATATATCTCAACATATATTTGAAATGTAGCCTCATATTTTTTATCTCATGCTTTCACATTCACAAGATTTGATCTTGAAAATCTGTGGGTGTAGAAATGTCAGGAATATTGTCAGCCCACTCTGTAACCCTCACCATTAAACACACACACACACGCACACGCACACACACACACACACACACACACACAAAAACAGGAAAAGGAAAGAAAAACATGCAAGACTACCTGTTTCGTTTCTCTACCCCAAAAAAGCCCAACAGACGGTTACATGTAATCGCATGTAATGCACTATTTTCTAAGCATATCTTTATGCTGGCAGACGTTTTTTGTCTCTGCACCATTTCTGGTTTTTCGTATTAATGTTCGTTTTAACGCTGGTTTTCCGTTTTAACATCTTCTCTTCTATGCTTAACTCCCAATGGGGAAAGTGGTACAGTAACAGTGTATAGGGGATGTACATAGATGTAAATGACAGAGGAGCAACTTTTGTGTGAAACTGTAACTTGTGTTTTGACTGTAGAGAAATATGATCCTGTGTTTACGAAGAGAGACAAGGCCTCAATGTTCCTGTATTTATTGAGACAGAAATAGCCTGTAAGCACTTTTTGTTAAAACAAATAAAAAGTTTATTTCATTTATTGTGCATTATAATTGTCTTTTGTGTACAACATGCAATAAATTGGACTCTAAACGGTAGACCTTTATCGTCTGGTTTTATGACTTTTTAATGGTAATGCGATACGGGGGGCATGCCGGCTCCCGGGGGGGCACTGCAGCCTTTCACCTCCAGGGCCGGGGCTTTGAACCCTACCTCTGCTCTGCATGTGGTTTGCATGTTCTTCCTATGTTATGTGGGGATCCTCCTGCTGTCCGGAGACATGGTGTCAGCCTAGCTGCCATCTCTGAGATGCCCATAGGGTACGGTTGTGTGTGAGAGTGTGCATGTGTCCTGTGATGGAATCCTCAGACCCTCACCTGGATAAGTGCTTGGAATGCTAGGAAGGAAGGATGGATGGATGGATGGATGGATGCAAAATGTAATATTTCTACAGCTCTGTGGTGCAGTAGCATAACATTCAGGGTGTAGCTTGTGTAGCTTAACAGTACTGAGCTAACCAAGCAGAGGTCATGGGTTCAAATCCCAGGGAGTGCGCACAAATTTTAACCATTCCCTCTATTGTAAGTCACTTTGGATGAACGTGTCAGATAAATGTACATGTTCCCCTGCCTTGTGACCTATGCTGCCTCTTACAGGCTCCAGCCCCCCCCCCCCCACCTGTCCTGGATGTGTTGTTGGAAGATGACCGATTTTTAGGTACTTTTACAATAATATTCAGAGTTGTACCTCCAGTCAAACACACAAGCTTTGTTTTGCTGTTAACTGAAAACAGACTGGTCTGATTGTGTTCTTTAATACAGACTAAATATGTAGATTCCGCAGTAATTAACAAGGTCCTGTGTGTGTGTGTGTGTGTGTGTGTGTGTGTGTGTGTGTCCGTCTGCCTGCGCGTGCAGGTATTCGTGTATGTTGGGGGGGGGCCATCGGCGATCTGTCACATGCACCCGACACAGAGCAGGAAGCAATCACAGGCCGCTGGCTGCACCGCCAGGCGCTTCACGGGTCACTGTGTGCAGTAATGACTCTGCCGTTGGTCCTGCCGCCATCACAGACAGGAAGTCACTGTCAGGCTGCATCATGGGATTGATCTCATACAGGCTTTTGTTTCAAAGGGAGTCCTGAGAGCATGCATGCACGCACACACACACACATATATATACACACACACACACACACACACACCGCACACACACAGATCATTAGCAGCCATATGATGGGGCAAAACAGCCTTTAAAAAAAAAATCCCAGGTAGCATTTACAGTAATATTCAAAGGAATTTCATCTCAGTCCAGAGCTAGTGAGGCCAAATTTACTCTGTGTGTGTGTGTGTGTGTGTGTGTGTGTGTGTAATGGAAAAGACATTTTCCTCCAATTGCCATTTTGGATAAAGCAGCATATGTCTGCGACATTGATCTAGAGCTTTCATCAGGCCTTCTTAGGCAGATGATCTGATATTGATTACATGGCCTGCCGGCACTCAGGCACTCCAAGACAGTCCAAACAAAAAAAGCATTAAAGTGCACGTGAGCCGTTTGACTCATTAAGAACTAGTTCTTATTTAACCTGCATATAAATGGTTAACTGCTCGATTCTGGGCATTTCAGCCACCTTTCAAGATCAATTCTGTGTTTTAAGGAGTTGAACCTGCGAAATGCACATTAAACAGCTCTATACCATGTGTGACAAAACATGACTCAATGTAATAATATATGGGAAGGAATTATCCTCCAAAATGAATATGTTATGGTAATACTTATTCCACATGTGAGTGCAATGGGATTGCGTTTATATATGTATATTTGTACAATGACAATTAAAGGAATCTATCTATAGATATATATTCCAATTAGATGAATTATACACTATACGTAGCCATCATGAGGAAATCGAAACCCATAAAAAAACTTTAATAAAATATGAGCATGCATATGTATAATACACCCAAAGTGTGTACATGCAATGCCTTCCAATTAAATTAGGACACCCGAAGTAAATACTGGTTATTTTTTTGCTTCCCTTATAAAATACAGCAAGACAACTAAATAATGGAGAATGTGTCACCCTTATTGTCTCCACTGAGGAAAAAGTCATCCGTATTCCAGCTCATTATAGCTCCTAAATACCAAAACAAAGTGCGGCCAATCTGACGTGAGCCTCGGCTAGAAATCAAGCTGCAGGGAAGAGCCTCGAGCTGGACGAGCTTACGAAGGAAGGCTTCCTATCCAAAGTCCCATGTGGAGTTTATTAAACATCATTCAGCTTAAACACTGCACACATTAAATATAAGCTGCAATCAAACAAAAAGTATTCAAGTCTGTTTGTAATTTCCTATCTGTGTTCTACTATCTATGTTACCCAACGTCCTGGAACATAAACCGAAAGCCAAAGTTAATGACAACGAGCTAAAACACGGCTAACTTGCCTTTTGACAAAGCTGATAGGCAACGTTAAACATTTCCGTCGACTAGCTACTTTAATTTCACTTCAATTTTTATTTTCGCGATAATAATAGGAATATCAAAACTTTCTGGGTCACTGCGATTAGCCGTTATATTCATCTAAGCATCTGACATTCATATAACATTCATAGGTGAGGATGCTTTCATTTGAATAATGACATGTTACTCCATTAGGAAACAGCGTTGGCTGCTAGAATCCCCACCTTCTATGTAGTATTAACAGCACAATACTATTCCTGAA
This sequence comes from Mormyrops boulengeri, assembly GCA_026781065.1. Classification (NCBI taxonomy): domain Eukaryota; kingdom Metazoa; phylum Chordata; class Actinopteri; order Osteoglossiformes; family Mormyridae; genus Mormyrops; species Mormyrops boulengeri. The sequence continues at coordinate 16,878,860 of JAODLD010000124.1, forward strand.
ATGGAAAGCTAATTTTAAAACCGTTAAAATGTAGCATGTTTAGATAAATAGCACGGTAAACTTAATATATATGCAAACAATGTAATGCAACAAAAAGTATTCACTTCATATTCTGACACGGTTAAAATCGGTGTTATTTTTCTCTAAGCCAGCTCTGTTTATAACAAAATGTTTTATTTCATATTATATTCTCTGTTTTGCCGTTGTGTATAATACGGTTTTACTCTTTTCAGGCTGGTGATATTGCTGTAAGCAAGCAAATATATTTAAAACCATTTTTACACGTTTAATGGTTTTCCAACAGTACTTCAGTAATCGGTATTTTTGTTCCTGTAGAAAATAACTGAGAGCTAAAATTATACTAATGTTAAAACCGTTGAACATGTCCAAGTTGGAACTCTGTTCAGGTAATTTTATATGGTTTAATTTGATTGTTTACATGATATGTTATGATGCAAATGATCAGTATCTTCTCTTGCGGTAAAAAAAAAAAAAAGCTGTAAATGAATACGGGTAAGTATGCATAACAAAAAATGGATGTCAGTATGTTAAAGGTTAAAGGTATGATTTTGCAGCATAAACAACCAGATATATGTATTTTCTTCTCAGTGACAATCTGCAGTAAAACAATGATGAAAACCTTCAGCCCTGTGAAGTGGCACATGGATTATTTTAATGATAGCTGAACGGCGTCCACCAGGCACCCCCCCCCCAACGCCCCCTCAGACTCTTCCTCCCTGTCGTTGCCCCGCAATTTCGTCCCAGCTCTTCCGACAGGTGCTCACAATCCACTTGTGCTCATCGTCATCTGCGGAAACAGGCAAATCCAAGGGTGGGAATCTCTCAGGATCGGCTCCTTTCCGACTCAACGGGCATTCGTCAGGAAAGGTGCCAAAATGGCGGGACAAAGACAAAAACAAAAACAGGAAAACGGTGGCCCTCGCATCTTCGGGATTTATTGTGGCCTTAATAAATCATGTTGTGTCGAGACGCAACGATTTAGTGATTAGCCGGCGCATCCCTATGTCCCCCAAGGCCGCCAGTACTTGTCAAGCTGATAATTCCCAACGCTGGACGGGGATATTTTTTTTCTTCCGCGATTTTTGGGAGTAAAAACAGTCAATAAAAATATGCCGTTTTTCGGTGCTTAGAACTGAAAGGAGTTGCTAATTGCAGAGGGAGAAGGTAAAGCAGCTCCGCGGGGCCCTGAATCGCGGCGTGCAGCTGCACGCACTTGAGAGCTCACCCCGGGAACAAGGCGAGCCGGGCCCCATTGTTGCGAACAGGTCTTAAGCTCCTCTCTGATTGTCAGTAATTGCTTGCAATGGCCCTAACAGCCTCTCCACTCGCCTCATGGTACTCTACCTGGCTACCACACTCCACAATTGAAATCACGGGCGGCCGAGGCAGGCGCCGCGGCAGCTGAATGCTAACGAAAGGCTCCACTCTCCTCTTGTGCTCTCTGCCACCATCCCGCCACGCGGAGGTCATGCTTGAGAAGAACATTTCATCACTATTTTAAACCAATTAATACCTCTGCTTCCTCCACCGGTGGCAATTATGTGGTGTCTGACTGCAATTATCGTTTCCTGGGCATGTATGGTAATGAGGCTACGTTTGCACGCTGGCCGCGTTCTGCCCTTTCCAACACCAAAGATCTTTTTCTTCCTCCATTGTAGTCTTCTGGGCTCTTCAATCACAGCAGAATTGATATATTTTTCCATTACCCCCACCCACCCTTCCATTCTTAGGAGGTTTATATTTTATTTACTATAACAGTCCAAATTGTTATGAATGCACCTGAAGCCCATGTCTAGCTGGCCAGCGTACATCAACACTGGCTGCCCGGCAAATTCTCCTCAAAAGACCAGTAATACGAACAATCAAAATCACAATACCGCAAAGGAGTCAAACACAGGAACAGGAAGACCACATGCTCAAAATATTATACTAACGTCAAATCAGATTATATGGTTAACATTCATTCATAAGTCAGTCATCTTTGACGTCAAAGTCTATAGCTGTACACCGGGGTGGAACTTAAGAATTTTTGCTACTAGCTAACTGGGCTAATTCGGAAAAAATTTAATCCATCATGCAATTTTTTTTACAAGCCTGTAGGCTAGTGTTAAGAATTTTGTACTTGCACTTCATCTGAATGATTCGCACCATGCAAGTGGGCAAGTTTCATCCCCATCTCTGGCTGGGCACCTTCTTCCATGTCATATTTTTATATGAAATAATACTCATAGAAAAAGATCCTGTAGACTGATGTATTATGCAAAATGTATACTAAGCGGCTATCCTGAGCTTCATTGCACTTAAATATATCTACATCTTCCAATGGTACCATGACTAAATATTTTATCTCAGTTGATAAACTGTCAAACAAAACCACATATAAATCTGTAACGTAGGTTATTACAAACCATTTACAGCTTCAGCTTTAATTTCCATCCTTGATCTGTTGCAAGCTGGAAAACCAATAAATGATCTAAATGCCCAAACTGTCATTTAATTCAAAGCACAAGAGGGAGCGCAGTAATGGCACCTTGTTGGAAGGTGTTGCTCCTAATCCTTTTCGAAAAGGAAGAGTGTTTCCTTCCAAAACAGAGCTGCACTTGGGCTAATGGGCTGCGGAGCCCCTCGGCCCTCAGATATGAAAGCGTAAATCCGCTCAGGGCTCTTTTAAAGTGACGTGAAGGGCTTAAGGAGCCGTTCTTGAAGGAGTTTATTTATGAAATTCAGCAGAGACACTAGGGGCAGCAGACTATCTTTTGTCTTGGCACAAACACGTGAACATTATACTGATACAGGCTGTTTGACATTTTTTAGTGTGACGCACAATGGAATAAAATGGCAGTGGTCCAAGACAGGTCGTTTTTGTTGGCAGTGCAGTGCTTTGAATGTGAACCTTTGTAGGTTTCAAAGGGGCAATTACACCAGAAGCAGGAAACCACTCTGAACAATATACAGGGCTCAATACCACTTACACAACTATGTGTCATTAAGGTAAAATACAACGGAGGATCGATTCGTGCAATAAGATGAGTTAAAGAACAATGGAGGTGTATGAAAATACTTTTTTTGGAAGAAGTACCCCTTTAATAAGTTTCGAGTGGACAGGATTTATCTTGTGTAATGTTTGAAGTGAAATACAACTGTTTGTGGCTCTTATCGGTTAAGGAGGAATTTCAGTTGGAATATACAGATATCTCAGAATGACATTTAATAAAAATAAATGACCAGTTTTCTACGAACTAAATGAAATTCCTTTCGGATACTTTAGGTATTATCTGGGGGTGGGGATATCATTTTTGGGTGAAACCTAATGCAGTTTAGGAAACTTTTCGCTTAGAAAGAATGTGTACTGCTGACCGGCAGCGGTGCAGCCCGTGCCCCCCCTTGGACGGCTGCAGCTGTACTCTCCAGCCCTGATACCTTAACCTCGCCTTGCGTTGATTTTACAGATGGTTGGCATCATTGCTGAGGCCTGACTACAAATGTCCCGCCATGAAGCATGTAGCCTTTGTGGTTTAACTACGAAATGATTCAACATTCCTTTTAAATAATCTGCTAGTAGTAGGTAGAGAGGCTTTGTATTATGCATCGTTTGCTTGTATGTCCTTACGTTGCCAATATGACATTAACTGTCGGTGTTTCCAACAGCAGGAGGAGACATTCAGCTGCAGCCCCAGGGGTCAATGTGGAGAATTTGCCTGGTGCGTCCGCGGGCAGGAGGCCAGCACTCCTGGACGTCCCTCATGGCCACTCCCTGACCCAGTGAGGTCTAAGTCACTTTCGGCTGATACGTCTTGCCATGGCTTCTGTGGAAGGAGAATCCCGAGGGCTTCCTCCCATCTGCTTTGCTGCTTTTCAGGACTTGGCCGCCAGCCTGGGTATTTCCCTGGTCCTTCCTGCCCAACCCAGAAGCGGCTCTCTGCCCCCCCCCCCCCCCGGTTCCTCTGCCCCACAGCTGCAGCCTGACTCACCCTCCAGCCGGCCCCCTCCCAAATACCCCCACCGGGAGAGCAGTTCCTTTCTGTCTCCAGCAAGCGTCCGTCCAGTGAACGCTCGCTCATCCTGGAGGGAAGCCATCGGCAATAAATTCTATCTTCACACCCATTTTGACAAATAAACACTGGCAGCACGAAGACAAAAATAAATCATGGAACTGAAAATGTTCGCGTGGCGCAAATAGGTATCGGACATGTGTTTGGGGACGTCGACTCTGCAAACCCCCAAGTTACTTCACTCCAAAGTCCAGCGCTGACAGACAAGTTGTGCATCTCTGTAGGTGTGTGTTGCAAAGTTTATGCCAATGTTACTTCTTGGTTACTTTCCCTTCCAGAACAAGAAGACATCCCTTCCGTATTCTAACCATGGCATGTTTGATTTTCCGATAACTCTGACTGTTAAAGTGTGCTCCGCTCAGCACAACTCAATCAAATACTTCCTGGAGGCTGACGCAATTAGCAACATAATCACACTGATGCTTCAGCTGGTAGTTCAGTACTTAATGACGAGGTGTAAAGCTAGCTTGTTCCTGGTCCGACATTCGGCTGTAATAAAAGAGGAAATCTGAAGTCATTTCGGTTGATGGTATTAGCTAAGCGAAACATGTGGAGGTAGCTATACGAAGTGATATCATCTGCCTGACAAACATTTAACGAAAGTGCTTATCCTACAAATTTCTTCATTTCATCTTACAGGCAAAGAGCAAAACCAGTAGGTTGTATTTGAATCTGTAAAATCATGTGCAGGCTAAGAAAATCAGAATCAAAATGTACAGTCTTCATTTTAGTTTAGGTGTGTATGCTCAGATAAACCGTTGGCGAACTTGGATGATGTTTGCATGCTCTGCCTTGTGTTATGATGTATAACACTTGGCTGCTGGTGTGTATGTCCTTGTGACATTAGCGATTGCACCCTGGTTTGAATCATGTTCCATGTAGTAAGATAAGACAAGACTTTTTGAAAATATGTCAAGGTTGTTCTGAGCTAAAGCAGGTAAACCCAACGGACACGTAACCCTCCAGGCCGATGTCTCCTTTTCACAGCTGTGGACAGACGTAAACCACAACCTTTCAAAGTACTCAGCATTTACATCGGTGTGGAAACAGGATTCTGGCGTGAGATTGAAACTCAGTTTTATTTTCCCCTTAAAAATGACTAGAATGACCTCAAAGCAAAAATCCAGAATTGACAAAATGTGTTTTATATTTCCTTTGAACATGGAAAATAATTTCAGTATATAAATTTGAATGGAGTGGAGAATATCATAGATTTATGATAGATTACAACATCCATCCATCCATCCATCCATCCATCCATTTTGCACTGCTTATTTGGGTTACAGGGGAAGCAGTTTGAGCAGAGATGGCCAGATCTCCACCTCCTCCACCGGAGGAATACCAAGGCGTTAACCAGGC
>JAODLD010000124.1:16884391-16911103 GCA_026781065.1 Mormyrops boulengeri
CAGCCGAGAGATATAATCTCTCCAGTGTGTCCTGGGTCTGCCCTGGGGTCTCCGCCCGGTTTGACATGCCCACAGTACCAAGGCGTTAACCAGGCCAGCCGAGAGATATAATCTCTCCAGTGTGTCCTGGGTCTGCCCTGGGGTCTCCGCCCGGTTTGACATGCCCACAGTAGCTCCTCATGAAGGCATCCAAGAGGCACCTTAGACAGATACCCCAACCACCCCAGCTGGCTCCTTTTGAAAAAGAGAAGCAGCAGCTCTGCTTTGAGTCCCCCCCCGAATGTCCGAGCTTCTCACCCTCTCTAAGGCTGAGCCCAGACACCCTGTGAAGGAAGTTCATTTCTGATGTTTGTATCCACGATCTCATTCATTTGGTCACTACCCAGAGCTCATGACCATAGGTGATGATTGGAACCTAGATCGTTCAGTAAATTACCCGTGAGCAAGACCCTGAGATACGTAAACTCCTCTACTTGAGGCAGTAACTCATTCTGAACCTGGAGGGGGCAATCCACCCTTCTCTGCTCGAGAACCATGACCTCAGACCTAGTGGTGCTGATCCTCACCCCGGCCGCCTCACACTCAGCTGCAAAGCGCCCCAGTGCATGCTGAAGGTCACATGACCGATGATGTGAACAGGACCACATCATTGACAAAAAGCAAAAACCGGACCCCCTCCGCCCCTTGGCTATGCCTAGAAATTCTGTCCACAAAATTTCTGAACAGAATCGGTGACAAAGGGCAGCCCTGGTGGAGTCCAACACCCACCGGTCTGACTTACTGCTGGCAATGCGAACCAAACTTTCGCTCCGTTTGTACAGGGACCTGATGGCCCGCAACAACGGACCCCATACCTCATACTCATGAAGCACCCCCCACAGAACCCCCTGAGGGACCCGGTCGTATGCCTTTTCCAAATCCACAAAACACATGTAGACTGGTTGGGTAAACGCCCATGAACCCAACAGTATCCTTGTGAGGGTGAAGAGCTGGTCCAGTATTCCGCGACCAGGACGGAATCCACATTGTTCCTCCTGGATCGGAGGTTCGACCAACGGGCAGACCGTCTTCTTCAGTACCCCAGCATAGACCTTCCCGGGGCGGCTGAGGAGTGTGACCCCCTTGAAACTGGTACACATCCTCCGGTCCCCTTTCTTAAAAACTAGGAACACCACCGCAGCCTGCTAATCCAAATGCACTGTCCCTAACCTCCAAACTTGTCAGTCAAGACAGCCCAATAAACAAGAACCTTCAGGAATCCAGGACAAATTTTTTTCGCCCTTGAGGTCTTACCAATGAAGAGTTTTTTGACTACTTCAGTGACCTCAACCATCGGGATGGGCAAGTTCTCCTCTGAATCCCAACTTTACCTCTTTTAAGTAAGGTGTGTCAGTTGGCTTCAGGAGATCCTTGAACTCCATCCCTGCTGTAACCAGCATGGGGAAAGCCCTGTTTCCCTCTCTCGAGTTGTCAGTTTGCCAGAATCTCTTTGAGGCCAACTAAAAGTCATTTTCCATGGCCTCACCAAACATTGCACTGGTCCATTATGGCTCCTCCTGCAGGTGGTAGGGTCACTGGAGAACCGTCCCACCCGGCTCATTCGGGCTGTGCCCAGACGGGCCCCAGGGGTGAAGGCCCGGCCCCTGGGCCCTCGCCAACGAGCTCCACCCCAGGCCTGTCTCCAGGGTGGGGCCCCAGTATCCCTTTTCTGGGTGAGGTTTCTGGTTCCTTGTTGTTGTGTTCCATAAGGGTTATTAGATTCGCCTTTTTCATTTTTAGTTTTTAAAATGTAGTTCATCTAGCACATCTACCATAGTTACTTAGCATTACACTACATAAGAATACCACCACAATCATTTAATTCAATCAGTTACAGTACAGCCACTTCCTAGGCCAGCAACCTGAAGTTCCCTAGTTATTAATCCATTTGCTTAATCACTTTGCTACCACAGGTTGAATAAAATTTTGCTTTTACCAACAGGAGAATCAACAGAGCCCTGGGGCTTGTTTGATGGTACGAAGGTTTATAGTGAACAGGTGCAAGTCACAAGCTAGCTATACAGTAAGGATCAGGGTCAAGGTTGTATACACAGGTTGAATTAGGTCTGTGTTGATCCACAGACTAGCTTTAGCATTAAAAACTTAATTTGCTTTATCACTACTGTGTTGTTGATGAAATAGTTAGATCAAGTATCCTCTCACCTGCATTTCTCAGGAAACGGTGTTCATAATCAGTGATAATTCGAGTTTTGGGGTTGTAAAATCCATCCGCGCAGTCGTAGCAGCCCTCTGGGATAACTCTCGGAGGATCCAGATTAGTCACCTGGGATTCTCCTGTAAGGTCATTGTAAATGAGCGAATGAGCACCTTGCATGTCAGCTGAAACAAAACTACTCAAGAATACTGATTAGACCCATCCATCTTCAGTGATAAAACATGCAAGAAAAAGCTCTACAATATAGTTTCCAGTTAAGGTCGCACAGTTACTGACTTAGACACGACAAAGTCTCAAATGACTTTATACTTTCAAATGACTTTGCCTGTGATATCATTCAGTCTTTGACAATCTGAATTTTAAATAAGATAGTCCACAAGATTAACATCTGTAGCATTTTGGTTATAAAATAAACAATAGTAATAATAAAATTATAGTTGAATTATAACAGGTGTGTAATCTTCTTTATAAAGGATAATTTATTTCAGGCAATTAAGAATGAAAACAAACTGAGATAAAAAGCTCAAGGAAATGTGGTCCCTTATTAGACAGGCAATTGTCTAGTATGAATTTACATCCTGTGTTTTGCTTCTGATTTCAGGGGTAAGAATAAAGAATTATAAGTGAACCTGGTAAGGAAAAGTAACACTTCTGAAGCTAACTGAACAAGTTACAGGGAATTTACTACACAGAAATTTAAAATTTGGTTGTAAATCAGCATGTAGAAAGAATACATCAACATTTTCTCTTCACTGAAGGCAGAGGGACCCAGACAGAACTTCAGAAGAGAAAGAACAGTAATAAACCATCCACCCATTTTCTGAAGCCGCTTGTCGCAGGGGTTCTGGACCGTATACCGGAGGCTACGGGCGCAAGGCAGGGAACAACCTAGGATGGGGAGGCAACCCATCGCAGGGCACAAGGCAGGGAACAACCCAGGACGGGGCGCCAACCCATCACAGGGCACAATCACACACACACACACCTATGGGCAATTTGGCAACTCTCCAATTAACCTCAGCATATTTTTGGACTGGGGGGGGGGGAAATCGGAGTACCCGGAGGAAACCACACAACGACACACAGCGAACGTGCAAACTCCACACACATGCAATCACACTGGAGACTCAAACCCAGGTCCCAGAGGTGCAAGGCGACAGTGCTAACCACTGCACCACCGCACTGCCCTCGCAGCAATAATCAAAGTGAAAAATTACTATATTTGGACATGGTGTTTCATTGAGTATGCCACAAGTTAGGAAGTACAGTACCAAGTGGAGGGAAAAAGATCAGGGATGACTTCACCTGCTGGTTTCAGTCCATTGCATATTTCTGTGTAGAACCGCCTGTCATATCCATCACAATACACCCAGTCTGTGTCCTGGTACAACAGTCCATCAGAAAAGGTGTATGTCCCCTGCAAAGGACATCTGGGTTATAGCCATTGTGACATCATGTTACAGACTTACATACGTTTATTTGCCCCTGAAAGCTCTCACACAGTATTTCTCATCAAAACAGCTGAAAGCGATGCATTGAAAATACCCCGTCCTTTATGGGTGGGCTACCTCCAGCCATGCAAACTTTTTTATGATGTGTTGTGAATTTATTTAATGTATATATGATAATTAGAAATAAACAGATCATTCATAACAGCTAACAGTAGTACAGATAATATTTGTTAAATTGTACCAAATATTTCAACACAATAAGAGTGATATAAGAAATGTATGAATGAAGTGTGAATTTAATGCTGTTCTATAGTGATGAATGATTGTTTATAGTGGGGCCTGCTATGCCAGCAAATCCAGCCTCCACCTGAAGTCAGAGAGGATACTACACACCTGCTTGCATATTCCTTTCTCCCAGGTACCCTCGTATTTGCCTCCATTGGGAAAATGCAGCACCCCGCTTCCATGGAAATATCCATCCTTCATATCCCCAACATATCGTGTGCCTGTTGGCAGTGTGTACTCTCCACTACCTTCCATCCTGGAGGTCGAAGGGCACACGAGTGGTTAATCTGCCTGACATGCGTTTCATTTGGGAAGATTTACAATGCCGCTCCGAACTGCAGCGTCAGGAGAAGAGCACCGGTGAGATAACAGACTCAGACAGACGTCATGTATGGTAGCTGTAAGCAGAAGGGTTTTTCTTTTCTTCACTGACACATAAATGCTGATTTAAACATAAAGTGATACCAAACGTCTCAAATATAAATCTCATCGAAGAAAAGTAGATGAAAACATCCATTACAATTCATGATTATTTTTTTTTTACTATTATTTGTATTAAAATTAGCTCAAATATAATATAATTTGCCGATGTTTATTTAATTAGCAAGTTGTTTAGATTAGACTAAATTTTAAATATAATATGTGACATTAACGTATGTAAGTACATATAATCAAAGTGATTATTGGTTACAGAATGTACCTATCGATTACATGGTGAGAACTTGAATTTTCCAAAATCAAGACATTTAGCTCTAAAAGTACGTGGCTAATATTGTTCTCAAACAGACCATTAAAGCATCAGACCTTAATGTATGTTTACAATCAGCATAATGTTTATATCTTTTCGTCTAAGTATTAACTAGTCATAGGACGTGCCTTGCTAAATAGGCTATCATTCAGGGGAATTTTATACGTAACTCTGTGATCGTTACCTACACTATTATACAAATCATTGGTAATAACAAAGTACTGCTTACAAACCCTTAACTCGAACAAAGCTTTCGACTAGGTTACTTTACTTCCTAGCGTGTAATATTTGAGAGTCTGCTGATCAGCTTCCAAGGTAAGTTAATTTAGCGATGTGTAGCGAACGCGATCATGTCCGTCTTCGCCACTGCAACTTATAGAAATGAGAAGACGAATATTTTTACCTGCCATTTCTGTAGGCTCCGTCATACCGGCTACCAGTCAACTCCATGCCGGCGTACGATCAAGCCGCGGCGGCGTCGCGTTTCCATAGTAACCACCCTGCGTATCTTAGCGCAAGGTTGCGACCCATTGTTTTTCTACTCTGAGCAAGCAACAGTTCGTTATCAGCTACACTAACAGCGTATATTTTCACATGGGAAAAAAAATGCACAGAGTAAAACAGTGGTAAACAGTTGAGTTAACATACGCTCAATGCTGGTTGTGAGTTAAGTATTACTGAGGGCGCCAAAATGAGTTGAGCAGTGTTGCCCAACCCGGTCCTCGGGGAACAAGAGACGGGCCACGTTTTTACTCCCTCCCAGCTCCCTGACTGAACTGTGGACTGTCTGCGGGTCCCCGAGGACCGGACTGGGAAACACTAGCGTGGAAAATATTCTGTATTGCCCATATAGCTTGATTGCCCATTTTGGGGGTCTGTAGTGCAGGAAACTTGACCAGGGGGTAATATTTTCACTGAAAATAAAAACTTTTTTCTGATTTGATGTGTAATTCACTGAACCTAGTGTTTATCAACTCATTAAATGGCATTGTAAGAAATTGTATACCCATGAAGTTAATTACATCAAGGTTCTTGTAATGTCTAGAGCAACTCATCAGCATAAACACAAACAAACAAATAAATAAATAAACAAACACTGCCAAAAGTCCAAACTTCTGCTTCTTAATCAAAACTTATTCCAGTGTCGTAATAGGGGAATACGCAAACTGTGATTTGTACTGATGGTCCAAAAAAAAAAACTGAATCTCATGTATTTCTTTAGAACAGGCGAGCGTTTAATCGGCACCATAGATGCCATCTGTGCGCCCCCACTGGTTCACCAGCTCAAGAAGGCCAACAGAAAATGTTTGCTTTAGGTGCGAGGTGAAAAATTATAGAGAGGGTCTCAAAGGATGGACATAATGTCACTGAATGTGCAGAGTGACAGGTTCACACAACATTTTGGCCGCTGTTTTTGTAAGGATTCACCAGCGTTACAGATTAGGGTTATGCTAACTGGATAAGGTTTTATGGAAGCTTATTGAGAAACAGATCCCAAATCATTTCTGTCATAAACTGAAGCGGGATTCTGTTACAATTAATAAATAAGTGAGCAACAATAATCTGTAATTGAAATGATTATGCCTCAAGTTCAGCTCAATGTTTTGATGGAATCAGGCTTATGTTTGCAGAAAAAAATGAACCCTAAGGGGGTGGGGGGTCAGTATTTTCCAAGGAGGGTCATCAAGTCAGGTGGCAAAGACGTACAAAAAATGACCTTTTTTTTCCTGGTTTTTATTGTGTGACGCCGATGTTAAAATGGCTTTCCTTTGAATTTGTTTAGCACGCCTCAATTCTTTTCCCAAACTGATGACTGGGATGTATGCTGTATAAAATACACTTGTGATTAAATATGTAACGTGAATCCTCTTATCGTTATTACGTTTTGCATGAAGAATCCCAGTCCTGTAATGGCGTGCTTTATTTCATACCTTACAAGTGTCAAATTGGAACATTTCTGATTAGATTTGCTTGGAAAATATCCTCACTCCTCCTGTTTCACACACAAAAAGTGACCCATCGCGGAGAATGTTGGCGATCCTGATCTGATGAAGCATCTAGTTCGGTATCACCTACGCTTCTCGCTGTCAAAGCAGACACTCCCTAGAAATAGGAGCAGACACAAAAAGTACCCTTGATGGAAATCAATGTTTCCTTTCTAGACCAGAGGGCAAACGGACCCAGCCTCACAACCCCATATGCCTGTTATAACTCATCTGTTCATAATCTGTATATTAAACCTTTGTCAATAAAATAACCTTTGTGACAAGCAAGTGGGTAATACCAGAACGGTATCATTTTACAATAAGCAATGGTAGTAACTCATTAATAAAAAAAGAACTGTGTTATAAGTTGTTTAAAATCATCTATTAATAATTTACAAAGAGTTACATTCATTCATAAACCCTTTATATGGGTAGCCTTATTGTAAAGTGGGACCACCAGAACTAACAAGGGCTAGATCTAAATAGATGACTGACAGAGTGGGTCATGCTGTACTAAGACTGGTGAATGGCTGAATATATGGATCAAGCCCCCCGTGTCTCTCTCCTTCGAAACACCAGGCAGTGGGTGGGAGGTGTGTTGCTGGCTGTCAGATAGAGGAAGCTTAGTGAGACGCCCTGGCTTGTGTCAGGGAGAGGAAAGGAGTCTGTGTTTATTGAAAGTAATTTTGCTGTAACAACAAACTCCGTTCCTGTCGCGCTGCAGACGGGTATCGCGAACGACCAAATTTAATGAGGGCATAAAGGGTTGCTTTGTACAATATTAGCAGGAAACATAAGTTCACAAGCAGGAAGTATGTGAATAGCGTCAACTAGGGCAAATAAAAATAGGCAGGTAGAGCAGGAGAAGGCGCTGCACGCTTTAGAGGAACTTCAGTTGATTATTGACTTTCCTTTTCATGTATCCTCTACTAGATTCTGTCCTGTCGAAATGTAAGATTTGTAACTTTGTTTATTATTCGTTTTCCTTATCTGCCTGTCAAGCATATCGTCACAGTTGCACTGGGCACAACTCTGAAGGCAATTTAGAGAGACCACTTCACCTAAATGGCACGTTTTTGCAGTGTAGGAGAAAAGCAGAGCCGCCGGAGGAATCCGCACCTGAAGAGGCAGACTCCGCGCCGAGGGCCGAGCAGGAAGTGAACCGGCAGGCTTGGCGATGTGCGGCCTCCTTCTTAATCACCGCTGTTCCTCCTCCCTGTGCTTCTAAGTTCTCCTCCCCTTAGGCAACAGCAAAATGGGAAAAATATGATCAATGTTGTTACATGATATTTGTGGTTTGAAAATATAGGATCTTAAACTGAGAAGGAAGTTCTCCTGGGCTGGGAGTTTGTGTCATTTTCCTGAGGTCAAGTGTGAATGTCATTTGACCAGGGCAGCCTATCAGAATGAAAATGTTAATCTAATTCAATTAACGCATATTTAACGAACAGCATTGCAGATTAAATTAATTTAGTGTACAAAGATAAAAAAGTAAAAAATAAAAAAAATAATCAGAAAAAATTGTTGGAGAGGAAAATAAAACATAGAAAAAACCTCTAAGGCAGGGGTGTCGAACTGCAGTCCTGGGGGGGCCGGAGTCCTGTGTAGCTTAGTTCTTTCCCTGCTCCACCACAAATGATTCAGCTTAAGAGCTGTGTGGTAATTAACACAAGGAGTTGAATCAGGTGTGTCAAATGAGGGGAAACCCAAAAATGTGCAGGGCTCTGGCCCCCCAGGACTGGAGTCTGACACCCGTGCTCTAGGGGATTAAAGGCAACTGTGTATTGTTAAAACAGAGGTTAGAAGTGACCTTGTGTTTTGTCCTCTGTAAAGACGGACAGGAATGCCTGGCAACGCAAAAAACAAGCAAATGTATAAACCGTTGTGTCCCATGACACTCGAAGTACATACTCTGATGTAAAGACTTTGCAATTGCTGGCATAACTATTTATTATTGTTTTATTAATAAAGTTCCAACAATGGATTCTGTAAGTTTTTAGTTATTGGTGCTTATTCTTTTTTTAGGAAAATGACCAAACGGTTTAGAGAAGGATTCTTTGCCATTTAACTTTCTAAATAACTCAAAATCCCAAAAATTAAATTAAGTTTGACCACTTTGTCTGTTCCATTCTGTGACGTCATACTGCAGGTTCTCTAGTACCACATCGTGTTTAATCTCTTACACATAGTTAACACTAACATACAGTGTGACAGTTGACTTGCAGTCTTAATGAACAATAATAAAAAACGCCATAATATACATTCATTGTGTATATTATGAAAAATATTTCACGATATGTTAACTTTACGATTGTGTATTTCACATATTATCTAGTGCATTGATAGCATGCTCAGAACTGAGGTGGATATGAATAAATGAAATTGCACTTGATAAGGCTCGTGTTTCTCAAAATCAGAGTCGTGAACCATAAACCATTGTTTACTTGCTGTCAAGTTTTACGTAACTATTTTTGGGTGTGTATAGACTGCAGATCTGAATTTTGCTCAACATATTTCTTTCTTACCATTAAAAAATCTCGTATTGCTGACTGAAACATTTACTTATTCTATTTTTTGCAGAGTGACCTTGTAACTGACTGATAAGTCCGTGTAAGTGCATGTCAATGCGGTCGTACTGAAGTAAATTTCCATTCAACGATCTGATTTTAATTAGCAGATTTCACTTTAAACTGGATATTTGGAAATGTGACCTGACTCAGCTGGTACCAAAAGCATATATATTTTACCTCAAAGCAGCAAGAAAACCAGTCTATTATTTTCCTTCCATGATATTGTACCAGATAGGTGATTTTCTGGAGCAGCTGTGCATGTTTGAAGTCAATACCTGAACATGTCTCATACCTTTCTTCTGGTTCCATGTTTAGGCTAAAATCTATCTGCATTTTGTCAACATACTCATTAAGGGGGCAGGGGGCAGAGGAAAGGGTTCAGGACTCATTTTCCATAGACCTGGGCCAATGTCCTTCTGACCTCACTTCCTTAAGGTGACTTGTAGGCAACTCTGCACAGCAGAACACCAGTTCAAAGACACATTCCAATCAAGCTACAACCATTTAATTCTTCAAAAGTCACTTTCACACTCTTTAGATACATAAATCATTTTATGACAAAGTCATAAAAGTTTTGTCTTGGTACCAAAGCATTTCAAAAATATGTACATATGCTTAACTTTCTCCAGGACACTGGCCCTTAACCTTAAGGTTGTCGGTTCAAGTCCCAGTGGAGATCCTGCTACTAGTACCCTTGAGCAGGGTACTTAACCAGCCCACTCTAGTAAAGACATCCAGCTGTATGAATGAAAAAAATCAGTCTTTATGGATAAAGAGCAATAGGTCACACAAATAAATCTGCAGGCAGAAGCAGTAAGTGAATAAATGACCAATATTGTTAATATTGTTAAAATAATTACTCAGATGTTGTGGGGAACGCAAACAGGGTAAGGTCTTTGCTATTATTGATTTCAGTTTAAAATTCTCACTGTGATTCATTTTATTACTTCATGCCATTTCCATTCTCATTACATAATGGAGTATGTCTGAATTTTTGTTTATCAGGATTTTTAAATCAATTATAGCTGAGAAAAAGATGCACATTTTAACCATAATGGGGAATCGGTATTTTCATAGTTTTCTGTTTTAGACTGAAATTGATCAATAAAACTTTTGGGTTCTAACCCAGCTTTTTATGCAGTCTGTAAAATGCATACACGCCTTTCCTTATATTAAATGATTCATTTTCGAATACTAAACATTAAAAAAGGCTTTAAAACTGAGTAGTAATGAAAAGGACATAATGTGGGTCAGTACCTGTGCAGCGTTCAAAAATCTATATAATCATTTCCACTTTAAAGTCTATTACAGAACATGTATGATGAAGAGAAATACGCTTAATGGATTTAAGAGCTCAGTTTCACTGCATCCTGTGTAATCTACTCCAATCTGCTTCTTTACTTTTCATGGCAGCGCTCAGATGTTCTGAGTATCCGTAGTAACCGTGATCTCCTTGCTAATGGACAAATGCCTCCCTCAACGCGCGGCCAGGTTCCCGTTAAATGACATCACCGTTTCAGGTTTGAGTTGTGTCGTTCTGGTCTTGCCATCTGAGTTCAAACACTTTTGGAAAAAAAAAAATACATACATTTTGCTTAGCAGGAATGAGATGTTTACTAGGCTGCGGTCTTTCCCCATGTGAGCAGTTTGCAAGACTAGCTACGACTTTGATTTGATATTATTAGATATTTTGTTAAGATTTTTATCTAATATAATTTGTTATTCCTGGTTGTGCTTTTTGTATTGTGTCTTGTTAAAAGATTCCCTGAGGGAGACTGGGGGTGACTAATAAAATTTGTTTGTAATAATCATTTATCCAGTGCGAGGTCGAGAATCATTCATTCATCTTTACATTAATATAACTTGCAAATGGATACATTTAAGTTAAATTAATAGATACAACGTAGTAATAGGCCTATATATGCGTAAGTATTTCTTATTCTAGATGTTTCATTTAGAGGGTATTTTGCCTATTTATTCAGTTTTAACAGTGCATTTCGCTACACTATGACTTTGGTAGCTAAATGCTGTTTCTGCTGAAAAGCTGACCTTTGACCTGCTGCATGGTTTCCTTACATTTGCTTGATGGTTTTATGTGTGTCCTTCAATCCCATAGAAGCAACAAGGATGATATTTTTCCAGAAAGCCATTGCTGTAACTAGTTAAATGACGTTATTTTAATGTTTTAATCTATTTTTATGTAATTGTCTTATTTATTCTGATTTCATAGCTATTACTTTATTTATAGCAAATTGTTTATAATGAGAAAATTAACAAATTTTAAGTTTTAGTCATTAGTGATGCAGTGTGTGAGTCAGCGTCAAACACTGTGTGTGTGTGTGTGTGTGTGTGTGTCCATGTGTGTGTCCGTGTGTGTGTGTGTGTCCGTGTGTGTGTGTGTGTGTGTGTGTGTGTGTGTGTGTGTGTGGGCAAATTCAGAACGCAAATCTTAAACAGGTTTCTCTTTACCAGCCAGTTGTCATTTCCCATAAGTCTCTCCCTGTGAAGCAGCAGAGCGAGCCGACGTCAGTGCAGGGCTGGAGAGGTCTTTCCGCAATTCAGTGTGATGTTTCTCCGGCTGGGGGGGGCAGGGAGCGCCTGGGGTATGTTGACTGTGCAGAGAGGCCTGTCTGCCATTGCACACATTACAAGAGCCGGGCCCTGGGGCTGCTTAAAGTATCAGATCAAGGGAAACCAAACACCCGGAATCAAGAAGACTTGCTCATGTTGGATCAGCACTGTAAATAAAACCCCTTTAACCTTAAGCACCTGTGGGCACTTTTAAAATTTAGATGGATCTTCCACTTTGACCGCAGAAGGTGGGGGGCGGGGGGGACAGACCAGAACTTTGGTGGCGGAAAACTTCTCAAAACCGCCGAGTAATGTTCTAAAAATCCCTTTGAACTTATAAAGAAGGTGAAGGAAACACTTTCAAATACGTCTTAATAGTTACTGAGAGGCTTGTATGTCTCTAGTGAGTCTATTTCTTCAAATGTTGATAAAATTAAATAATGTAAAGGATACATTTTTTTTTTTTAAATCGGCGCTGTTGGGAAAGAAGTTTGCTGGTGGTCTGATGTTAAATTATCTCCAGTTTATGGAGAAATAAGCCTTGAACTATGAGAATTAATGTAATTAAAAAAGACATCCAGAAGTTTCAGCACCTTGAACTGCAGCTATGAACTGTGCATGTCCGGGGTGAAGCGCGCGTGTGAACTGTGCATGTCTGGGGTGAAGCGCGCGTGTGAACTGTGCATGTCCGGGGTGAAGCGCGCGTGTGAACTGTGCATGTCCGGGGTGAAGCGCGCGTGTGAACTGTGCATGTCTGGGGTGAAGCGCGCGTGTGAACTGTCCCGGGTGAAGCGCGCGTGTGAACTGTCCCGGGTGAAGCGCACGTGTGAACTGTCCCGGGTGAAGCGCGCGTGTGAACTGTGAGCCCGACTGCTGCTGGGGAGGTCCTTCTGATAGATGAGGCCAGCCGATTCGTCGAGGTGTGGTCCGAGCCAACGGCCGGTACAGGAAGCGTGTGACAGCGGTGGTCCTGACCTGGGTAGCATGCGGGGCGGTACAGCGGAGTGGGGGAGAGAGGGTGCAGGCAGGGCTGGGGGTCTCGTGGTGGGCCCTGGCTCAGGAAAAGGGGGTCACTCTCAGTTGACTCTGCCCCGCAACAGGAAGCACATTCAGGCCAAGGAAAGAAATACAATATGGGACTTTCACGAAGCAGCAACCCGCCCGGGATAACGCCGTGCTAGAACACTCAAACAAACCCGCTAAGTCGTGTTCCGAGTCAATATTCCTATTGTTCCATGCTGACTTTGACATGATTAAACAAATACTGCAGGCCTGAGCATGTCTTGCCACTCACCCCTTTATCACACAGTCATCAGGTCCTAAGAGTTTGAACTGGTCATCCAGTGCATGCACTTTGGTGTAAGTTCTTCTATTTTCTTTTTGATGACAGCTTTGCCCATTTTCCTAAGGTACTTTCCCAGGAAAGACTATCCATCCATTCATCTTTGCTTGTCCAGTACTGGGTCATGGGGCAGGAAAGACTACAAGGGCAAAAATATTTATGTAATTCAAGTTTAAACTGGATTCTCAGTGTAATTGACAGTAATATTTTTCATAAGCTGACATTGGAGACAATATCTGCTCTTGACCTTGCGGTTAGACCGTATTGTTTAGCTTTTGCAATTGAAACACACTTAGAGAGGCGCTTTGAATCAGCATGCATATTTTTCAAGCATTCGCCTACCTATTTAACATCAGCCATTGTGTCGGAATCTTTACTGGCCGATATGGTCCGATTTAGAATGAAGAAAAATGCCAAAAAACACAAAGTACACAAAGAGAAAAATGCCTGCTGTTTGTCGCAGCTCATTCAAACATTGTTCTGTTCAGGGGAGTTCGTTTTGTGTGTCATTACCCCGCAATCTCATTTGGCCGCAGTGAATAATCATCCGTGGATCATGCCTTTGAAGATTTATAAGGATCTTTACAAAATGATATTTCACAAGGAAAATTAAACTTCTACTGGAAGCCAAAACATACAGCCTGTATTAAGCTTGTAAGTGCATATGTCCTTTCCAGGAGAACTTTAGAATGTTGTATATATACTTATTAACATTTCCAATTCTTAATAAATTATATACATTGTTAATTCATGCATCCATCATCCATAACCATGTATCTAGTAAAGCCTCACCAAGATACATGGTTAATTACATTTTATCGTGGCACAGGATATTTTAAAACTCGAAGCAGAATATTTGGTTGCTTTCCTTTAAGTCTGCCAAATATTTCCAGTTTTGGGTTTTTCTTACACATTAAAATAGAAATTTTAGAGTTTCAGGATAATTTATGAGGAAGGTTGAAATGTAGATTCAAAGAGCAGCTATACATCCATGAGCCTGAGTATTTAATTGAAATTCTTTTTCATTAGAAAGATGATTTTGAACACTGAAATAAATCCATCCCAGGCAACACAAGGCACAAGGCTGGGGGACACCGTGGATCACAGGGCAAAAACACAGTCACACGCCATGGGCTATACTGGGAAACCAGCTAGCTCAAAAGCAGAATCCCCAGAGAGACCCCACACAGAGAGCAGAGGTAGGATTCAACCCCCCCCCCAGCCCTGAAGGTATAAAGCAACAATGCCCCCCACAGAGCCACCATACTAAAGCACACTTGTAAATAATTTGAGAATGACTTTTAATGTCAGATTATGACTTTTAGCACTGCAGACTGCAGACATTATTGCTTGTGTTATATGTGGCTTCCCTCGTGTAGAAATGTTTGTTTACTAGGGGAAATGTTTGCTTAACATATCACAACTTTTGCTTCAGCCACTGCCAAATATGCCAGAACAAGACAGCAGAGGGAAGTTCTACCTTGGTAACATCGCGGTGAATGGTTTATACACTTCTAAATGATTATTTCCTCAGAAGAAGTGGGACATCTAATGTCGATGACTGTTTCTGCAATGTAGCTAATGATAAGCAGCGGTAGCGTCACATGTTAGGATCGATCTACTCGATTTTTCTTCATAGATATTTCAAGCTTCATATAAAAGGCTCAGCACTGCAAGGTTTTGCGTGGTTAGCCCTATTTGCTTTGTTTAAACCCGCCTCTTCCGGGGCCCTGTATCACGATGCTGGCCTCATTGCTTAGTCGGATAACTTACGTTTTTAAGGTAGCCCTCTTCATTCACTTACATTTAGCCCAGACTACCTTAAATCCGACAAGTTATCCGGCTATGCAAAATCCAGGTTTGGTGATACAGCCTCCAGATACAATTATTATCGTGCTTCCCGTTTGGGTGCTTTGGTGGTCATTTATATCATAACTCGTGCTTGAAAAGCATGCATGTTGTTTTCCTTATAAACGACCCTTCCAGTACATAAGTATTTTTTATTATTATATCATTTAAGTACTATTTTTACAAGAACAGCACAGTTCAATAGCTTTGACTGTACCCCAGTCTTCTTAAGAGCCACTCGTAGTTTCCTTAATGTTATATAAACCGGCTATGAGATTTCAGATCAGCTGATGTCTCATTGAGCCGGTCGCTGTCCGAAGGGTTGGGAAATTTTGCAACAATACATGTTTAACTGGAAATAATCAATAACAACATGAGCTTGTTTTCGGATTCATAATGGAAGGAACAAATCTAAGCAGCATTTACCATATACCTTTTAAAATGACTGTACAATGACAATGAATGATGTCCAGAGACCCAAGGCGTACAGAAAGAGCTGTGCAATTCGTGTCGTACACAAAAAAAAAACAGAATTTTACTGTCTGAAGAAGTTTTGAAAGGTCTTGAAAATAGAGAAAGTTATTATAAAAAGATTAAATGGTATATAAACAATCAAATGGCGAACTATGATTATGTGGGGCTGACAATTAAGCTCGCCCAGTCGCCTGAGGTGAGTATTAATGGCGTGTACAAAAATCTGAACGTAGTCCGTTGACTATTAAAAAAAGTGCATGTAGTTAAGGTGTTCGCATTGATTTTGAAGAAATAACGGGAAATAATTTCTTTGCGGTTTGGTGTGTGTTAAATTCTGTTCATTTTGTTACCCCAATGGAGAATAGTATGAGCAAAGATTTTTAATAGAGAGCCGTAATACTGGTCCAACTGTCCTCTGTTTTCAGATGGGCTTGGGACAGAGCCCACCTGAGATGGCAGAGTTATAGGACTGCAAAACTAGATCTAAAAGAAACTGTAAAAAAAAAAGCTAACTAGAATTATTGCATCACTGGAGCATCATGTAGTCTAAAAGAAGAACATGCAAAAATCAGAATTTTTTTTAATAGCTTGATGACTAGTAGGGATGTACTGACTGTGTTACCTTGTGATTAAATAAGAACATAAGAACATAAGAAATTTACAAACGAGAGGAGGCCATTCGGCCCATCAAGCTCGTTTGTGGTGCGTTTGGGCTTATAGAAATTGATAAATGTCATTCAGAAAATTACTTTATATGTTAATATAATTATTATAATAAGATGTGATGGCTTTGGTTGGACTTTATGTTTGTTAGGATTTAATATCCTTTTTGTTCAATTTTATACCATAAAAACACTTACTTCCAGCATAGCAGACTTATGCCTGGCCCAGCCTACCCATGTTGTGTCTAAATGATGTAATTCTCAAGTTATTTGCTAATTCAGTTCATTTGCAAATCATCGCATTCTGTTTTTATTTATATTTTACACTGCGTGTAAACAGGGTTGTAGATGTGCCTCCATCCCTTGGGAGGGAATGAAAGAAGGGAGTTTTAACTCCTAAGTTCAGGAAACTAGTTCCTTGTTCCAAGTTCCTGGGCCATCTCGACCGGGAACTTCTTTAGTTCCAGGCTGCTATCACATGTCACTTTCCCACCGCACAAGAGGAACTGGGATCTTTATGTTAAACAGGAATGGGAGATGCAAAATACAGGATAAACTAAACAAATAATTTCATACGAAACCGCCACCCCAAAGCAATGGAGGGTGAACGACTTGTTTTGTTAGTCACGGGGGGTCGATTGTGATCAAAATGGGACACAGCATTTATTTAGATTTAATACATAGGACTCGTGACATGTTTAGAATTCTTCATTAAATCTGGCCAGCACATTAATCTTTTGCTTTCCACAGAATAAATGAAACGATGTAACGTTATTCCGCAGTGGCAAATTTCGCGTCCGGCACCAGCAATATTAGACAAAAGTTGATCAATCTTTCCCATGCAGAAATATGGAGAGGCAAGAAAGAAAGTATTCATTAATGCGTTTAATGTAATATTTTGGACATAAACAGACATATACCTGTCTGTACTTTTGTAATCTTTTGTCCTGGCGGCACTGTAAGGGGGGGGGATTCTCTAAAAGGTAGAGATCACCAAAGTGGAGTTCTGCCAGGGACTTTGCTGTTTTTAGACACCAAAATACTGTGGTAGGTGCTATATGGGACGCAAGTGCCTAAAACATGCCGTTTATTCTCATATCTTTGGTCGTTTTTTGCTGATAGGTGATCTAAATATTCTTTGCTTGGAACAGATGCAGAAAAACCAACGTGTGCTACAGGTCAGTGGAGTGTCCAATGTTGGCCGCCATGTTGCAAGGGTTTGGTTTTGTCCTCCAGGGCTGTTTCTCAATATGCATACTTGTCCGTATTTGTGTTCTCCTGTATCCATTTAACATCATCTTGTATTGTAGAAGAACGGTTCTACTCAAGAACAGAAGCACCGAGGACGGTAAAAATCGCCGAATGTCGCTCTTGCTCGGCCCCAAATATCAAGGATACATAGGTTGCTTCTATCACCAAACGAGACCGATCCCATGATTCATTGCACCCCTAGTTCTTCTTGGGAGTCACATTAGCAAGACCGGTCTTGCCAAGACCACAAATACGATCTTCGCCTTTTTGCTATTGAGAAACACCCCAGTCACATGACTGAAAACCATGACTTGGCAAGACATCTATGAGAGGTTTTGAATCTGCCGCAATTACGACCTGTTTGCAATCTTTCTAAGATGTTTTTAAAGTTGCCTAATACATGTGACCTTGCAGAGTATGGCAAGGCGTTTTACCTTTAATAAATTTCTAGATGATATCACAAATTCATTTCTAACTAGTAAGAATGCAAATTCTCTATCAGAAATTTAGCTGAATCTAGTTATTATAAAAATTGAATTGTAATTAGCTACAACCGAATTCCTAATATCAGAAACTGCCATTTTAACTTGTTTAAGTTCTAACTCCCATTAAAATTAATGAGAAAAATGTTTTGAATCTCACTAGCTAAAATAAAATTTCCAATATCACGAATTGGCATTTTAACTAGTTAAAATCAAATTTCTGATATCAGAAATATGCATTATAACTAGTACAATTTGATTTCGGACTTCAATAATTTGTTGAATTGTTAGAATTGAATTTGTGATATCGTCTAGAAATTAAAGTTAAAATGGATTGCCATAAATCTCATAGTTTGCTTCATTTTGCTATTTAATTTTATTTAGTGGGGTCTGCAACAATTAAGGACACGCCCCCCTTTTTCACGGCTCACTGTTTTCACCAACTTTTACAGTTTTTTTAAATCACCCATGTCACTTTTTTCAATACAGCCAGATTGACATGTATGCAATTTTTTTCCAGATTTTTCTGAAAATGCTAGATTCTGCTCTATCTAGTTTTATACACTTTCAAAGCCCAGTAATACCTCTTTAAAAACGAACAACAATAACCAGTCAGATGTTAAGTATATAATGACAGGGGGTGTTTAATAATTGCTCGGTTGCCCTTGAGCCATTGTTTGTGGCGGAGCTACTGTCTCGTTCTTGGCAGATTGACAGTTTTGGTAACCCTTTGAGACCATGCTAAGGTTGTGGTCTCTGCTTTCTGGAACTAATTGTAGCAGTGATTGAAATATGCATTGTGGGATAATTTTGTATGTAAACATTTGGAAGATAACCGCAAACACATTATTGATATCTATACGTATGTGTGTAGAGACATAGATTTCAAAAAGAAGTTTTTGTAATCGTGGGTTCCGTGCATATGTGTGGGTGTTATGCACTTCTTCAGCCTGTTGTCACAAATGTGTGGTAGAGTAAAGCTCTACGTTGTTTACCTCATTCAGCTGGTTTTTCACCCTAG
This sequence comes from Mormyrops boulengeri, assembly GCA_026781065.1. Classification (NCBI taxonomy): domain Eukaryota; kingdom Metazoa; phylum Chordata; class Actinopteri; order Osteoglossiformes; family Mormyridae; genus Mormyrops; species Mormyrops boulengeri. Next base: position 16,903,297 of record JAODLD010000124.1, read on the forward strand.
CCAGGAACTGACAGTTCCAGCTGCTGTGAGCTGTGTGAGGGAGGGCTAGAGTGCAAGGGAAAAAGGTGTGTGTGTGTGGGGGGGGGAGGTTCTTTTTGAAAAGGAGGAAAGAAAAGCTGAATGGGGCAGATCTTCCCTGGGCAAGCAGCTGTTTTTTTGGACAGGGACCAGCCCTTCATCACCCCTCATCACTCCTCATCACTCCTCGTACGATACAGTCCCAGGACTGTGTGCTGCCCCCCCACAGCGTTTGTGCAAACTATGCCCTACACCCCCCCTTCATTTGCTTGTGTGCTGATATCACGTGTGGCATTGTTTGAGAAGAATGGTGAGCTTGCTTTCTGGGAGCTGATGGCCATGTCTGATATGGGATCTCCTATCTGCTGACCTCTGATGTGCGTTTTTCAAGTCAGGCAGCTAATAGACAACACCGATCTCACTTGTAGTGAATGTGATATCCATCCATCCATCCGTCCATCTGTCCATCCATCCATCCGTCTGTCCATCCATCCATCTTCTAAGTTCTTATTCTGGACAGGGTTGTGGGGGGGGGGTCTTTTCAAGAAACCATAAAGTACATCCTAGATAGGATGCCAGTTCCTTTACAGGGCATAGACAGACAGACACACACACACACACAATAATACTATGGGCATTCTTGACAAGCCAGTTCACTTAACCTCGCTTAACATCTTTGGACCGTGGGAGGACAGTTTCTGAAGGCCAGTGTATGGTGAGCTTGTGCCCAGAGCAGATAATGGGCGATGGAGCAAAGTCATGGCCGTACCAGACAGTCGCTAACGATTCCTAGTCAAATGCAGCTAACTGGCCTGGTTTTGTCGGTACCTTCCCAACATGTGTCTTTCACGGAAACGCCAACGTAAAAGCTCACGACAGCTGTTTGGTTAGGAGTACACGTTTCTTATGGCGGCCGCCCTGCCTCTGTGGCTTTCTTTTTTTTTCCCTGATGCTGTTGTGCTATAGCCTGCGTGCGGTTCGACTACTGCCTGGGGGGGGGGGGGCTAGAGAGGCTCTGGAGAAATTCCTGCTTGGTGTGCTCATCTAAACACATTTAGTTGAAAGAGAGCGTGAGCGGCGCGTCTTTGGTGGCGCGTATCTGTTTGTTCGCCGTCCGCTGTAGAGCTCGCGTTTTGCACGCATGTCAAGGTGGGTTACACTCAACCACCGGCTTCGGTTTCCGTGGCCTCCCCAGGCTTCCAGCCATGGGGGGGCCTTGCATTTCCCATCCCACATCCTGTGAGCCTCAGCCTTGTTGGCACGCTCTACCATGCCGGTCCCCTCAGCGCTGGGATTTCACGTCCGATTTTATCCTTCTATGTCTGTGTTTATGCTGGTTTTTAGTTAGCATCTTGCTATCCCCTCTGGGCCTCGTTGGGGGAAACTTGCGACGTTGAGACAAATTTACGCTTTTATCCTCCTCGTCCATCTTCACTGACGGCCGAGACTCAAGCTCAGCTCCAATTTTACCTCCTTTCCTGAGTCTTCCAGTCTCTCCAGTATTTGGTATTAATTCTTCATTTTTCACTCCGAATAAACATCGAGCTCTGAGCATTCGAAACAAATATAATTGCGCCGATGTTTCATTCCTCCATGCTTTTTTTGATTATGTTCCTGACATTTTCTTATATCTACACTGGCATGACGAGCTGGCCTCGGCCCCAGCAGTGTCTATTAAACACAATTATTTTAACCTAAATCCGTGCACCGTCTACTGGCAAAGCATCAGATTGGAACATGGTTCCAAAACGGCGAAATTCTGCAAGCAGTGATGCATTTGCGGTCTGTCTGAGAGAACTGAGCAGGTGGCAGCTTTTCTGCAAAAGTAATCAGATAGAACCCGCATCCGCTTCGATAAAAAACCAATAACCAACTGATAAAGTCTTGGCCATTTCAGTAATGACCGTTAATCTGCCTTTGATGATAACGGAGCACGTTGTGAGATAGGAAACGTGCCTGTGACATTCAGTTTTCTCCATAACAACTAATATAGTCAATTAACACAAAACAGACCAGAGCATAACAGGATGGGAGGGACTGTGGGAGGGGCTGTTGGTGGGGCTGTGGGTGGGGCTTATGGACAGGGCTCTCCTGTAGTCACAAAACTTCTGCTATTCTCATCAAAACAGTGGGATGTCCAAGATTAACTCTACATAATTAATATTCAACAGTATTCATTTTAAATATTAAATATTAAATTAATTAAATTTAAAAATAATTAAATATTCATTTTAAGTATTCATTTTAAATATATTCAGATTCAGAGTTCAGGGTTTAATTGAATTCATTTTCGCATTCCTTGCGCTTGTGATTGCATTACCTGGCACCCAAAGCAGTTGCTTGTGACATGAACTCTGGGGACGTGTGCAAAGTGGCGCTGCTTCATTCAGCCGCTGAGGATGAGGAGGACATATCTGGGGCTTTATAATGCAGTGTGCATGTGCTTTTCATCATGTACGGCACACATTAACATTTCCTAGGAGTCCATGGAAGGGCCCCTGAAGAGCCTCGTATGCTCCGTTATTCATAGCCGTCATTATTATTATTATTATTATTATTATTATGATTATTACTATTATTATTATATTGGAACGTGTTATTCTGTTGCCCTATTTCAGATTATCTGTATACATTTAAAAAATTAGCATAATTTCACAAGAAATGGATTTTCAGATTTTTCTGCACTTTTTCAGAAATTCCCAGATAGCAAACAGCCGCAAGCTATAAACATATATGAATGTGATCTTATTCTATCTTATACCAACTAAAATATCAGCAGTGCAGATCTGAATCGTATTTCCTGTTTGTACTGCGTAGAAATTCCCGCCAGTTAGATGTTCTGTCATTTGAATTAATTCCTTTTGTCAGGTGTGTGTATTTTCTGACAGGATAGTGGGGGAGGGGGGCAGTTAAATCCTGTTTACTTCTCATACCTTTAATGCAGCTGTCTTAGGAAGTCGGTAGTAGGTGTCTTTACAGTCCGCAGAAGGAAGTCAGGATCTTAGTTGCTTGCTAATGGACAATGCTATCTGCACTTGGCAAGCAACCTAGAGGATTTAGCCACTTGGGTACATTGTCTGGAAATGTCTTCACTGCATCAGGTGTTAGGTTAGGAAGACATAACTTTTCATCCTGGAAATTAGAAACAGGATATATGGATTATTCATTTGGTTGGGTGAAAAAATGCAGACAAATGTGCATCAAAAACTGAGATAAGCAGAGCACAATGGAAGGGAAAGTCCTTTTGGCTGTTGACTTTGTAAAAGCAGTATCTCTGTTTTTGATAACCTTATAAACCCTTCACAAGTCGCCTTAGAAATGCATTATTTTGGGGGGAAACAAAAGTGTAACACACCGTTAATAAGATGAGAAACAGAATGTAGCTCATTGTAATCAGAAATAATATAGATGGTCCTGAAAATAATTGCGATCCTAAGAAAACAGGTCATGTTTTATTTGTAGATGGTTTTGTTATTGTGTGTTCTTTTTCATTGTTAGTGACATCATCTCCACACGTGCCTTCACAATGAGATCTGTCCTGAATCTGCATCACTTCCTTCCACCAGTTTCCATGTAGGAGTTTCATGCATCATTCACATCCCTCAGGAATGTACAGTCAAATTATAATTCCATATATCCATTTAAAAATTATTCACAACATTTTGCAAATCAGGCTGTTCGTTCATTCGTCCATCCGTGCATCTCATTTTGTCACTGCTTATCCTGGATAGGGTGGGGGCACATGAAGATCAGAGCGGAACATTAAGAGGCTGGGATTTAAACATTGGCAAATTGTTCCTCTATATGTAAGGACCCCAACGAGCAGCTACACGCAGCATTTTACCCATTTGTCAAAAGCAATGTGGACTGGACACATAGGGATTTGAACCCACAACCTCTGTGTTGTTAAAATAGCACTCTGGTTGTTGAACTACAGGATCTATGCATAGCCTCTCTCAGGAAGGTTACGGTTGAAATTTAATATGTTACAGCTAATTAGTTACCCTGTTAAAAATGTAATAAGTGATGTTACAATTTTGATTACTTTAATGAAAGTAATGTACCGTATTACATTTTGATTACTTTTCTAACAAATGTTTTACACTGGGCAGTAAAGCTGGCAGTAAATCCCCAAGGCTTTGCTGACACCCATTCTCTGGTGTCAGCCAAGAGGAAGCATTTCTGAACAGTGAAAAGATGCAAAGCAACTAAGTGAATGTTATATTCTATATATAAGCTTTTTACCGAAATGAATATATTCAGACGTAATCCCTTTGTAATCACCAATATTTTGAATAAATACTGTAAAGACATATTTTTTCTCAGCATCTGTAACGTATTACAATTACTTGTATTTTGTAATTTAATTACATGATGCCATTACATGTGATCAGTTACTCCCCGGTGCTATTTTCTCATCTGCCCTGGGGTAGCTGACAGAGTCCCTCTGCGAAACGTCCTGAAGTATTTCCAACCATTAACCCTCAACAAACCATGAACTTGTAACTTCAAGTGGAGACGGTTATAGATAGAGTTATACACACATGGGTGGCACTGCTATTACACTACTGTAGCATTTGTATATCAACTAAGCTGGACCCCTCTTGGTAGAAAAAAAATGTTATGTGTTTTTTTTTAACAAATTAAAATGCATATATACGCTATTACATGCAGGAAATCGCTCAATGACGTTTCCTAATGCCTGCATTTGTGACTGTCACCCAGGAGATGAACATCTGTCGAGGAGGAGCTTAACATCGACAGCTCAGTCCCTGGCATACATGAGGTCACACTGTCCAAACATGAAACTGCAGCTTGTGGTGCATTTGGCAATGAGAGAAGCATCTCAGTGAGAGCGAGACGGCGGGCTCGGCCCGACTCTCATCGTACTCTAAGAAGCCGTGGGAGGAGGAGCTACAGTAACGTTGTGACTTTGCTCTGTTCTCTTGGAGGACGCCCGTGCCGCTGCTCTCCAGCCCTCCACACCAGTAAACTCATAACTTCCACATTAGTTTTTCCTGTTAGTGTCTCGCTATACACAACCCAATTAAAGTGCATTGCTTAATTGTGAATGCAGGGAGTTTGTGAGTGAAAACTAAAATAACTTTACAAAGGAAAATAAACTGCCACGGATTTTTTCTTGAGAGGAAACCTTCAGTTTACTGTATGACATGTTTCTTAATAGTGCTAAAGTGTTCTGCGTTCTTTAAATAAACAGCACAGAGTTTTACATAGAGGGGCATGAAAGAATGCAGAGTCCTGCTGCCTCTTTGCACACATGTCAGCAATTTGACTGCCTTGTGTATTTTGGATATAAAAAAAGCATTTCAAAGTAAACGAACGGAGGAAAGTCTTATCCGCCTGGCAGCTGTGTGCGGCAGTAAATTGCTTTCAGCTGATGCGCCGCGACTCGAACTTGCTTGGCTAGCGTCAGGCGATGCATTGCGACACTGAGAAAACGACGCGGGCGAAAATAAACAGAAGGCACAAACGACGGAAAGTTCCAGTATTTATCTTCGCGTCCTTGTTAAAGGCCTCGGTCTGGCCCCAGGCCCTGCGTCTGCATGGGGCCCCCACCTGTGCTCCGTGGATCCCAATCTGGGGAAGAGGGTCGCAGAAAGTGATCAGAAAGTGGGGCGCACAATAGCTAGTGCTGACAGCTCTACCGTCCTGCAGTTTCGAGCATGGCTGGACTGGAGATAAATTTGGCCCCGGAGTTTGGGGCCCCCACAGCCCCATGGTAAATTTTGCCATTCCACATGCCCATCGGCCCCCTGGGAAAATCTCAGAATGCCTCCCAGAATGCCAGGTTCCTAGCCATCCAAGCTCCAATACTAGAGAACTTTCACAAATAATCTGTGAGATGTTGTCCGTTTGTCCTTCTGACGTGCTTTCTTCATTTTTTTATCCCCTTTTGCCTTATATACTCTTTAAACAGTGACTATGAGTGGGTGTGATGTCCTACGAGTAACATTTCTTCAGTGTAACCTCATGAGTGGCCCTCATCACATCACACTAGGTATGCTGGGGGTACCATCTCCATGTTGGGGGCAATTAGATTGACTTGATGTACAGGCAAGGGGTGAAAGTGCTGAGAATTACTGACTTCAGCCTGGAGTGTGCTGTTACACCTGTCCCTCACCCAAAAGCCCCCCCAGTGTGAATCCACCTCTATACCCACATAAGCCCCACATAAAATTCTCAGAATTTAAATCAGAACCTCGAGCTTCATGAAAGTGCCCCCCAGTCTGGGCTTTGTGCTTGAGAGCCGCTTTTATGGGACAGCTACACCTTTGCAGAGAAACCACAGAGTGGCTTAAGGGACACGGTGCATCTCCATGGATCAGAGGTTCAGTGGTCCGTGTTGGGAGCACGTGCGTCCGTGCGTGTGTGCGTGTGCGCGTGTGTGCACACCCAAGCCGGGTATTCAGAATCAGGCCTGCTGCAATCTTACCTTCCGCATTTACATGAGCAAATGGGAATGGAATTCAGATTGGTGGATTGATCTTGAGAGTCCGGGGTACTTTCTGTTTGTTCGGAACAAATGGAAATCAGCAATTGTAAGAGAATTGCGCTGAGAATTGTGATTGCTTCAGCGACAGAAAAAAAATCACAGAGGCGGAGTCATTTGCAAGAGATAAGCTGTTTTTGTAATCTCCAGATAACCAGAATCATCATTCTCACCCACTTCTGTACTAAGGAAGATCGGGTATGGTGCGATTTGGAAATGCATCCTGACTGGATCCAACAATTAAGCCCTTAAAAAGATGTGGAGTTTGGGGATGAGTTAACCTTTACTGTTTGATGTTGTGTTGGGCAAACTAAAGCACTGTGAACAGTTTATTATCTATACCCACAGATTCATGCAATTCAATTAAAATGTGTTAATGACTCATTTTTGCAAGAAAGTGGATCATTCCTGCTTATTACAGTTACATTTTAAATACTCATGAGATACTTTATTTATTAATTAGAACCATTTTTGCCTCCAGAACGGCCTCAACGGCAGAAAAGTTGTACATTCGGAGAAGCCTTTCTGCGTATCACTATGGTACTGAGCTGTTACTTTTGCACTAGTTCCTGTTAGCATTAACAAGACTGTCCGTTCTATTCTAACTTCTATCATTAACAAGGTGTTTTCAGCCACTAAATTCTAGACACCATAGTGTGTGAGAGTCCTAGGAAGGTGCCTGTTTCTGAGATGCTAGAACCAACACTCAGCACTATCAAAATCGCTTAGATCAGGCGTCTTAGCTGGACAGAATCTGAACCTCTTGACCCTGTCTGCTTCTGTATGTATTTATGGGATTTTTGAGGCACAGGCCACTTGCATTAACTGGCAGGTGTGCGTAACGAACCAGTCAGTAAGTGAAAACATGACCTCCATTATACACAGCATCTCGGAATCTGAGAGGGGTTTAGATTCAGATTTAAAGTGACGGTAAGGTGATGCATAGCCAGTACCTGCTCATTATGGGACCATGATGTGCCCCCTCCCCCGGACAGCAGAGCAATAGGAGAGGAAGGCAGCAGGCTGACACTGGGTCTAAGGAGGTCGTTTTAATTTTTAGTGCAGAATCCACACAGCTTTCAGCACTTGCTGGGAAGTGAGACGTCACGGTGGAACCTCTACCTGTTGTTTGGGCCTTGACTCGGCCAGATTCTTGGACTCTGAGAAGAAAAAACCTCAGCTCGGACAGAGAGCCACCTTTACCAAAAAGAAATGGGCGGGGGGGGGGGGGGGGGGGGGGGGGGGGGGGGGGGGGGGGGGGGGGGGGGGGGGGGGGGG
>JAODLD010000124.1:16913946-16933033 GCA_026781065.1 Mormyrops boulengeri
TAATAATAATAATAATAATAATAATAATAATAAATAATAATAATAATAATAATAACAATTTCAATTTTCTATTTCATACTCAGCATGTTTTCTCCCATACCTTTACATTATGCGGAAAGACAAACACTTTAATTTTATGGCCATGTGGTTCTTGCTGTGAGCTGCCTGTCAGAGACCTTGAACACTTGTACAGCTCATAACCTTTTGTGCCCTGGATTCTGTCCCAACCTGGACAGACAGCAATGTCTCGACTGCCTTCAACGTGCCTGAATGCCATAGATCGGTGGCCCGTTACAGTGGAGCAGTGACTTTGCTCCTTGTCTTGCCTGCCCCGTGGTCCCGTAGGTGACCCACGGTTGACAGTATGCACCGTTTTCGGAAGAACATGTGCTCTGCATGTGCAAGACCATGTGCAGAAACAGCAATTCTCGCTACACTCTGAATATTTACGCCTATGACCTGTTCCTATTATTATGTCATAATGCTTCTTCCACCGTACATGAAATGGACCCCAAACCTGGGACTGACCACGTATCAGCCAGCGTGATTGCATGCACCCTATTTTACAGACTTGAAGATTATGCAGATGTAGGTTCTTCCTATCCACATATTACACATTCTCGCATATTACTGTAGGTAATTTTCAGATATCTCATTGTATGCCATTGACCTTGGGGCGCGATTACGCTTGATGTGATTTTCACCTGCCCTGTGGTATCTTTGTTTGGATTATCCGGTAGCTTGGAGCCGGGCTTCCCTCAGAAGCTGTCAGTCACCCACTAATATTTGATTCTCGTGTAGCTTTTGGCCGCTACCGCGGCCTGTCTGGCCGGCCGGCAGCGCCGATGTTGTGTCAGCCCAACCCGGTACCGCGCTCGGCACCGCGGCCGCGCTCTCTTAACCAGAGTCTTAGGTTCTATCCCCGAGGGCTACATGCTGATTCAATTTTCACTCCTTCCCCCCTCGTCCTTACAGCTGTTGTTTTGGATTAGCAAAATAGCGGCTGTCAGGCGAAATGATCCCTTTCCCCCGCCACCCACCACGGCAGGGAGGCGTGACAGGTAGGTCCCGGGGAGCGCTGGTCAGAACGGGGGCCCCCACCGGCACCATGACGCGGCGGCCCAGCCGCCTCCATTCAGGAGATAGAAGTGGCCCGAGCGATTCACCCCTACGCCCTGATTTGTTATTTTCCACATACATTGCATACTCCTACATTTCTCAAACCCCCCCCTCCCTTTCCACTTTTCACTCCTGTGGCCCCTGCCGAAGTATTAATATAAGAAACACATAAAGCAAATCATGTTTACTGTGTCTGCGCAACGCGGTCTGCGCAGAGCCCCTCGTAGGACATGGCTGTTCTGTCATAACAATGCTGGGAAGTCGTAACAAAGCGACAAGCTCAGCCATGACTCTCCTGACCTACATGGTCCCGGCTTCGGTTCTGCTCCTCGCTAAAGAACGTCTCACTCTACATCAAAGCCTGTCAGCTGGGAAGCCCGAGAGCTGCAACCCAGCAGGTTTTAATCTCCCTTTAAACTGATGAGTCTTAGAAAAAGCTCCATTTGTCCAATCAAGAAAATGAGTAGGTGAGTCGGCTCGGTTGCCACATCAGGAACATGCCTGAGAATGCCGTGTTGGCTTGGTGGCCACATCAGGAACATGCCTGAGAACGCCATGAGCTTCCGAGGCCCGAACGGGCACAATCCAAACTTTTACCGTGGCACCACTCTAACCCTTGTCTGGTGAACTCTTGCCTGCTTTGGAATAATTCTCCTTAATTCTAGCTATAATTACGGACATATTCATTTTGAGCATATTTCCCCAGTGGATTACTGCATGCCCTGTGATGGGTTGGCGCCCCATCCTGGGTTGTTCCCTGCCTTGTGCCCGTAGCTTCTGGGATTGGCTCCGGACCCCCTGCAACCCTGAATAGGACAAGTGGTTTCAGAAAATGGATGGATGGATGGATTACTGCACATGCTGAACTCCTATCGCATAGGAGACAGAAGAAAAAACTTAATTAATGGATATTACCCACAATACCCTGGTACTCAGAGGAGCTGTTGATGAGTCTCTTATCATCCAGCAACGGGTGTGACCAGACTTGGGAAAGTGAAGGCGTAAGCTTTGTTGCTGGGCCGCACCCTGCAGTTCATTGCGACACTCCTGTTTCCCATTTCGTATCCCTGCCCTTGTAGTCAGGAACGGGGGAGGGACCTACGAGGCCACCCATATCTCCACCTGGCCTGAGCTTCCTCTGGGAGACAATGGCGGGCAGTACGGAGACAGTCCCGGAGCAGGATTGGGGCAGATTTATGGCGGAGGAAACGCACGCGCGGTCGCTGGTGTCAGGTCGAACAATAGAGGATCCACGGCATGGGGTGTCCCTGGAACTGGGGTGGGGGGATCGTTATTCTAGAACCCTCTTTTCCTACAGCTGGGAACTCCCTTCCTGAAGCGTCTAAGTGTGCCTCTGTGCGTTTCGGCGCTGGGGGTCCGAGTACCCAGATGAGGTCAAGCTGGGCCTCAACACGCTGTTGGGTCACATGGCCCCGCTTCACGGCCTCCCCAGAGGTCATGGCTGCTGTTGGCGATGTGAATGTGAGTTTATGAACCCAGGTCCCCAGGCTGTCCTTGGCCTGGGGGCCACAAGGGTCAAAGCGGGGTAGTGTTCCACCATCCCCTAAGAAGTTTACGGGGGTGAAGATTCTCTAGCATGAGTGGATGGAGAACCGGCTGCGATTTCAACCTGATATTTACCTGATATCTGACATATCTGAACCAGAGATGGAGATGTGAACAGCCCTTCATTGCTAACTGGACGTAGTAGGTGATGCTTCGGAATAGAGGTGGACATCGATCAGCAAAGTGCTAAAACCCCCAGAATATGAAGGGCTGAGGACTACTAAAGGAACAAGTTCTTCTCACATAAATGAAGTTCTTATAAGGATCTCCAGACAGTCAATTAGGCTTCCAAATGCTCAAGTTTTATACAGACCCCCAAACGCTGACATGACAGCAGAAAATGAAATCCAACCACCCATCTTCCATAACTCCTTCTGAAGTGAGCGTGAATCCCCCCCCCCAGCAAGCACAGGGGGGAGACAGCCTAGAAGGCATGGCAGTCCATCACACACAACAAAAATCTACTCATGTTCATCTTTTCAGCTCTTGACCCTTGAAAGCAATTCAAAAGACTGCAGTTTGCTTACATTGCATTTTGCAAAACAGTGCCTTTGGTTTCATTTAAATGTTGTATGAGTTATAATAACAATTTAAGCAAAGTCACCACCGATATTTCATCTTCAATAACCCGTTAGCGTGCATACATCTGCCTGAGGTACACAAGTTACGTCTAAACGATGTAATACTCAAGTCGTTTGCTAATTGGCAAGATGTCAAGGCAAAGTCGCATTAGGCAACTTTAAAAACATCGCAGGAAGATCACAAACAGGCCATGATTGCTACAGATCCAAAACTGACCTCGCATATATATCTTGTCAGTTAGCATAAGCATTACATTGTTTAGATGTAACTTATGTACGTCAGGCAGACACCGGCCAGACGTAAATGTGCAACGTTGGTAGCAGCTAATAACGATAAAAATTACAGTGAGCAACATCATAGATAGGCAATACAGCAGTCTCTGTTCAGGGACGCAGCGTCGACGCAATGCATGCAGACTGACGTTGAGAAGCCTTTGTGTTTGTACTGCTCCTATGGCTCCCCCTAAGACCAAGGCGTGGAATTACACGGAAACAATGACACTGGGTGCCAGCTTTTGCACCGTCCCATTTGATCTTTGCATTGTACTACGAAGCAATTGTCTTTCTCGGTGCAGGATAAATAGCAGCTAATAAGCATTCGTGTTGTTGCCCACAGTCCAGCAAAATTTGATATAAATGCATGAGATTATTTTGTTTCATTAAGTTTTTCTCCCTTTTCTTTGACAATGTAGTAACAGCCATTCAGAGCATAAAGCAGCCTAAATATAGTGTTTAGGGGTGTTATACCACACGGTGGCCTGGCTGGTGATTGAAACTTTTTCATTTCGCTTTTGTAATGTCATGTGTCTGCAAGGATGATTGGCAGACTCAAGTGTGCGCGGATGAAATAGCTCCCGTGTTAATGAATAGAGCACTGATTGCAGGATCCCGAGCGGCAAATTACAACGCTGCCGCGGTGACGTGCAATTACCGGCCTGCCTTGCATATTCATAACGCTGCTTTGCATACGCATCAACGCCCGAACTCAAGCAAAGGCCGAAAATAAAGCTAGCCGAGGTGAACTCTCGTTTGTCTGCGGATCAAGGTATCCCTCTCGCCCCCCCTCCCTTTATTGTTGCTTTTCTTAAGCTGATACATTCTGCTCTAAGAAAATGAAATGCGATCCTTTATTTAAGACGTGCCATGTTGTCTTGAAGAGTTAAAAGCATTTTCACGTATTTAAAAATTATTACTATAGAGTTTAATTGAATGAATGAAAGATGACTGTGTCAGTCATTGTGTTGCGCTGTTGGTGTCGTTTCAGTTTGGCAGAACGAGGTTCAAACGAAATACAGATTTTTTTGTGCTATTAAAAAAGGCAAAGGAGTTCCGGATCATGCCATACCTAAATCAATTCTTATTGCAGAATTGTGTCCCCGAGGAAGTTCATGACATATTTGCTAAAGCGGGATCATTCCCTTTGTTTATAGGTGTCATATTGTTTGGAAAAGTGTATTATTATTGCCGTTTCTGTAAAATCTTTGTTTTTTCCTCCCATATTAATCACGATCAGGTTTTAACATAAACATAGACATTCTCAAAGATAGATTCATTGTAAATTAATATTGTAATTTTTATTTTAAACTCTTATCGAGTTGAATATTGTCATTGATGTCTCACAAATGGCAAGTCGCCATAATTAAAAGTGCCTGGTGACTTTTAAATATTACTATTAATGTTAAAAATAATAGTAACAGACACAACACCTGAAATACTGATATGAATGAATTCAGATGAATATAATTCATTGTACTTCTAAATATGTTTATGCAAAAATAATAATAACGCTTTCAAAAATAGAGAGGACCCTGTGTTAAATGATTAATATACATTGTCTAAAGGAAGGGGAATTAAAGCATCACCTATACTTTGGACTGTAATCAACAGCGCAATCAGCATTTCTTTCTGAAGAAATGGATGTTATCAATCAGACACAAGGGCGTGATAATCGTGTTTACAGTCTAATTGGAATCTTACGCAGACGGCCTGACTTTCAGCAGAAGACCCGGCTCCTCTTTTATTGGTAATTAAAAAAGACCGAGAGTCTTCCTTTGTTTTTGTAAACTGGAACATTGTCATAAGTCCGTAGCATATGACAAATCCTATCTGGAAATGTGCTGAAAAAAACAACCGTTTTTTTAATGCCATTGAATAGTGAGTGTGATGTGATGCTCAGCGGCAAACCTGCGTGCGATGGCACCGCGCTAAACCTTCAGGTGCTTCTTTCTGTAAAACTACACTGCGGTTACAATGCAGTAATTAACATGTGACAGTCACACGCAGCCAGGGCCTCTTCTTAGGATACTAAATAACATAGAAGCCTATACAGATATACTCATAATACTCACAATACTAACAGTATAGAAAGCATGGAGTATTATTGCTGAGTTTTATTCATTTAAAGTCTGACTTTAACAAATAAGCAGTATTTCTGTAGCATGAAAGTAAACGAAGGAAACTATGCTTCTGTGTTTCCATCCTCTTTCTTGGAGACGGAACAGTCAGACACAAAGTTAATTTAGTTCCATGGTAAAGAAAAGACTATAAATGGTTTCGGCTATGTGCGTATCATGCCTTTAGTCTCGTGTTTCTGCTCATACAGATAAAGCCCTTTTTAGTAACGATTACGACCTTCATTATATTAGAGAGGAGAAAGATGCAATCAGGACAGTACAGGGCAGCAGGTGAACCTGCTGGAAAGGGAGGCAGGTCACCACTATCGGGGCTGCTGTATGTTACTGTTCAGAATATTCTTTTTAAACAAATCAGGTTTCAAACGTGTAATATTATGTTGCTGACCTTCCTAGACAAGCCCAGAAGGTTATGTAAAAATGACATTTCATTTCAATTAGAGAAGTGCGAAAAAGATTCTATAATCAATGGGAGAAAAAAAAATTCCCCACAATGCAATAAAAACCTGTTACTTTGACCTTCTTCAGTCCTCACAAGGGAAAACTGAATTTTATAAATATGTCACTGTGATCAAAAACTAAAATAGCCAAAAGTCTTGTGTTTAGTTTGCTTACTTATGGTTAAGGTTAGGGCTGGGTTGGGGTTAAGGTAGTCATGTTGGGATTAGAGTTTTCCCCATAAAAATGAACGGAGAGTCCCCACAAAGATGTAATTACAAACCTGTGTGTGTATGAATGTAATTATCAATTAATACATAATGCATATTATATAAATATGTTTTCTTTATTTACACATTGTTAATATTTTTGTTACTTTTATTTGTGAAAGTAACTTTGACTTAAAAAACTGGAACGTGTGTGTTTCTGAATATTAACATACGTCTCGTTTGTAGTTTTGTAATGTAGCGTAAAATTGATATTAATTTGATTAATGGTCAGACAGGTCTATATGAGCTTTTTACTTACCCTCCAGACGGTGTTAATATTCCGCAGATATTTCCATGGCCCACACAGGAAGGATGGACACCCTGACCTTGGCTGACTGTCCAGAATTAGCAGCTGATAGCTAAATACTGTCACTTACATGCACAACGTGTGCAAAAACAATAACTGTGCAGCCATTTATTTGGACAAGGGTTTGTTTGTGTAAAAGTCATATGTTGCTTGTTTCTGTGGGGAATCTGTGATCCGCATTTTCACACCAGATAGCAAAAGAGTCCCCCAGAACACTTGCCAGTAAAAGGTCCTTGTGATTTCTGCCGTATTATGTTGCATGTGTCAGTGTGTTTGTGTGGCGGTATGGTGGTATGCTACTTCAGGCAGCCTGCTGCCGTATTTAGTCTGAAACGCAGATCCTGTGGTCATGGAGAGACGTAGACTGGATAGACTCAGCCTGACAGAAAGCCCCCGTCTGCATGGAACAGAGGGATGACATAGCGGGATTGTTTGGTCACAGTCACCAGGAAATGTCATTTCGTATTCGCGAAACACCCAGAGAAGATGACTGCATGGCCCTATCTATTGTTTGTCTGAAGGTGTCTGGGGGTCCTTTTCTGTTTGCGATTGTTCTGTTGTGGCACTGCGTTCTGTTATTCGTCCTGGCAGCTTTATGAAAAACACATTTAAAACAGAACTCAAGTATTTCGCTTGCTTTAATCTTGCTGTGTAATTTGTACAGAAAATTGAAAATTATATCTTCCACCACATCACAACGCTGTTAAGAGTTCCCCTTGGGTTCCTTGGCAAGAATTCTTCTGTTAGTTACCCTCCTGTCATTTAAACTCATACCTTAGCGGCCACTAAGATCTACTGATAACATCTACTCTGGCCCTGTGTTCCTTTTAAGCGACTAGCCATTTTTCCACAAATGAGCGATCAACCTGTAGACCGAAAAAAAAAAACAATAAATAAGAGGGGAAGTCAGAGAGCGCAGGTGCTCACCCCCGCCATTGTTCACATCGTTTTTGTATCTGTTTGCAATTTTACTAAAGATTTCAATCGCTGATTTGTTGGCATATTGAGCTATTTTCTCTGGCTAAACTGGAAGCCAATCAAAGGCCGCAGGAGCGATGCCGGTCCAGCTGTGGACGAGGCCTGTTCTGCGGCTTTGAACGCTGCTGAGATCGGCTCTGCAGATACCACCAGGCTAATTCTGCTGAACTGTTCACTTGGTGTATTTTCGGTGTAAATAGTAAACACCCTACCGGCATCTTCTGTTATGGCCTAAACTTACACAGAACTTTCACCCTACGATTGACACTCAAAATACATTCTTCACTGGAATTCCTGGAAAGTTTAGCTATCAGTGCAGCATTAACCAATATGTGTGTCTATAAACCCATGCCTTACAGAGACCTCACAATCAACCGAAATGGAAAAGGTTTATTTTTATTGTGAGTTATTTACTAGTTTCAACGGAATCTGGTTAAGTGGAAAAAAAACAGAAATTGCATAAGACTGAATCAAGAGTTAGAATCAGGTATGCGAGGCACATCAAGAAAAAAAATGTAGAAATAAAAAAAATTATATATGTATATATTCACAATTAGCTTTAGACTAAGGGTGTGTGGTTCACAGTGATCCCAGCAGCAGGCTGGTGTTGTCGTCGTGTTGGGTGCAGCCGCTTCTCTGGGACTAATTTTTGGTGGCCGTGTAATCAGAGATGGCAGGGGGTCAAGTGGGGTGATGAGCCGCATCCTGCCCCAGCTGGAGCTGCACGGCTGAATGAAGGCCTTGATCAAACACTGCGGACAAGACACTGGCCCGCAGCCCCCCCCCCCCCCCCCAATCAAGGGGAGGCGGCACGATCGATCTGGCGTGAAAGCTGAGCCGCCATTCGGGATGTAGCGCGGTCAGAGGGGCGGAAGACGAACCACGGCGTGACGGGGGTCATGTGACCTGTGGGTGCGAGGCACGCGGCACAGGGTGACCTGAAAATACCACCAGCTGAGAGCACGCTGCCAAACACCACGTAAATGGGCGGATGGGACTTGCGGATGCCACCCACAGAACAGGCTAACCACTCCCATTACTGCCCGTATACAGTACTGCAAGGCTGGCAGCCCTGCAGACAAAATCAGCACAGGCCAGGGCGATTTCTAGTGCTGGTGTAGCTGTTGGACCAGTGTAGCTGGCATAAAGATCATTTTACGAGTATATCTGTCAAAGTGAGTCAGCTTAACCATTTCCAAACCTCTCCATGAATCACATCAGTGTTTGCAGTGACCATCCAATGTACCCATGTATGTGTTGACTTGACCATTAGCACACCATGATTAGCTAATCAATGCGTCATCAGATTATTTAACTAATTGTGTTAATTAATTGAGTGGGCTGGTGGTGAAACACATGGAATGAATTGGGTGGCCCAGAGGAGAGGTTTGGGACCCGAAGCAGTGTTCACCTAGCCGTCCAGCAAGGTAACCAGTTCTTGCAATTTTTAATGCACTGCAGTTCATTTTCATATGTTCTAATTTAAAATTATGTTACTTTACTGAGCAAATATACACATTCCACCCAGATAAATAACCCTAAACATTGCCCTGGCCTGCCTAAGACTCAAAAAGAAAAAAATGGGTGAAAGTTAGACTTTCCATCAAGGTTTTGGAGGTAGCGTTTGGTTTCTGTGTTCCTCGACAAGGTTACGGGGTCCCGCGGTGCTGAACCGTGCCACCCAGGGGATCGTGTGGAGGAAGAGGTGAATGTTGCAATTTGCTCGAAGGTCAAATGAAGGGGGAAGCTGTCGCATGTGATAGCAATCATCGCAGATAAATTATTTATTATTACCACAGTACACCGCTGTTACATAGCTAGCAATTTTATTTATTTTTATTCATTTATCTGACCAAACGTTATCCACAGCAACTTACAGTAGACGGAGAGGTTGCAGTGTATGTGTGCTGCCTGGGATTGGAACCCGCAACCTTTGCATTGTTAGCAGAATGCTCTACTTGTTAAACACCTTGCCTGAATATATGGCAATAAGAGGCTGTTCCAGAGCTAACAGCTGTACAGATACTATTGCCTTAATGTTACCACTGGTTTCAGCAAGTCTTTCATGGAATATATATTTTTCGCAGAGACAGGTGTAGAGTGGTGACAGATGCAGGGCCGCTGCATCGATAAGCCTCTTCCTGGATTTGGTCCTTGTCAGAAAAACTGCCTGGTGATATTTTCTTTTAGTCATAAATAGGAGTTTTTCACTCCCCATGAAAAAAGTTACCTTTTAAGATATTCTAGGAAATTTATTCACGGGAAGCTGCCTGCAATATTATTGCAACTCTTATAGTAAGGTATCGTTTTTGCTCTTTTCAGAAAGATGTAATAAGACTTTTTTTCCCTCGTTGGATTTGACACAGGGCAATAGTGCCATCTACTGAACCTGAGCCAGCATAATATTAAAAGGTAACATTCAGAATAACAAGCAAAACATTTCTTAATTCTTTGAAACTCCCACCACCCATTATATCCAAGCACCAGAGGGAACCACAACAAAGAACTTGTAGCTAATCACCGAAATTATTCACTCTGACAAGCGCGGAGTCCTACTCCATCTCCGGCAAGGAATACTTTAGCAAAATAAACACGTGGCGGCCTAACAGGTCTGCGTTTCAAAGCAAACTCTTTTGTTTCCTTTATATTTCGAGGCGACAGTGACTCTTAAGATCCGGCTGGAGTGCAGCATGATTAATTAAAGATTGCCTCATTCTCCCATGGGAGGTGAGGCCACATCTTGAAGGCATCATGCCACCGGCAGCGCTCCCACATGGGTGCTAGCAGGCGGAGCCGGGGCACCGAGCTGCGAGCTCCACCGTGGCCATCGGCCCTATTTAGGTTTTTCTTTAATGAGGTCTGAAGTACCCACAATGGCGCCCCTTAAAACGCGTGCCTGCCAGCGTAGGAATAAGTTGCTTGATTGGAACGGTGCATTAATGTGCATGCTATAGACATGCATCAATGCTCGGCCATAAGGAGCCAGCAGGTAGCGTGATGAGACTAAGACGTGTTCTTTTGCAAACAGATGGATGACAGCTGAACTCCTGCGAAAGGTTGTGTGGCGTTTTTTTTCTTTGCTTGAGAAATGAATATTACATGAATTGTTGATATTACGCGAACTGCTGAACTCAAACAATTGGCTTTTTAGATTAATGTGTATGCATAGCACATCAGAGTTTTGCATGTATGCCATTTCTTATGTTATTTTTCCAAGCTTATTGACAACAGCTGTCAGTTTATCACATAACCGGAGCTAATAATTAACTTTCCAGGAAATATGGGGAAAAAGAAGGGAACAGTAAAAGTCCATTAGTTTAATTTAATCGCACCAACACTTGTGGCCACTTGAGGGTGCTGCTCCCCAAGAGCTTCAGCCACCAGAAAAATGAAATCATTAACTAGCGTAATCCACCAGCCTGCATGTTAAGAGTAATCGAGGACTGCAGTATTCTAAAACGGTTCTTTGCGAATTCAAACAGGTGGTGTATTTTTCTACCGTCACCACAGCGGCTTGTTGTGTTTTATCTGCATATTTTGCATGCGCTCGAAAGGTGACGTGTGACAGATAAAAGCGTCCATGCAGGCAGTGCACTGCACAGAGGCGCGAGGACAGAAGTGTGTGAGATCCCGTCACTTTTCCAGTGCCAAACTGGAAATCGTTTGTCTCCTTTTATGTGAAGGTAATCCTTGGGGGGGGGGGGGGAGCGCATTTACGGTAAGGTGATGATACATACTGTAAGTAAGGAGATAGCATTAGGACGGGACTCATGAAAGAATATTGGAAGAATAGTGTTACTGTGTACAAAGACAAATATATTTCAAGGAATTAAAGTAATCCCGTGACCCTCCTCAGGATAAGATGTTGTTTCGAGGATGTGATAAGATTAGGGGTTAAATAGGGGTTTTAAGAACCCGAGGAACCACCCGGAGCGCTGAGCAGCGGCCAGGAAAATAATTAGCCTGTTTTGGCCTCTGTGCATCACAGCTGCTTTTTATACAAACACCGGAGCATTTACTTAGGGGCAGATGTGCTTTGGTAGTAGTTTTGTTGGATTGCCAGCGGTCTGCGAGGTGAGAGGCTCACCCAGAGGCGGCTTCTGCTGTGCTGTGACCTGGCACCTTGGCCCGACTCAGCTCATTTTGCCCCCACGCACCCCCAAGTGCCCTTTTGACCCGGTATTCCTACTTACTCTTTGACTCTGACCTAAATTACGCAAGACAACATTTGCTTTCTGAGCAAATACGCAAAACCGGGGTGATCACAACAAGGGTAAAAATTGGTACCTTTGCTTGTCACGGGGGCTGTACCCTGGTAATTGTACCTTTTAAGGTAGAGAAATGGACTCTGAGGAACATCCCAAAGGTGCAAACTGCATTAATGTACCATCAATGGTACAGAAATGTTCCTCAGAGTTCATTTCTGTACCTTAAAAGGTACAATTACCTACAGCTACAGGGTACAATTTTGCAGACCCTTGAGGGTACAGCCCTATTGACAAGCAAAGGTACAAATTTTTACCCTTTTTTCTGAGACTGTGTCTGTTGCATGTTGCGGACCGATGGAAATAAGTAAAAATGTAAAATTACAAATAAAATTTCAGTATGACATCCTGGGAAAGTAAACAGGCATTAAATTAAAGCCATCACACAATCATGTCTGATTTTTTTTAAGTAGTGTTTTGCAACTGAGACTAATAAGCAATGATAATAATAGTTCTCATTTCTGTGGTTGACGTCACAGCTAAGCATTATGCATTCAAAGCTATACATTAACAACATATTTATTTGCTTTTTGCTCTCTGTCCACCAATCCCAGCTTTACCTCAGAAGCCAGACGGCCTGCGGTGTGTTTCCACAGAAACCAAGATTTACATGGTAATTCGTCTATTGCATGAATGTATGCTGATTAGAATGCAAAACGCCGGAGATTCTGCTTGAGACTAGTCGCAGAGCCACCACAGAGGATAATGTCTGATTAAGGTGTTGAGAAATTTGCCGTAAACAGACATTCCTCCCTACCAGACCATAACAAAAACACTCGCCAGCTAATTATTAGATTTATGAGAAGACATCTCTACTGTAGTTGTTGATTTCATCTGTGTTCTGCTACCAGGGTCATGGTGAATCTGGAAGCCGTCCCACGATGCTTAGGGCAATCTGCACCTTGGTCCACACAGCTTATACCTTAGCCCATTTTTGTCTCAACCCCCCCTGAAAAATAATTTCTTCAGACTGAATATGGCCACCGTATGGGGGGGCTCAGCTGCCCTAACGGTCAAATTCTAGGATCACCCCTGCATCAACCACGGGCCATGGGCCATTTAGAGACACAGATATGCCCAAACTGCAGGTCTTCGGGCTACGGAAGGAATTCAAGCCTCCAGCCTAGACAGTCGCGAACAGCCTTAAAGTTTTATCGCTCATTCCAGCTGCCTCTTTCCGACAGCTCACCATCTGGATGGAAAGGAGTCCTGCTGATTGTCTGTCTCCTCCTCTCCACCCCACACCGCCCTCTGCACTTTCCATCAATCATAAAATACATCACAGGTGTTGTAATAACCACTTTGTTTTTAACACCCCCTTTAACACCTTGTTTTTAACACCGTGTTTTGTGCCTTGCTTCTCCACCTTCTGATCTCTTTCTTCCCGAAAGCTCCTCCTCACTGGGTGTTCCTCCCAACTTTCAGAAATGTCTCTGTCTACTACTAAAAGCACCCTTCACTCATTTCACATTACTGAGCTGCCCCTTATAATTAATAGAATCAAAATGACATAATATATTGACATGTAAACAATGGCATGTCTTTATAATTCATTTATAATTAAAATGCAATGTTCGCTATTGCTTATCAATTTTGTAGTCCTTGAACAATTAACCAAAGACTGATTAGTCAAGAAGGATTTTTTTGCCTTAGTTAACGTGATTATTATTTAGGTCCTCTGCATGTCTCTGGGCAAGACTCCAACTGGCTCAGTTTGACTGATAGCCACCTTGCATGGTGAGTAAAGAGCACCACAGCTGGGAAAGACAGACAGGAGTCTGGTGTCTTTTAAGCCCAGTTTGCTACAGACAAAAGGGGTCGCATCAGTTACCACACATCTGACTTGTCTTGCTCTGCAGGAAATTTCAGTGGATCCATTGAAACTCAGCCCATATTTTAATGGAACGGTTCTGACCCTAAGGTGGGAATAGTTATCAAACCTGTATGACCTACTGATCAAGATGGCCCCACTGCTGAGCTTGTCGGTTTAAAGTAGGGATTCCCACGCCCAGGCTCGTGGGCAGTATTCCACCCAGCCACAGAGGGCTGGGAGATTTGCAGAGGGATTACTTCATTTGAACTATATATTAAAAATTTTTACCACCCCTCATATGTTACCATGTTCTTTTCAATTCCAGAAAAAAAGAAAAGAAAAGATTACATTTATGAAATCACTGATCAGTCTGACGACAGATCCTCCTACTCTGGTATGCAAAGATTTTGTACAATGTAGACCAAAACACTGAACATCAAAACACTGGGTTAAAAGAGCGACCTGGCAGGCATGTTTGCCATTGTTTTCCACCAGTGTTCTTCAGTGGTCACTGCTTTTGGTGAATTTCTAACACTTAAAATGACTAAATCAAGCCTAACTTTTAGGCCTTATCTCCCAGGGCAGCAGGTAACACGCCCCTTCCACGTTCTCTTTGTGGTTCTCAGTTCTGCAAGGACTTTGCGAGAAGTCTTCTTCAGAGCTACATCTGCAGTACCACCTAAAATGTTCTTCAATCCACTGAATATTAATATCTCTTTACGTACCATATCCATTACCTCCTATTGTGTTCTGACACAGAAGAATCATGCTTATGTCTGCTGTTTGTTTCTCCTCACTTATCCCGGCTTTCTTCTTGCACTGTCACGTGTCGGCACCTCCGTACCTCATTCCAATCTGTACCAGAAAATGACAAACTGTAAATCAGTCACTGGCCCTTAGCCGTCCTGTGATGCCTAATTGTGTTTCTTGAGTTTACAGGTCCATCTCTGTGTATACAGAGGGGAAAATAAGTATTGACCAAAACTGAAATCTTTGGACGTCATAGCACTCACCATTTTTGGGGGAGAAATAGCGCTGCACCAGAAACACCGTCCCAACAGTGAGGTTTGGGGGTGGGAACATCATGGTGTGGGGCTGTTTTTCAGCATATGGTGTTGGCAAACTTCATATAACTGAAGGAAGGATGTATGGAGAAATGTAGCCAGACATTCTTGATAAGAATCTGCTGCCATCTACCAGGGTGGCGAAGATGAAATGAGGGCGGACATTTCAGCAAGACAGTGATCCCACAGACACAGCCAAGGAAACTCTCAGTCGGTTTCAGAGAAAGAAAATAAAGTTGCTAGAATAGCCCAGTCAGTCACCTGACTTGAACCCGACTGAAAGTCTATGGAAAGAACTGAAGATCAGAGTTCATAGGAGAGGCCCCCGGAACCTTCAAGATTTGAGGACAGATTTGTGTGAAAGAATGGGCCAGAATTGCACCTGAGCAATGCATGCGACTAGCTTCTCCATGCAGGAGGCGTCTTGAAGCTGTCACTACCAACAAAGGCTTTTCTACTAAATATTAAATAAATTTCAGTAAGCGTGTTCAATACTTATTCCCTGTGTCATTTCACTTTATTACACATAATTTATGTAGTTATTTGTTTTGATTTCTTTGTATGCGTGGATTATAGATTACTTGGGTTGTTACCGACATCTGGTGTAAATTTCATGTCAATAGCCCCATTACAAATATATTTATTCAGAAAATTGTTCATGCGTTCAATACTCATTTTTTCCGCTGTATGGGGCTATCGGAAGGCCCATTAAAACATACTGTGACACTTAAAAACGAAAGCAGGTTAAAGTAAAGAGCAAATACCAGGTTTTTACCTAAGTTAACGTGCTTATGAAAGTTAATGTGATTATTATTTAGACCCTCTGCATATTTCTTGGCACAAATTGGCTCAGTTTAACTGATGAGTCCATGATTAATCTTATTTATTCTTGTATAGTTAATCTATTTGAACCATGCTTTTTGTCGAGATTACCAAATGATTTTTTTCCCTCAAATAAAGAAAACCATTTTATGTTCTAATTCTTCTTAATTGTCTGAGTGTGGAAACTTGGATAAGAAAGTGTGTGCTTTGTTTTGTCACCGTGTGAGCGCGTAACTTCTGGGGTAGGCGTCAATGTGATGGTGGGATTCTGAAAGATACTGTGATTGAAATGCAGTTTTTACCACCGACATGGTATTTAAAAATGTAGCTTACATCGTGTTTTTTTTTTCCCTCTCAGGCAGACGCAGAGCAGGCTTGCCGCGGACCTGTTTGTCCGTGTGCACACAGGCTGGTGACCCCGCTCCAGGCTATCAGCTATAGACGTGTTAATAAGCTGTGTTGGAGCTTTGCTGGGAACATCGCTACAGGTGTTTGCTGTTCTTTTTCATCGCATGGACTAAGGTGTGCCTGGTATTTTTACTAGATGTTTACTAGATTCTGCTTTCTCAGATCAAATGCAATATTTCTCATTCCTGGGGTGAGCTCTGTGTTTCTCACGCATAACAATGGAAGACAGAGTGCCTGGAGAACTCTGATTGAATATTGGCTAAAGCAGAAGAAAAATCAGAACCAAAAACAAATTCACTGAGTTGTTTTGAAGGCTCTTCTTGTTGACTGCCGTTGATTCTTGAATGGCGGCCACATTAAGTTGCCAAAGTGCAGCACTCTGCATGGTGTACTATTACAGCCTATGCCTGTCTAACCTAAGATTATCTCATGCGTACTCAGTCCTGGATTATCAGGTATCACCGAGCTTTAGAGCTGTACACCTCCACAATGTGCAATTTTCTTTGTATGCCAGCTTTGTTTGCTCGTCTTTGAAGAAAGTAATTTGGTTCTCGAAAGACTCCAGTGACAGGAAGCTAAGCAAGACTGTTATTGTGAAAAGTATGAAACATTAGCATTAATGTCACTGGCTGCTTTGCTAAAGGGCTAAATTCTAAATTCTTTGGTCCTCGTATTTTTTGTGGCCCAGTGTGGACACCGATAGTCATCGCAAATAGGCATCTTGGACGATTTTGCAAAAACCTCTTTGAACTTCTGAAAGCGATCTGGTGTATTTCTTCTGAGTTCTAGTCAGCAGATGGCAGATTATACATTTACAAACCAATGCTTAAGGGTAATAAAACCAGTTAGGATGTAAGTCCCTCAAGGTAAGAAAGTAGTAATAGAATCTGGATAAATGGCTATATTTGCTAGAATAATAAGGAAGATGTTCTTGTATATGGAAAATATGTTCTTTAAATGCCATTTATTCAGTTAGTATTTTTGCAATCTGTACAATATCAGACCAAAGCCTTGGCATTTCATCAAATCTGTGGTTCTGTATAGTTTTTTTTTTAGGCATTCATTCCCTAGGATGCTAAGCATTTTACAATATATACAATAATTTCAATAGACTTCCCTGGGCTAATTTGTGCATTATAAACACTGATCACTAAGTGCCTGTCTGTGGGTTGACTGGGATTCAGGGGTGAAGGACTCCGTGCCTCTTATCGGCTCCTGGCCAGTTCGCATTCCAGGGCCGGCAGACTGATGCTGCCGTTGGGCCCTTGAGCGTGGCCCTTAACCCCCAGCTCCAGGGTGCCACACGCTTGCTGACCCTGCGCTGTGACCCCAAGCTCACACCCACCTGTATGTGTGTCTGTGTGTCTCCTGGAGATGAGACAGGGTGAAAAATGAAGAAAGATGAGATGAGGTGAAAAGAGAATTCCATCCTGGGGATCAGTGAAGCACCACTGTTCTGAGTCCGGGTTATTTTACGGTTATTATTGTTAATTAAAACCATAAGAAAGCATTTTTGTAAACTGAAATAAAATAAAATACGGAACAAACCTACAACTAAACAAAAACTATAAATATAGTTTCTGAAACTAACTTAAGTAAAAACTATTAACTTTTAAAAACTATTTAGCTAAAGTAATCATTTATCTTTAATGACCATTAATGATAATAAAATATGGATCGTCTTTTGCCTGTTTTGAGGAAATTTAATAGAATCGATCTAAAGGTCAGACATATGTAACAGCTCTAAGATTTTGCTAAAACTTAAACGGAAGCTAAAATATATAAAAACTAAACAGAAATATATCTTTAAAAAGCTAATACTACCTATATCTATAAAAGCTAATAAAACACAGAAAACGAACTAAAACAAAACTGGATTTCAAATGAAAATTGAAATTAATTTGAAAATAACTGAATAAAAAAATTCAAAACTATACTATCACTGTTGTGAGCAGACACTGTCATGCCGTTTCTCATATCCCAATTGAAGCACTTCACCCCATGGTTCACCCCATGGTTCACCCCACTGGCATTCACACTAGTTACAGCATCCATGTAATGGCAGTTGGACCTAAAATGCTCATTCATTAACTGAATATTAATATCTCTTTAAGTATCATATCCATTACCTCCTATTGTGTTCTGACACAGAAGAATCATGCTTATGTCTGCTGTTTGTTTCTCCTCACTTATCCCGGCTTTCTTCTTGCACTGTCACGTGTCGGCACCTCCGTACCTCATTCCAATCTGTACCAGAAAATGACAAACTGTAAATCAGTCACTGGCCCTTAGCCGTCCTGTGATGCCTGATTGTGTTTCTTGAGCTTACAGGGTCCATCTCTGTGTATATACTGCTATGAATATGAGTTTTATTCCTTCAGTTTGTTGTCTACCATGTTTTGTGTTGACTTCACCTAACGTGTTATTAAAGGCAATTTCCAGATTTTCCTGATTAACCAATGATAAAATGGGTGTTCTTTTCTCAAATAAAGGATACCATTGTGTGTTATAATTGTTCTTAATTATCTTAGTGTACTTAATGATAAGAAAGTGTGCGGTGTGTTGTGTTACCATGTGAGCACATAACCTGCAGGGTATCAGTCACAGAGAGAACTGTGTCTGTAGTTTGTGGGAAACATTATTCAGGTGTGTCTGGTATTTTTACTTTCTCATATGTGCTTTTCTCATTTGGTGGCCAAATAAGATTCGCTGGAATACAATATTCATCACTTATGCAAGTTATCCAACTACTAAATCATGTTGCACTCATTACATCATCATTGTAATTACAGTGCATCCTAAAATGCTATTATTTAGTTAAGATGGTCTGGCCCCCCCATCCTGGGTTGTTCCCCGCCTCATGCCCGTAGCTTCTGGGATAAGCTCCGGAGACCCCGCAACCCAGACGGATGAGCAGTTTGGACAATGCATGGATGGATATATATATATACAGTGGTACCTCAGAACTTGAACTTAATCCGTTCAGAACTCGGGTTCGAATCCTAAAAAGTTCGAGTTCTGATCGAATTTTCCCCATAAGAAATAA
>JAODLD010000124.1:16933133-16945331 GCA_026781065.1 Mormyrops boulengeri
AGGTCATTTTTTTCGAACTGGTTGGTTCGACTTTTAAGAAATTCGAGTTCTAATGAGTTCGAGTACTGAGGTACCACCTTGCGTGTGTATGTGTGTATGTGTGTATGTATATATATATATGATTAGAGTTTCCCCCATAAAAATACATGGAGAGTCCGAATTACAAACCTGTGTGATAATTACAATGATGTAATGTGTGTGTGTAATAAATATAACGTAGACATTAAGTGAATATTAATATTTAAATCAGTGGCATTTACAGATTTTGTGACAGAGGTGTCTTTGCCAAAAAGGATTTGAAAATAAAGTAAATTACTCATTCAAATTGACCATTGAGACCATTTGTGTATATGTACATGTATATATATGTAAATTGATGAATGAATTGAATAATATGATGTGATATTTCTTATGAAGTGATTATGACACATCCCCAAAAAGTTGTGTGAATCATGATCTCATCATAATTTCCCTATTTTGTCATTTCCTCACGTCGCGTGTCCAAAGGTGGCGTGAATCATGGTGCCATCATCATTTGCCTATTTTGATGTTCCCACCTGTCAGGAATGTCTGTCAGACTGAAAACAGATGAGAAGGGGGCGATTTGTAAAACATACACATGTCTCCTGGCCATTCCAGCAGCTCTCCCAGTGAGTCACTGACTGGGAAATGGTGTGTGGGGGGGGCCAGAATACATTCCCCAGCAGGACTGTCGTTACTCCCCGCCTGGCCCCTCCCAGACCTAAGCCTGTTTGCGTCACGTGCGAGCACGCCCTCTGCATCCTGTGATGCAAAATAGTCATTGATTTTCGGTAGCAAACCTGCGGTATGAGTGTGAAAGGCTGTCCTAACTTAATTGGCTCAGCATGTAGACCAGGGCTGCTCAACAATTTTTCCCAGAGGTCCAAATTCCGGAAGCGACACAAAGCCAAAGGACAGAGGTTCCCCCTCATTAGATTTCACCTACAGCTTAACCACACAATTTGGTCAGCCAGTTGAGTACCTCTTGTGTAGACAATGATGAAAGAAATGGCCTGTGCGCCACGATTGCACTGTAATTTAGGATGCAATTGCTGCTAACATACAGTTTGTTTGTTCGCAGGAAAGACTCCAGTGCAGCAAAATATACATTGTTTATGCCTGTATTTTTTAACCGGGTATAAACATTCAGACTTCCAAAATAAACATACCAAGCATTTGCAGTTGTGGCGAAACGTGTTGACTTTAAAGCGCACTTTTAATAGGTCACATCCCACCAGTTGATAATTAAGCCCCATTCCAACAGCAGTGTTGAATATTAAATTCCCTCAGGATCACTTTTGAACGACTAGAAAACCGCGGCAACAAAAGCTTACATTTTCAAGCTTAAATACAAGTCCAGCCTGTTGTCCAGTCGATTCTCAGGTCTTCTTACAGCTACTGAAGTGTTGAATATTTGATTCCCTTCGGTGTCGTATTCCTTACACCCTGGGGCCTGTTGGTGTTCGGTCTCAGCCAAAGGCCCCGCCCCCATGCAGGTTAGCTAAGCCCTTACTTCTTGTGCCATATAAAGGATCACCTGCATCATCAGGGCCAGAACAAAGCCGGATCTCCACCAGGAGCTCTCTTCCAGGAATCAGTCACCCTCCAGGTCAGTGTACCTATGCACTTTTTAGTTTATATACTCTATGAAGCTATGAGTGGTTTCAGTATTCTAAATACTAGTGCTCAAATAATCCATAAGCATGTTTGGTTATGACAGCAAACCTATATATAATATACATGTAAATATATATAGAAATATATATGGATGGATATATGTGTTTTATGTGTTTACCTATATATGTATTTTATATATAAATATATATAGATTTTGTTTCCATTTTTTCTCGTGAGAAATTTGGCTGTATTACACATACAGCTTGATAATGAGAAAGTGAAACATTCTTCTAGATAGAGAGAACATGAAAGTACATAAAAAACACCCTCCTTCTAAATACCAATTAAAATCCTTATATCTTAGGTGGGAATAATGTATGTTCTTCTCCATTCATGTTTAGTGGGCAGGTCGCTATTTAAACATTTGTCCTGTTTCCTATCTACAGCTCTTATCGCCGTTGTTCACATTTGTATTACAGCTACAGTTCCATTGTATTTTAAGTTTCATTGCCATTCTTGCATTTTGAGATTATGTTACCGTATGAAAATACCTTTGCATTCAAGTGCTGTTACAGATAACACAAAAGAGTAAAACAAGATGATCCTGAGCCAATCAGGAAAGCGTTAGAGGTGTCGTGCATCACTTTACGAGCAGAGAGTTTCATTTCAGCCGAAGCAGAGAGAGACCATGCGGCTAACAGCTGCACTGTTTTATGTAAATAAATAAGAATCACTTTGGCCATGAAGTTGTGCTTCACTACAGCTTTCCGGTGCTATGCAGGCTGTCACTTAGTGCGTCAAAGAGAGAGACTTTCATCCAATATGTTAAATGTGAAATTCAAATAAATAATAAACCATCCAACCATCCACTTTCCATAAGTGCTTATCTAGAACATGGTCACAGTAAGCCTCTTGTCTTTCATTGCTGAATTTCCCCTCTGCTTCCCTCCATAGAGGCCACCATGACATCCGTGTACTCCGTGCAGAGTCTCTCAGCCGGCCGCAGACCCTCCTTTTCCAGCATGTCGCTCAGAGATAACAGGCTGGCCCTCTCCAGGGCACCGGCCACTTTCTCCGTCCGCTCCCTCTCCATGAGCGGAGATCTCAACAATCTTGCCAGCCATTCCCTCGAAGCCATGCAGGCTGGGGCCAACGATAAAGAGGCCATGCAGGGCCTCAACATCCGCCTCGCCAAGTATATGGAGAAGGTGCGCTCGCTGGAGAAGGCCAATGCTGACCTGGAGGAGAAGATCAAACAGCTGATGCTCAAGAGAGCTCCGAAAGGGCATGACATAGAAGCCATGATGGTGAAGGTGCACATGATTGAACAGGAGGTCAGTGTCCAGCACCCCTTAGTGTGAACCATTACTAGTACCGGAGTTTCATGTAATGTAACAAGTGGTGTGTGGTTCTAGGGGTTAGGTCTCGTGAGCAGAAGGTTGCCGGGCTAAAATCAGAATCTAGTCACCATTTAGCCCTTGAGCAAGACCCTTAATCCTAATTGCCTCAGGGACACTATCTGACCGTGCTCTCTGACCCACACTTGGGTTGATCCTTCACTTTGGGTAGAGGCTTTGGTCTCCTAATTGAATAAATAAAATGTAATTGCTACAGACTGTATCCCTTAATCCTAGCAAATTTAAGACAGGCAAGACTGAACGCACCTGGGTATGCAAACCAAATCCATGTAGGGTTTGCTCCGTTAGAAGAGTCTCTTCCTATAGACAGCAGTGTGGTGTAGATCCTAAGCACTGGTTTTGGTTCCAAACCCCAGTTAATCATTAGTTGGCAGTAGCTTCTGGGATCAATGATCAGCCTTAAAACAAACAACATTTGCATTCTGGTTCCTGGCATCGAAGCTCTGTAAGGGACAGCAGAAGCCTAAAGTGGAAGACGAAATGAATGATGTTACAGGGAGAGCGAGACAAAGCAGGTACATTAGGAGAAGCAGAGCCCAGCAAATGGAATGCTTCATCTCACATTTCGCTTCCCAATTCAGGTGAGGAAGAAGACACTGGAGAACGCCCGCATCATGCTGGAAATCGACAACGCCAAGCTGGCCGCCGATGACTTCAGAGTCAAGTAAGTACCTGTCCGCGGGAGCCTACCTGCCCTGGAAATGCCGCAGCAAACTCCCTTCCAACTGGATGCTTCTTTTGTTACAAAATTCTTGTAATGTAAGACTTTAATTGGTTGGGAGCAAGACATTTTTTTCCTCCTATTTCCTTTGGCATTGACTGGCTTTGCTAAAACTGATGTAATGTATGTGTGATATAGTCTCATTAAGCACATAATCTCTACTGTAGGTCAATGATATTAAACTATTTTGATCCTGTCTGTTGCTAGGGTGTGGTTGGTCTCACAAATCACTTGTCTGATAATAGCCTTACACAACATCCCAAGCATTTAATCCATGGGCATTGAACAAGACATGGGCTTTTGTATCGATGATGGTGGTGCAGTACAAATGGCGGTGTGTTTTGAGAAGACAAGGAAGAGGGCTTGTGGGCATGAGCACAGTTGTGCGCAGCGTGACACAACTGCCTCTCTGCGCAGATGGGAAGCGGAGATGACATTGAGTCAGTCTGTGGAAGCGGACTGCGTCGCCTTGAGAAAGGCCAAAGCCGACCACGACCAAATCATCGCCACACTGAAAGAAGACCTGAAGAGCCTTCTGGATGGGCTACAGTTCCTCAAGAAGAACCATGAGGAGGTGAGCACCTCCTGGATCTGGGTGCATTATGCAGATCAGCAGGAAGAGTGGGATCTAAGATCTGCTCATCCCTGACAGATTCTCAAACTGAGCTCTCTTCAATCGTTGACTTTTCATCAGCAAAATTACACAAATTATCTTCAAATTATCCTACGCGTATCCTACTTTCAATGCATCTGTTTTTTGGTTTGGAAAGGGTTCCGTTTTCATCTCAAGAACCATCCCACTGACATGAGTCTGAGATGCATTGTCACTGGTTTTATTTTTATGTTTTCATACAAGGATTTTGGACGGTGGTGTTAGTGGTGCCACATGTGCAGACTTGTGAAAAGTAGACACCCTGCCCCTTATGTTATCCTTTGGTGTGTCGTTAGCTTAAAATTTATACGCATGCTGTAATAATGGCACAAAGTTGGTAATCTGACCTTTATCAACCCTGTTACTGTGGGCAATCAATTATTCATGCTAAGGGCGTTAATTATGAAGGAGGAGTTCTCAACAGCTCTTTCCTCCACGATATCCACACAAAACCTCTCTCCGCTTTCAGAACACGCAGAAACAAATACGATCTCTTTATTTCTCTCTCTCTCTCCTCTTTCTTCCTTCTTGCAGGAGATGGCCAAGCTACGTGCTCACTTGGCCACAGACCAGGTCAATGTGGAGGTAGATGCCAACCGTGGTCCAGATCTGGGAGCCATATTGACCAGCCTTAGGTCGCAATACGAAGGCATTGTGCAGAAGAACAAGGACGATGTCGACGCTTGGTATAAGAAGAAGGTCAGTGGTTCTTCAGCCAGTGTTGACTCATCATTAATCAATCATCACTAACTGCGATACACTTGCACAACACAAAAATATGTATACGGCAGATGAGCTAATTTCATTCACCGTTGCATGCATTGCCAGCAAGCGCGATAACGTACTTCATCCGCATTGCGGCTGCTGTGGTGTTCCTACAGCTTGAGACCATGCAGAACGAGGTGCAGGAGGGCAGCGAGGCACTCCGCAATGCTCAGAACGAGCTGAATGAGAGGAGACGCTTCCTCCAAGTCCTCCAGGTGGACCTGGACAGCCTACGGAAACAAGTAAGGGCCTGCTAAGCCCAGAGCCAGCCCAAGGCTGTCCCAGAAGAACCCCACCCCCTATTTAATCTGTCCTAACCCAGTCCAAAAAACAACCCAATATCCCCCCACACCTGGCCTTGGATGCTTCCATGGACATGACTGTTGGTGGTTCTTGAAATACTTCATCAAACTGTTCTGGCATTTTGACCAACCCTCCACGTTTATTCGCATTCAACATTCACTTCTGTTAGTCGTCACAGGAAATAAATCACTCATTCACTTCTGTTTTATGGTGAAATTTAACTGACTATAATGATCTTTAATTGATCCGAGTGAAAGGAGACTGGATGCATAGTACGCCTAATGTCCAGGCACATTTAAACAGATAGAAACTTCTCAAGGTCATTTTGCCAGTAAACCTGTTGTAAAGTTTTTCCAGTAGTTTCCACAACTGTTAATGAGTACAAGTGCATTACTACAATGTTTACATTTGAATCACATTAGTTATTTGATAACTAAATTCCTCACTGGAATCCTGAGATACTCACAGCAACAGCAATATCTTAATTTTAGGACATTTTGTTTATTGTTTATACATTCTCTGCATTATGCACAGGTGTTTGATGCAGGCTTCTCTCTCTCCCTCTCTCTCTCTTTCACCCTTGTACTTTCTCCTTCACCCTCGTACTTTCTTCCTCCCTCTTTCTCTCACACCCTCCCTCTCTCTCTTTCACCCTCGTACTCTTCCTCTCTCTTTCACCGTCATACTCTCTCCCTTTCTCTCTCCCTTTCACCCTTGTACTTTCTCTTTCATCCTCGTACTCTTTCTCCATCTTTCTCTCACACCCTCTCTCTCTCTCACCCTCATACTCTCTCTCCCTCTCTCTCTTTCACCCTTGTACTTTCTCTTTCATCCTCGTACTCTCCTTCTTTCTCTCACACCCTCTCTCTCTCTCTTTCACCCTCATACTCTCTCTCCCTCTTTCTCTCCCTCTTTTTCTCAAACCCTCTCTCTTTCACCCTCATACTCTCTCTCCCTCTTTCTCTCCCTCTTTTTCTCAAACCCTCTCTCTTTCACCCTCGTACTCTCTTTCTCCCTCTTTCTCTTTCACCGTCGTACTCTCTCTCCCTCTCTCTTTCACCGTCGTACTCTCTCTCCCTCTCTCTTTCACCGTCGTACTCTCTCTCCCTCTCTCTTTCTCCCTCTCTCTCTTCCTCTTTTTCTCTCTCCCTCTCTCTCTCCCCCCCAGGTGGCAGCTTTAGAGGGTAACCTGGGCGAAGTGACCCACAAGAACGCCGTGGAGATGGAGCAGCTGCAGATGACCCTGTCGCAGCTGGAGGACACTCTGTCGCAACTGCGCCTCGATATGCAGAGCAACAAGACAGAGTACGAGCAACTGCTGCGCATCAAGCAGAACCTGGAAATGGAGATCGCCACCTACAGGAGGCTGCTGGAAGGAGAGGAAGTGTGAGTCCCGGCACCAATGTGGATGGCACCAGTCGTGACAAGCTGTAGTGGCTCACATTGGGTTCTGAAGGAAACCTTATGTAAAAAGCTGTGCAGATAACCTATAAAACAGTTCGGGGGTTTTGACCAACAATATTTATATTGATGTAAGCCAGGGTTCCCCAATTCCAGTCCTGGAGAGCCAGTCTGGATTTCCCTGCTCAAACACACCTGCTAAACCTTCTAATTAGCTGGTGAGCTGAATAAGGTGAGTTTCAGCAGGGAAATCTGTAAACTATGTTCCACACTGGCGCCCCAGGACGGGAATTGGGAAACCCTGTTGTAAGCCATTAAGCACATGTTCATAAATATAATCTTTCTCTTTTCTTTGTAGGGTTAAGGAAGTCCCTAAAAGTGAGTATTCTTCTTTTTATTAATGCAACTTTTTTTAGTCTTCCATGACTACATGACTTCCATTACATGCCACAGTAATATCAGCAGATTGCTTTGTAGAAATGGACCACATGAAATTCAAAACATCCTGAAGCATTAAGAGACAGAAATACCTGCGCCATCGCATATTGTCAGCTATTATTCTCATATATTTTTAAAGGAGTACTGCAAGATTTTTTTAGTCCTAAATTTATTCCAAAAATGTTTTACAAATAAAAATAATACAACTGAATAATAGCTGAAATGAAGACTGTTGTGTTCGCATGAACAGCCCATTGATCCAGGGCTGCTCTCCAACAACGTGTGCAGAGCAGCTATATATTTTCTTCAGACTCTGATTATCAGACTGCTGTGTACATTCCAGTGCAATTAATCGTTCAGCAAGCCAGCCTTTAACTTACCTATCTGTCATGGCCTTCTCTTGACTCACAGGTATGATGTCATTGTGTGAATAAAACAATAGTAAGCAGACACTCCCAGAGCAAATGAAACGCTACAAGTTGTACATTATATTGGCGCAGAGGGAGGATGAGACCCAAGGCAGCCTTGTCTTGTCTGCTCCAAGTTGCAAACCTCTAACCTTCAGAACAGTTAACCTATGACCTGCTACTTTAGTGGATTCTTGTCAAACCCCTCCTCCATTATGGAACAGACAATGGGTTTTGGCACAGAATTAATTATAGATTAATTAAAACTGTACACAAAGTACCCTCCCACAACAGAGTAGCCCTTAGCAACTGCATACAAATAAGTTGCTGGTTCCTTCTCTCCTCACTAAACAACTTCGTTTGTTCTCTAGAGCTAAAAAAAAAAAAAAACACTAAATCACAACCTTGAGAAATGCTTTTAGTTTTTAAGTGTGTGTGTTTGCAGGGGGCAGCAAGGCAAAATCAGGTGACAGTCCCAATTCAGTTTAATTCCCACCACTTGTATATTGTTTTGCCCTTTTTGTATGTGTGTCTGGGAGTAAATTGGACCAGAGCCATAGACAGATCCAGAGAGAATGCATGAGCAGTAGGAGTCCTGTTTTTTTTTCCTTCCCCATCATAGCCACCAAAATGCTGGTTTTTAAGTCTCTTGAATTCCCTACTTTTGTTTCCATTTGATCCCCGAAAAGGGAGAAGCTCAAATAAAACTCCGCCTGCTGCTTAAAGCCCTGAATCATGTTCTTTTCTTTCCCAAGCTAATGCATTGTTTTCCGAGATCCAGGCAGGAAGTAAAATGACGTTACAATCATGTAACATACCATTATCACACACGGGTGTGCTGCTTTCACAGAGAGAGCCTTCTGAGTCCTTTGGCACTGTGGCTGTTTTTGCAGCCCTAGCTACACATTCCAAGCACATGAGCACATTTATTTTCTCATGCTGTTCTGCAGAGCAACCGGAAGTGCGGACTAGGAAGATCGTCAAGGTGGTCACCCAGACGATGGTCAATGGCAAGGTGGTGGACGAGTCCAGCGAGGTCGAACATTTTGAAGAGAAGAAGAAATAAAACCATCATAATTGCTTTATTCCCAAACTTCACCTGAAGTGCCCAGTTTCTTCATAGTTCCACAGATTCTTCTGGAATACTCACACCAAAGTGTCGTTGAACCTGTAAGACTTCTGTGTAGCTCTTGTTTCAAATATTTATTTCATGGTAATGAAGTCAAAGGAATATTCCGGTTTCCATTACATGAATTTAATGAATGTAAAATAAAAATATTTCAGTCAGCCACTGTCTCCTGGAAATTTTCATCCACAGACATACCGGGCATAACACAAATTAAATAACACATTCCATCCTTCCATCTCCATAACGGCTCACCAGTACTGAGTCATGCACGACATAATGCTTTTTATCATCAATTATAAATTACCTTTGCTGACAAGTCAATATATTCTGACATTGTCTTTGTTTGATTGTAGTCATTTACGTTAGTAACTCAGCTGACATTTTCTTAAAAATACAGAGCCCATGTTCTTGGGACCTCAACCTTAGGTTAAAGTACATACTGTAAGTGTATCTTGTTAACCGCTACATAAGAAGAAAATCTCAACCTGGTAATATTTATGCAAGAATGAAAATGTTGAGGAAGAATTCATAGACCGATGAGGCAAAAAATGATTATTTTCTGTCTAATACAATGCAGTCAATCCTATCGGTGACATAGGCAGCCGCCTAGGGCACCAGCTTCTGAGGGGGGTGCCAATTTGCCCGCCAGTTTCGCTTTGCCTTGGATACAGGGCACTGGTCGTGACGCTCGCCTAGGGAGCCACACCAGTACTGCCGACAGAACGACTAGAACATGGACTGTACAACAGCTCTGAAGGTGTCCTTTGGTATCTGGCACAAAGACATTAGCAGCATATCCTGTAAGTCCTGTACGTTGTGAGGTGAAGCCATCGCAAATTTTATTGTTCTAGCACATCCCATAGATGCTTGATTGGATTGAGATCTTATCGCGTTTCGCAGCCTCCCCAATCACCACGTCTAAGCACTACTGAACCTGCATGGGAGGCCTGCAAACTCAGAACTCAAAGACAATTTCTAAATAGTTCTGTTCAGCCACCAGGCATCAGCATTAAATATCAGACGGAACTTTCCCACAACCATAGTTCTGCTTCTTCAATAGGGATTGCATTTTTCATTGCCCTTATATAAACACCCATTCCCACAAAGTGATTTACAGAACTCTGCAAAAATCGTAGGCAAAGAAAATGTTTAGAGTTATTTTTGTGTGTAGTAAGTAAACATTTGCTCAGGAAGAAGAACATATGCACCTTAACAGTGACAATAAAAAGTAAGAAGAATTTATTTGGTTCTCCATTACTGGCATGTCTTTGTTTGGCTAGATAAACACCCGTTTAGTCAACCAATCCTCTCCTCAGGGACGCCTCAAGCATTCCGCGTATTCATTAAATTTCACCACCAGCTCACCACCAGCTCAATTAATTAATTAACTTTAAATTAGCTAGTTAAATAACTAAATGAGGTACTAATTAGCTGGACAAGGTGGAGGTGCTGGAGTCAAAAATCGCATGGCCGTTTTGGGCAGTTGCTACAAATACTCTGGTGGATTTAGGAGAGGTTTTGAAATGGCTAAGCTGACAGGCACAACATAATAGTTTCACACCAACAGGATTTAAACATTTAAACATTTTCTTTGCCTAAGACTTTCGTACAGTACTGTACGTACATACCATAAACAGGACTGCAACAATTTGTTTACATTCTTAGACAGACAACTCTGCATTGGCATTTAATTACTGAACATTAGGCTTTTTTATCTTGAACATAAAAACATTGTTTAGTTATGCTCAGGCTACACAGCCTTCAAGCTGTTGACAGTCTTTCTGCTTAAAAAGGCTTGTTGATACACAGTCTAACACTAGGCCTACAGTAGTTTCGGACTGTAGGTATACTTTCAACTGCAATTTTCTCAATTGCTGGATTATGCCCTCGTTCACTCATGTAACATTTAATAACCCTAATGAAGTCATTGTTTTGCTCTGTGACATAGAATTGTCAGCTCTTGCACAAGATAGACAGTTTCAGCTAGAGACACTGAGACTGTAGTGCACTATAATGCGTTCAGATTACTGGGGGAGAAATTTGACAGTAACCTACTGTGTTTACACAATAGAAGCTATGGGCTCAGATAAGCCCTGTTAAATCATTCATACATCCCTAATGTAGTTTCATCCAATTAAATCCATGTTCTCATGAGTGAATTTATGACATAATACACAACATTTACAGATGCAGCTAAATGATCAAAATTGCTTTCTGATTATATACTTTTTTAGGTCTTAACCTTGGCTTCTCCCGAGATGTGGCATGATGCCGGACACTGGACACTTTGGACAAATGTTTCTGGGAGAAAAAGAAAGTTAATGCAATTCTGTAGTTCCGGGAACTGGAGGTGCATTGTATTTAGCAAAAGCAACCTTAAGCATTAGTCTAAATCAATCATGCATTATGAGATTTATTTGTTAAAATAAAGGTGGAAAAAGCCTGAATGACCTCCGACAGCAGAAACACTACAAGATGGTGCATTTGCTTGCATTTTATACATGATTTATTATTTTAAAAAAAAAGAAGTTTCCAGGGATTAAAGTGAAAGGCAAGGAGACTAGCAAAGACATCAATGGTCTGTGTATCACAGAGGTACAAGAATTTTCAGTTCCGATCTGCCTTTGCTAAAATCATATAGAGTGTCTTTGATGGATAGCCAGAATGGATTTATGCAACAAAAACTGCTGACGGAAACCAGGCTTATCGTTTACTCGGAGTTTCAAGTTCAATAAAATTCCAAATAAAAGACTGACAATTAAATTAAAGGTGGCAGGAATCCAAGGTAACCTGCACAGATGGATAGAGTACTGGGAAACAGACAAGAACGAACATGTCTATTGAGAGGTAACATTTCCAGCTGGGCCAGCAGAATCAGAAGAGGACCACAGCTTTGAGCTGGGTCCATTATTGGTCCATAATCTTTTAAAAGTACATTTTCCAAAATATTTAGAAAATGGTTAAATTTACAAACAACAGATACGGAAGAGGCAGCAAAAGTTTCACGAAAAAACACGCGAAAAGCTAAGGAATGGGGTTACATCAGAATTACTGGATGGGTAAACTGGAAATGTGAATGGCAGTAACTGTGTTTTTACGTGAATCCTCCGGGTCCTAGTTGTGACACGCAACTCTGAAACTACACCGATTCATTTATTGCACATTGTACTTACATGCCGATTTGCAGAACCTTTCGGTCCGTGTGCTTTTGCGATCATTCGTTATTCTATTTCCAGAAGTAAAATGAGAATCAAAAAAGAAGTCATTTTGTTGCTTTTTCATTATATGAATAAAAGAAAAATGGAGATACAGCTTTATTTTCCTAT
>JAODLD010000124.1:16954210-16970916 GCA_026781065.1 Mormyrops boulengeri
GGAAAGGCAGGCTGGAGAACATACCTGAGATGGCGTCTGTTCCACAGAGCCCATGTGACATACAGGTGACTTACAGACAGTGACCAGGTCACTTGAAAGGCAGTCTGGAGAACGTGCTTCAGACGTCTTCTGTTCCACAGAGCCCATGTGACATACAGGTGACTTACAGAAAGTGACCAGGTCACTGGAAAGGCAGGCTGGAGAACATACCTGAGATGGCGTCTGTTCCACAGAGCCCATGTGACATACAGGTGACTTACAGAAAGTGACCAGGCAGAGAACAAAAAATGATGACACACAAGGAACTTAGGGGCTGGTTTTTAACCACTATTTTGTAAAGATACGGAATCTGCTTGTGCCATCAGCCATTCATCAGTACTATTTTTTTGCAAAGTCAAAGGGTATATCCATCCATCCATCCTCAAATCTCACTACAAGGTTGCAATGGAAGGTGCACCGGAGTCTTGCTTTAGCAGCATTACCAATAGCAAACATGGTTAAAACTTCTACAATATAGAACAATAGAAAATATGAAATTGTTTGCTGCAGTAGTGATGGGCATATTTCAAGGCCTGTCCATCCATCATCACACTCATTTTCCTGGTGAGGACTGCCATGCTTTGATACTACACACTTTGCCCTTCAGACTTCTGTGACGAACTTCAGGATAGGCATGATCAGTTGCAATT
The DNA here is from genome assembly GCA_026781065.1 of Mormyrops boulengeri. Taxonomy (NCBI): domain Eukaryota; kingdom Metazoa; phylum Chordata; class Actinopteri; order Osteoglossiformes; family Mormyridae; genus Mormyrops; species Mormyrops boulengeri. The sequence goes on from JAODLD010000124.1 coordinate 16,954,900, forward strand.
TCTCATTTGGCCCCTTGGGGGCGCTGGAGGCATACTCCATCCATCCATCTTCCAACCACTTATCCAGTAAAGGGTTGTGGGGGTGAAATATTTTGATGTGGATATGTAAGGCTTAAATCTTTATATTAATCAGTGTATATATACTTAGCAGCCCATTATGTTAACACTCCTTGTTATTTTGTGTTTTGTTTTTATGGGGCATGAATAATGGAGATTATTCGACTATCTTCTCAGATGGGTAGTGGTCCAAGGCCTTCTGACAGAGATGTTTCTTCACTATTTGAATCACCTGCCCCTGGATTCGGGGCTTACTGAAAGCCTTGCGGGTTGCTGAATTCAGCTTGAGGCCTCTTGTATTCTCTCACTGTTCCCTCCAAGTTAGTAGCTGTCAGACCGTGTCACTGTTCCGCTGGTGTCCCACTTACTCCGCAGCGTTTGTCTCTGGATGCTCTCATTGGTTCCTTCATATTTTGGTTCTTGCCATGTTTCGTAGTTTTTAGAAATGATCTGAAATATATTGTACATGTTTGTATAAAATGGAAGCCCCACGTTGTTCTTAAACTGATGAAAGCAGAAGGGCGGCATGGTGGCGTGGTGGCGTAGTGGTTGATACTGTCGCCTCACACCTCTGCAACCAGGGTTCGAGTCCCCACCGGGGTTGGGTTTGCATGTTCTCCCATGTTGTCATGAGGTCCCCTCTGGGTACTCCGATTTCCCCTCACAGTCCAAAAACATACTGAAGTTACCAAATTGTGTGTGTGTGTGTGTGTGTGTGAGTGAGAGACACACCTGTGATGAGCTGGTGCCCCTTCCTGGGTTCTCCCCTGCCTTGCACCAATAGGTTCTGGACCCCCCTGTGACCCTGAATAGGACATGTGGTTCCAGGACATGGATGAGGGGAATGGGGTAGATTGTGGAATTGGAAGGTCACTATTTCAGCATCAGCAGAGTGATGTCATAACTGGGCCCCTGAGTGTGGCCCTCAGCCCTAGATACTCCAGGGACTGTCTTACCCTGCTAGTCAGGTTAAATGTCAGTTATGGTTTTTGGATTGTGAGTCAGTGGGTAGCACTGTTGCCTTACCTCTAAGGCTGAGGGTTCAATCACCACCTCGTTCTCTGTGCGCAGAAATGGAACGCCCCCCCTGTTTCATGCCTATTTCTTCCGGGTATTTTGGCTTAAGCCCATAAACTACATGCAGTTAAGTTAATTGATGTCTCTAAATTGCCTGTAAATTGTGTCAGTGTGTGAGTGTTTATGCCCTGTGATGGACTGGCATCCCATAAGTAGTCTGAAGCCGGAATGGATGACTTCTAAATTAGACATACACTGAGAGATAACATTATTAGTTATGCCTGCCTGCCAAATCAAATGGCCTCCAGACGGCCAATCACGTGGCTGCAACTGAATACAAACAGCATGCAGACAGGGTCATGAAGTTCACTTACTGTTTGACGAAGCATTGGGATGGCTATGATGGCTGGTCGTATTAATTTTGAATGTGGTGTGATATGCGATGTTTCTGGCATCTGCCCGCGTTCTGACATGTTCACAGTGTACGGTGTCTAAAGTTTACCGAGAATGGGGTGATGGCATTTCTTGTTAGTGAGGGAGGTCAGAAGAGACTGGACAGGCTCGTTAAAGGTAACAGGGGGGCCACAAGTGCAAGAAAAAAGAAGCTCATAACAAGGCGTGCCATGGTGTGCAGAAAGATTTCTCTGAATACAAAACTCATCTACTGTTGAAGTGATTCTGGAATCTCCTTTTGGCAAACAGTCCTAGCTGGGTGTAGCCAGTACAATGTCCACTGAGTGTGTAAAAGCACAGAAATATAAGACAGTTGTAAATTACTGTTGCAGTAATTACAGTATTTTGTGTATATTAAACACTTTTACATAGCAATGCTGTAGGTCATATTTATGAGTGTTGTTGGGTTATATTGGTTTCTATTTTGCATTTGTTTACTTCTGTTAAAAACATAATGTGGTATCACTTAATCATGCACACTTCTCCGGCAGCATTCTTCAGTTCTGGCTGAGTAGAGCTTTGTGCTCCACTCACGAAGACGCTGAGTATGTGAGACAGATGCCTACAACCGTGCAACTCCCACACTAACGGTTTATCAGCTTCAGTGTTTGGCCAGGGAACGTGACTGCCTTGTATTTCCACAAAGGTTCGCGTGCCGCTTTGAGATGTAACGGGGTGGGAAGTGCAAGCGAAATCTAAGTAAGCCTATGAAATACTAAAGACTAACAAATGCTAAAGATATGTGTCTACAGACAAAATGTATTTACAACCTGGGCATTTATTAGTTCTCTCTAGTTACTGAAATGGAAATGGGTGACATCACAAAGTACTATCAGTCATATTAGTGTCTTTTATTGACATATGTATCTGGTTTAATATCAGTGTGTAACTGGTATCTAAGCTAAACACACAGGAGAGAAAGACCTGCCTAATTGTCCAGCAACTGGACTGCAGGAAGAAACTGGAATATATAGAGGAAACTCACACAATATGCGGAAAACATGCAAACATCTACATAAGCAGTTGTGGAGGAAGAGTATTATCTAATAAGTTACTGTGCCACCTACATTTTAGCCAACTAAGAATCAATTTGAAAGGGAAGTTAAACCCCTGTGTCCTGTTTGATTCTAGAAGTTAAATCCCTTTAATTCCACATACCTACCCTGCGATGGGCCGTCTCCCGCTTCTGCTCATTTCCTTTATTCCCTGCCTTGTTGTTTTTGGGATAGGTTATGGACCCCCACAACCCTGCATAGGACAAACAGGTACAGAAAATGGATGGATGGATGGATGGATGGATGGATGGTTATCCCACATGCTGGGTCTCAGCATCCCACAAGAGGCGAACACACGAGTGTTGGGTTTACTTGCCGTGTTAATGATTCAGTGATTACTACAGGCTATGTGCTCTGTTGTCTGCCGGATCAAGGATTGACGAAAAGGTAATATGATGGGATAAGAGAAGTGGATATGGAGGTTGGCTGGGCCCGTTCCCCAAAAATCTGTGTGTCAGTGAGTACGGATACATTAGAAATGCCTTGGCTGGCATGCCTGAGATGGCTTCCTCCTTCCTCGCTGCCTGCTCCAGAAATGTCACCCTTACTCAGCTCAGCACAGGGTATGTCCACTGAGCCCTTACAGGGCTGCTCTTTAGAAGGGCTTTGGAAGGAACTGCCGGTTCAGAATTTGTGTTGGCTGCTGTAACGGACCATAATGTACTAATCATCAGCATTACGTCACTTTAAAGATCTTTCATTGGAGCCAAGGCATAATATTTGGGAGTATTATTTGTACCATTACAATAGCATAATGTTAAGCACTATCGGGGTGGTGTGTGGCTCTGTGGGTTATGACTCGGTACCAGTGATCGGAAGGTTGTTGGTTCAAATCCCGTGATTGAGAGAGGGAATTCGCAACTGGGTCGAAAACCCCATTTGCTCCCTGGACTGACTGACCGAGCTTTTGCAGATGTATGTCAGCTTGGAGAAAAGTCTGGTACATTAACGTATCGTTATATTGATTTTAAGGGTCGTAATGTTTTCTGTGACACTGAAATTACGTCACAGTAATGTGAACAATTATTAAAAATCAAATTATTTTTTTTGATGCCTACCTCAACAGCATGAAATTCAAATGTATGGAAGTTTGCTATCACAGGGACACTTAAAGGATGATTGAGAGTAAAATGACAAATACGACTCTTGGATGATTGAAGAGTCACTGTTTAGATCTAGAATCTCACCAGTAATCCTACCATGAGTTGAGACATGAGTTTTCATCTAAAAAATCGTTTCCTGTACATGAAAAGGGGCACAGCTTCCAGTTTCTACACCTGCCATCCATAACCGATCGCAAAAGGATGGAGCCTCCAGCAGAGTACTTCGTAAGTAGGTCAGCACACTCACCTCAGTCGTGTGTTGTGTTTTTGAGTGTATGACAGAGCATGTCTTCATTGTGAATGAGGAAATGTGGCAAAGTAGGGAAGCTGGCCATCACTTGTCTTCTGGACATTTCCATGTTCTAGCCATTGAGGGCAAGTTCACGCATTGTTGTAGCTCATATTTAATGAATCTACCTACAAAATTGTCTTGTATTTGACACATCGCATGGGCAGTTTTCTCCAGTGCTAGGGAGAAGTTCAACATGAATTCCTGAAATCAGTTATGACTGCTTTTGCATGCTGTGTGATTGATTATTATTGAACGACTGGCATTATTTGTTAAAAATCAGTTTTAACTGTTACTGAATATATCCTGGGGAGGTTTCGGGGCTGTCTGCATAGCCCTGAGGCCATACAACTCCGCAGCTGCGGCTTTGATTCACAGCATCTGCCCGATGTGTACAGTTCTGCAACGTCTCCCCGTTTCTGCACGGCTTTGCTATCACACGAAAAAGACATGTGGTTTAAGTGGATTAGACTGTGTGTTTGGATGAGTGCCCGGTGAAGGACTGTCCCAGGCTCACCATAACCCTACAATACATAAGCAGCTATTGAAAACTGATAGATTAATATATTTTTCTGTAATTTCCATCACCCCTGTTGTGGAAATGAATACATTTTGAGCAATGTGAACTTAAAGCAATGTTAGGAAGCATACATTGATGTGCGGACATTGGGTTACGTCAGGGAATTTATGCCATAAGATGGGTGACCCACAGTCTAGGGATGACTGAGGAAGTCAGCTTGTAAGTAAGTCCAGAACATGCGTGCTTTGCTCCTGCAGGATGGAAAGTTCCAGCTTCCTCTTGCAGTCCAAAGACACACAGTTATTTGAATTGCTGGGTGTGAGTTTCCCACAGTGTGTGTCCACACCCTGCGATGGACTTGCATCCCATCTAGGTTCCCTTGCCTTGTGCACTGTCCCACCTGGGATAGGCTGAGGTCCCCAGTGACTCTGTCCTGGGTAAGCGGTTCATAATTGAATAGATGGCGGAAAAAAACCGGATAAGATAATGGATAACACCTACTCCTCTATAAGCATGCAAAATAGCAGTTTGCTTTGTTACACAAACAACACAGGTGTCAAATGACTGGGCAGGAAGCATGTGTTTAGCTTAGGTACAATTCCAACACACTTAAAGATAATCTGATACGCAACCTTAATACAAAGGCAGTGAGCCTGTGAACCTGTACTGGATAAGAGGTTAGAAGATGGATAGATGTTTATATAGATGTGGCCATAACAGTCAAATCATGAAAGACATCATAATAAAAATGATTTTCTGATCAAATGATTTTTGTGGATAAAATGTGTCAAAACAACTCACAAGTTTTCATTTGTAAATAACAGGGTGTTGAGCTTGAAGTGGGGCAGATTTGCTTTGTGTCAATGCTTCTGTACTTGGAAGACACAAAAAGCAGTGTTCTGGTTTGATGGTATATAACTGGGCACTTTATATGTCCTTCAAAAACAACAATTTTGTTGTGGGGGGAAAAAAAGTCTTATGAAATTGGAAAAAAAATCAATGCAAAATGGTTTTTAGCAAGCTGATCTCATGCTGACCATGCTACATAACAACGTGGAGTGCATCTATTCATCCATCCATTGTGCAATCACAGGTACTGAGCAGGGGAAGGCTGGAACTCATCCGAAGCAGCACATGGCACAAGGCTGGGGAACATCCTGGATGCGAGGCCAGTCCACTACAGGACACACACACTCATGCATTATAGGCAATGTTAGAGGTGCTAGGAGGAAGCCGATGGTGTGGGGCAAAAATGCTGTCCAATGAGCCCCCATGCCAGCCTGGCATGCGATTTAACTTTAGGAGAAATTTGCACTTGCAGAACCTGTTAGTTTAAGTGGCTTCTTCTTTACCATAAAACAAATCCCGAAAGCTTGCATGTTATTACTTCTCAATGTTAGGCTGGCATCAGCGACTTATTAACGGAACAGAACTTATTAATGTCCAGAAGTTAATTATGACTTTAGGGTTGAGGATGTGTATAGCAGATTTTAATCATACATTTCCAAGAAATAATGTACAGAATCCCAGTTTAGCAATGTATCATATAACACACCCATCTAACTTAGATTGGTAGAATATGCTCTCCTGCTCAGAGCCTTTTAGTCAAGAGATGCACCCGTCTAGAGATAGACAATCAAAAGGAAAACTTATGCTGGCAATTTGCTTAATTTTTTTGTCAGTATTGGCAACCGGTATTGAATTGACTGTGAGATCTTTGCATTTTTAAAAACACATGCCCGAATATAAAAGATGCCTATCCCAGATGTCAGTCATGGTTAAGGAATAAGAAACGCGCCAGAGGGCCTGCAGGTAATTATCAGAAAACCGTTAAAATACTACAGTAGTTCAACTGAACTGCCATAGAAATAAAATAAACATTTTTTTACGTTACATTTCAAAATACTGTACGGGACACCGTTGAGTTGGAGTCCAACACAGTATTCCTTTGAAACTTCCATTACAGAAAGGCTCTGAAATCCAAATTCGCAGTGCACACTGCACCCGTTATAATGGCATCCTTGTCTCTTTAAAAAGATGCAGCCTACGCCTCAAAAAGCGGCTTGTTCCGGCTTTGCCCCTTTACATCTTTATCCTTGCCCACCCGGTGAAAATAGTACCGCGTAAACAGGGGCTCGGCGCGGCGAGCGGGACGCCGCGATTTAAACGGCCCCGTCGATCCCGCGGTGCCGGCGTCCAGGCGCGTCGCCGCTGCCGCCGCGGCGGTTTGCGCACATCTGGCCCCGGCGCGCAGCGAGCGCGCGGTGCCGGCGGAGGGATACGAGGCGCGAGCCTCTCCAGCTGTCAATCGGAGGGAGCGAAACTGAGCGGAGATGTCGCGTCGTCGCCGAGCCGCGACTAAAACCAGAACGATATGCGCGTTAAAATTACTGTCGTGACAGGGTATATATCGTGTCATGACACGTAGCCCCGTGAAAAGAACCGCGGCTTTTTGTCGCTTCTGTGAAGTTGTTCTTCATTTTTGAAAAAGTATATTCACCATTTCCTCTCCTAGTCGAGAAAAGCGATGGATATTACTCTCTTACCGTAGTGCCTGAGGTAAGTGACTTGACAGCCGTGACTTTAGTCGCTGGTTTCCAGCAACGTCGCATGCTCCTAGATGCACGCCTCTGACTGACACTGATTATATAACATAAGCAGAGGCACCGGCGGATCGATAAGAGCTAGGGGCAGCTGTCAGATGCGCCCTGAGCACCTCCAGCCCGAGAGAGTATGTATAGTAACACCCCAGCAAGTGCGGAGTTCCTTCTGCAGAGGGTCCGCGACCAGAAACGGGCTCTCAGATACGACGGGGCGATAGAAATTTCGCGAAAACGTCGCCTCTTTGGCACGCTGGAAAGTCGGGGCACTTTTTGGCGCGGCGGGGGGAGACATTCCTCCCGAGACGTTGCCAGCGCCAGGCAGCTTTGCGTAGCCCGGAGCCTCTGGGCGAAGCCGACGTTTTGAGCGCCGTAACCGCTGTAGTGGCGCTCTTTGCTACAGAGGCACCCGAACCTCCCCCATAAGGCTTCCCTGAAGGGAAGTTCCCGTTTAAAAAACGTTTCTACGGCCCCCTTCAGTACTGCAGTACACGCACACGGCCCTGCACGGTGCAAAGTGCACCTTAAACGTTAAATAAAACACCTGCTAATTAGGCCAAGCAAATCCGATTCGGCGTCTAATAGGTTAATTATCCATATTAACGTCAACTTACACGGTTACTATAATATTTTTGTTTCACTTTCGCTTGCATTTATAAGGCGCGCCACGAGATTGTTCGGAGTTTATTTGTATGGACCGCTTAAGTTGCCTGTAACAAGTTATTAATAATGTAACAAAACATTTACGTTATACAAATCTCTGCATTCAAAGAAACTTTGATATTCTTTGATTAGCCCGAAGACTTGCAACATATACAACTTTCTCCTTGGTCTTAAATATGCATTATATTATTTACATTTGATGTATTTTTAAATTACTGTAAATGAAATATGTCTAAGCGTATGCATGGGCCAAATATGTAAGTAAATCTAGGAATGTTGCCATTTTCTAAGATTATTTTTTTTACTCCAGATTCTTTTAAAAGGCTTTAATTCGTTCAGTTATCTAGCATGTCTTGGTATCCTCTTCTCTGAATTGTATGCTTGCTACAACAGTACAGTAAATATAAAACCAAAATACAAATTGGGATATAGTGTGAACAGTATTATAGTCATTACATATTTGTGGGATGAATACACATTTTTAACTAACCTTTTCCTCCACTATTCCACAGCTCTTTATATTTTTATATTGTGCTACTTTTGTAGGGTTTTAGAGAAGGTTTGTAGTTGTAGTAATTGCAGTCATGTAGGTTGTGGTTCTGTGTTATTTATACGTAGAACAATAATTACTTTATTCAAAGTTATAAGGATACTTAGTCCTTTCACTGATAACAGAAATACATTAGATTACATTAGGCCAGTGCTAATTGAGCCTGCTGGTGGAATACAGAATGAATCCTCTTTGAAATCTATATGCCAGATCACATGCTCCCACACTTAGTGACTATTTTACAGCAATAATTTTTTCCCCTGCCAAATGCTTTGTGTATATATGCATATAACTGGTAGGCTGTGTTATAAGTTATTTGGAAGTCCTAATTATAGAAACATAATTTTGGTCGTGCTTCCACTTGTGAGTGAACCTGGATTAATAATCCTTTGCCGATCCCATAATGCTATAAATCACATATACTGTCGCTGTTATGTGTACTGTTCGGTTTTTCCTCATGAGTTTTGAGCCAACAGGTACATGTGCCATCTTTGTTTTTATCATACAGGGCGGGGGGTACTTTTGCGTGTCGGACCATATGTTCAGCAGCTCACCTGGGGTTCACTGTGATCTCTGAACTTCCCAGGAGAAGGTGCCAGGGAGTGCAAGGGCTTTGAGTCTTACCTGGCATCCCTGCTCTGTGCCCCAAGTAGATGGGTGATGCCCTTGGGTCCACCGTGGCATTGCCAGGTCATGTGTGCAGGTAGCCTTGAGATCTTGTGGTAGCAACCCATTTTTTGTTTTTCACAGTTCACATCTTGCTGCCATTGTTAGTGAGGATGCGCTGTTCCCTCAGTATCAAAGGAGTTGGACTGCATCGCATCCTTCAACATTACCAGTATCTAAGTTTGTTGCTTGGTTTTTCTGCAAAATTGAAACTGAAAAATAGGGTTAATCAGAGCTCATGCATTGGGTTTCCTTAACGGTAAATAGTGTTAATATAGTTTTTATGACCTTTAGCCAGCTCTCAGTTGTTTGGTCATTACCTTTAAAGCACGTGAATGAAAAAAAGTTACAGTGGTATAATTTTGGATAATTATGATTAAGTAACATGTGACTATGAGAATTGTAGTATAGTATTTGCACCTGTGAAGTTGCCCTTTGAGAATTTTTTTTCTGAGTGTGGGACTATTTCAGAAGCACAGCTACGCTTGTCATATGAGGGTGAATAAAGCTTCCTGTTTTTTTTTTTTTGTTAACTGTAGATTTTGTTTTCACTCTTCATTGCCCTAATCTTAGGGGTTTGTGTCTAAAGGTCTTGTGGGCCCCTCTACCTTATAATAAATTTGATTTTATTGCCGTTTCACTTGACCTGACATAATCCTGAGCTACTTGCACAGTGTTTCTCACTTTAATTTTGTTGTTCCCTTGAAAGAATATTATTTGTGATTGCTTACCAGAGGGTGCCTAACATAAACGCAAGGGGCTGGTTGGTTTAATGAGGCAGTTTAGTACCCTTGTACAAACACGGGAGCAGAGGCTATGGGAATGTGTTGCCTGTTTGTGTACCAGCTTCGTATCACATTACCCTCCTGAGAGGCGTCACAACAAGTTTGTGGGCTAAATGTCGACAGCATGCGTGGTCGCATACATATAGGAATTGGCCTGTTTTGGGATTTTTTTTAAAGACTGTAAACGGTTCTTAAATATGAGTGTCTTTCTGGAACCATTTCCATGTTCTATTTAGTATATGTGTGTAGAGTTTTATGCGCTTTTATAGATGTATGTACAAATCGGTACATGCTTTTTTTCACACCTAGCAGAGGTCAGATAACAGGAAATGGCAGGTGGTCATCCATGTGAATGTGAATCACACTCACACTGCGTTATTTACAGCACGACTGTGTCCTATATACCAACTTCCTCACAGAGCCCGCCCTTCCGCCACAGAACGTTTCCCTCCACGCACGTTTCGTCACTGGCACCCTCTGTGTTTAAAGCAGCTGGCACCTTAAACGTGAGGCGCTTTTTTGCTCGGTACTCCGGAGTGAGATCATGACTGACGGGATGAGCGTGGACCTGCCTGGGACTCGCAGGCCGTGTTGGAGTGCCCGGGCTGTTCGGCACGGTATGTCCATTGGCTTTTCCCACAGGATCTGCTTTTCTCATGCCTTTCATACATGCTGCTGTAATATCGACCGGAGTTGTTTAACCATTTGCTGTAGTGACACCCTGCACAACAGGGATGATTAATTTGTGTGACAAGCGAATCAATTTTCATGTTGTTATCAAATGATATTAAGTAATCCTGAGTTAGAGAAGTAGAATTGAAGGTGGTTGGTAAAATGTGCAGTGTGCAATATCTTCCTGGTTCAATGTGTTCCTATTCAGTGTAAACATATAAGGTTGGTTTTCTTTTTCAGCTTACATCCGTCTGTTTTTCAGTACATCTTTGTGGATCTTTTTCAATTTGTCCAGTGAAACTGAAGCTGTGCTCATGTATGTAGCTTGCGGTTTCCATTGCGTGTAGTGGCCTGTCATTACATAGGTTTTATTACTATTTTCCTGTATATTTTAATGAATTCATGGAACGTGAAGTGAGGTTTATTGGTTTAAATGATTCTTTATAAAACAATGTGCCCAATGCAGTTTCATTTGTATAGAAGCAAGACAGATGGGAAAGGCTTAAACATCCTATCTTGGAATGTGAGCTGTGGTTATTGATCTCATTATTATCTGAGGGAGTACATTTGTCTTGGTAATACTTCATTATAAAAAGAAGGTGATTAATAAATTTCTATAACACCACACAGGTAACACAGTGTAAGGAGTGTATTAATATAATATCAGCATGCAGATAGCATCGTGTAAGAAGTGCGTTAATAGAGTGACATGATGCAGTTAACACAGTGTAAGGAGTGTGTTAATATAATAACAGAATGCAGATAGCATGGTGTAAGAAGTGTGTTAATAGAGTAACATTCTGCAGTTAACACAGTGTAAACAGTGGTTTAATAGAATAACAGCATGCACATAGCACAGTGTAAGGAGTGTTATTAGAGTAACAGCAAACAGGTAGTTTAGGACCCTGCCTATGTCGCACACACCGTTCCTGTCAGTCCTCTCCTCAACCCTCACCATCTTCGGTTCCCCTGACTATTTATAGTGGCTGAAAGCTTCACATGTAAATCAAAGTGACGTGCAGTGTGTAAAACGGCCTGTTCTGAGACGGAAGCTGTCCCTAACCCCACATGGTTCACAGGGAGCAGTCAAGGGCGGGCCTGGATGTTTATGTGAGAGTGTCTGTTAGTGTGTGGGGTGGGCTTGGGTTTGCCCAGGAGTCTGCATTATGTGCTGTGCACTGCATGCACTGAGACCCTCACATTTTCCCAGAAAGGAAAATCACTATGGATACCTTCATTGTTGAGATAACTACAATCGTAGCATAATCCATGTGCCTAAACTAAATGAGTCATAAACCAAGCTCCCTAGACCCAGTTATACAGTGAGAGTTGAGAGGTGCGGGTGTATAGAACGGGGCCCCGTGTACCTGCTCTGTGGCACGTTTGGGAAGGCTGGCCTGTGATCTTGGCCTGTCTGCAGGTGTGAAGGGCAAAGCAGGGGTGAATTCAGGGAGCATGACGCCAGCTAAGGCTTCACGCGGTTAGAGAAAGCCGAGCCTCGCAGGAAGCAGCTCAGCACCGGATACCTTGTGACTGGGGGTGTGATGGGGGGACTGGGTCTGCTCCGCATGCTGCCTCATGTGGTCGTGTTTTGGGGAAACCCGGTATCTGTTACTTGTTAAGTTGCGGGGATATAATGCAGTATGTAAAGCAACGAAAATAGACGAAACACACGGCAGGTGCTATAGCAGGCAGCTGCTGCTGAAACACTGTAAGGAAACGCAGTGGGGCACGTGTGTGGGGTGCTAAATGCGTTCCAGCCTATTAATGGAGGTCTCCTCTCTGGCTTCTCCCCCAACCCTCAGCTGTCTGTGAGCCATCCGGGTGTGGCGGCATGCGATCCCCTTGAGCAAGCTCCCCCCCCACCAGCAGGTGACAGGATGCCGGTGCAGGCGGCTCAGTGGACCGAGTTCCTCTCTTGCCCCATCTGCTACAATGAGTTTGATGGGAGTGGCCACAAGCCCATCAGCCTAGGCTGCTCCCACACCGTCTGCAAAACCTGCCTGCACAAGCTGCACCGCAAGGCCTGTCCCTTCGATCAGACGGCCATTAGCACGGACATTGACCTGCTCCCTGTCAACGGCGCCCTGCTGCAGCTGGTTGGAGCTCAGGTAAGTGTGAAAGGTTGGTCACGTGATCAGCACCGGACCAATAGCGGTGATTCGGCCTTGATATATGCAAATATATGCGAATGATTATTACAGTACACAGGGACACCGGTTTATGGTCGCAGTTGCTGAGCAGTCGCTCTAGTGCCTCAGAAGTGTACTTTATTAGTCTGTTTATGTTTTAATCTGATTATTTTATGGTGTTCTAAGTTAGTTACTCAAGGCCATGGCGGCCATTGTATTTTCACACAGGTGCCAGACCGCCAGCCCGTGTCGCTGAGCAGTGTGAGCGAGAACAAACACTATGAGGCATGCCGCCAGTGCGTGGAGGAGCTGGCGCTCTACCTGAAGCCCCTCAGTGGAGGGAAAGGTATGGCGGCGCCCCCTTCTGGCCAGAAAGTTGGCCTCACAGGCAGGGGTGGGGAGGTACTCCCAGCCCTCTGTTGTTTTATGGTCTGTCGCGGTTCGAAGCGGAAAAGCATGAGAAAAACAGCGTGATGCACGGAGCTGCCCCGACTATGTGTGAATCTGCCTGCCTGCCAGCTTCTTGTCGTGATTTGAAGCGCAGGTTATTGATTTATGGCCTGTTACAGAAAAACAATGCAATGTGCAGCATGACGCTGTCTCAGCATTCGAACACTGCATCCATTGTTTAAACCCCCCCATAATCCACCATGCAGTTTTATGGGGAGAGGGAGAGGCAGGCCACAAAGCAGGGGACACCCTGGACAGGACACCAGTTTGTCGCAGAATATTCCAGCATGCTTACACGTTGCAGGCAGACATCTCTCTGTTTTTTGGTGTTTTTAGAGGAGAGTGGCTCCTTGGCACTAGCTGATGTGACTGCTGCCCTCTCCCTAATGGCTTCCCCGCCCGGCCCAGGTGTGGCGACCCTGAGCCAGAGCACGCTCAGCCGGCCCATGCAGCGCAAGCTGGTCATGCTGGTGAACTGCCAGCTGGTGGAGGAGGAGGGCCGCGTGCGGGCCGTGCGGGCGGGCCGCTCCCTGGGTGAGCGCACTGTCACCGAGCTCATCCTGCAGCACCAGAACCCCCAGCAGCTGTCCGCCAACCTGTGGGCGGCGGTACGGGCGCGCGGCTGCCAGTTCCTGGGGCCCGGTGAGTCCCGCCTACCCCTTCTCTGTTGTTGTTTTCCTTTTGTCTGCTCGGTCGGAGTGACTGAACATACGTGTGTGTGAGGCAGGTGGAAGAGAGCCGACGTGGGCTGTCTGTGTGTGGTGCATGTGCGTGTGTGTCCATGCACCGCCGAGTGGCGGCTTGCCAGCTCACTCCCACGCCACCCACTGGTTGCCGCAGATTTCTGTCATAGAATAATTGGTCGGCGAGCTTGCATTTTGGCATATCTCACCAAACCCACCCTCTTAGCCCACTGACCTCAGCAGGCAGCTGGTTCTGTCCCGGACAGGCAGGTGACCTCAGTCCCGCATTGACGTCATTGGCAGAGTTGTTCAGCGCTGAAGGCTCTGAGAATGTTAGAAGCTACAGGTGACAGGAAGCGATGCAGCCAGTCTCAGTTTCCATCTATATTTAACGAAGATTCGCTGCCAGATTTACCAGTGGCTCATATGAATGAATCTCGTGTGTGTACTGTGGTACCGGGCTGTTTATTCCACCTTCCTCTGCTTTGAACTGGATAAAGTCAGTGTATGTATCTGTGCTGGTTGCCATAGTTACCGTTCCGAGTATGTATGTCCCGTGTCTGCATCAGCTATGCAGGAGGACGCCCTGAAGCTGGTGCTGCTGGCTCTGGAAGACGGCTCGGCCCTGTCCAGGAAGGTGCTGGTCCTGTTCGTGGTTCAGAAGCTTGGGGCCCGTTTCCCTCAAGCCTCCAAAACCAGCATCGGCCATGTGGTCCAGCTGCTGTATCGGGCGTCCTGTTTCAAGGTGAGGCAAGCTCTCAGTGAGGGGTGGGCCGGGCCGCAACGTCATATCCCGATAATTTTGGCTAGAATCGCAATCCATGATACAGACCATGATTCGTTTTCAAACCAACCAAACTGGAATGCATGTAGTAATGTTAATTAACCAATTAACCAATTAACCGGCAATTCTGTCCTTACGGAAACACGACTTTTACCATTATAATATATACACATAGCCAGACATTCCACGCATTATTTGGGGTGCTCACATTTCAGGTCGTTAAACAGTATCTTTGCAGAGTTTGCAAATTATGGTAGATTGGTCCACATCAGATTTCACAAATACAAACCATGCAATCGAAGAAGCTTCTTGGAGTTGATTCTTCCCATCACCCATGCTGCACACTTATATTATCACAGTGTTTGTTTTCTCAAGATATTAAGGAAATTATTCCATTATCACGAGGAAACTGTAAAAACAAGGAGTCTTTTCTCAGCTTGAATGAGTAAATTAAGTTTAATTTGTTTTTTTTTTCTTATTTTTCTAACCAGTTTAATAAGATCTAGTTACTAAGTTGAGATCCACTGAGATAGAAAATTGTCAAAAAGTGAGAAACACCAACTGCACTTTTGTTGTGCAGGCTGAAATAGCTTTCTTTCACTTAGATCTGTTTTTATCGTTGTACTGTTGCATACACAGACATCATGTTATAGGTGCTTGCTGGTTTGTTCTGTTATTATAATAATAGTGTCAAGTAGTGCAGTATCGCAATTCTTGCAATCACTGAAATGCTTATTGTGGATGCAATTGCAACCAGTCACAATAAATTATTGTTATATCACCCACCACTGTTCTCATCATAAGGAGACCACTTGTGTTTTCACTTAACATACAGTAAATATTAAATGAAAAATATTGGAATATGGAAGGTAACACTTTCCAATTCTAGAAGTTTCAAAGGGAACTTCTGGTATTAGTTGACTGGGAAGAATCAGACTTTTATACAATGATTATTCCTTCACAAGTAGAATGAAAACTAGAATGATGTACCATCAGAGTTTATGACTGAAAAGTATATAAATACCAGTGAAAAATACCAGATGACTTGTTTGTGTTTTGCATGTTAACTAGTAGTTTTGAAGTGCATTATTTGAGCTTCCACTCAGAAAGAGAAAATAAATAGTAATGAAGGTGTTAGTACTGATAAATAATGCATTAACTGTGCTTAACTTAGCCTGGCATGGTTAGCGGGGTAGGAATCCAGGCTGTTTTCCCAGAGTGCCCCAGTGTGCTATATTTGGTCAGATGCAGCAGGTCGCACAGCTGCCAGGCCCAGCCATGTTGAGTGTTACTCCAGCAGAAGGGGCTGCTCCACCTAACAGCTGGGCTGTTTTGGGCCAGTGCAGCATTTGGGGTGAGGGTTAGGCTGTGCTCCCTGTGTCTCCCCGCGTCTGGAGGGTTAGCCTGTGCTCCCTGTGTCTCCCTGCGTCTGGAGGGTTAGGCTGTGCTCCCTGTGTCTCCCCGCGTCTGGAGGGTTAGCCTGTGCTCCCTGTGTCTCCCTGCGTCTGGAGGGTTAGGCTGTGCTCCCTGTGTCTCCC
>JAODLD010000124.1:16971016-16991843 GCA_026781065.1 Mormyrops boulengeri
TCTGGAGGGTTAGGCTGTGCTCCCTGTGTCTCCCTGCGTCTGGAGGGTTAGGCTGTGCTCCCTGTGTCTCCCTGCGTCTGGAGGGTTAGGCTGTGCTCCCTGTGTCTCCCTGCGTCTGGAGGGTTAGGTGCTACTGGAGCTCTTCAGTAACTAGGGTTCCATGGTCTGTGGACTAGTGCTGGGTATCGCTACTGATTTCCCGAATCGATTCACTTTGTTGGCTTTGTTGATAAACAAGGCAAAAAGGCCTCTTTTTGCAGTTTAATGTCCAACACATTTATTAAACAAGATATGCTGAATTTATACAGAGTACTAACTTTTGGGCATCGCAATATGCCTCTCATTAATATTTCAGGCATGTTCCTAATTTTCTTATCAGATTGTGGGCATAAGTACAGGTCCATATAATACCCAGGAGCTGGAGTCTGGACAAAATTTTACACCCATTATCTAAAGCCCTGTAATCACATTTCATTTGTCGGCACTGATTTGTGGCTGTTGACACAACTCGTGGAAACACTGCCAACTTATTTGACACACTCTATTGGTAGATAATAATGAGTTCTGTTTGCCTGTAGTTTATTCTGAGTAAATTTCTTCTCCTTTTTCGTTTTGTAGATAGCGCAATATTAAGTGCAAATATTTAAAATAATCGTTAATATCATGCAGCCCTAGCTTCAGTGGAGCTGCTCCCATGTTTTTTTATCTGATTTTGGTGCCAGATCCCATCGTACGGGGCTGGCCACGCGCAATTAATGCAGTTAAAGCTATTCCACGGGAAAAGGCTACAGGCTGTAAAAGGCGTATATTAAAAAATCGATCTCAGGATTTTATGAATCAGTATTGGATTATGCAAATGAAGATCAGGGAATCGATTCTTTAAACCCAGCCCTACTGTGGACCTGCAGGGCAGCTTCTGAAGGGTCACCAAGTGGGTGTGTGTGCAACACATCATGCCATTGAGGGGGAAGGGGTCGGGACACTCTATGCGCATACCAAGGGGCACGGTGATTGAAAAAGATTCAGAACCAGGATGCTATGAGGTTCCTTTCCATTGGTAAATCAAAAATTAGTGATAGAATTCATCTCTGCGGCTGTAATAAGTTGGTGTCTAATGATGATCACTCATAGGGCAGATTCTGAGTGGGAGGACACTGGTTCTCACACCTGATTTGACCTGAGTTTTTATTGTCTGAGGACACCTGTAAAGCACTTTTAGATCAGTTATGAGTTCATGATAGAGGTGCGCTAACGCACACTTGCGGGCTGTGCTGCCCTCCTAGGTGACCAAGCGCGATGAGGACTCATCCCTCATGCAGTTGAAGGAGGAGTTCCGCACGTATGAGGCGCTACGGCGGGAGCACGACGCCCAGATTGTCCACATCGCCATGGAGGCAGGCCTGCGCATCTCGCCTGAGCAGTGGTCCTCGCTGCTCTACGGCGACCTCGTGCACAAGTCCCACATGCAGTCCATCATCGACAAGGTCTGAACCTCTTCCTCGATCCCATAGGCCAGGGCTACGGCTCTTCGACCATGTGGCTGCGACTCTTCTAAGAATGACAGACGCATTCACATTTTCATGTCTTAAATTATTTGATAATATTTTTGTAAACATAAAATATTTATGGGTTAATATTATTTTTCATTTAGATACTTCTTTAGTTGTGAATTAGGCAATCCGTCGCGCACCTCTGTGACATCTTAACTGCATCATCTACATCTTCCTCAAAGTAATTCTCTTCAAAGAGATTATTATAGTCAAATGATATGCTTTCCGGAGTTTTCTACAGTACCCGAGATTGGATGTACGGGGATTGGGATTCCTAATTCTTTCATATACCTTTTTGTAGTAAATCATCACCACGCCTTTGCAGGTCTTCGTAAATATTACTATATTTTCTCTGATTTACATATTATATTCAGCTGAGTTTGAAGTGGTGATTACGTTTTGTACTGCTAAGTCAGCACAGTTACAGTAGTGAACTGGAGAGTGACTACCAAGTGACTGCAGAGCCGAACGGACTTTACTCATGAAAGGAGGGGTGAAGGTGAAGACTATCGTTACAGAACTGATCAGTGTTGTAATATTAGTCACCTTTGCGCTGTTACGTGTCCAAGTGATTTAAAACTGAGACGCTCCCCCCCCCCCGTTTTGAAGTAATGTTTTGATGTTAAATGCAAATATACCAATATTGCATTAAAATTTATATCTCAAACCCCCTTTGCGGCTCTTTGTAAATCTTGGGTCAAACATTTAGGATGAAATGCGCTTTGCTTTAATAAGGTTGCCGACTCCTGCCATAGACTAAATGCCTTGATTTCTATACATTCATGACACCAGATCCCAAAAAATTATTTCTTTTATGCTGTAATTTCAGAACCTCACTTATAAATAACAGTCTGTTTTCTATGTGGGTATACTCTGAATAGTTACTGTATAAACGATAAAACTGACATAACTTCCATATGCTGCCATGTTTCACACATGCTGTCCCTAGTCATTCTTTCTGTGGACTTCAGTCTCGTGTCACAGTGGCTATAACTGAATGTATTAATTGTACCAAATTGTTTTTCCTTTGCTCCATTTAAGCTCCAGTCCCCAGAATCCTTTGCAAAAAGCGTCCAGGAGCTGACCATTGTTCTTCAGAGGACGGGAGATCCAGCCAACTTGAACAGCTTAAGACCTCAGCTGGAGCTCTTGGCTAACATCGATCACAATCCAGGTAACATCTCGGATGTTTTGACTTCGGTGGAAAAGACCTTCAATGGCAGCTGGGTGTGGAGAAAGCCTGTCTCTCTGTAATTCACTGAGAGGTGACCCTTCGTTCCTGTGTACGCTCTGGCTCTAAAGATGCCGCCTCCCCGACGTGGGACCAGCTGGAGAAGGTGATGCTGGCAGTGAAGGTGGTGGTCCACGGCCTGGTAGACTTCATCCAGAACTTCAGCAAGAAGAGCCACGAGACCCCACAGGTAGCCGTGGCCTCCAAGTGTGTCCCCACCTCCTCCAAGACCGAGCGGCGCAACCCAATATGACATTATGAGAAACAATGCGGCATGCGACTCTGAGGCCATCTGTCACTCTATTGTTCTCCTCCCAGCCGCAACCAAACAGCAAGTACAAGACGAGCATGTGCCGTGACCTGCGCATGCAGGGTGGCTGTCCCCGGGGGACCAACTGCACCTTCGCCCACTCCCAGGACGAGCTTGAGAAGTGAGTGGGCGCGGAGATGCTCTGAAGCACAGGCACATGCTCATTCACAGCCATGCCCCCCAGCCTCTAACGCACGGCTCCCCTCTCTCCCCGCCAATGTGCCAGGTTCAGGATGAGGAACAAGAAGATCAGCTGCACTGGCAGAAACTTCCCACCCGTCCAGACGCCTTTAGGCAAAGGGGGGGGCAGTGTGACAAGCACCCCTGCAGGGGGGGTTTCTCCAGGGGGCTCAGAGAGCGCGGAGAAAGGAGTGTCACTGATGGAGGGCACAGCCCCTCCCCAGCTCATCCCTCGGGGTGGGGAGACTCTGGATGAACAGAAGAGGACGGTCCGGAATGGATCCAATGGAGCAGCTGGTCCTGGTGGCCCCTCTTCCAGCCAGAGCGAGCAGTAAGGCCCCGTCGCTTGCGTGAGAAGCACTGACATCCCTTTCAGACCTGAGGAGCTCCAAATAACTGGCAGCTTAGTGAGATAGCTACCATAGCGTCTCGATAAAGACTTGGGTTTTTTTTAGAGATGCACGTCCAATACTTACTTATTTAGTTTTTGTCAGTCTGTAAAAAGACAGCTCCAATTTCGTGTTAAATGTATTTGTACAATTAATTACACAAAAGCTCTTGCCCATTTTAGTTGTGTTTTTGGGGCATTCAAGCTGAACACTGACACACTAAGTTTTTCTGCCCCTCAGTGGGTGTGAGCGCAGTGCCTTCCACCCGCTGTGACGTCATGCGCATAAAAACATCAGACAAGAGGGTGACGGTCTGGAAGTATTTTACACTTTTAACAGCAACTTGTAGCGCAGCAATTTGCAATATTTGTAAAAACTGTTTTGAGAGATGGGAGTAGCGTTTATTGGAAGATCCCACTAAAGAAAGTGTATCCACTTATGCGACACAATGCGAGTAATATGAGAAAGGCTATGGATGATTTGGGAGTCAGTAGCTTGTGATACACGCGGGGCTGCGATCGCAACAAAGTGTAAGTGACGCTGTTCCCGGTGGGAGAAAAATTATGGGGCATTTTAAGCATTCGCCACTTGCATATCCTCGCTTGGAAGATATTCAACGTGAACTGCAAATGCCTCAAAAACGCTTAAAACATGATGAACAAACGAGGTGGAGCAGTACGTATGTATGTTTCTAGTAGATCTTTTGGCATACATTTTTTCATCTGTATTTACTAGTTTAAAAACTCTGAAAATCTTCAGCAGAGACTTAGATCTGATTGGCAGAAATGAGGGAATGAGGAAGTGTGTGAGGTTTTGTCTGGCTGCTAGATCCTGTTCACATTAGGCCAGGCAACAGAGAGAGGCCACTAAGGTTCAAAGGTCTGGATGTTTTTATTGTCATGTACTAATGTACAATATAAGTATGTAGTAAGTAAGTAGTACAGTGAAACTTGTTTGCTTCCTGGAGAACAAAGTACCATATGTATATAAGACAATCAGTATAACAATTGGTGATACATAATAATAAATAATAGGAAATAACACCTTAGACAAGTGTTTCCCAACCCGGTTCTTGGGGACCCACAGACGGTCCACATTTTTGCTCCTGATAGGGAGCTGGGAGGGAGCAAAAACATGGACCGGCCGTAGGTCCCCAAGGACCGGATTGGGAAACACTGTCTTAGACAAACAAACGCTTGTCATATATATGTGTGTGTGAAGTGCATTAGCAGTACAGCCTGGGGAGTAGAGTGTCAGAGCATGACTTCCAGCAGGATGTGCTGAGTAATTAGCTCTTTTGTGGAGGAGTCTGATTCACTGATTCTTGCTTAAGATCTTTCATCGTGTGTCAGAGGGGAGGAGAGAGAGATGTGGCTGTGCAGTAGCTCAGGGTCCAATCCCCAGCAGAGACCTTATGTCCCTGAGACCTTAAGATGTCCCTGGTCACAGGGCCTTATAGCCTCAGTGTATGACGTCTTGCGTCCCTCTTGCTTGAAGTCCCTCCACTTGTGCTATCCCATTCCAGGAAGAGCGTATCTCCTCCGAAGACACCCGTCAATCACATCTCAGCTACCTCACCTCATGGCCCAGGCCCCACGGCAGACAGCAGCTCCCCACACCTCAAACATGGGCCCTACGTCCTCAGGGGCCCCCTGTACCCTCCGCAGTCAGACGTTTATTACCAGGAACAGAGGACATCTTTTGATACACCGTCTTACCCCCCATCCAGTAAGTCCGATAAATAATTTGGTCTGTCTCTGTTTGTAAGAGTAGTGGAGAAGCACGGACGTAATAACAAGCGTCTTTAGGTTTGAAGAAACTGCAGTGATCCGATGCGTGTGACTCTTGTAACCTAAGGTGTGAATTTTCTTGGAACACTGAGGAATGTTGGCAGGAATAGTGTTAGCAATACATGAAGGTCACCAGGAACTTTAGGATAATAGTTACAGCAAGCCCAGATGTAATGTGGGGCAGGGGGGGTTCAAATCGGTTTTTGGCTTATTCGCATGCTGTTTACAGTGATCGAAAAAAAATCTGTGGTTAGTTGGCATTTGCCCCGCCTTGAGAATGTGATTGGTTACAGTTGTTGATAAGTATGGCAGTAACTCACTGTTGTCCTCCATCATTCCAGGTAATTACTATGCCTCCGCAGTGCCCCCGCCGAAACCGTGTGTCGCCCGCTTCCTGCGCTCCAGCAACGTGGCCGAGTCCTCGGTGCCCCCGGCCGTGGCCGGATACCCTGAGCAGCCCCCGTCCTTCTCCTTGCGGGAGAGGCCGCCCCCCTATGGCCCCTCCCCACAGTATGGCCAGCTGGCGCCAGCACATGGCATCTATGCCCCTGTGTATGACAGCCGCCGCTTATGGCGGCCGCAGATGTACCACCGGGAGGACGCTCGCAGCAATTCCTTGCCCCCTGAGGTGCTGCATTCGTCCGTGTACCAGCCACCTCTGAGGGAGCGCTTCAACTCACTGGACGGGCCTTACTGTGCCGCCGGGGAACAAAGAGCCACGCTGCAGAGGGTAAGCGCTCCACTTATAAGGCTGTCCCTAAGCCTAACCCTAACCTATACTGCACTGCTGGGGAGCAGAAAGCCACACTGCAGGTGGTAAGCGCTCCACTTATAAGGCTGTCCCTAAGCCTAACCCTAACCTATACTGCACTGCTGGGGAGCAGAAAGCCACACTGCAGGTGGTAAGCGCTCCACTTATAAGGCTGTCCCTAAGCCTAACCCTAATCCTAACCTATACTGCACTGCTGGGGAGCAGAAAGCCACACTGCAGGGGGTGACTGCTCTACATCCCCTCTATATACCACTAAGGACAAGGCTCCCCCGAAAATGTCGGTGCAGCCCCGTCAACTCTTTCTTTCAAAGAAGCGGTGCTCATTCTGCTGCTGTTTGTTGACCCCCTCTTGTTGTGGGAATCGTTGACCACGCCCATTTTTCGCGTGTGATTCATCCTTGTAAAAATTCGACTCCAGTTACAGGCATGCCCTCGGGCAGCTACACGGGGGCCGGGAATAGCCTCTTGTGTTTACTGCTGTCGGTCATTACAGCCTTTCTGTGACATATTGACAAGCTCGAAACTATAGTATCCCAGTCGTTGCAGACTCCTGTGAATGTAGCTCCCCGTCATCATGTAAAATGTGGAGGGCTGATTACTGTACTCAGCCCGGGGTATTCACTGTCTTTAAGTGGATATTGGCCTCCTGAGCGCAGGGACGTACTAGGCTGAACTGGAAGCAGAATATTTATAGATCTGACAGTTTTATTAGCCGAGAATTTGTAATGGAATGTAAACCTTCTGCGAAGTCGTGTCAGTGGTGGTATTTTTTTTTATTGTCCTGCGTAGGACTCCTACAACAGGGTGGCCCTCGGGTACGAGGAGCTGGTCCGCCGCAAGCCAGAGCAGTGGGCCTCACAGCACGGGCCTGGTCCTTCCCCGTCCTCGCCCCTCTTTACGGTCGACTTCACACGGGAGGTGTGCTCCTTTCTGTATATACATGGGCAGGGTTCTGTGTTTCCGTCTGTCTTCTTCATTGGCCACGATAAACAATTTATTTAGCTTTCTGTATTTAATGTTTCTAAGTTACAAAATTATTAGTTTGCCTCATCAGCCAGATAAAATATTTAATTAGAATTTTACATTTTTTAAATGGGTATTAAATTATTCTAAAAATCAATCTGACTTACTAGTTTGTCGAAATGTTTACCCGTATACATCTTCTCATGGGAAAATTTCCAGGGTAAGGCAAATATATTTACTGGTGCTTGTCTTCCAAAGACTCCTAAAAGCCTCAACTAGTAGAGTAACTAGTTACCAGTGAAAAAAATGTACGCAAAACATGTTCAAGAAGTAGCTAGATACTCGTATCATTTGTTTCCTGTTTCCTTTCTTGTATGTTTACTGGAAATGACAGCAGTGTGTGAGGAAGGTCATTAGGTTGTTAACCTGTCACATATCTGGGTATAACCTGGTCATGTGACTGAGTGGGCTTTCTCCCACGCTTCCGCAGTTCTTGGACGTGCTTTAAATAAATGTGATTGGTCGAAGCTGTCTCCAGGGCGGCGTGAACATCTGTGGGAGTGAGTAAGAAAAATAGAGCATCCCAAGCCTGACCCCCCAACCCCTGCCGGTCTTTCCATCTCCCAGCTCTCAGAAAGCGTGGGAAAAGACTGCGTGGGATGCAAGGAGAGTCTGAGCCAGTACTCACCCTGGTCCTGTGGTACCATCAGCACCTGCATCGGTACCACGGAGTCAGACCTGCACGGCGTCATGGCAACGAATGCCTCCGAGCTGCCGGTGAGTAGTTTATGAAAACGGACATCTCCTGAACTGTTTCCTGGACATCTCCCTTTGGGTCTTTCATAGGTCGCGGACGCTGCTCTAATCCCCAGTACCTTTACAGCCATACTCACAAAAACTTGCATTCAACCTGAAGAAATGCGTCATTTTGGCAGCTGACACATGATGCATTAAAAAGGCCTAGTAATTAACATTTAAACGCTTACCAACACACAAATATTTATCTATATTTAACTCTATGGTTATTAGTTCATACTGATTATAGGTGCAATGTAATACATTTTATTTGAATATAATGCTGGGCTTCTCAGTACATTCACAGATATTCATTTAAAAACTACTATTTCTTTAAATCTCAGGAATAGATAGAAACATCACATTTATATTTGTATTAGACTGGAAATGCATTATTATTATTTATCTGTTATGGATGGGCATCCTCGCGCCCTGTACTGCTTAGGATAGGCTCCAGGCTTCCCCACTGCCTGTCTGGGATAAGTGGTTGGAAGATGGATGGATGGATGTAATTAAGAATGTACTGTAGGATTTATAAGGTGTGATGTGATCCGCTGTCCAGCAGGACCTGGAAGGCTGCGGCGTGAAGCGAAGGCTGCACGGCCCAGAGCCCTACCGCAGGCCCAAGGAAGAGGACCCCATCATCCCGTTTGGAGAAGGGCCCATCATCTCCAAATGGGGAGCCATCTCACGGGCCTCCCGCACGGAGTACCACACCACCGACCCCGTGCAGGCCACCGCCTCCCAGGGGGGCGCCACCACCACTCCCATCAGCTTCCGAGGTGGGGAGCTTCTCCGGCTGGGGCCCTTATGTAGGGCAGAGATGATTTGGTGCGCTGATTTCCTCACTCTATTATAGCGTCATTCCTGACCTGACCTGAACTTAGACAGGACGTGTCAGTATTTCCTACATTATACAGAGAGGCATTGCACCTAAATGCACTATCAAAATAAAAGGCCCCGTTCTTTGGGGCTAATTTTGATTATGGAATATTTTTATGCACGTAAAGTGAAAGCAAATCCCTCATATCTCCCGGATTTCCATTCCAGCTCAAACAAAGCTCAAAGTTGCAGTTAATGATGAATCCTCTTTCCTTGCAGAAGAATTGGGATTTGAAAATAAACAAAACGCGTGCTTTCATCTTTGCCCGTGGTTTCGCGTTAAGGTTCTCCCCCGATAAGCTGCCGCTGCATTACAGCGCCTTCGGTGACTCTCGCACGCGGCGATGAAGGATGTTAGCTGCAGCCTCTCTTTGCAGATTACGGCTCCTACATCAGTCACAGCGACTACAGGTGGAGCTCCCAGGGCTCCGACTCCCCCTGCCACTCGAGCTTCCTTGACAGGTACGAGGCCCGTTCCCCCGCAGCCGCGTGCGGGTCTGCTCTCACCTGCCTCTTTACTTCACACCTGTAACATCAGGTGAGGTTTAACCAGTGACAGGCTGAGCCTTCAAGGGCTGCTTTCCCCCAGCGAGTGGAGTTGAGAGGCCTGTTCCTGTTGAAGTCTGCTTGTTATTCTTGTTGATGCATGTTGATAATATGTGTGCACCTTTATCCTACGGTCTTCTGATCTGTCCAATGCTGTTATTTCCAGTTTAGCGCCCAGCTATATTGCATGTCTTTTATGTATAAGGAGTTTTATGAATACATGCACCATGTGCATATTAGCGGCTTAGTGTACGGGGTTCCCCGGGCTGAAGCCCAGGGGCCTCTGGTCATTAGTGACATCTGGCTGTTGGCGTAAGTGCCTGCTGACTGAAGTGCGGGCGTAAAGGTGAAATTCGTGACAGCTTGCCATGTTTCCGCAGTGACCAGCGGGGAGTCCCTGGGCTGAGAGCCCAGCGCCAGTCTTCCAGCGCAGAGGAGAACCGGAGCACGGACCTTCTACAGGTGTGCTGGGGGGCACGGGGCCTGTGCAGAGGGCAGGGGAGTCACTTACGTGTGAGAGACCAGCTTAGCCCCCCCTTTCCCTCCGCAGGCTGACGTCTGTACAGACGGCGTGGACGGCGAATCGGGCAGGGACATCGAGCTGGAGCTGTCCGCCCTCGATATCGAAGAGGCCAGCTCGCAGGACGACAAGGCCCAGGTGCATCTCCTCTGCCAGACTCCTCGCTGTCTCTTCTCAGATTCGCAGGCGTGTTTATCTGCCATACACCCCAGACCCCCCTCCCTCGGTAGCCGCCCACACGCTGCAAAGGCACAGGCAGTACTTTTCAGAAATGCTGTCTGCCAAGCAGGTTACTTTCTTTATTCAGTACAAACCTTGTCTTCCTGGGGGGGACCTTGTGTCCTTTGGCAGCCCATGCCTGAAGGGCATGCCAGCTGACATTTTTTCTCTCGACACAGCAGGATAATTGCTTCTAATTATTTTATGGCAATTTTTTAAATGTATTTATTGTTTTGTTTATGATTTTTCATTGATTTGAATGATTATTGAGCGTCATTTGAGTTTTCAGGACAGAATTTGTGCCAAATTTGATGTGTTTCCTATTTTTATCCGGATTTAGGAGTCGCTAAGAGCGCCCTCTCATGGCACCCACCTCCCCGACAGCCCAGCATCCGGCAATGGGCACCAGAGGAGCCAACCGGACACGCTCTCATCAGACAAGATGGGGGCTCACCTACTGAAGAAGATGGCCTTCAGGTGAAGCTCAGCGCCGGCTCATTTTCACAGAAGAGACAGGTCCCGTAGCGGTCAGCCTGCCCTGCCCTTTTTGGACTGACAGCACTCTTCTCCCTCTGTGTTTCAGGAAGCCTGTCTCCCCTGACAGGCATGGCTCATCTGGGCTCTGCGTCAGCAAGTTAGTCATGAAGACGGGGCGAGGTGATGTCCCCCATCCCAGCACGGGGGCTGAGATGCTGCTCAACGGTAGCTGAGGGCTGGGGGGAGGGGCGGGAGGCGGGGCCACGCACAAAATCAACTTGCGATGTGACGCGGCCTCGCGCATTACTCGGGATGGATGACCCACAGCCCTGGCGTCACGGCGACTGTGCCGTCTAGGCTGCACGTAGTGTTGCATTCTCAAAAATGCGTCATATTTCCCCGTTTATTGTGGGTCATTTGGTTACACAAAAAGGCCCTTGGAGTGTGTTTTTTAAAAAACTGTATTTGCCTATTCACTTTCCAATATCTACAGAACTTGGATGTTACCATAGAACTCAATGATATTAGCAGTGCTGTAAGAGCTTTGCTGACCATTGGTGTACTTTTCAAACACTGGATGGCTTGATCTTAAAGTAGCGGGGCTTTGCAATCATATTCCTCATGGATAGTGTGTTTTACTATTATTACTTTTTTTCTGTTGATTGTCTGTTCAGGAAAACAGCGCCCTCTCTGGGGACAGTAGTAGCAATTTTAAGAAAAGATTGGTTTCTGCAGCGTTTCGGCGTGACCAAGCAATGAATATTAGGGCTGTGTTCATCATGGCTGGTTTTCGGGGCGTCACATCTTTGATATTAAACAGATTCTATGTTTTTTTTGTTACTCTTTTCCTGGTCTGTTGCTGTTAAAGACATAGTTATTTATCTCTTTATCAAGAGCAGTTAATGGGTCTACGATCCATCTAAATATAATGACGCATCATGAATGTGTATGAAAACTAAATCATTATCTACTATGAAATTTTTGAATACATTTTTGTGAATGAACACTTTTTTTATTGATAAATTTCCACTCTTTTTGTGCACGTGTGCCCTGCAGTGGACGGGCATCCTCTTCTAGGAGGATTGACCACCTTGTGCCCCTTGGCTGGGATAGGCTTCCACAATCCTGTAATGGATTATTGTTTGGAAGATGGGTACATAGATGAATGGACGTTGTCTTGAAAACAAGAATAACTTCCTTTCGTCATGCTAAATCAGTACTACTAAGTGTGTGTTCTAGACATAAAGTGGTCATATTTGTGTGAATTTTTAACAACAACAGAACTGGTACTTCCCACCATCAGGACGTGTGCACCCCTATGGCAGTGTTTCCCAACCTGGTCCTGGGGGACCCATGGACAATCTACGTTTTTGCTCCCTCCCAGCTCCCTGCCAGACAGTCCACATTTTTGCTTACTGGGAGCTTGGAGGGAGCAAAAATGTGGACCGTCTGCGGGTTCCTTGAGGACCGGATTGGGAAAAACTGGCCAAATGCATAAACAGCCATGACATTTACTGCCCTGACAAGAAGGAATGTTTTTCTGCGCCATGATGTTCTTGTACATTTCAGGCGTTTTCCATCTCTGTGTCTGACTGGGACAGACAGTATGTTCAAGGGACAGATGTGACGCGTGTAACCAAGAAAGAGCCCTCAGTCCAGCACCCCTATACCCACTAAGCAACTCAGTAGATATGTCAGCCATTTTCAGTCTCGACCGATGTTTGTTTTTTTGATCATGTCCCTTATTTGATCCGACTTGTACGTTTTCAGTGCTGGTCGAGAGGAAGTTCTTAAAAGCACTTATTTAACAAACAGCAGATACTATTTAGACTGATACAGTTTACTTTTGCACAGTTTCTTAATGGTTGCTAATTGCTTATGATCGTCGGTTCTTTGTTTACACTGTTGTGCAAAAATGCAGGACATAACCACGGTGCTCTGCACTAGCAGCTAATGGAGACTAACCTGCCTGGCTGTAGATTCTGTGCTGAATACAGTGCATTCATTATTGACATAAAGCAGGAACAGGAGTAATGATTTTATTCTTAAATTATAGCGATATTGATGTTCATTTTCAAAATGGTTATTGAGTAACATTAATGAGTATATGTAGGCTGCACATGATGTGTATTCTATATTCCTGTAGGGGCAGCGTTGTCTGTTATCACAGTAGCCACAAGAAGTATCTAAGGTTATTGTAAACATCAGTAGTACCAAAACCATATTTAAAACTTGAATATCTGTGTTCTGGATATTTTTTTTTACTCGAAAAGCCCTTGTGACACGCTGCGCACACACAGAGCTTCTTGTAAACATGCAGGTGTGACTTGATGACAGGGGAGGCTCCATCGGGAAGCAGAGATGACGGTGTGTTATGTGCATATGTGCATTACGTGCGTCCGGCCTGGCAGCATTCTGACATGAGGGACTGCTTGCTTGTTGTGAGTGTGCTAAAATCCTTGTTTAGGCCTCCTTAGCATATGCTTATAATCTTGCGGTAATGCTCCTTCTGGGTGACAGGAATTACACTAGGAGTCACCATGAAGCTGAGCAGAAAGTGTCAGAAACTGATGTGTACCACATAAGACCAGATAGTTGTTGTTATAGCTTCCGCCCTCGTTTCGTCTGCCCCCTGGCCATGTCACTGTCGGCCACCGCTGCCGTGTCCCAACGCTCTGGAAAAATTTGCTCTGACTTTCTGGGTTTTCTGTATTTTAAAACATTCTAACTTCCGTGAAGTTGTCCGTCAAGATATTTTGTATCAGGATCTTTTTTTCCATCATGTTTTGAAATTGTGGTCTGTTAACCTGTTTGTTTTGTGCTGATTCTGTGTGGTTCTCTTGCTAGCTAACTGACATGGTCCATAACACAGAAATCATAGCGCTGACCAGACCAATCACACATGTCCAGAAGGGTTAGAGATAACTTAACTGGGATTGTGTATGTGGCATTTTGGAGGAGGTCCTCTCCTGAGGGGCATTAGGGATCCCTGAAGGTGAAGCTGAATTTTCAGGTACTGAGCGAAACATTTATTGTAGACTTTCTTAGGAAAGGTTAGAACCAACTTGACCAATCCTCCACAGGCCCCTGTTGACTGACCCTAGATGAGCTCATGTATGCTCTGCTGTGTGGTCTGGATAGATCCCTGGAGACGGTGGATGTTCCAGGACTTATTCAGGATGAACATGGCCACGTGCTCCTGCACAGCATTTTCCGGCTAATTTATGTGCGCTTTAAATTTCTTGCTAAAACTTACAGGCATGGTTTGAGATTTTAAATATATTGATTTGTTCTGGACTGTGCATGGAATTTTATCAAGGCAGTTCTGCTGTAATCCTTTGCATATGTATGATTCTGTGTGTCCTTTTCATTGCGAGGTACAGACACTTTTTTCAGTTAACCTTTGTATTAGCTGTTATGTGAATACATATGAGTTTTAGACAACTTGGTAGGTACTGAGAGAGACTTAGTTTGTCTTTTTGACAAACATACATTGCAATGAGAAACATTTTTTATATGGAAAAGAAAATGGGACTGTGGAATTCTCTTAAATGTTAACTACAGTATTCAGGTTTACAGTAAGTCTTACTGATCTCGTCTGTTGAAACGAAAGCACTTCTGCTCATATAACATACAGTTCATAATTAGAGCTGGTGTGAAGTGTATAACTCATGGCTGTCAGTGTGTGGAAACGTTAACACACTATCGTTTTTACCATCGCTATTACTACTCTGACATCAGGATTTTTCATGTATCATGGGACAGAGTATGACTCCGTGCCATACAAAACCTCAGGCAGGCAGGCAATTAAAAAAATTAATAAACGAGGCAAAACCACTCACACCAGAAGATTGGTCAAGTTGAGTGCAAACTGGAGCATCCAGACTAGAGTTCTGCCTCTGGTTGCTCGAGCTGATTATCGCAGGGGTTACCGAAGCCGAGTACCTACAACCCTCAGGATAGAGCCTCCTGTTTAAAGCATCCTCAGCAATAATGGAAGGCCAATGCAAATATTACATACGATTAATACCATGTATATAATTTCGGAATTCACCTTGTGCAGCAAAAAGAGTTTATTCTTTTTTAATTTGTTACACTGGAAAAGGTTTATGCTATGTGGAGTTGCATAGAACACATGGGGTTTACAGAATGTCTGTGCAGGACTTTGGAGGTTTAGAACCACGAGTGCACCGGGTAGAACTCGAGGCCACTCCGTCTGACTGAAACTGATCCTGATTGCAGCTCCAGGCCTGAGGCCTCACATTCAGAGAGCGAGGCAGCGCTTCATCTTGCCATGTCACACATCCCCACCCCGACGCGGGCGGAGCCCAGGCCGCGTCCTTGCGGATGCGGGCCCGGGCCGACCGATGCGACGTCGTGCATGCTGTCCCTTAGCTGGGCGATGGAAGACATTATTCTGTAGTTGTGATACAACACACCTGCCGTTGTACATGTTCTGCACATGCCCACTGTGTGGCCACGTCATGTATCGTGGTTAGCTTGCAGCATTTACTGTCTGCTTTTATAATGTTTTATTGTATATCATTATTATTATTACTGGTAGTATTTTATTGGAAATAAAAGAAGTCCTCTTTTTGTATTGTTTGAATTTAAAAAATTTGCTTAGCTGTGATTGTTCTGGAGATAGGGTTGGAAAGACGAGAAGCTTGTTTGTCAATTGTACAACCAGTAACGGAGCTAATGTTTGAATATTTTTACGTCTGTATTAGACATTTTCTTTGCAAATCTATTGTTCGATTGAATTGTAAATGAAATAAAAGATGGTACACATCCGTCATTGTATACAGCTGGCACCATCGTTAGATGGACTTACTGCTCATTTTTATGACATAATCAGCTATATTTAAATATATAAAATATAAAAAAATAAATATAATTTAAAACAAAAAAAACTTTTCAGGAAAGTGGGGTATGCCCAAATTAATGATTTTTATTCCATTTATTTCTTTTTACTTACCACTTGTGAAGGTTTTTGATTTTGCATTTTGGATTACAATGCAAGATGACCTCTGGCTTGTGTGTTAAAATGTGGCACATAGAAAAAAGAGTGGATTATTTTTGTTAAATGTTTGCTCTAGCACTAACAGGTCTGTTTTCCTGTATGGAGCAGAACGGTAATATGAAACAAAAGGAGACTGCAGTATCTGAAATGTATATGCATGCATAAAAATAAAGATGCAAAAAAGTTCATGATGGTGCAACTAAGTCTGTCGCTCTGTGTACATTACTTTCTTATGGCCTGCAACTCACCTGTTGTTTATGTATAACACGGGCATCTAGTGGTTCAACTCGGTACTGCAAGTACTGTGTCGCTTCATTTCTCCAGCAAGACGGAGCAAGCAGTTTCTGGGTTTGTAGAACATCTTCCCACAGTTTTGAATAAAAGGAAGAATGACTTGATTTGCATTTTTACCATTGATGATGTTGCTACTGCTACTTTCACTTTCATGATTCGTAAACTGACCACGGGTTTCTTGAATTCCATAAACATAAAAAGCAAGCTATCATTAAACCTATTTACAGTACATATATAGGGAGTAAAACACCAAAACGCATCAGCTGTACAATACGAAAAATGGAACTGACTCCTTACACAAAGTACAACCCCTTTTGAACTTCAGCAGTTTAATGCGCAGCAACCATTTTGATTCTCCGTCTAAATGTGTGAACATAATTTTAATGTAATCATATAGGCTATTATTAAAGAACCAAGTATTAATCTTGCGTAAGATAAAAGGTTATACATTGCGTTTAATGCTTATGATGTAATCCAAGAACAGCAATTTCAGGCAGCATTACCAGTGCACTGATATATTTCCTATTGCAATTTTTAAATGAAACTGACAGAGCTTGTATACCTTATTTGTTAGGTACTGCATATACATATTTGGCAGCCCGTCGTGGTTTTAATGTGAACTCGTTGCCCCAGAAATGTTAAATAGGTTAAAAAGCGACCGCGCGCCGCTTTTGCGTGTCTGCATAAAATCAAAGTGAGCGACTGTTGACTTTTTTGTCAGACTATCATCGTGCTCAGATTCTCTTGTAGTTTATTTCTCTTCATCCGGAGCACAAAAATTTCAAAATGGTTAGCTCTGTACACGCGATTCGATTTTTTTTAAATATATAAAATCATATGTGAAAATTGAGAAATGTATATATGGCGTAAAATATAAAAATAACAATTATTAGAATTTATTACATATACCAGAAATGTGGCCCTGATTTGTGCAATATTCACGAAAAACTTGCAGGCGGAAGCATTAGCCCAGGTGGTAAAGAAATAGAAATACCTTTCTTACGTGGATACGACAACTGCCCGCAAAGGCCAAACGTTTAGAAGACTGGCGTGAAACATTAACGTTTAAAACACATATTCAGCACTGGAATAGAGGCGCATATAATCCGACAATTACAATGTACTCCGCTTAGGCGTAGCGTCCTTTGCGGGATGCGCATGCGCACTTCCAGGGGTTCGGTTTGTGTTTACAGCCGCCCGACCAGTGTAATGTAGTGCAATGTTATGACAGCCCTTTTTGGAATTAAAAATACTATACAGCAAACAGGTAGGACGTCCGAGAGCTCAATGTCGTTTCGTGCAAGGAATGAAGCTGTCCGTTACCACATAAGATAACCGTTTTTCTTCCTGTTAAAGAAGGGTTGTGTCTAGCTAGCAGCTAGGAGGGTAGCTAGCGACGAGGCTCGCCTGGGAGCCCAGGCCGTGCAGCGCTCCCTCCGGCTGCTGACTGACAGCGCGGCTGCCGCAAATGCCTTCGCCTTACGGGATTAAAATGTCGTCTGTGGCAAGCATTTCGGAGAGCGCTGTAAAGTGGGGCGAATGGGCTGGTGTGTGAGGTAAATGCGGAGGGGCTTGTCCGCCGCGTCCGTACGGGCGAGCCGTTGATTGTTCTCCTGCAGCCGAGCTAACGGGACCGGGAGGGTGCGGAGGCGTATGACCGGCTCTTAAAATGTCACTTCAGCGGCTGTCCAGCTCCCCGTGTCACAGCATCGCCGCCTAAATGGCCGTCGCGTCGCGCTTTTAGCAGCCTGTCAGAGGACCTCCGATACGGCCCCCGACACAGGAGACATTTTCTTGCCCCGTTTCACGGTACTTTGAAGGCTGGTAATCCCAGCTGAGGGCGATTAAATGCCCCAAGTGTGATAACGGCCGACAGGCTGTGGTAGCTGGTTAGTCTTATTTGTAAACCAGTCTCGCTCCTTCGCCATTATAGCACCGTGATTTCTGCACTCAGTCACCCCTGTACGATAAATATTCATGACCGTGGCGTCGTGTGATAATCATTGGTAAATAATAAGGCGACGGTTTTTGCCACTTTGTTCGACAGCCAGCATCTTTGCATAGGCGACCGGTGACGTAAGCGCTGTACGCATGAGTTTATCTGGTTAGTTGTGGGTACTAGTTAAAGCGCCCCCCAGCTAGGGTGTCCCCGGTTCGGTATACGCCGCCGCCGCCCCTATATGTGCGGTTCACTCGAGATTTTGGTCTGCATTTAATTAATCGAGCAGAGGTGCAATAAAGTGTCTGTGCCCTGTGCTCATTTTTCCATTGGTCTTATAATTTTGTTAGTCTGCCGATGAATGAGTGGCCTAATTGCAGTGGGACAATCGTTCAGGCTGATCAGCTTCTCTGTAATCTCAGGTTCAAACTTGTCGGTACAGTTTTGCATAGCTTAACAAAAATTAACGCAAAAACACCTCAGTCGTCATATGTGAAACGTCAGTGTTTGAAATTTCCAAACCTCTTAGCAGGTCTACCGACATTAAAAAAATAAGTGACAGGTTCCGTCGTGTTAGACTGATGCTACAGTAACGATGAAGACCTGTTCAACAAAGCCAACCAAATTTCCTGTCCAAAAGTTCAGCCCAACTACACTACAGTGCCAATACTATATGCAAATATTTGAAAACGAAATGAGTTCGTTGTGCCGGAAGTATTCATAAAGTCACATGGATTGGGGTGGAGTTGCGTGCTGGTAACCATGGGCACACTGCAGAGCTTTATGGCATAAACAATGAGGAAACATCACTGCCAGTTTTGCAGCTCTGAGGAGGAACAGGTCCATCCAGTGAGACAGACCACTGGAGGGTTTTTTTTTTTCTTTTCAAGATGTGAAAGTTACTGCCTCTGGAGAATACTGCCAGGTAACACCAGTGACTCCTAAGCAGGGACCAGTACCACCTGACCTCGCTGCTTAGTGGCAATGTGTCTCTTATCGCTCTCCACAGGCGAGTTCCTGGCTGTCAGTGAAAAGATGGCACTGTCTTTCTGGCAGCAAATTTGGCTTAAAGAAAGAAGCTTCATCACCTCTTCTTGACTGCTGTTTGGGTCTTTTTGAACATTGCATTCTCATTAACTTCAGAACAAGGATGGCTGTCATGAAATCTGAAATTGGTCATGTTATTTCAGTCTTTCCCAGTCTTTGTACTGTCATGAGTCATCTTTCGAGCTGAGCTCTCCTCTTCCTGCAGTATCACAGCTCAGAAAACTGGCCTACGACAAGTTGTCTCTTTGTCTTGAGAGAGAAGCGATTGGAACGTGCTTATATTTTATAAGTTCTCCTGCAATGGGGCTGCTCTTTCAATAGGAACAGTGCTTGGAAATATTAGAATTCAAATGTCAGTGGTGATTTAATAGATTATATGTGGTGCTAATAGGAAGCATCTATGCTTCCAGCTCTTGTAGGACGACACACGTTCCCAGGCTGTTCCAGTTTCAGTTTTCAGTGTGAGGAACCATTGTATGTGACCAACAAGTCCTGTCCATGTGCTGTCCAGTCATAAGACCTTCCGCGTCATGGCTGCTTCTGTACCCGCTGGCTTGCCTTGTGCTGAGTAGCGGCATGAGGATCCAGGCTGAGAATTGGACTCTCAGGATGACTGACAGTAGCTGCTCATGATGAAATATTATGAGCTTCCTGTGTGCAGAGTTGTGACAGCTGCGGTCTGCAGCTCTTTGCAGATTTGTAGAGTTACCCCTTAAAGTCTGAATGGATGTCTTTGAAAATCACTTATATAAAAAAAATAGGATGGCATGGTGGTGTGGTGGTGAACACTGTTGCCTGACACCTCTGGGACCAGGGTTTGAGTCACTACCATGGCTCCATGTGTGTGTGGAGTTTGCATGCTCTCTCCGTGTCACTGTGGGGTTTCCTCTGGGTGCTCCAGTTTCCCCCCACAGTTCAAAAACTTGCTGAGGTGAATTAGATTTGCCAGATTGTTCATAGTGTTTTTCATCTTGCTGTTTTTGAAGCGCAATCCTGCATTGAGCATAAGTGGACATGCAGCCAACAGCCAGTGACTGTCTTCTGTATTGTTTTTCCTGTATTTTCTTCAAGTTGGATAGACATAAGTATCCATGGACTTATTGCAATTAATGTTGTCGTCTTTCCTGTCAGTGTCTGATCGCTCTGAGCACATTTTTTTAAAAACAACATTTTCCTGTTGTTTGCAGCATCGGGACAGTTTCTTTGGTGAAAGCTGGTTAAACTTCACCAGATGAGTGAGTCTGGTGGTGGCAGGCAGGCCTGTCACTGAGGAGGAGCCGGGCCCAGGGCAGGCCAACTTATTCGGGCCCCAGCTGAGGCCAGCATAGACTATGTAATGGATATCACTGTGCCTGCTATTGCTTGGTCACTGTAATATGGATGAAACTATAATGAAGACTAAAAACTCACCGATCGCTGACAGTCTACAGTGTGACCTTTCTGGACTAGCGAGCGTCAAACGGTAGCTTGGCCACACTGCTTACCTTAGCCTAGGGCCTAGGCTACGTGATCAGATGTCCACAGTAGGATTTATATTAAGTGTATTTCCAGTGTATATTTAGTAGGGGTGTAATGGTTCACAAAACTCACGGTTTGGTACAGAACCCCGGTTCTGGGGTCACGGTTCCGTGCAGTTTCGGTAAAGCAGGGAAAACAGAATTTGCTCTGCAATTGTTATTAAAAACTGCAAACACACACAATTAGGAACAACTGCAAACCAAAGGCAATGCATTTGTCAATGTGTCTGAATAAAATCTGCACATTGTGAAAACAATCAAGTAAAATAAAAAAGCTATAATACCATAACAATCATCCAGATTGCATGTTTTCTACTTCCCAGTATGGCTTCATATATGTAGTGATAAACACCCCTATAGCCTTAGTTATTTTTCAGTCTGAA
>JAODLD010000124.1:17029380-17044253 GCA_026781065.1 Mormyrops boulengeri
TGCGGCTGCATCCATGCGGCTGTCTGTGGCTGTAGTTCGGCTGTCTGTGACTGTGGTGCGGCTGTCTGCTTGTGGCTGTCTGTGACTGTGGTGCAGCTGTCTGCGTGTGGCTGTCGTGCGGCTGCATCCATGCGGCTGTCTGTGGCTGTAGTTCGGCTGTCTGTGACTGTGGTGCGGCTGTCTGCTTGTGGCTGTCTGTGACTGTGGTGCAGCTGTTTGCATGTGGCTGTCGTGCGGCTGCGTCCATGTGGCTGTCTGTGGCTGTTTGTGCGGCTGTCTGTGACTGTGGTGCGGCTGTCTGCGTGTGGCTGTCTGTGGCTGTGGTGCGGCTGTCTGCGTGCGGCTGTCTGTGACTGTGGTGCGGCTGTCTGCGCGCAGCTGTCTGCGTGCGGCTGTGTGCAGCTGTGTGTGGCAGGGTCCTGCTGCCGAACCCTCTGCTTCCTGGGCAGCAGCAGGCCTCCAGGCTGCCTTTCTGCCTTAATTTAAGCCAGCAGACCTCAGACCCGGAGCCCTGTACAGGTTTGCTGCTGCCTGCTGATGGAGTCTCCAGGGCTCTTACTGCTCATTCCCTCTCACTGCTTAATACTGTACCTTTTCCTCGAAGTCCAGGCCTGGCAAACACTAAAAAATAAAATTAAGAAAAGAGGGCAGTCAGACGGACATCCACACGGTAGTTTAGTGGAACGCGCTCATGGACTTCATGGTCACATATGAAATGGAGTGTTTAAGTGGGGGGCAAACAAACATGCATAGCTGTTTCCCCCACCCCTCCGGGAATAGTGTTGCTGGGAGTTTAGCCAAAAATATAGTGGTTGAAAGGGCTGTAATGCTGGGACACATTGTATTAATGCTGTTATCAAACCGGAGCACATTTCCTGGTGCTTTGCCAGCGGTTAGGACAAGCCTAGCTCATATTTGTATAATTTTAGTACAGTTTTGGTTAGTTTTCTGAATAAACTCTCTAAAGAAATACCTTATGATTTTTTTGCTTTCAGCTTATAAAAAATATTAAACCCTTTTTTCCCCGAACAATAATTCACTGCCTCACAGTACTTGCTAATCATATATATAAACATTCAGAGGCAGGTTTGAAGCCCCAACTTCAGCGGGCCCATCGATCCGGTGGGACGGGCCCTGACGACTCTTGTGTCTCCCAACTACCCGTTCAGGAATCCCCACAGGACAGTGCCATCACCAGGGACATCAACCGCACGTTCCCCGCACACGACTACTTCAAAGACACGGGAGGCGACGGCCAGGATTCCCTCTACAAGATCTGCAAGGTAAGACGACTTTCTACCCAGCTGTAATTAACGACATTTGTTGGGCCGTTTTACTCTGACCCACTGTTAGTGAGGAGGGAGGAGGTCTTTATACAGTGGGGTTAGTTGGGATCGTCCGTCCCAGTTACAAAGATTAATTACATCTTGTCCAAACGAAAATGGGCACTTATCTGATATGGCATTTCACAGGTCTTACCAGAGAGCATTTTACTTGCACATTATGAAAAAGTATTTGTACATATACACTTTAAGCACAATGTAGAATAAAGATATTGTGTGGAGCAGGCTGTAGGTTTGAAGGGGGCCACTATGTCACGTGTAATCTTACACTTTTCCGCGATTTGAATACATATCGAATTTAAACACACCAGAGACTGCTACCGTGTAATCAGATATTTATGTGCAGTTATTATGGCGTCGTAAGTATCGACAGCGTTTTGGGGGCAAAAACACACGGGTTCCCTTTAATAATTCATAAGTCATTCTAGACTCCAAGCGGGTCCCCCTGCAGGGGAAAATGTCTGTATCGAGCGCGTGATGAACACCACGCCTTGATTTATTATCCGGTGTATGAGGGCTGAATCGCTTTCTCATTTAGCTCTCGTTACATCACCATAAAACAGGATTCATTATAATGGGTGTGTTTCCTGTAAAAATCCGTGAAGTGGCACATTGATTGAGGATGTCGGACATATTCCAGAGGAACCAGGAGCTGCCATTTCTCATTCCGGGCTGTAAACACAGAAACAGAGATGAAAGCCTCATTGCTCGCGGGTCGATAGGCAGAGTTCAGTCTGCAGTTTGGATCATTGGCGCTTCTAGCAAATTTAAACATTCTAATGGAAAGTGACGTCGCCTGCTTGTGTCAGTTAAGTGAGGCATCATCTGGACCGTTTCTGCTAAGCCACGCCCCCTCTGTGCCGGGCCAGGGTTCTGCTGCAGGACGCCTGTTGACGGGAACCTGTGGTGGCCATTCTGCTCCCTCTGATGTTAATTTTTTAATGTTGCAGCTAAAACCATTAAAAGTGATTTTAAAAGGAACGGCATGCAGCGGTTTAACGTGTTGTAATTCGTATAATATGCTGACCATTTCAATGTGTTGAATCTGAATTAGTGCAGATGACGAGGTGTGAGGAGAGTCCGTATTCTGTAAGCTCGCGTTTATATATGCGCACTGCCTTCATTTCTGTACGCCGCTTGTTCAGCGTTTTCCTCTGGACTCCCTGAGCTTTTCTCCTTGAGCAGATGATGCAGGGACAAAGCCGGAATGAATTTTGGACATGTGGGACGTGCAAACAAACCTAAGCAGGCCCGCTTGCATGCCCGAACCGCAGGCTGCGTGTGTCCGCAAGTCCAGCCTGCTCCCTGTTCAAAGCCTTGCTGATATTTGTACTGAAAGGCAGCAGTTTGCACTCTTGAACCCTGCTAACAAATGAGGCTTAAGCCCCCACTTAGAAGCCTACCCCCCTGGTTAGCCCTGGTTTGGCCACTCCCATGTCAGGCTGTGCCGGCCTCTCCCCCACAGGCGTACTCCGTGTACGACGAGGAGATCGGCTACTGCCAGGGACAGTCCTTCCTCGCCGCCGTGCTGCTGCTACACGTGAGTCCTCCGCTTCTCTCCTCCTCTCCACATCAAATGGATTCTCCCCAGCACACGATGGGCTCTCATGCGGAGAGATGTCATGCCTCTGAGAGGCATGTCTCATTGTGCCAATCTCAGGAGCAATACTGGCACCTAGTGGACAACCTGTTTACTGCTTTCCCCCCAGAGCTGATTTGCATCGCTGCGCGCTGTGGCCCAGTGTAACATATGGGCACATGGTGTATCATGGGAGATAGTGTGATGATTCTTACGTAAGATTCATATTTATGATTCTTTTAATATAGAGAAGCAGCACATGATTATCATCAGACATGCTAACAAGGCAGGCTGTGTAGGTCCCCCTTAGCTTAGGGTTGGGGTTTAATCAGAATGGCAGCCGTCATGGAAGCTGACCCCTGGCTTAGACCGTGGGCCGGAATCGGTCCCCCTGCTCTCACCACGGTGTGGAGCGGGGGGCGGGGCTGGCTTTGCAGCCGACGGACCTGGCAGCTCCTGTCCGTGTCGCCGTTTAACGCAGATGCCGGAGGAGCAAGCCTTCAGTGTGCTGGTGAAGATCATGTTTGACTACGGACTCAGGGAGCTCTTCAAGCAGAACTTCGAAGACCTTCACTGCAAGTTTTTCCAGTTGGAGCGACTCATGCAGGTGAGTAGACGCTGCCAGGGGGGCAAGCCTCCCTGGAAGTCCTGTGTGTGGCATCTGGGCACAGTAAGTTACAGTTTTAGGCAGGTGGGTGTCCTCACTCCTTACTGGGGGTAAATGTGTGGAGCTAAAGAGGAGATGATTCTGTAGTCATGGAGATGGATGTTGCCCACGGAGCTGTGGGGCCACCTTCTGTTTATGCGAAACGCGAGAGCCCCGCGTCCCTCTTTCATCCTCTCGCAGTCTCGTTCAGCTTCCTGAGGGCTAACAGCGGTGTTTGTTGTGCTCCAGGAGCCAGGGAATGATATGGGAGGCAGGTGCTTTCATGCTTTATTCATGAGATGATGGGATTATGGAGGTTTCTGACCCTCAGATCACACACTGTGTTCTGCTCTTTGTCCTGAGCGAGCGCTCAAACTAATAGGCTTTCCTTCAGCAGCGGATTGAATGCCGCTTTCAATTTTAATTTTTAGTGGTTACCTTTAATTCCTTTGATTATATAATACTGTGTGAGGCTCAGTAATGAATTTGAGCGCCCGTATTACACCCACGCAGACTCTGGTGTGTGTGTATGTGGATTTTAGGAGTGTTCCTGCCAAGAATAAAAGAATATATATATTTTATGTCGTAGGAATGTAATTGGGAATTTTAATGTATTAATGACTATGTAAATTGCTTGTGATGATTGATTGGCAAATGTGTGTGTGCGGGGCGGGCTTTAGAGGAACATTTTCTCACATCTCTACCCTCGCAGGAATACATCCCAGACCTGTACAGTCACTTCCTAAATGTCAGCCTGGAGGCTCACATGTATGCTTCTCAATGGTTCCTCACACTCTTCACTGCCAAGTTCCCCCTCTACATGGTCTTCCACATTATCGACCTTCTGCTCTGTGAGGTATGTGGGGGGGGGGAGCGGCGTACGATGCCTTGTGTTTTACATACACTGTGCTTCACCAGGAGACCTTTCCGTCTAGGTTCATACTTTGTGCTAAATTTGTAAATGATATACAGCACATATTTTTATTATGAGGTCAGATAGGCCGTTCCTACACTGGAGCATGTCGATGGGAACACTCCCAGTGGGGTGTAGTCCTCCTGATTCGCTGGTAGGGGGCACCATGGAAGATGTAGTCTGTGAAGAGGCCTGTGCTGAGGTTTACATGCTAATAAAGGCCAGATGGGACAGAGTGTTTTTGTTTAGGAGGAAGCGGGCAGATTACAGCTGCGCAGCAGTAGGTGCGCAGACTTCGTGACTGTTTATGGAGTATAAAGGTGCCGTTTATGGAGTGTGACTGCAATGTAACGCTCCGACTTCCTCAGGCCCCAGGCTGCTCCTTTCCCGTGCCTCACTCTGCCTGCCCTGCTCCTCACCCCACTTCATACCCTCCCTGTGGCCCACTGACCTCCTCTCCCTTCCTCCCCCAGGGCATAAGCGTCATCTTCAATGTTGCTCTGGCGCTCCTGAAGGTAAGTCAGTCCGTGTCTGTCCATCCAAGGTATATGTGTTCCTGCAGGCTTGCCGGTCTCTCCTGAAGGCTGGCTCCCACCCCCTCCTGGTGAGGGATCCAGCAGTCACACAAAATCATGTGTGTCACACACATGCCCTTTCTCAGGACTTGGACTGCTAATGCTAACAGCTCTTTCTCAGGCCTCAGAGCACTAACGACACTTTCTCGGGGCTTGGAGAACTAACGCTAAGGGCTCTTTCTCGGGGCTCGGAGCGCTAACGCTAAGGGCTCTTTCTCGGGGCTCGGAGC
The DNA here is from genome assembly GCA_026781065.1 of Mormyrops boulengeri. Taxonomy (NCBI): domain Eukaryota; kingdom Metazoa; phylum Chordata; class Actinopteri; order Osteoglossiformes; family Mormyridae; genus Mormyrops; species Mormyrops boulengeri. The sequence continues at coordinate 17,034,667 of JAODLD010000124.1, forward strand.
GCTAACGCTAAGGGCTCTTTCTCGGGGCTCGGAGCTCTAACGCTAAGGGCTCTTTCTCGGGGCTCGGAGCTCTAACGCTAAGGGCTCTTTCTCGGGGCTTGGAGCGCTAATGCTAAGGGCTTTTTATCTTGGAGCTTGTACCGCTAACGCTAAGGGCTCTTTCTCCGGGCTCAGAGCGCTAATGCTAAGGGCTCTTTCTTGGGGGTTGGAGCGCTAACGCTAACAGCTCTTTCTCAGGCCTAAGAGCACTAACGCTAACGACTTTTTCTCGGGGCTCGGAGCGCTAATGCTAAGGGCTCTTTCTTGGGGGTCGGAGCGCTAACGTTAATGACTCTTTCTTGGGGCTTGCAGTGGTAATGCTAACAGCGCTCAGGCCATAGAAATGCCTTTATTTCCCACCGGATTGTGCAGCTGTGTGGCCACAGAGCCCCGTTGTCACGGCGACAGGCCGTGATGTCAGTGCCATGCCGAGCCCACACGGGCTTTACTTCAGAGAATGCGTGTGGGCCAGCGCCCCCTGCCCCCCTCTCGACGTTCGGTCAGCCCAGAATTTGGTTTACAGTCCATTCCGACGTCCCTCCCTGCAGACCTCGAAGGATGACCTCCTCCAGACGGACTTTGAGGGAGCGCTGAAGTTCTTTCGGGTACCCGTCCCAAAGCGGTACCGGTCCGAAGAGAACGCCAAGAAGCTGATGGAGCTGGCCTGCAGCATGAAGGTAATGCTGATGTTCATCTCCTTGCAACGCGGCGTGTTCACTGTGCATCTCTGTCAGGAGCTTGGCCGTGGTGAATGCGGCAAAGCCCGACTCACCGATACGGAACATCGGGAAAACAGGCTGGAAGTCTGTCAGCTGTGTAAAAATCGGCTTTATTCCGAAGTTGCAGAGGAAGGATTCCCTTGGCAGAGTATGTCACAGGTACACACACTGCTGTCTGTCAGTGCTTACTCCTTTTTTAAGGTATACTACTGTGGAGAAATTTAATTGCCTTAAAAAAACCGTGAATATTTTCTTTGGAATAATCCAAGCAGGTTGTTTTTCTGGTAATTAGAAGTGGTCGTTCGCCCCCATTTATGCTTGATGCTCTCCGGAGTTGCCAGTAGAGGGCGTAGTCCGTCCACAGCCGGATGCCTCCCAACCTCAGGACTGACCTGGCTCGTCCTGCTCCTGTGCAGGATGGGTATGGCATTCGTGGCACTTTTGTGGGATTAGTCCTCAGGGACGTACACCGAATTGAGTCAGCCGGGATTTAAAGCCGCAGTCGTCACTGAGGTGGCCCACCGTTGTTCCCCGTCGGGCTCTGATGAGGATGCGGTCGTGTGCAGATTTATATGCTGACTCCTGTGTATGATCTGTCCAGTTAGAGCTTTGTCTCTGACACTGAGGATAGTGGCCAGGCGGCCATGTTTGAGAGAGAATGGCAGCTGAAGCTGGATCTTTACACCTCTGTCTCCGGAGACCCAGTCCGCTTGCCTGGGCCTGACAGTCAGCTTTAGACAGGGATTAGGGAGATTAGTGGCCCGTGGGAGAATTCCCGGCCCTCGTGGTGCCTCTGGTGAGTGACACCCCCCCAGCCAGGTGAGAGGGATCAGGCCCGGGAACAAAGAGCTCCTGCGCTCGAGGGGAAGAGGTGCAGCCTCCCTGACAGCGAGCGGCTGCTTCCCGCTGCTTCCCAGTGCCTCTTTGCTGATGTCACCCGCTCCCATTTCCCAGCCAGAAGCGAGACAGAAACGGAGCCTGGCAGGGAGAAGGTGGATGTGCTTCACGCGACCCAGCTAGCTGCTCCTGCCTGCCTTAGACGGGAATAAAGTAGGACTGTCAGCGCGTCTGCCAGCTGCTGTGGGCGGGGGCTGGTGTCACCAGTGCACACGGTGCGTAGGTGTTAGGGCGAGGCGTTACCTGCGCAGCTGTGAATTAATACATCGTTAGGGTGCGGCTCTGAGTGTCCTGTGTGTTCTCTCCTGCATCCGTCATTTGTTTTTCAGCAAGGCTGATTCTCGGGTGACCACAAACGCGATAAATGTTGGCAGCATTGCCGATTTCTCAGAATCAAGAGTTTTAAGAGTCTCTGGCGAAATTCAGCGGAAAGGTAAATATTGCTCTTTAAAAGGTGTTTAATCTCTCGGCTGACGGGGGCTTCCTTTGGCAAAGGTTTGCTTTGAAACCCCATTTAAATGCGGCTGACCTTGGTTGTAAGGAGTCATGTTTAAATATGCGGACCTGGATTGAACCGGAAAGCCTCTCTGTGGCCGGAACCACGGTCCCCAGCTCGGTGTCCGGATCTGCTCGCTCTTCCCCAGGCAGCCCTGGCCTGCTCCGCGCAGACAGCTTTCTGTGCTCACACCTTCATGTGGTGGTGGTGGTGTTTAAATGTAAAGCGCCCCCCCGCTGTCCCCAGGGCCCCCTCTGCATCCCAGGCTTGGGGGGCATGTCGTCCCGCTTTTGCTGCTCTCCTGCTACAGCTGTCAGTGCTGCACTGGGGAACATGACAGATAATGTTCCTGCCCCCCCGCCGATCTACTCCAATTTACTCTGATACAGCTCCTCTCAGTCCGTCTCCCATCAACACCCCCTGCGTTCAAGGCTAAGTCTCAGAAACAAACATTTCCTCTAACCCCCTTAATTCAGCTGTAGCCATGGTTTGATACCTTTTATGCTTGTGGATTTGGGGGGGGGGGGGTGACATCAAGTTTGCAGGACTTTGTTTCCCGTGACTGAGGTTGACTTTGTGAGCAAGGTGTCCTCTTACAAGCGACTGTTCCTCATTAGAGATCTAGCAGCTGAACAGTCCCGGCTCCTGGGGGGGGCACATATTTCAGAAATAAATTCACCTCCCGCTGAGCCCCGCTCCCCACCCCTACATTTATTTCTACCACTCAGGGCAGGGCTTGCTGTCGGTATCCCAGCATGCAGTGGAAGGTCAAAGGCGTGGGGCTTTCTCCAGTGCCCCCCCCCCCCCACACACACACACAGACAGCCAATCACAGGCTCGCTGGCTCTTGTATCTCAGACACCTTTGACTCGGTGTCGCCACGGGAAGCAGAATAAAGCCAAAGTGCGCAGCTAAGGAGGAGCTGAACCGCCGCTGTGTGGCAGCTACCGCCGCTGCCGCCAAACAAGCCAGACTCCGTGCCGCTCACAGTAAATGAGGGTAATTTACACTAATAGTTGATTAAAAATAATGTGTCTAAAAAAAGCCCCGGTGTTCCACGGTGTGGTTGTTATGCCGTTTAACTCGGCTTCTAAAAGTAAAACATGGACCGTAATAGAGGGTAGCGTTTTTCACCTCGAACCTTGATATGCGTCATACCTTGGCTAGATTATATATTTTATTTCTGGCCCATTAATCCGGTAAAATAGCCATTAGCTTAAACGATCACGTTGCCCTGCTGAGTGGAGGACGTGGGAGTCGTCAGGCCAAGCGGTTCGGAGCCGAAGGTTCCTTTGGTGCCAGACAACGGACTCGGTGATACCTCTCCCAGTTCTGGGCCTCACTGTGGTGTCCAAGGGCGTATGTTTGGTTTCAACATCACACCACATCAAATCAAATCAGCCCCCCCCCCCCAACACACGCAGTAGGGAGTAGGGACATGTCCTTACTGTCCACGCCGAAATCTACGCCCTTCGTGGTGCCCCTTGATTGAGGTGACAAATATCTAGGAGTATAACTGCAGAAAACTGGGTTAGAACAAAGACAATGAGAGGAAAGACTTCTGCACCTTGGTGATGGATGGGCACTTCACGGTCTCCCCGAGGTGAAGTCTCTCCCTTAAGCAGCCCGATTGCTGGCCTGTCGCTGTGCTTGTTCCACACACAACACTCACCGTGACCCCTGTGAGGGTCTCAGAGGAGTTCACAGCTCCCAAACTTTAGAGGTGAAGCAGCCTCCCATTAATTGGTCCTTGGGTGTCCTCTCAGCGGATTTCTGAGCGAGACTTTTCTTTGCCGAACCCCAGAAAGCTCATCAGAATGAACAACTAGGCCAAGTCGTGACGTGGCAGAAATAGGACAGGGGAACGAGATTAACCCGTCTGGGTGAAACCGGTACCTGTCACGGCTTCACTCTGGCACCTGCTTCTGATCTCCTGCAGCCGTAAGGATACTCCTGGTGTCGTCTTGCTTTCCTGACTGTCGTTCTCCTCCATGCCATAGATTAGCCAAAAGAAGCTGAAGAAGTTTGAGAAGGAGTACTATGCCATGCGTGAGCAGCAGGCCCAGCAGGAGGCGCCCATCGAGAGATACGAGGTACGTGCCGATGACCCCTTTCTATGGTCAGGCCAGGGTCCGGCCCAGTCCGCTCTTCCGTGGCATGTCAGTTAGGATGCATGATGGGAAGCCTGTTTAGCCAACAGAGGGCGTCCTTCTGTACAAGAATAACAGGGTCTCCCCGTACATTCTGTGTTTTACTGGTCCTGAGAGAGTGGCAGGTTTCACACCCGGCTATGAGGATGAGCCTGCTAATGAGGCAAGCCTGTCCCGCTGGCGCTTTGGGGAAGGTGGGGGTGCAGATGGCGGGTGGGGGTCACTTGGCTGCTTAGACACGCACATCAGTCATTCCGGGCTCCTGTCAGCTCACGTAGCCTCACTGGGACACGTGTTTCGGTGTCCAGTCTGCAGTTTTATATTCCGTTATTTTTAGGCAGCTTGGCGGCCCATCAGGGTGGTCTGTGTGGATCTGGTTAACACCACAAAGGCTCCCTGCAGGCTGCATTCGGCATCCAGCGAGTTGGTCAATTTTTAATCAACATCTGAGCCGCGGTGTGCAAAGGCTGTTTCTTTATGAGAACCGTTAAATATTACATCGAGGAATATCTTTGGGCGGCTGCTCCGGGTGCTTTGCCGGGGGGGAGGGGGGAGGCATTAACGGGGGAATAAGCCTAGTCCACTTGGCTTCTCCTCCTCAGAGGGAGAACCGCCGACTCCAGGAGGCCAACATGCGACTGGAGCAGGAGAACGACGACCTGGCCCATGAGCTGGTCAGCAGCAAGATCGCCCTGCGCAAGGACCTGGACAACGTGAGTGTGGACAGCCATGTTTGCCGTTTCCTGGTTTTTGTTCTGGTGACACCTTGACATGTTTTGTTAGCCCGCTGCTAAGACCCATCTTAAAACACTCTGGTCTACAATAGGCCCTTCTTGAATTCAGCTGTTTACATTGAAGGCTGCAGCCACAGATTCCTGCTAATGACATCTGGTCACTGTGTGATGACTTCCTAGTTCAGTCATCTGAGTCATTACACTTAGGACAGAATCAGATCTGGCCACATCATTTTGCTCATCTTTGGCCCCGAGACGTGTAACAGTTTGGAAAATGTAGAGGAGTGAGAGGTCAATGCCTGTCAGGCAAGATGAAAAGGCATCAGATATTACGGTAAAGGATGCGCCTTCTCAGAGGCCAACAGTGCAAGCCCCCGCCGCGGGTCCTGTCTCTATCTTGTGTTTGGAGTCTGGTTCACCTGGCTGGGGGCCTGCAGTTCAGATCTTTTGCCTGCTGTGTTCATGAAACCAGCACAGCCAGTCTCAGGGAGCAAAGGGTTAGCTGGCTCGGCTTATTTACAGTACGGCTGACTGTCACCCTGATAGTTAATCTGTAAGCTGTCTATGTGCCTCTGGGTTCCTAGTCTTCCCCACAGTGCTGTGAGCCAGTGGCTGGCTAGCGTGAGATCCCCGTCACTGTGAGATCCCCGTCACTGTGAGATCCCCGTCACCAGCCCAGTTCGCTCCCTGCTCAGATTTGCCTCCTATCCATCTTGCTCCAATGCGATGGAGATGCAGAGCATCTTTCCCCCCAGACCACCTTAACCCGCTGCCCAGTCACCAGTCCCTACAGTACAACTGTACTAATGCCCCATCCCGCCTCTCTGGTAACCTTTCCGGCAGGCGGAGGAGAAGGCCGATGCCCTCAACAAGGAGCTGCTGATGACCAAGCAGAAGCTTGTTGACTCCGAGGATGAGAAGAGGCGATTAGAGGAGGAATCGGCACAGGTGCATCCGGCGAGGGGGGGGGACATGCTGGTTATTGCACTTATTGAGATGACACGGCACTGCCACTGATCCTCAGTGAGAACGTGGCCACAAACCAACTGCCTTTTGACTTACTCAAGGGCAAGCACGATAAGACAGTCCTTCTGCAGTGAGCCAAACACGGTAAAACACAACACACGGTGTGTAGGCTGTAGTGCGTCAACTGTAAGGACCAACCGAGGTCATACAGTTGGAATGAGGTCTCCTTCGTGGTTTGGTCATCAGGAAAATGTTGAGGTCGATCCTTCATCTTTCTCTCAAACTTGACTCTGTTTCCAGCTCAAGGAGATGTGCAGACGGGAATTGGACAAGTCGGAGTCGGAGATCAAGAAGAATGGCTCCATCATCGGTGAATACAAGCAGGTCAGACTGGCCGCCAATGAACCCTTTGCCAAAGCACAGCCGTAACGGACGCAGCAGAAATCAGCCCCCCAGCCCAGTCTCAGTTTCATTTTGCTATTCAGCAACGTACAAGTTTCCTTTGTACTTCCTCTGCCAGTTTGCAGAAGAGTGATTGACATGTGGGAAGCCTTGAAGCGGGTTATTACCCAAAGCTGTCATTTGTATGTTTGCACTATGGCTACATAATTGAAAGGTGTGGGAAGCCCGCGGGAAATGTGGCCTGTATGAGGAAGCTCAACGTATTCATTACCTTATCGTATGTGACTTGGGATGGGCTGTACACTAAGGGAGCCCCGTGTTATTATATGGCACCCTGTTCTCCAAAGACTTAAAGTCATGTTGAAAGAATCTTTCCAGGCACCCATCCATCTTTCAGACTCTTATCATGGGCTGAGTCTTGCTGAAATATTCTTTTTACAAATACATTAAAAAAAACATAATGAGTAATGCCAAATCCCTCTACGGTGAAGTTAAGTGGCAAGCACAGCACTGAAAAATCGGTGTTTGCATTACACACTTGACTTGAAAAGCGATTTCTAGCTATTTTTGAGCGACCGTGCCTTCCTTTCAGGCAAACCGTGCCGACGTCCCAATTAATAAGGCATCCCAGACAAACGATGCTATCAGGGACGCCTCCTCCTGTAAGTGAATAATTCTCAAGTCAGATAGCGGGGAAAATATGCTTCATTAAAGGTGGATTTGGCTTCTCCCCCGTGATCACATTTTAATGGCCGCCGTGGCAGGATGATTTATTGCGGCCGTAGGTAGAGGTCTGCCTTCGCTTCCATGGCATCAAAGGAGCGTTGTACTTTGGCGGCTCAGACGTGCTGGAGCCACAAACAGCCACCAGGTAGGAAAGACAAGATGGCAAGATTTGGGGGGGGGTTTGGGTACAGAGACAACAGTTATCTAAGAGCTGACCCCCCTACCACTGCCTTCGAAGTGTTGCATTATCTAGTGTGAAAAATAAAGGGTCAGTATTTCTCTGCTCTCTAGGAGTGAGTGAACTTCTGGAACCTTGTGATCATTTTGGCTGGAGAATTAAAGTGATCAAGTCTGCCGTTGATAAATGAAACATTATCTCCTCATAAAATCTGCACCTTAATCCATCTTTGACCTTTGTGGACTCAGAGTTAATCCCCTAGTGACTTTCTGGGTTACAGGGATCCTGAGCTGTGCAGTGTTGGAAAACTGCTAACATGCATTCATGAAAGGCTACTTCATTCCATCTGGAAGTTGTTCGGATGGTTCCTTCTCCTTGGAGACTTATCACCCCAGAAGACTTGTTTAATAGTACTGGATGATTCCTTCTCACCTGTGCATTGTAAATAGTGCCATGGGCCAGTGTGTCAAAGCCTGGCATTACCCAGTACAGGAGAACTTACTCAAATGTCGGCCTGGCAACCATGTTGATGATTTCACCCTTCCCTGTTTCATCGCTTTTGGAATGAAGGTCACCTCCTTTTAAAAGCACCCTTCTAATTTCCTCCGTATCCCGCAGATCTGCTCCCAGCTTAGCGAGCGTCTGGAAAAGCAGCAGGCGGCCAATAAGGGGGAGCTGGAGAAGATCCGGGTGAGTCCGCCTGTCTGCAGCCACTGTCGCTGCCACATGGACACACAGCAGTTATCCCCAGTCACACATACATCACTGTGCCCATCGATATCCTCTGCATCCAGTCATGGTCCCTTTCGATGAGCCTCCCAGCCCGTCAGAACATGAAGATGTATAGGGAGTTTAAGAGCTGGCAGTAAGTGCTTCCTCTGAATGGCCGCTGAGATTTAGGGGCCCCGGTATTGACGTTCATTATCCCATCTGGGAGCTGACGAGGCGGCCATCTTCCTGCCTGAGGGGATCGTCTCTGTGAAGATAGGCTGTCCGTCCATCCGGCTGTCAGTCGGAACCCAGATGAAAGCTGGCCCCACCCACCGGATTCATTCATTATTGTCTCGCTGATGGCCCACGTCGTGAAGCTGCTCTTCATGTGTGTAGTGATTGTGGGGGTGGGGTGTGGGGGGGTGTAAACAATTGTCTCCACAATCTGCCTTCCGTCTGACAGCAAGCAGCTGTGACGTGTGCCGCTTGCAGCGCAAATAGTGACGAAGAGATGGGGGCCGGAGGAGGCGGAGGAATAATGAGGTGGTGGGCAGGGAGGGGTACTGTGATGGGGAGCCCTAGATCGAGTGCGAGAGCCCCCCCCCCCCACTACAGGTGTAATATTGGCCAGCATGGCCTCCCTGTAGTGCATGCGGTAAACACCTCTGTCTCCACGGTGACCGCCTAAATGCACCACTGTCCTCCTCATCTCCGCGATGACAGGCAGGGTAATGGCGGCTTTGTCACTGGCAAAGTAATGACTCCGAATCAGAGTTCAGCCGTACCTGGCACCACATGACGAGTGGCTGCTTGCCCCCACCCCACCCCTCCCCCGAGGCTCACCGCCCCCGTCTCCCCCCGTCTCTCCTCTCAGCAAAAGGTGGAGGGCTGTGAGAAGTGCAGCGTGCTCTTCAGCAAGGAGGGCCGTCTGAAGGAGCGCAGTGCCACCAAGGAAGGCAGCGAGGATGACACGGATGAGGAGAAGGAGGCCCTGAAGAACCAGCTGCGTGAGATGGAGCTGGAACTGGCCCAGACCAAGCTGCAGCTGGTGGAAGCCGAGTGCAGGATCCAGGTATTCCCGTCAGGCCCGGCCTCGACCCCTAGGGGGCGATGTGGGTCTTTGAGCTGCCCTCGTGATTTCTGCTCGCTTTTCCCCGTCTCCACACAGCATTACGCTCCTTAATCCCCAGCCTAGCTCTGCCAAACTTAATCAAATTAAACAATAATGACGGCTGTCAGATTATGGATTTTGGCTGCTTTACCTTAATTCTACACATTGGCATGACGACAGGACCTGGCTCAGCAGTGTCTGTCCGTCCCCAGGACCTGGAGCACCACCTGGGTCTGGCGCTGAACGAGGTCCAAGCTGCAAAGAAAACGTGGTTCAACAGGACGTTAAGCTCCATCAAGACTGTGACGGGCACCCAGGGAAGAGAGACGACCTAGCTAGAGGGAGGGGCGAGGCTGACACTGCAGTGCCCCCGCGCCGCCGCCCGCGGGGGGGGGGGGGGGGGGGGGGGGGGGGGGCGGGGGGGGGGGGGGGGGGGGGGGGGGGGGGGGGGGGGGGGG
>JAODLD010000124.1:17082671-17096350 GCA_026781065.1 Mormyrops boulengeri
TCTTCCAAATAATAATAGGTACAGGGTTGTATTATTAATACCAACATCGCGCGTCATGCACATATAATTCTTACATTGCCAGTAAGCTAGATTAAGATCAGGCTTCTTCATACCTTCATACTGTACTGACATTATAGCACAGGGGGTTAAAGTTTTGCTAAAACATTTTTACTCTGTCATATGAAGTAACCTTAGCTAGCTTTGCAATTTTAATGGTTATTTCTTTTCAGTTTAAAGTTTATCTCCGATGTTTCACCATGTTTTCGCAGTGGTTCACTTTGGCTTTACATGTATTACAAATTGCAAGCTTTGAGTCATCTTCACTCACAGTGAAGAACTTCCACGCTAACGACATATTAGTGTGCGGCTGAGAATGCGCATGCAGCAGTAAGGCTATTGCCTGCGCCGCTGCATGGATGACATGTGGAGCGTACATAAATCGGAGCGGTTCGGTATCAGAAATACATGACACTGTTTGGCCGGAGTTCGGTCCAGGCCAAGCACGCTGAAAATTGGCCGATTCCGGTCCCTGGCCAATCGATCCGTGCATCTCTAGTTTAAACACGGTGTACCGGAAAACAGCAACGGGAGGGGCATAGGGAAGCACCACAGAAAGCCTGGAGATGCGGGGGGGGACACCAAAATGACAGCGATAAGCCGCATCAAGGGTGTCAGCACTGGGCTCAGGCGACCATGACTGCTCAGCTGAACAGAGCTTCCTGTGTTTAGGAGCCACATGGGAACCGGAGCACGTGACCCGTTATGGAAATGGGGGTCCCCAGACTTTACATCCCCCCCCAAAACATCAGAGCTGCAGTGTGACAGAGCTCATCTAGCTCAAGCTAAACTTCAGAAAGGACAATATCGGTGAGAACCCTATGGAAAGCACACATCAATCATGGCACATCAATCATGCCACTCCTGTGCGGAACATACCCTTAACTGCCACGGTGAAATTTAAAAAGTAAAATAGCAAAAATCAAAATTGAAAATGAAAATACTGGGGGAACGTGTAAGTTCAGCGTTTTTTCAAACGTACATTTGAATAAACAAATAAAATGTATGTGTAAAATTTGCTAACAACTTCCCACAATGCAGTGTGACAGGGGTTAGCAATACTGAGCATGATATACAGCATGCCTGCTGTACACACACACACACACACACACACACACGTGAGCCTCTTTACAGACTCAAACCACCATGCTTCAGAAAAACTACAGCTCTCCATTGGTCACGGCGCCTCGGAACCAGATGATGCCCCCTTCAGGAGCACAGCCAAGCCAGAAAGCCAGGGAGAACGTCTCCTTCAGCATTTGAATGAAATTAACAAACAACCACACAGCATCTGGGGAGGAACACAAAGTCGGGTTTTGTTTCTCTGAGAGTGCAGATACGAGTGATCAGGCAGGCCGCGCTGATAACGGAGGGGGGAGGGTTTGGCCTAGAATCACACACCGCCATCTTTAAAGCTCCGGAGGCAGGTGTCGGCATCGCGGTGTACACGGCAGCAGTAACCCACGGAACATTAGATTACAGCACGGCTCTAACCCATTATGCGGCGCAGCTGGTGGCCTGCGAGAACACACCTGAGAGCGCCCCCCCAAAGGGCCACAGGGGCAACAGCGGGGGGACGCTCAGCTTTTTACAGCAAAGGAAAAGGCCAGTGAGGTAGCGGGGGGGGGCCCTCTTTGAAAAGCCTGATGCTGAGGCCTGGACGGAAACGGCCAGCTGCAGAGAATAAAGGCCTCAGCACGTAATCTGCTCGCAGCCACATATCGCGGCCCTGCACCAGTGAGGCCCACTGTGCTCAGCACACAGAAGCTATAAACAGCCTAGGTTTCAGGAGGAAGAGGAGCCGGACGCTGACGACCTCAGCACGCGGGCTTTCAGAGCACTTAATAGGAGAAAACACGCAGGCCTAATTAAATGCGGGATGCGTTGCCATTAATGCCGACTGTGCAGATCCCAGTTTTCCCACAGGGACACTCACGGCCAGTCCCAGCCAAACACGAACGGGGGATTTAATTACCACGATGGGTCTGGTGCGTTGCAGAGGCTCGAAGCAGCCGCCGCACATGGCCGACAGGAAGCGCGTGCCAAAGGAGCGGCGCTCGCCTGTGCTCCGATTCGTACCACACCCAGTCAGCCCACCACATGCAAAGCAGCGGCCAATCAGGCTCACCGATCCCTCTTGCGACACCGAATAAAAAGTACCTACTGAAATGTTATCTTCATCTGGATATTGAAAAGAATGTATTTATCCTGAGTCCCGTTACATGCCTGCAAGGCTCTTAGGGAACGAGGCCACATCTGGGTGAGGAAGGCAGCTGGGAAAACCTTTTAACAAAGATTAAGGCTTTCTGGGGGCCTTTACCGAGAATTAAAAAAGGATGAGCAGAGCTTTTTGTTTCAGGAAGCTTTTTCAAAAACAACAAACAGCCACGGCATGGATTATCCCTCAAAACGCCATCTGGAGAATCCAAACATATACAGACGCTCCTCTACTTATGAACGTTCAACTTACGAACTTTCAGACATACGAACGAAGAGGACTGTAAGTCCAAATTGTGTTCACTGGGCTCCCGTTTCCTGTCCGCAACATCAAATTTTTTTTTCTGCGCTCCAGTTCCGCCTAGTACGACTTCTGGCCGCTACTCCCGCCGCGCAGCAGCATAGTGTGCGTACTCCCAGCATCCTAGTTCTTGCGTATACCCTTAAAATGATGTTGAATAACGACTTACGGACATTTTAAGTTATGAACGGCCGTTCGGAACATATCTCGTTCGTGAGTAGAGGAGCGTCTGTATATTTATTTATGAGGTGGGTTAAAATGAAGGATCAGCTCGCTTCTGTCCAGCCTGGGGGGGGGCACTCTGTGGACATCAGATTAATTCAATTACGCAGTGTGACCATGGTGTCGAATTTACAAAATAAATTAGAAACTTGCATACAGGCGGGGCTGCTTTAAAGGGCAAGACGCGCGGATGACGCCAGACACAGTGTCGCCTCTCAGCAAAATCCTTTGAGGAAACATCAGGCCATCTATGTGTTAATGGGCCAGAGAGAAAGCTGCATGCTTCGCCTCTGCATAACTCCCTCCATCCAATTAGCAAAGGGGGGGGCACGGTGGGTCACTTTGCCGACTAGCATGGGCTCAGGTGACCTTGAGTGGACATGACCTTTTGCTGAGTAAGCGATGGGGGGGGGGGGGGGTTGGTCCATCCCACATTTCTGTTACACTGGGGGGATATTTATGATCACTGACAGCAGGAACACGACTGCAGAATCGGAGAGGAGGGACGTAAGATTTGCATAGCAGATGAAGTTAGGAAAGGGAGAGATTTGCATGCCTGGTCTCTCTCGCTCGCTCTCGCTCGCTCGCTCACTGGCCCCACCTTGCTGTGCGGAACCTTGCGGCACCATCTGTTCCTGCCGAAAGCAGCGGGGTGGGCCGTGTCACAACGGCAGAGCAGCTTCTGGGCCCCTAGCCGCGGGATCGCACCTCCGGAACGGGGGGGTGCGACTTTGGGCGGCCAGCTTCAATGAGGAAGCACACATACACCAGCGAGACCGTAAGGTGGATAGAGGAAGAGCACCCCCGTGTTCCCCCGCCAACTGCCCTGCCTCACAGCGCTACAGGGGGGGAGCTGAATACATCAAAACTCTAGGGGCCATAACATCTGGGGGGGGAGGGTGGGGGGCAGGTTGGAGCTAGAGCCCTGATTAGTTCAGCTCAATTCCAATCTCCATCTTAATCTCACAGAAATCATTTGCGGAAAGAGGTCTCGCGGGCAAGCAGAGGCTTTACCGCAGTAATCCACGGGTCTGCCAGAGGGGCTCGAGATGGCAGCCGGCCACAACTGCCCAATCCACACGGTCACACACACAGAGACAGACACAGACACACAGACACACACAGACACACACAGACACACACAGACACACACAGACACAGAGACAGACCCAGACACACGCAGACAGACACAGACACACGCAGAGACAGACACACGCAGACAGACGAAGACACACGCAGACAGACACACGCAGAGACAGACACACACACAGACACACACACACGCAGACAGACACAGAGACAGACAGAGACAGACACACGCAGACACACGCAGACACACGCAGACACACGCAGACACACACACACACAGACAGACACAGACAGACACACATGCCGCTTAGTCAAGCATCTGGGAGAAACACATGGGGCAGCAGGGTGGGGAGAAGCTTCGCTGACTCCACGAGGGGCTGAGCGTGTGGACTGAGAAAGCCACTATTCTGGGAGCAGAGAAATAAAGGGGAATATAGCGAACGGGAGGGATGAGGCAGGGAAGGAAGCAAAGAAAGAAAGAAGAAAAAAAGGGAAAAAAATTAGCCTCTCTCAGCAAAGCTCTGGATTTTTAATAATGCCGAGCACACTCAAGAGCCTGGAGGCTGTCAGGGAGGACAGCAGCTCTCTCCCGAGGGAGCCGTGGACAGTAATGCCGATCAGCTCTCTGCTTGCCCCCCGCCCCCTGCATTTAACAGCCCTGTGACCCCAGAGCACGCCACCGGCCTCAGACTCCCCACTTCCAGAGCCCCGCCCAGCTCCCGCTACCTTTCCCACGAACAGGTGGCCGGGATGGGGTCGCCAGGCATCCTGTGGGAATCATCGTCATGGCCACCTCACTCAGCTCCACAAATTCCCAGGTGTTGGAGTGGTGAGCAGCATTCTGGGAGGGATAAATGGGGCAGGGGCAGGCGGGGACTGCGACGACGCAGTCAGACGAAGGCGGCTTAGTGTCGACGGGTCACGCGGCACGGGGCTGGGAGGCTACCGGCATGTCACTAATGAAAACGCTTCCCGGGCCTCAGGACACAGAAGAGGAAGGAGGAAAACCCACCTAGGAGCAACTTCTTAGAGGCAGAAAAACAGGCATAAACACCAGCTGTGAACAGACTAGCAAGGGGAGTGGGAGGGTCACATAGCAAAACACAGCTAACCCATCATGTCTGGGCCGCCTGGAGGCCACCGTCGCATTTCTGCAGCAGCACCACAGAGGGGCCTGCGATAGGGACGACAATTGCAAGAAATGGCGCAGCAACAGTGCAGACGCAACAAGCAGCTCGCCTCCAAGGCCCACAGGTCTTGTCCCAGCTTGCTGGCAACTCGAAGCACACGCGTGCACGCGTGTACGCGTACACGCACACACCTCGAGCAGAAAGGAAGGGCCTGGACGCCTGTGGGAAGACGCGCCTTCCTTCAAAATAGCCATCAGGGAAAAAGCAGCAGAGCACGAGCAAAAAAGCAGAACTGAGCGTGTGCAGGCTCATCATTTACGGAACCGTGACCACATAACACTTGCAGCAAGCGCATCACTCAACACAATCAAAATGTCTATTACGGCTCCGATTAACGTCAAGGCTTCCTGCGAAACCTAGCGCTTCAGAAGCCGGCTAATAAATTGTATCACCGTGTGTGTTACTTTGTTCCCTATACTGGTGTTCGAAAATAAACCATCAACGCAGGCAGTTAAGCGCCCAGCTGCGCACATTCACAGAGGCACTCTATTGGCTGCCAACTGCGCAGACACTCACTGCTGCGCAAGTGTTTTGAAAGTACCTGGTTTTAAGCTGAAAAACCACTAACGGCCTGGTGAAGCAGCCTTCCACTCTGACTGAAGGGTGTTTCTCGCTAATGGAAGAGCGTCACCCTCCTTACCGGCCTCATGGCCGGAAACACCGCTCATGAAATCACACCTTTTTCTGCAGAAGCGCCTGCCGCTGATGCTCATGCCCACCCCCATCTTCCTCCCCCACACACATCATCCTCATCACAATATTGTGACTCCCGGCATTAAGTGCCCAGCCAAGCCGGCAGGCGCTCAGAAATGACACCATCGCACCTCCGCCTGCCAAGGCCCCAGTCAGGCTAACCTGGAGAGCGAGCGGAAGACGCGGGCCGCGTGCTGCCAGAGCCGCCTGCTTCCCAAGGACACTGAGGCGGGCGCGTGCCTGGTGGCGCTGGGGTGATGACGTGCTCGCGGTGGCGCTAGCGTGATGACACGCCAGCATTTGGTGGGATGTCATTCCCGACGCCCACATCCCTGCCCATCGCAGGAAGTGCCGGCTGGTTCCAGCACATCCGCACCACATATAGGAGGGGCATGTCTAAACCCAAACTGGCCCCAAATCCACAGAACTGAGCAGCAGACCCTCCCAGATCAGATCATCCCTCCCACCCGTACACGGGCAGCAGTACCCCGGGCAAGTGAGTGACACTGGCTCTTAAGCAGGATGTCACGGGTCCAGCAAGCAAAGCAGAGGCCCGGTGAGAGAAGATGGGGGCATCCAAAGGCACCCCCACAGAAAAACCACCCCTTACCACCTCAGAGAGGCTGTTGGTAGGAGGAGGGGGGGGGCAAGACACATCGACGTAGCAAAGTCAAATGGTGCTGACTAACCAACCTCAGCACATCCCATAACCAAGCAGTAGCACCACTTCCACAGTCACCCCGCAGCCTAGGGCAGGTGGGCGCGCACACACCTGTCCATGGCAGGCCTGAGGACTAACTGGGCCTTTTCCAGCCCCCGCGACCCAGCCAGCGCTTGGGACAGGCTGTGGGAGAGCTGGCATGATTCAGAGAAGTGACCCGACTGCATATTCCCGTCTTAGAAGATGCAGGCTGCGTTCCTGCTGCTAAATAAAGCCTCTCACTCCGTGCCAAGGCAGCCCTCAATAGCTGTTGCCACTCTTCACATTTAAACCTGCGACGGGCACTCAGCAATGCCAACGGGAAGCATCCCGTCTAGCGTGTCGCCTGCCGAGGGCCCGGTACTGCTGGGATGGGCTCCATAGCCCCATCCCACCCAGTACTGGATAAGTAAATTTGTAAGATAGATAGATGGATGAATGGATGAATCAATGAATCACAGCTTTTTTTCCCCAAATAAACCAATAGACTTTTTCTACAGTAAGGAAATACAGATAAATTAATCTGAGAAATAACCCTGCAATATTTATGGCTTACTAACTTTTCTACAAAGTCTCTTATTGCACAAGGGGACAAAACGCATGAAAGGAGCTGTTGTTAGACTTCACACGCAGTATCGGCTTGATTAACGCCAACACGCCACCTTCTGCCATTTTGGGGGATCTGAAGAGCTTCACGGCAGATCAGCAAACTACCTTAAACATCAGGCAGCAGTAAAGGTGTGAGCAGTCAGCCGGTAGTGAATAATACCCACCTGTACAGACCGGTACAGCAAGAGACACGCGGCTCGAAATGGCCACTAGGCAGTTCAGATGTCGCTCCTAAAGCTCAGCGCAGTCAGGAACACCCACGGCGCGGTAGCATGGCCGGACCAGCGTTAGCCACTCACCTGCTGTCAAAGCGCCCGTCTGCTCTCTGCCGCAGTGTCTGTCTCAGGGTTGGCAGGCCGCTCTTCCTGAGAGGAGAGGGGAAAAATGGGTCAGTACAGCACAGCAAGCTCACCGCAGTCACCTGAACACAGAGACATGGCGAGTCTGTGGTGTGACTGTGCTGCACCAACAATATGCGTCACCAAGCGGAGAGGTAAGCCTGGCCTTATGAGTCAGAGCCCAATCAACAGGGACACGACCAAACAGCCCCGGGTTACAGCCAGAGCTGCTCACGCCCAAATTACCGCACTCCGCGATGAGAGCTGTCAAATAACATACTTATTTCACTGGCGGCAGACACAATACTCTGCCTTAATGCACGCTTGTAATACTGCAAAGCGAGCTCATACTGGAGAGAGAGATGGCCGACTTGGGCCATGAAAGGTGTGAGGGAATGGCATAAAGATAAAGACATCGACGGCGGGGGGGAGCCATCTTTGTGCGTGAATACTCTCAAGCATCCGCTTGTCATATTAAGCGGTTAAATTGAACTTTGGGAGATTTAATGGGCCGGCCAAATAAGATATTGCACCTCTTAATCACAGACTTGCAATGACACGCTCCACGAGTAATCTTGCGTATACTCAGCAGAAAAGCCAAGCAGAGGTTTCCGTTTATTCAAAGTGTGCCACTGGTATGACAGTGTTCAGTCACCGAAGACAAAACCTGTAACATCTATATAATAAGCAGCATATCCATTTTAAAACAGGCACAAATGTCACCTCCTGGAACATTCTGAATTTCTATATATTTTTCTTCTTAGAGAGAAAAAAAAAAAAAAAAAAAAAAAACACTCACAAAACTTGTTTACTCAAAGATGACCTATGCATGTGTCGCCCATATAGTGAAGTCTATCAGCCAATGACAAATGCTCATTCCTCATTAATCTGACCAATCACACAGCATTGGGGCGGGGCAAGCAGACACCTGAGTATTTCAGAGCAGAAGGCCAAGCTAAGTATTCAATACTGAAATCCTAGAGCACCTGGATGCAGTTTCAGGTGCCTGGATAATGTTTATAAGAACTGCATTACCCAGCATTCTTAGTAACAGCATTTCATTCTACATTGAGTCTCACCATACCAATTAGCACGCTGTCATCATCACTGCGAGCCAGATGAGGAGAGAAAGCCTTGAGCTATAGAAGAGCTTTCTGGTTATTTTCATTCACTGTCTAACAGCATTTCCGCTTAACAGGACACAGCATGGATAATAAGCCGTTACTGTCTTCATATTAGCCCTAGCAAACAAGGAAGGAGGGAAAGAGGCCAGATTATTCCTACAGGTCTGACAAATCAGGGTTCGAATCACCGGGGCCCAAGCAGAGCAGAGATGCTGAGCATCTCCCATGTGCACCTACTGCAACACTAGCTTTTAGTGCTAATTTGCTGCTCATGGAGGAGTCTCAACAAACGGGGGGGGGGGGGAAAGAACACAATTGTCACCAAGTCTGGGGCCACAACTGTCCTTATCAGCTGCATTATTAGTGCGAGACCCAGAATCCCTGTGAAGCAAAGCAGTGTCTGGTAAAGTGGGGAGCCGAGGCGGGGGTGGGGAACAAACGTCAGCAGCCAACATGCGCGGCCGCGTGATAAATAATGCAGCGAAGACCAGCAACGACTCTAATTTCTCCAAAGGGGAGGGTGATTTGCATCTTGCTGCATGCATGCAGTGCCTTCATCTATGTGCTGAGGGTTTCCTCCAGCCTGGGGTGGGGGCAGAGAAGAGAGATTTAAAAACTGGTGTATTTTCTGTTACCAAGTAACACCACCCACTCTACATCATACACACTCAGAAATGTGAGAGCGAAATGCAAACATCTGAATAATTCTCTGGACAACCTTGCTAGGATGCTAAAAACGAACCAGTTTAAGGAAAATAAAATACCAATTTCATACCAATACTATGAACCCTACCACCATGCCCAAAGCCTGGTACAGCACTTTTAACTCTTCCTGCCCAACTGACGTGCGTTATGAGTAAGTAAGATGTCAGTACAGGGCGAGAGCACCCCCTGAGATTTTACCACAGCACACTGTCAATACAGGAGGTGAGGGAGACATTCTCTTGGACTCTGTTACTCACTCACTGAATAAACCTCTTTGTGATACGAGTCTTGAATTCCCACATTCACCGGGGAGCATGAGAGGCAGGATTTTTGGCCAAGGATCTCATGAAGAATAGAGCTGGAACCATCAGACCTGTCGCCGCCATGCAGTCACCGTACGGCGTCACTTCATGGCACTTTGAGGCTCCACTCACAGGCTACCAGCAACTCCATGGAGGACAACAACCAAAACGTAAGCAAATGTCCTCCGGGAGCATTCAGATTTGTCAAAAACCAGTCTGGCGGCACACTTTCAACTGGGGAGCTTGGAAACAGATCCTTTCCTGGGAAGTGATGACTCCAAGATAACCTATTGTGCTGTTTCAGATGAGGCTTCCGCCAGTTTGTCCTCTCAAGGACAGATGCGGGGCATAAGATTCAGCACGACGTCAAGACCAGGAGAGACAAACAAAAAGAGAAAAAGCCATTAAACGTGAAGCAATCTGTCAGAGCCAAACCAGGCTATAAAGACCCAAAACCACAGCCTTCCCTGCCAACGAACGGCTCAAGGCTTCATATAGAATATCGCATGGTAAGACTTAGGAAACAGGATTTTAAGAAAGAGCAGGGGAAGACAGGCATGGGGAGGGTGGGGCCAGTAAAGCCCAAGAGTAGTATCTTCAAGCATCTGCAAGCATTACATGCATCTTCCTCCATCACCGCAGAGAGCGGCTTGCGAGAGGCCGCTTTTGCAGTCCGAGAGCTTTCTCGCTCACCAAGGATGGCCATTCCAAAACCCAAACACCAAGAGGCCTGTATCAACCACATAACTTCCAGGACCAATATGGTGCAATTCCTTTAACGAAAAAAGGGCATTTTGGGGTTTGCAGCAACGCATTCAAGAGTTTTTACATTTGGCTATAAAATAAACACATTATTGCACCCCTGAAAGAGGTGTGAATAAACTGTTACATGTCTTTCAATCTCTAGCTTCAGCATTTGCCCTAAACGCATGAGAGACACAGCATCGCCTGTTCGAGCAGGACAGAACTCTCTGAGTAGTCACAAGGTGACCCGCAGGTAGTGTAAAGGGATGGATAGCCCTTCACGTGTAAATTGGAGGGAGTGTCACAACAGTGCAGGTTTCTCTAGCCAGACCCAGCTGCATGCCGTTCACTTGGTTAATTAGACAGCCACACACACACACGCACGCATACTCACACACACGCACGCACACACACGTACGCAAGCTCACTCACACATGCACGCATACTCACACACACATGCATACACATGCACACTCTCAGGTGTGCATGCTCGCTCGAACACGCACGCACGCACGTACGCACGAACACACACACACACACACATACACACACATATGCACGCGCACAGAAAGACACCGAACACTCCAGCACTCCCAGCAGGAAGCTGCATGTGCTACTTTTATCTTGCTCAAAGGTGAAAATGAATGAGTGCTCTGGGTGCGGAGAACATGCTGTGGTGCAGTGGGGCCCATGTTTCATCATCCAGGCAGCATCGCGCATCACACTCTCCAAAGATCCAAAGACATTCAACGGTACCACAGACAGTCAAGCAGCCAGCGCTCAACTTTAAAAGCGCTGCCCTTCTTAACGGCCTTCTCTGTCTCCGATCGAGGGACAGCGCGTCTCCTACCTGAGAGACCCGAGACAATTAGATTCCGTCGCTGCTCCTTCTGCTCAGCCGGGGTGAGGACTCATTACACACGGAGAGTGCCTCCGGGGGTGAGCGACTCGGGGGGGTGTGACAGCTACAGTGCTGCCGGTTTGAGGGAATGCGTTTTAATTAGGAGCCGACAGACAGCCGAAACACCGGGAGAGGTGTCAGTCCAAAGGGTTTCAGTAAAGCTCTGATTGAGAGCCAGAGGCCAGTGAAAATCGGCATATCCTGTAGCGAGACTAGGCCAGGCCTGCTTTCCCAAGCGTCTCTGCCAAGTATCATTTTCCTAAAAGCACGTCATCTTGCAGGTCCTTACTGCCACCAAATTAGCACCTACAGACAGCTTAAACTCGAAGCACCTGACCGCAACGCCCACCAGCACACAAAACTGATCCCTGTTAGCACCTTAGGGAGGAAGTCCTTAACTAAATATCACACATCATCTTTCCCCAGTTTAACCCACTACATACTCCTGGAGGACCTATCATCAGGTACATTCCTACTTATCCAGCATGTTGCTCTTTTTTTGCTTGTTTGTCTTTAAATAAACCCTAGAGGGAATTATTCTCCCCACTCAGAAATGGTGTGTCCAATCTTACGGTCATCTGTCAATAACCCTGTTGAAAAAGTCTCAATTTTAAAGGCAAAAGCAGACCCCTTTACAACCCGTACAATTATTAGCTAATTATCTGCCGGCTGGTTTCTGAAAGAAAGTGCTTCGGCTCCTAATTTTATCTGGGAGATTCAGTACACATTGGACCTTTTATGTTTCAGTCTTACATACCCTAATTGACTTAAGTTCCTTTCAGTACACCAAAAACCGTATGGGACCGAACTGAAGTGCTGGATTGGCGAAGTTTGTGGCCTTGGGCCCGGAGCCCTGGAGGAGCTGATCAACGTAAACAAACAGTGTGGTCTGATCTGATGGCGCTTCTCCACTGGCCCGTACCACGAAGAGACACTAGTTACAGGTGCTGTCTCACTTCGGTTTTCAACTGCAGAAGGGTCGGGTCAGTAAAGGCAGTGCTGGGTTTAGAGAGTAACAACAACATAAAGCTGGAGAGGTGTTTAATTGCTGTTCACACGGTGTACATCATGATTTACTGTGTGCTAATTTCTGCTAGCATGTATGTGAGAAATCGCTGTGTTCTGTCAGCATAAAACACTATAGGAATTAGCATCAGCTTGTGTAAATGGTCATTACAAATCCATTCTGCTCAGCTGTTCCACAGTACTTTAAGTAAAAAAAAAGTTCAGAAATTTTCAAGTTCTGAGTGATCGGGAATACATCACCATGTGCAATATTACTAATAATGAATAATATATAGAATGTACGCTTTTTCCTTAAGAATATCCATGCGTAGAACACAGGTGTCTCTATGCATTGAAACCACTCAGATGACTATGTCAGCGCCAGTATGGCTCAGGTATGGCTTGGGTACTTTACAATGGAGAACCGCCAGTTTGAGGTGTGGCTTGGTTCTTGCTAGCAGTGGAAAGCGACATAAGAGACTGAAAGGTAGCCATCTTCTACCAAGGGGCAGTCTGAAAATCTACCACTTCTCAGCCCAAACATTCACTTCAAAAATACCACACAGCCACTGGTCACAGGAGAGCGGAGTAAGATAAGCCTTGGATAAACTATTTGATATCCTACCTCAAAGGTATGGGACTTAAACCAGCAAGCTTCAGGTTAACATTCACTGTCTGTACAATAACACTACCCGCTGTGTGACAGATCAGGGTGGGATGGGCTAGGACCATAACAATGCTACCAAATTTAAGAACAACAGCGCAGGCCAGACCCGCTAGTCAGGCCGAGGAAACGATCAGGGCTACAGGCAGACAGGACGGACGCATTAGGGAATTTATGCCTGAACATCACGTTCTTAACACTCCTGCTGGCCATGAGTGGGACAGGCACACCATGAGGGACATCTGTTTCAAAACATGTGGGCAGTATCCTTCCTCCAGTTTCAAATTGCTGTTTCCATAGCTACCAGATAATTCCAGTGAAATAGTAAAATTCAACCACCTTATTGGTTTTTTTTTTGTACAGTGCTCATGCCGCCCAAGTGCAGAGTTCAGGTCTCTGCGAAAAAGGAGGCTGAATCACCTCTTGGGACAAAGCTGTGTCTGCTGCCTCGAAGGGCAGGTAGGATGGTACAGAGGGGTCTCATCCGAGAGCATGTCACGGGGGGGAGAATAAAAGGCCAGGAAGGTGAACGTTTGCTGACCCAGCTGCAGCCCAAACATACAATCAGTGCCAACCTGACAACACCACTGGAGCTCTGCAGAGGAGCAGGGTGAAGGGAGAGCGGCTCTCTCAATCAGGAATATGCAAGGAAAATTTTAATTTTTAAACTCACCAAACTGGGTCAGAGCATTCCCAGGGAGCCCACTGAGCAATAAGGCTGTAACACAGCAAACAGAACAAGGCCGGCCCGGGGGGGGGGGGGGGGGGGGGGGGGGGGGGGGGGGGGGGGGGGGGGGGGGGGGGGGGGGGGGGGGGGG
>JAODLD010000124.1:17104076-17116392 GCA_026781065.1 Mormyrops boulengeri
TGCCTTCCATTTAATTTACGTTTATTTTAAAAATCTATAATTTGTTTTACGCACTTTTTTAACCCCCCCCCCCCCCCCGCGCACGCGCGCGCACACACACACACACACACACACGCGCGCGCGCGCTATCCCATTAAAACATCGCATGGGACTAATTGCTGCCTGATTCCTTCCCATTGCCCCCACAAAGCCATTTTGCTACAAACGCACGCACCACGAACAGATACATCAAACTCGCGAAATTAAATACTGCGCCTATAAATAAATCACGCACAAATTTAGGTCGCGCCATATTTTGGCATTCCGGGAAAAAATGACTAATGGCACCCTCGTTTATTATTTAAAGAAAACAAAGGAAAACATAACACGTTCCCCGCCGAACCAGATATTCCTGAAGTTTAAGGACTTGGTTATGCCGCTGGATGTCAAAGAAGTAAAAAAAATATCCGCCGGCTTATTTACATGGAATAAACGCAAGCAGGTACATAATTAGTTATTCTTTTCCTTCAAAGATACGTTTCAAATAGAAAACACCAGTCATTAACGAATATCACACCCATACTCGTTTCGAATAAACGAAACCTAGATGCACTTAGACGACGATGCACACAAACACTGTGCGTGTTATTCAATCAACAGCAAGTCAATAAACAGCTTCGGAATTAAAGTGCTTGGTGTAAAGTCTACTAAAGTCAAGATAACAGCAGAGAAGAAAAAAGACAAAGGTAAAATGTGCCCACTGTTAATTGTACGGGCATGGTGTGCAGGAAGCACCTGCTGCCGGAGATCGTGAAATAAGACCATCGGATGAGCCGGGCACTTCCTCTATCACCCAGATTACTGCGAACGACAACCGGGAACTGAACAGACACGGAACAGTTGATGAGACGAGCTTCTCCAGTCGCTATTTTATGGGAAGGAGGTCATCTCTGATGGCGGGGGACCTCTTCACTTTGGAGGTGATGAAAGCGGGGACCCCTTTCAAAGCTTCCCACGCTTTTTATCGAGTCACCCGTCGATCTTTCCCACTCTCCTTCCAAAAAACACCGCATATTGACTCCATACAACTAGTTAAAGGCGGGTTACACGGTAAGCAGCGCCGGTTAAGAAGTTCAGCGGCACCGCACTGAGATGAGACCGGAGCTATTTACAGGCTTCGCACAGCAACGGCAAATCCAGCTCTGATCCCCGCGGCTCCGGAGCCTATCCGGCCGCCTGGGAAGTTTTGTTTCGGGCTTCATTTACGGGCTAATACTCGCCCACCGCTTATAAGTCGGCCAGCATAGAGCTAAAGCTGGGGGGGGCAAGAGGGCGAGAAGAGGCTCGTCCGTGTCGGCTTTTCTGCGGGGAATCTGGGCTGCGAAGGGGGGCAGGACGGTGCGGGTCGCCCAAACTTGGACGGCAAAAGGCCACCGGAGCCACTTGACGTACTGACGGTCCAAAAGAAAGACAAAAAACAAAACTTCCAGGAAACTTAAGCAAACCGTTAGAAACATAAGTGTTACAGAGAATTAGACTAAAAGTTGCCGGCCCGCTACCGTGGCGACCCCCTTTTCCAAGGCGCCCGCCCGCAGATTTATGTCGGCATTCTCGC
Source organism: Mormyrops boulengeri (assembly GCA_026781065.1). NCBI lineage: Eukaryota > Metazoa > Chordata > Actinopteri > Osteoglossiformes > Mormyridae > Mormyrops > Mormyrops boulengeri. The sequence goes on from JAODLD010000124.1 coordinate 17,105,671, forward strand.
CAAATGCAGCGGTTTTTCTCTCGGTCCGAGCGCCTGATAAATAATTCAGGTCTGCCGTATGAGCCCGCAGAGATGCTCCCACGACTGCGGGCTTTTAGAGAATAAACCAATAAAAAAATCCCTCGACGTGACTGCAGCCACCACACCGGACGAACGCCGAAGACAAGCCCGCGTGTGACACTTTCGCAGGGCAGTCACCGTACTGTACACACGCACATCCACCCATACATCCATCCATCCATACATACATACATACATACATACATACATACATACGTGCGTCAGCCGCCGCTAACAGCCCGCCGTAGTGTTACCGTTACCGGAGGTTATCTTATTCGGTCTCCGCTGTCCTCCCACTGAAAGCATTTTTATAACAAAAACAACATCACCGCAGAGCAACTTCCTCACAAAGTGCCACCGGAATGATGCGTAACACGTTCGTTTCCCCCAAATTTCACCACATTTAGCAGCAAGCCAGAAGTATTACGCGTATTTAATTACCTCGGTCGAGCCACTCCGGTCCCCGTTTAACGTTACCTCCAGTCAGGCAGCCCCGTCTCTCTCTCTCCCTCTCTCACACACCCTCTCTCACTCCCCTCCCCCCCCCCCCCGGTTAGCGCGCAGCCCTGGTCACATGACGCGCTAGGCGCAGCCGATTGGCGGACGAGCAGCCGATGAGGTTACCGACACTCCCCGCCCCCTTGCACCTGCGACAGCCGAGCCGGAGGGACCGAGTGCGAGCGCAGTGATCGCTGCGGCCGGACTCGGTGCGCGATACCTGGCCGGTGCCGGTGGCCCGCGGGGGCGAAGCGATGCGCGACGGAAACCGCTGCGGAAAGGCGGCGTGTGGTGCAAATAGGGGACAGAAGAAGAACATGTTTATTCACACATTCAAAACTAGACATATAAAGCCGCATAGCTGTAATCTTTATTTAAAATCATTTTAAAATGTATATGTATATATTTATTTTCGTTTCATTTATATATCCGCTTTCCCCGAGTTTTATTTTTTATACTCTCCTGTATTAATAATTTTTTAGGCCTATTCATTTTTCCACCTATAAGCATTCTCTGTTTGAAACATTTCTTAGATGCCGTAGCATATTGGAGTACTTTGAAGCACACGTTTGGAGGTCATGTATGAATTCTTTAACTGAGACATTTATTCAGATCGTTTCTGTAATTTCGGCGTGAAACGTTTGATAGTTTCGGGGAACGTCATTTTGGAATGTAAAATGCCTCTGGTTCTCTAACGGTGCGTTTGATACCTATTGAGTTTATGTGACTCAACCTCTGGATATTCATTGACATTGATTCAGTCATCCATTCAGGACAAATCCATCCTTATTTTCCATCTTTTTCTTGGCATTGACTGGTTCCTGTGTAGATCATAATACACTCTAGAAGAAATGATTAGATCTACTTGTCACTATTTCTTTGTCCCATGAGCAATATTGTAATGGACATATTAGTCAATTATGGAATGTTTTTAAGACCAAAAATTTCAAACATCAATTTTCCTTTTCTGAATCACCTGCTTGCATTCAATGTTTTTCGGCATATTTGCTGTGCAAAACCGACCTCTTGTTTCTCTAGGAAATTACTGGATAAACTACAAGAATGCAATGACTATGAAATGTTGAAATGAAAAACAATAGAATACGTATCTATCCATTCATTTTCCACACTGTTTATCCAGGCCAGGGTCTGTGAGCCAGGACCCTATCCCAGACCCCACAGGGCATGAGGCAGGGGACACCCAGGACAGGATGACATATTTCTCCTTGTCGTAGGTTTAGTTTCAGAGAAGTGCTTCTCTAGATAAGTATTTGAGAAACCGGAGAAATAAGATTCTATTTTTTTCTCAGAAAATGGCAAGAAATAAATAGTGCTTATGGTTTAGAGGACCAACAGAATGATAATCCTGTTTTTTCTGTTAAATCAATATCTATTACAATATCAGTTTCAGACATCTTCATTCTTTAGAAAAGAAACGGAGGTGAAAATAAAATCCCCCAAGATACTGAGCATATACATACAACAGAGTATGTCAAAATATAGAAGACATGCACTATAACAAGTACATCGGATTAACTTAGGTGGAAGGCTAGAAGACATGATCATTAATGACATCATTAAGTAAAGATGTATAGCTTTTACAAACAAAATGCTCTGTTTGCTTTTAATTTAGATATGTTAAATTCCAGTCTGGAAGTCTCAGTTCAAATAAAATGAAATACAAGTGAACAGTGTTTATTTTGTGTTTAATAGAATTCTTATATATTCTGTGAAATGAGCTTGCAAAAATGCATTAAAGTAAGGCATTTGCTGAGTTCTGGAGTTGTTTCCGAGGTAACTTAAGTGTAGGGTGTGACTCTGTGAGATATGTTTGCAGTCTTGCATACCACAGAAAATGACATGTCTGTGTTCAGATATGCAGCCTGTCTCAAAATATGTCTCACAAACTGGTTATGTCTTAATTCCTTCCCTGTTTTAAATTCAGAGTACTGCTTCCTAATTTACTTATTATATGTTGTTTTTATACTAACCCTATTACTATTATTCTGTATTATCTTAAATATCCAGGCACATATTTATTGGCCTACATAGACCAGATGAATATAAAATCTCCATTGGCTTACTAGAATTTTACATTTTATATGCGAGGAGGATATATATGTCGCTACTACATCCAATCAGCACTCTCAGTTCTCGTACCCAATCAGAATGCGCCCTCACTCACCTGGATGCAGAAGACACATGCAGCCCATCTTATTTACTCTAAGGGCGATAGACCGCACTGATCAGATACCTTTGCGAGGCATTGTGTCTCCTCCTTGTTGAACTGTACCTAGCCTTTATAGTCCTGATTGCTGGTTTTGAAAATTTTGTCCATTTTCAGATTGTGCTTCTGGATAGTGATTTGGATTTTTGCGTATATATGTCACTCTGGATCACTGGTGACTTAGACTTGTCCCTTGGCTACATTTCTGGGATCCTGTTTTGAACCTGTTTTTCCGGATCTCGATTCATTAAACCACAACTCCGGCCTTGGATCTCCAATCTTAATCACGATGATGATTAAGGGTGAAAACCCGGACTGCCAGGCAGCGGTGTTACTGCGGCCGCAGCTCTCCTTCCCCACTTAGAATCAGGTCAAAGGGTTTCAGGCAGCCATCATTTTGAACATCATGGCTTAACGTGGACAGAAGCTGCCAGACACAGTCGGCCTTGAGTCCGAAATATCACCCCACATCCTCCCTACCTTTCTGCTCCGTACCACAAATGAGGCACAGGATTTTTGGGAGACCATGTGCCGTGTCTATTTTAAAAATCCCACAAAATGTCCTTGCTAGTAAAGAGCATGTATTGAGCAGAAGAGAGAGGTATGTGGGGAATGAGCGAGATAACGCTGCAAAACATAACAACATTCAACACACATCACACATATTAGTCCAGATGTAAGATGTGATCAGAGTAACATCACAACAAAAAAGATTATACATGATATCTCACAATTCCAGTCACTCTGGTTGATTTTATAATGTAAACCTTCCAGGTTCCATATCTTAATCCAGTGACATCACATTATATATATGATACTTAACACTCACACTGAGTCACAATACGTTTCAGGCTCTTTTGAATTTGCTTTTGTAGAACAGTATATATCCATCCATCCAACTATGTCGCAACCACTTGTCCTGCACAGGGTCATGGGAGAATATTGTGTTTGTGTTACTTATCAGTCATGAATAGATTAATACTCAGCACCCTTAACAAGGATGGGGAATGTGACAGAAGTGCAGCACCCTGTCTGACACTGACCTCAAGCTGCTGCACATGGCCCTAAGTTAGAGTTCTGAGGGTCACTGGCTGACAAAAAGGAGAGAGAAGTCGCACAGATGGTCGGCTAAATCTAATGCCTGCAGGAGACTCCAGCCACACACCCAATATGCCTCACAGGACTCATACTGAAGCATTACATACATAATATGAGTGGAAGGAAATTTTATGTTACTCTGCTAACACTCCAAAGAATAATAGGTCTGGGTGAATTTCCTCTGACTTTATGTATATATATCTCTAATGTGCTCTTTCAGCCAGCTGAATCCAATCTTCATTGGCTGAGCCTTTGCCAGGCTGGGTCCAGGCGGGCTGTCGGGCCCTCAGGGTGCAGACCAGCCTGAGTGACCGCCGGGTGTCTCGCCACCTCACTCCGGCAGGCCCGTCACCCGAAGGTCCTGTCGTACTCGTGGCCTATAGGAGGCAGCGTAGTATGGGAGGCAGAAACCGGGGGAGGGTGGACTCTATTGCATTTGTACCAATGCTTGGCCCCCGCTCAGCCCCCGAGTAGATAAAAGGTGCCGAGGTTTAGCTTTTTCCTGCGTATCAGGATGCTCCGTAGCAGACCGCGGCCCGGCTCCCGTGGCTTCTTCGTCAAGGGGTTCCAGCAGGGGGAGTCACCTCGCCATCTGGGCTCCATGACAACGTGCGCCAGGGCAACGGTTGGCAGACAGTGGAGCACGCGTGGAGTGGGCACCAGGATTGTGGCGGCCAATCAGAGGCCGCGGGAGTGGCGGAGCGGGCGGCGTGGGGTGCCAGCATGTGAAATGAGCATATGCGGGGGAGACAACGGGCAGGTAGCTCTGCCAAAGCCCTGCCTCCACCACCCCACCCCCCCATCCATTGTCATTCCTTCCTCTAATTTGACAGGAACAGTATGTCAACATCTTTCCCAGCAGCCCTCATTTATTTACCATGACAGCTGCCTGAAATGTGGGGCCTCCTCACTGCTTGTTCCATTCATGAAGCTCATGCACTTCTGGAAAGGAGACATAGGGGGCTGGCGACTGTGAGGATTGTAGCAGCCTGTGGGGGGCGTCTTAAACTGAACGCACAGGAAGGCACGATGCGTGTCCGTAGCTTTAGGGGTTTGCGTTTGCCTATCAATTATCTGTCATTATAGACATTAGGAGTCTACAGAGTAAACAGTAAACTGAACATACTGCAAGTCAGTGTGTGTGTGCGCATTGGCATTGGAATCGCTTAGTTAGGGTTAGGTGTTTGCCGAATAAATGTGTATATACTTTATTTCAAGGTGTAGATGTCATTCTAGACATTAGGAGTCTGCAGAGCAGATATCAAACTGAACATGTAAGTTACTGTGTCGGTGTATTGGCTTAGGAGCTGGTCAGAGGTGGGTAATTCAGGTCCAGAGAGTAAAATCCAGACCAGGATTTTGTTTCAACCAACCAAAGAGCATAAAGAGTCACAGTCAGAGTGTACTCAGTTGGTTGGTTGAAATAAAACCTCGGTCTGGATTTTTACCTCGTGGACCTGAACTGCCCGCCTTTGGAGCTGGGCTATAAAATATCTGTAATCAGGCATAGATGTTTAGGCATCAAATACTTAGGGTTAGGTGTTTGTCTGTAAATATCCACATACTATGTTACAAGGTGTTGATGTTCCTGTACACTTTAGGAGTCTGCAGAATAGGTATTAAACATAAAGTCAGTTACGTTTCGTAGTTAGATTGTTACAGTTTAGGGCAGTTATTGGTCCTCAAGCCGATTGAGCACCACCGGTTTAGGAGGTTCTATATAGTTCATATATAATAATGAGTCTATGCATAAAACAAGGAGTAGATGAAGCCCCACCCCTCCTGAGCTGTATATACATTTGTATTTGTATTAGTCTATATTGAATTATGCTTCAAGTAGACATTACCTGTTGTTTCCTTTGTTGTTGCTTCCTGGCTGAGGATGCACCCATTATTCCTGGCTGACGGTACACTGAGCATGCTCAGTGCGAGCCTCCTCACAGGGCGGGCCGACAGTCGTGCTTCCTGTTAATGACTGAACAGTATCCCATAAAGCGGAGCCTCGCAATAAGGCCACTCTGCTGCCCTTTGTCCTCGATTCCTGGAAGAGTGCGAAGGCCAGGATGTCGTAAGCAGTGTGACAGCAGAGGGCCGATATAATGATGCTGGGGTTGCAGCTGGGCTAAATCAATTTCACAATGAAAACATTCGCAAAGTCACCTGACCTCCATCTCCCCTGTTAGCTAACTGAAGGACAATTATTTAAATCGTATTTAACCATAAAAGTTGTATTTCATCAATATTGTTAATTACTGTGTAATTTCTGCTTTATCGGTAAACCACCACTCTGGATCGCTATAAAGGCTAGCACAAACCAGGAAGTTCACGTCACCTTAATCACTTGGCTTTGTTGTAGTTTATTACTGGATATTCTCTCGGTTTTCTGTCATAATATGTCGCTGCGATAATTGCATTAATAGCACTCTTCGGGCTGGGTGTTCGCCAGCATTAATCACGTAATGCCACCTGGGGAGACATAAACCACCACGGAGCTCGTCGGATCCCGAACGTCACAGCGTTTATTTTAGCCTCGGCTCACATAGTATGGAGGGCAATCTCTGTGACGTTAGCGAGAGCCTCAGCATGTACCCGGAATCGCGAAGAAGGCGCACAAGGGCAGCTCTTGGAGATACGTGTGTGTGGCAGCGAGAGGCGTCGCCCTCCGGTGGCACAGGTGTGTCGGTAACCAGCTACAGCAGGTCTCTGTCAGGAGGGTGTGTCTGCACTGGGACAGAAGGTGCGGTTGGCATTTAAAGGGGATGGGCAGGTAGCGATGGCTTTGATCACCTGGAGGCGAGAGGCTTTTGAACTGTGATCCAAGTCCTTGAAGTGCCAGGAGACGGAGCGTGGTGGTAGCTGTTCGGAAGGGCTGCCTTTCGTTATGTGCCGCGTGGGAGTGCGGGTAGCAGCGGGCCTGTGCTGTTTTTAGGAGCTGCGTGCTCGAGTGAATCACTCCACTGAAAAGCAGGCGCTAGCAGGGAGATGTGCAGCAAAGCAGCACGGCTCTGATCCCCAGCCAGCTAGACAGACAGACAGGCAAGGTGGACATCGTAAACGAGCTGGAGACCGTTAGCGCAGTTCTGCTGCTGCTCTGTCAGGTGCCCTTGGCTATTTCCGGACGGCCTGTGGTACCTCCGAAGACCAAACGATCAATACTTTCGATATCAGTTACCTTGTGTCGTCGTTTTTTTTCTTGTGTGTGGGTAGCTTAAGTGTCCTTTTCCTCCATATCATACTTCAGGAAACATGTATCCTGCAGACGGGGAATGTGCTGGATTTCAGGTCGGCAGCTTAAAGAAACACATTGAGCATTTAGCGATAGCACCAGTGAGTAGCTATGATTTTTCACTAAGCATATAGGTAGCATATTCCTTACACTGTGGAGTAAGTGCTGTTAAAGACTCCAACACTTCTATTGTTACGCAGAGACCTTAAGAAGGGTAATAACTAGCCGTCATATCTATAGCCCAGGGTGTTCAATTAAAAAATGCAATAATGTGGTTATGAATGTTTAAGATGTTTAAGACTGTTTGTTTTGGAGCACAAATCACTCCCAAATAAGGGAAATGTGAGTAAATAACAGACACAAAGCATATCAAAGACAGATGTGGTTGCTGAATTAATTAAGAGATTGATCTCTAGTTGCTCTTTAAGGTGATGTTTCCCAGAAAGCTGAGATGCACATCATTTTGGCCGCCATGGTGTGAGATACCAGCAATGGGAGAGGTAAAGACTGGTCTTTAGGGCTCGTTTGGCAGCATCTTTGAATGCTACAGATTGCTCAACTGGCTATTTTTGACATGGAAGTTACTAAGGTGGATTTCCATGAAAGTCTAATGGAAAGGCGTCATCTATAAGAAGCAACTGTGGACAAAAGTGCAGAGTTTTTGTGTTGGTCTGACGTGCAGGACAAAAACCGTACAGCAGCTCTACATTATGGGGCGAACGTCAAACAGAGGCACGAAGAGGCAGTTTTATGGTATAAGAAGCTGAAGACATGGCGGGCTGGGATATTACGGTCGGGTTACACAGCATAAACCACTTACTACACCTGAAAGTGCACTTTGGTGAGAGCTGTGCTGCAAAGAGCTCAGGCAGTCGCCTCAAGAGTAGCGGGGGAAAGAATTAACACGGTGTGATGCGTCACCGTTCACCCAGATCTCGACGGGAGGACGAGCCCTTGTGTGCCGCGCCATGAGGGAAGCCTACTATAGCTTGGAAGGGCCGCTTCTTGTCAGCACTGCTGTAGTGCGAGCTGCTTTTGTCTGAGATGGTTTAGGTGGCCATGGAGGGAACACTAAAACGCCGATATGGACAAAGCCAAACTGAGGGATCACATTCGTCCTACAATGAAATGTTTGTACGACGGAATCTTTCAGGATTAATATGCTCCCATCCACGGGGCAAGAACAGCCACGAAAACGTTTGATTTGCGTGAAAATGATGTTAACCACACACCGTCACTCTCTCACTCACCAGACGTCAATCCTAATTGAACATACATGGTAACTTCTAGAACAGCGCCCAAGACCAGTCTTGTCCATCTCCATCAACAAAACACAAAGTGATGAAATTTCTCAGGATACAGACACATTCCTTCAGCAGGGTTACAGATACTTACAGAATCTTTGCAAATGAGCTTTGGAAGTAGCCAGTCATGGTGGCTCAATACCACATTAATACTTCTAATCTTACTTTTTCCTTCATTTTGCTGGCTACCTGTGAAAAAACTCATTTTGGTTTATAGCTCTATAACATATGGCTGTTTATGTTTTAGAATATAATTAAAGACAGTCATCATCACAATCATCTTTGGGTGTGAAATAAGGTTTAGACTTGCCTTCTGCCATACAGTAAATTACCATAATTTCAATTTCAGCATATAAAATAAATATGCACCTTTGATAAAAAAAAATGTAGAACGTATGAACTGCAGCAATTCTGAAATCCAAGAGCTTTTCATGAAAAAAACTTTTTGAATGTTTTCATGGCCTAAATGTGATTTTGGTAGTTCTCAAGGAAGAGGTAATGGACAGATCCATCCATTTTCTGTAGGCGTTTATCCTATGCAGGGTTGCAGGGGGCCTGAAGCCTATCCCAGAAGCTATGGGCACAAGGCAGGGAACAGCCCAAGATAGGGTGCCAACCCATCACAGGGCACACTCACACGCCAATGGGCAATTTGGTAACTCCAATTAGCCACAGCAGGTTTCTGGACTGTGGGGGGAAACCAGAGTACCCGGAGGAAACCCGACAATGACATGGGTAAAGCATGCAAACTCCACACACATGTAGCCATAGCAGAGACTCAAACCCTGGTCCCAGCGCTGTAAGGCAACAGTGCTAACCACTGTGCCACCCTGAATGAAGCTGTGAATCTCTCAAATATTTATCCTGGAGCCTGTCCTGCAGAGGGCACAAGGCAGGGGTCCACCTGAGTTAAGATGCCAGTCTATTGCAGTGTCATTGGACTACACGGGGAAACCAGAGGACCAGAAGAAACTTATATAGCAGATGGTGAACACACACAAGGCAGAGCCGATTATAGCAGCCAGTGAACACACACAAGGCAGAGCCTATTATAGCAGCCAGTGAACACACACAAGGCAGAGCAAATTATAGCAGCCAGTGAATACATACAGGGCAGATCCGATAATAGCAGCCAGTGAACACACACAAGGCAGATCCAATTATAGCAGCCGGTGAACACAAACAAGGCAGATCCAATTATAGCAACCAGTGAACACACACAAGGCAGAGCCGATTATAGCAGCCAGTGAACACACACAAGGCAGATCCAATTATAGCAGCCAGTGAACACACACAAGGCAGATCCAATTATAGCAACCAGTGAACACACACAAGGCAGAGTCTATTATAGCAGCCAGTGAACACACACAAGGCAGATCCGATTATAGCAGCCAGTGAACACACACAAGGCAGAGCCGATTATAGCAGCCAGTGAACACACACAAGGCAGATCCGATTATAGCAGCCAGTGAACACACTCAAGGCAGATCCGATTATAGCAGCCGGTGAACACAAACAAGACAGAGCCTATTACAGCAGCCGGTGAACACACACAAGGCAGATCCAATTATAGCAGCCAGTGAACACACCCAAGGCAGAGCCAATTATAGCAGCCAGTGAACACACACAAGGCAGATCCAATTATAGCAGCCAGTGAACACACACAAGGCAGATTCGATTATAGCAGCCGGTGAACACACACAAGGCAGATTCGATTATAGCAGCCGGTGAACACAAACAAGGCTGAGCCTATTATAGCAGCCGGTGAACACAAACAAGGCAGAGCCTATTATAGCAGCCGGTGAATACATACAGGGCAGAGCCGATTATAGCAGCCGGTGAACACAAACAAGGCAGAGCCTATTAAACCAGCCAGTGAACACACTCAAGGCAGAGCTGATTATAGCAGCCAGTGAACACACACAAGGCAGACCCAATTATAGCAGCCAGTGAACACACACAAGGCAGACCCAATTATAGCAGCCAGTGAACACACACAAGGCAGATCCGATTATAGCAGCCAGTGAACACACACAAGGCAGATTCGATTATAGCAGCCAGTGAACACACCCAAGGCAGATTCGATTATAGCAGCCGGTGAACACACACAAGGCAGATCCGATTATAGCAGCCGGTGAACACACACAAGGCAGAGCCTATTATAGCAGCCGGTGAACAAACACAAGGCAGAGCCAATTATAGCAGCCAGTGAACACATACAAGGCAGAGCCAATTATAGCAGCCAGTGAACACACACAAGGCAGAGCCTATTATAGGAGCCAGTGAACACACCCAAGGCAGAGAGCAAT
>JAODLD010000124.1:17129236-17147599 GCA_026781065.1 Mormyrops boulengeri
CCCCCCCCCCGCCCCCCCCCCCCCCCCCCCCCCCCCCGCCCCCCCCCCCCGCCCGCCCGCCCCCCCCCCCCCCCCCCCCAAAGCCAACTGTCAGCACCTGGGATCCTAATACATCCTGCAGCTGGAATAAACAAACGAAGAAGCGTTATTGACATTAAGGACAAAGCCACATGAGTAGAAAGGCCCTGTACGGTCTGTATGCCCTTTTGTGCTTAAACCCTGCTTTTTATTAACAAGATTTTCTTCCATTTTTATTGAGATGAAAGTCCTTGGATGTGAGATACTCAGGGGCACTCTGCAGAGATAGCGGTAGCCGGGCCAAGAAGCCGCTACGTGCACAAAGGCCTTTGAACGTGTTCCGTCCGGAGCTCCGTGATCGTCACCATCCAAATGTAGCCGGCATGTAATTCAGGCTGCGATTCCCGGTAAGACGGGTCTTTCATTTTCAACATGAGGGAGGGGAAAAGGGAAATTTTTTTGAGAAGAAATCTGTGACATAATCCTGCAGAGAGACAAAGAGTGTATGCGGTGCAGATAACCCAGAACCAGGAAGAACGGCACTCCGCTGCAGATCCACTGGGCCGGCTGGGCCGAGGGGACCCATCGGTGCTGCATTTTAACTGTGAGACATCAGGAAGAGACAGCGACGGCTGTCACTTGAAGGGACTTGGCGGCGACCTGCCTCACCCACACGAGCGGCGTGCTTCATCTATTCTTCCACAGGGGTCAATGGTGTCGAGTCCCAAGCTCCCAGCGCCGCTGTGCGCGCTCCAACATCCAGCTTCACCTTGACGATCCGTGGACTGGTTTCCCGAAGTGACCGATGCGGCTGCAATGCACAAGAATGGCTGGATTGTGAATCCTTGCTGAATCTTTACTCTCCTGTCCTGGTTAGAACCTCCTACTGTGAGAGCAGAAAAAGCCTCTTTCCTATTGTTACAGTGACAAATGGAACAGAATATCTTTATTGCCGTTGTACACACAACGGAACTCTGTAGAAGAGATGTGGAACAGGGGAGAGCTTAGAATAGTTGTCAGCAAGGGGAACGGTCACACCAAGCCAAATAAACTGATTGACTGATTGATCAATTGACTGATTGATTAACTAATTATCTTTTAAATCAGGCCCCTGGATGGGAGTGGAAATGGAAGGGGGTGATGTATTTGATGCTATTTTTGGACATGCAACCAGCTATTCATGTGTAGATTTCACTGACAGGATACCTGCACGTAGCTTTGCATGGGAGGTAAGGATCTAGGACAATCCATTCACATTCTTGTAGACTCTCAGGTGCAGCCCCAATGTAACAATCAAAACAGTCCTTCGAACTCAGGGTGAACAAATTGAGGATGTAATTTATTCCTTATCATCTGAGGCAACCTGCCTGGTCCCTACCTGTAATCATATTGCCTGGACATTCCTCACACGTCTGGCTCTGCCTGATATGTGTCAGGAGCAGAGATGCTGAGAACAAGGTGACAGAGGACTGGTGATCCCATAGCGAGTGCACAGCTGTCATTTCTGCGAGTGCTGACGTAGATGCTTGATCTAAACCAGTGTTTCCTCGGGGTCCCACAGACAGTCCATGTTTTTGCTCCCTCTCAGCTCCCTGCTAGACAGTCCATGTTTCTGCTCCCTCCCAGTTCCTACTAAAGGGATGTGAAGTTACGACCTTCAGCACATATCAGGAATGTGAGTTCCCTCCTGGGGACAGACAAAATGAGTGTGCATAGGAGAACAAATGTGTGAATAACCATATCGGTGTCCCCCAGCACACCCTGGGGAGGGATCTATGGTTATCACTAGCAAGAAACACCCTGTGATGATGATGTCACTGAGGGTTTAGTGATAAGATGGCAGGACGCTTTCACAGAAACCTGCGATACGCATCCCGGCTCCATGGATCTACTTGATTTTCTGCCGCTACCTACATCACAAATCTTCCTTGCTTATCTTATGATTCACTCCAGGGTAGGAAGATCGTGGGTCCGAATGCTAGCAGGCGGTCAACCGGCGCAGTTGTGCGATTGAGAAAAGACACCGGGAAAGCTTCACTTGCATGACAATGAGAGGCAGGATTCAAAGCGCGGTCCCTGTTGCAGGAGCCCTGCAGAGAACACGCTATCCTCCCTCTGGCTGGTGAACGTCTGCCAGCGGAGTCACTGTAGGGAAGGCAGTGAGTGTAAAGCCTCGCCACCCCATATCACTGCATGCAGCCGTGCATCCTGACCCCGATCCAGAGTGTGTATAGACCCCAACCCCCTGCCCTGCAGATAGGGCATCATTACCAGCCGTGCGATGATGAAACACACAGGCCCAGAGTGATGATACACAGGGATATTTTTTGAGAAATTTTGCCGGGCAACTGCCAACCAGGTGAGACAAAGGGCAACTCATCTGGTTCTGAATGATCGCAAAAACTTTTTCAAATTTGTTGCCCAATGAGAAAGTGCCCAAGCAACACTGGTCAGCAACACTGCTGAAAAAGTTACCCCGGGAGCATCCCCATGAGAAGGTTGCTTAGCAACTGGGCCACAGGGGTCAAAGGGCAACATCAGCAACTTGAAAATGAACGGTCGTCTTCACACTTTTACAGGGAGGAGCAGCACAGAATGGCTTTTGCAGTGATCATTAATGGGGAGAATCTCTTCAGTCTGCGCAGTCATACATCTGGGCATGTCTGCGCAGTCATACATCTGGGCATGTCTGCGCAGTCATACATCTGGGCATGTCTGCGCTGTACTGCTGTTCCATCATTTGCAAGGACAGCGAAATAAGGTGGGAGGCCCAGGCTTTTTATGGGATAAGCTAGTAGGGGGGGTGGGGGGAGCGATGAGAAAGGCAGAATAATGACATGAGGTGCCTTCACTCTCTGACCAATAACGGCATTATGCTAATTCCCCATCTTCACAGTAATCCATTAGCGAACAATTAGGCCATAATACCATGTGTATGAGGGTACGTGCTTTTTTTTAATTTGCTGATTATATGGTTTAAATAATCTAATGTGCTAAATATCAGAGGATTTATTTCAAAAATGAAATTAATGGGGCAGGCAGGCTCACTAGGCCACTGGTGACTAGACAGAGAGCCTTATCCAAGGCTTCTTCGCTATCCGACGCAATCGGCCCTCCTTAAGAGCGTCAGGGCCGCATCGGTCTCAGGACCGTTCAAGCCTTGAGGATTTAACCTGCCTTTGTCTCCTGGATCAATCGGACGGGAACCAGGTGTATGAAAAAGCCACTATCGATGAAATGTATTTTTTTGGTTTGTTCTGGAAGCTCAGCAGAAACGTTCATCTGATCGCTAGTTTGCATTAATTTCGGTATGACAGCTTGCCTCCCAGACCATGTAGACCAGCCAGGGCTTTTGGATTGCTTTCACCTGCAGTTTTTGGGAAAATCAGACCGGTTAACTGTTTTTAAACAGATTGATTGCAAATGTGCATCACTATTTTGTTTTGCTTTCATTTCATGATTTATTTTCGTTTGCCTTTTACTGCTTTAAAAGCTTTTTTACTGCTTTACTGCTTTTTTTTTGCGGGCAGTGGTGGCTTAATGGTTAGGGCACGTGCTTGTTATTAAATGATTGCAGGTTCAAATCTCTGACCAGCAAGACACCACTGAAGTACCCTGAGCGAGGTACCGCCCCAAAGCACTGCCCCCTGGGTGCTGAATTAGCTGCCCCCTGCCATGTCACATTGTCACATATGGGTTAAATGCAGAGGACACATTTCGTTGTTGTGTGCTGTGGTATGTCAACAATGACAATTAATCACTAAAAATTCTAAAAGAAAAAGTTTAATGGATGTCTGAGGCATGTTTTAAGTATCTTAGGATCAGTTATAACAAGCAGCATGAATCTGACTCACAGCCACATGCTAATGGGGTATCAATCCCCCATGAGCCAGACCTGGATAAGCGGGTCGAACATGAGCAACTGGATGGATGATGTGGTCGATTAAAGAGTGATTTACAGTGTCTCCGAAACGATGTTATGCCATTGTTAACCAGTCGCATGATGGTGTTCTTTTTCGAGACTCTAAAAGCTGAGAGTGTTGTTTTGTGTATACAGGGAGCGTGTCTACAGCACCATCTTTGACGCTGCTTGCTAATTAGTGCAGTAACCTTTTGTCAGGCACACAGTTGCGGGTTGGTAGTGGCCTCAAGGAGGGCAGAAGAGCCTCTAAACATAACAAAGGAGCAACTGGTGCTATTTAGTCTCGCAGAGAAGAGAAGCAATAGAATAGAATAGAAGCAATACTTTTTAGAGAAGCAGAACTTAAAACCGTTCGGTAAATATTGATGAAAGACCGTCATTAGACACATCAGTCTTAATGACATCTGTCAATCCATCTAATTTCCAACCACTTATCCAGAACCACGTTCTGGGTAGTCCAGAGCCCAGCCCAGGCTGAATGGTATTTGTGCTTCATCAGTTACTTCTGATGTGCTCAACACTTTCATGCAAAAGATAACACCTGTTTGTGTTTTTGCTGAGCCGCATTGCTACAGTATCTGTTTCGTATGATACTTCTGGGCTACAGTCAACCTTGGTGCCATGGTTTGTGCACTGTGTCATGCTATGGGTGACTGGCAGAGCCGTGAGGCCAACATCTCCCGTCCACATTTTCTGCAAAGCGTTTCGTTCTTGGCCCAGATGTTGGCAGCAAAACCATCTGGACACGGAGGGTCATGGTGTGTTTAGGACCCTGGGGACTGGAGACATATATTCGGTAGCGGTGTATCTCCTGCAGACACCGTGTTCTTCCTGCCGAAAGGAGGTCACAAAAGAAGTGGCTCGCTCTGCAGGAGACCTCGCAATAAAGAGCATGACAGTCAAAGGCATTAATACTACATAACCCAATATTCATCCGCCGACATCTCCTCCTATGCAGGGTTACGGTGAACCTGAAACCAAAAGCAAGGAAACATCCTGGATGAGGCACCAACTGGACAGCAGAAATAATCCAGAGGCAACCAAACAGTGCAGGGGGAACCTGTGAAACACACACACACACACACACACACACACACAGGGATTCGAACCCCCAACCATGGGGGTACGTGCTGTCTTCTTAGCATTAACTACCAAGGTCATATTTTCTGGTTTTCACATAAGAGTGACTATACTAACTATGGCTAATTGCAGATACTAACCATGCTGACGACTGTCTTGATTTTTAACAGCAGACAGAAAATAAATACAAGAAATAAAATGTCAAATGACACCATAAAGCTACTGATTCTGTCCTTTGACCCATCCGCCTTGACCCCTGCGGCCCGGTTGCTAAGTAACCTTCTCATGGGGACTCTCCCTCTGTTAGGTATGGGCCTGTGTGTTTCATCGTCACATGCTGCCCCAACTGCAGGACTGGGGGGGGCTGGGGGTTGGGGTCCATACACACTCTGGATCGGAGTCAGGATGCACGGCTGCATGCAGTGATATGGGGTGGCGAGGCTTTACAGTCACTGCCTTCCCTACAGTGACTCCGCTGGCAGACGTTCACCAGCCAGAGGGAGGATAGCTTGTTCTCTGCAGAGCTCCTGCAACAGAGACCGCGCTTTGAATCCTGCCTCTCTTTCTTTCTAGTTAGAACACCCACATCCACCCGCATTCTGCATAAGAATAACGGCACTAACATTAGCTAAGTGCAGATAATGACCATGCTGATAATACGATTCTGATTTCAAAACAGATGACAAAAAAATAAATACAAAAATAGACGTCAATTAACAGTGAAAACAACAAGCTGTACTTTTTAATTTCACGTCGCTGAGTGAAATAATCGCCATCCGCCGTTTGTCTGCTTTTCCAGGGCGGGGGACGAGGGACCTGACTCACACAGCATGGGGGGGCCTGGACAGGAATCCCGTGCATCATATGGCACAGACACACATCTGGAGACGCCAATTCCCCGGCGAGAGTCTGGGCAGCAGGCGGAAACACACATGGCAAACCCCTCACACGGAGGGTCAAGGTGGGGTCTGAGCCGTGGGAGTGAGACCCAGCTGCGCCGCCCAGCGCACCACCAAACTACCTGATAACATGCTGAATTTGAATTTAAATAATAATTTAAATAATCTAGCAACATTTTTAAACGTGCTAATTTTGCTGTGGTGAATTTCTCACCGCCACCCCCACTCATGTCCTTCTTACACAATTAACTTAAAATTTTGAGTGCAACATAAACACTTAGCGCACACACACACACGCACACGCACACACACACACACACACACACACACACATACAGGTTTGTAATTATATCTTTGTGGGGACTCTCCATTCATTTCTATGGGGAAAACTCTAATCCCAGCATGACGACCTTAACCTCTACCCAGCCCTAATACTAGACTTATGGCATTTTTAGTTTTTTGATTGCATTCACAATATTTGATCTTTGTGCGGACCTGAAAAATAGTCCCCACAACATCGAAATAACAGGTTTTTATCACATCGTGGGGGATATTTGGTCCCCACAACGTAAAATAAACCTAATCCACACTCACACACACACACACACACACTGTCACGGCACAGAACTGGCCAGATTTGCCAGTGTTTCAAAGTCCTTTAGCTAAAGTCGGCCTCTGAATGCAGCACAGAATCACATGCGTCTATGACGTGCCATTCAAGCCCAACTCCTGTAAAACTTGCACAGTTGACCTGGATAATGTTTCTCCCTCCTGTCTTGGATATTAGGACAATGGCGTCTCTGTTTTAATCAGCTCAGCAAAGCTGTACATGTCCGTAGCTCTGAGCTCTTCCCACAAATGTTTCACGTTTCCGTTTAGGCTCGGCTTCACGCCCCTGCATCGCAGCAGATTTTGGCGTTTGTTTTCTGTCGCCACGAAAACGACTGGTGTCTAATCGGCAGACTCAGCTGTCCCTAAACCCCCAGCTCCCTGTTTGACCCGAGAATAACCCCTGTAATTCGGTTGCTGCATTACATCCCAGTGGCTGCCAGACACACGGTGTCAGTGTCCCTTAAAAGCCCGTGAACCTCGCTTCGTGGATTGCAAACAAAGCAGTCTTTCTGAGCAGGTACACACTATCTGTAATGGAGAAGTGAACTAGTTTACATGGTGTAACTCCACTGAGGCTGGCAGGACTGTGTAACCCCTCTCCACCTTCAAGAAATGCCTCAAGACCCATCTGTTGAAGCAACGCCTCTAGTAGCCGACACCAGTGTTTCTCAAACCAATCCTCGGGACTTCCAGACGGTCCACGTGTTTGCTTTCTCCCAAATCCCTGTGAGTTGGGAGGGAGCAAAAGCGTAGACAGTCTGGGGATCCCCGAGGACTGGATTGAAAAAATTGGCCTATTCCACTCTATGTTCCCAGAATACTCTTAATGCTGCATTCTCTGCTTATTTGAATAGTTGTCGTTTTGTTTGGTAGATGCAGTGTAGTCCGGTTCTGCTTACACTTTTACCTTGTCACTGCACTTATGCCTAGTCGACTCTTTGACAGCTGCATGTATTTTAAATGCTATTCCCCTCATTTGTCTGTTGCCATGGAAAAAGCATCTGCTAAATAAAAGCAAACGACTCAAATGTAGGCATCACTGCTTTTGTAACCTACACTGCGGTATTTTGCAGTATACCCTGGTATCGTTTGGAATCGGCTCTGTATCAACCTACTTTCACCCTCACTGGAATTTCAGGGGTGGACATCTGACTGAATGGGACTGTTAAGTACGGTGCCATTACCGGCTACTGGCGAGGAGTACCCCCCACGCACGTAAGCGAGTGCTTCCCACACGCAAAAACATGTCAGGAGAAAACGCCGTCTCTCCCCAGTCCATTAGGCGATACGGAACATTCCGGAGCACCACTCAGCAGCACAGCTCGCCTCCTTTGTAAGTTCGATGGCCAGTTATTCTCTGTATTTTGTCCCAGTTTTCACACTGTTATGCAGCATCATCTTTTGAAGTAATATACACTCTAGTTGTGGATACAACCCCAATGCGAGACTGACTGTCAGCCAGAAGCCTAGTTTGTTTTGTCCCCAGTCAAGGTTATTGAAGATCCGAGGTAGAAAGTTCAGGTCCAGAAAGTACAAATCCAGACCAAGATTGTGTTCCAACCAACCAACTGAGTTCTCTGTGAATGTGACTCTTTTTTCCTGGGGGAAGATGGTGGCGCAGATGGTAGCGCTGTCATTTGGCAACCGGAGGATTGCAGGTTCAAGCCTTGGTTTTTCCTGACCCCATCAAAGTGTCCTTGAGCAAGACACTGAACCCCAAATTGCTCCCGGTGTGCAGGTTGACACCTTGCATGGCAGCCTTTGCCACCGGTGTGTGAATGGGTGAATGTGAGGCATAACTGTGAAGCGCTTTGAGTGCTCAGAAGAGTAGCAAAAACACGCTATATAAATGCAATCCATGTACCATATGCTGAACTTTGTTGGTTGAAACAAAAACATGGTCTGGATTTGTACTTTCTGAACCTGAACTTTCCACCTCTGTTGAAGATATACTTTCAGCTTCCAAATGGTACGGTCAAACTTACTGTGATCAACAGGTGACAAACGTCCTTTAGGACTTGTCAGCATCAGGTACAGATACGCAGTGTTCAGTGCATGACACCAAAGCTAGATGCAATTCAGCTTCAAATCATTTTAACTGTAATAACATGCACTGTAGTGCATCTGAAGCATGTCTGTCTCCCTTCAGTCACAACTTAACATGTAGCCAATTTACCCCTAGAACTTCAGCACATTGTTCAGGTGACATTTCTACCACAAGAGCTCTAACATGCATCTCATCAAGACTCTCCACACTATCTTCAAGCAAAGGTTGGGCCTCTGCTTTTGCTGATGAGTTTTCCTTGTATAGTTGCACTTGAGCATTCTCCACCTTTGTCCTCAGAGATGTCAGGATACATGACTTAGGTGCTTATCTTTCTTGGGTGTAACATTGGGCCACAAAAAATAGTCGGGACCGTGTGTGGTGACCAGGCTCTGGGGAAGGGCCACCGGCCGGCCCAGGGCGTGGAGAAACCAGCCCCTTCCGCAGACCGAGCCTCCAGCATTTATTATCTTTATGAGTTCCTGTCAAGTTGAAGTCAGCTCCTGGTGGCCATATCAACAGCTTTCCCCAGAACATCTTCTGTCCAGATCTTCAACCACTGCTTGCAGAGGGTTATCTGCAGTGTCTGAGGCTCAAGGCAACACTCACTCCATCTCAGGCCCTGGACACTTGCTGAAGGTCCTCACTATCAGTGATTCAATTCAGTTTATTTTTGTATAGCGCCTTTCACAAGACAGTTGCTCCAAGGCACATGAGAGGTTCTGGCAATACATTACAGAGGTGGAAAGTCCAGAAAGGACAAATTTTGACCAAGATTTTGTTTTAACCAAACAGTCAGAGTATAAGCAGTCACATTCACAAAGTACTGGTTGGCTAAAACAAAATCCTGGCCTGGATTTGTATTTTCTGAACCCGAACTATCCACCTCCGATAAATGGCTTGTGATACAGGGAAAATGCACCTAAAACCTTAGGGGGTCCAAGGTCAACTTGCTGCCTAAACCCCCCAACCATCCCCCCCCCCGGGCATGCAAACATTATACAATGCAAAAGAAAAATGGTCTTGTTTATAAATTTCGAGTTTATAAACTGTGTTTGAAATAGCTCCCAGTTTGTAATGGCTGGGCTCTGCTGTTCTTACTGAATAAGTGAATCCCTCACATGGGCCTGATCTGTAGCTGAATGCATCAGTCAGACTCGTACATCACGTAACAACGGCAGCTGCTCACTTTCAGGCTCACGCTGCTTCAGGTTCACGCTTTGGCTGTATTTCGCAGAACCTACAACATACCTTCATTACTTACTGTGACTCTTAGAGGGCGTTCACCCTGAATTTAAACAAAAAAACAGGAGTGAATCCAGTTTATGGTTGATTTGTTGTTCATTGGCTGCTAGCTGTGTGTGTAGAGTTACGCGACACACAGGTTATACATAATAAATGCACGTCGCTTCTCCTGCACCCCCCTGTCCTACCTCCTTTTTTAATAACTGTACCTGCAAGCATTAATTTAGTATGAAATCTGGGCAGATTATGTAAACGAGGCCTCGGTTTTATAGAAGTACGACCAAAATAGGCGCGAACCCAGCGCCTGACCCAATACGGCGTCAGTTATATTGTGCGTATTTCTGATGATATCCAAGCACAACACGCTTTGATTTAAATTCTTAAATGGATGGTAATTGTGTAGCAGTTTCTTCCAAGAAGATTATGTACAAACGACAATGTAGCTTGGACGTTTACGTTCCAGCGTGTGAGATCACACAATGCATTTAGCTCGCGAAGCCTTTCATAACTTTATTATACTTTATTAAGCTTTTGATCGTTTCGGTTATTTGGCAGCTTTTACTGGCCCCTGTGCACCTTTTCAGGCTGTTTTAGCCTTTCCTTAATATTGGTGGCACCTCTCAGGGGTGGTGCAATGGTGAACACCATTACCACAAACCTCTAGGACCAGGGTTCGAGTCTCTGCCATGGCTCTGTGTGTGGAGTTTGCATGTTCTCCCCGTGTCAGCGTGGGGTTTCCACCAGGTACACTGGTTTCCCCCCTAGAGATCAAAAATATGCTGAGATTAATTGGAGGTACCAAATTACCCAAAGGTGTGAAATGGTGTATGAGGGAATGTGCCCTGTGATGGGTTGGTGCCCCATCCTGGGTTATTCCTGCCTTCTGCCTGTAGCCTCTGGGACAGGCTCAGCCCCTGTGACCTGAAATAGGACAAGTGATTACAGAAGATGGATGGATGGATATTGGCCTCAGGTGAGTTCTATTGTCTTCTGGTACATGCTGACTCACGCAAGTGTGAGATTACAGTTGGACATTTTTCCAGGAACCTTTTCCATTACAAACCGCCATCCATACTTGCAATGTTGCCACCTGCCACCAGTAACAATTTATATCTGGCTAAAATGGCAAAACTGGCTATCTAGTCTTTTGCTTAATCAATTCTTGAGATTGAACCAAATCCTTGAAAATTCACCAATGAATGTAGGATAATCGGCAGGGACACACAATTAAATTTGCCCATAGTCAGGGATTGAAGTAGCAAATGGTTTTTAGAGGGTTTTTAAAATGACTTTTGAAGTATTAACAGTTGAAAGTCAGTCGGTCAAAGACCTATAATTAATCATCATGTTGTCCTTCTCTAAATAGTGAAGAGAGCTGGAATCTTCTGAAACCAAGGGGAATCTGGCACATGTAATGTATCACAGCCCCTTTCGGCACCAGCGGAAGGTCATTTTCATCAAAAAAAGGAGTATTTTGGCTTGTAGGGGGACTATCTCTGCTGGAGGACTACTGAGTGAGAACCCTGACAGCCGCCCAACATTCGCCATGCTGAGACTCCTGGGTATCACACTCTACAGCTCGGTCATCACGATACCAGAGATTACACCAGGGATTATGGTGTACTTCAGTAAATTGCAGAAGGATTCCACTCAAACAAAACTGATCATTGCACTGGCATGAAACTCCACCTCAGGCTGGTTCCACCCAGATGAGCACTGACTTAAAAAAAAATAACTTTGAATATTATCCTCAAAGAAAGCTTTTTTGATTTCATCATTTCAAGGTCATCTAGGATGAAAGCTATTTTCACTCTTACCAGATTTTATAAACAAAACACAAAGACACGATAATGACTAATCTTTAGTCTGAACAGAGTCACAACAGAAAACTTACACGAAGAAGAATAAAAAAAAAACTATTCCAGAATACATTTTCTGTCCCTCCGTTATCCAGCGAATGAATGGAGACCCTTGGTGGGCAAATTAAGTCTCACCTCGTTGACTCTGACATCCCCGCATAAGCTATTTAATTCCTTGCTCCTCATGTTCACCTTGCTCCCCAATCCTTCCGCATATTTATATTCAGCATCTTTTGCTTTTATTCTTTGCTCTTTTTGACCCGATTCCATTATCTCGTCTTTCTCTCTTAAATTTGAACTTGTGTTTATGAACATTCAAAGATTTGTTTTCTAAAAACATAGAGGCCTGTAATAAAATTAAAAATAGTTTCATTTCGTGCATGCAAAACAGCGTCCAAAAAATAGAGATTAACAAAAAAATAAACAATTGTATGATTTTAGATGGAGTTTCTCTTTAAGGTAAATGCCTCCTGCATATTCTGCTGTAAAGGTGCCACCTGCTGGCTGAGTGGCATCATTGACGTCAGTTTTCACTCCTCCGTCGTTTACTCATCTGCATAACCGTTTTATTTCTGCTCCCAGTGGCTTTATTATAAGGAGAACCAGGTGCCAAGTGCTTTCCCTTTTATGAAAGGCATTATGGAACATTTGTTCCCTTACCAGTGTTGCTTTGATTTTCTATTTGCCTGTGTCAATCGAAGCTAAAACTTTAATTGCTCATCTTTACCAGCATAACGTAGCTATAGAAATATATTAATATCACTTCCGAATTCTGCCTCCGCGATAAAGATGGCTTTCCTGTGGTCCAAGCTATGTGCATCATCTTAAATTTTAAATGGTAATTATTATTCTAAATATTTGTTGCATTTGCAATCAATGTGTATACATGAGATGCATTTATGTATGTTAACATTTTCTCTGATCTGAATTTTCGCTCCCAGGGAGACAAAGAAGTCAGCTGTAAACAGAACGCCTGCTGGATATTTTTAATTCCTCTTGTGTATAGAAATAAATCCAGAACCAGCCTCCTATTATTTAACACGTTTCTTCAGCAGGCCTGGTGAGAACAAAGCCGGGAAATCAGACAGTGCTTCGTCCCAGTCACTCTTTGATGGGCTGTCATGGGCGCCACGTTTGAAAAGGATAAAAATGGACCGACATGCAAAGAAACATTTTTAGAATCAGAGAACGGGAATAGCAGGCAGAGAAGATCGATTCGGGTGAAAGGATTCCTCTCGACAACAGAATATAAGGCCAATCCATACGAGCAGACGGGCTCTGCGCAGTTCAGACTTTCACTGATCTTTAAAGTCGGCGTTGACGTTTATCCCACTTTTCCCAATTTGCGCCTGCTTCTGTTTGTCCTTTTATCAAGTTGATCAGATTTTTATTTTTTCACCGATGGCTGTCAGCTGCCACTGACATGCATTTTCAGCACTAAATGCGACTTTTTTTGTTGGCAAATCGCTAATTCCTTGAACATGCCAAGCGCGCTCCTTTTGTTCCAACCTTTGCAGATCATTCTATGGTAATTCATTTGCTTGACGGTCTGCGTATGCAAATACTTCCCGTGGCTGTCGCAAGAAGGATATCCTCCAGAAAATATAAAAATTTAAAGTGTTATACTATTATATGCTCACGGGCAAGGGCGTAGGAGAGTTTGATATGGGGGGGGGCACAACTTGCCGCACAAGTGAATAAATTAAATACAAAGATCTGGTTTTTTTTGGGCAGGGGAGACAGGAGACGAATGAGGTCAAATTAAATATTGGACGTACGCGTCCTCCCCTGCTTTCTGCGCCCCTGCTCACATGTATAATTATCTGTTTTTAATTATTAATAAAACACAAGGTTAGATGTTCTGGTTTTTCGGCAACGGGCTGCAGTTCGGTAATTCCCGTTTCCTTCCGTGAATCTGAGCTCCTCCGTCGTCTGTGGATGGCATCGCGCGATGGTGTGACATTATCTGGAATCACTGATAAATTCTCTTTGAACTTTTTTAGAAGTAATCGTTTGATTAAAAAAACACACATATGAAGCAGTGAATGGGGTATCGTATTAATAACGCCGCAATTCTATAGCAATAGCCTATAGCAATTCGCCTATAATTCTTTGTTGTCATAGTAAATCACTTTTAAAGAACAGGGTTGGTATTAATTGATGTTGGTTTGCTCCTTTGGATGTCACCTGATCATATTACATTTTTCCAGTTTCAGGACAATTGGTTCAGTCGAGGTTCCCTTCAGCAGTCAATGAATTTCAGGCTTTTAAGAAGGAGTCACCTATTTGTCACATGACAACAATCTCATATTTTAAACAGACTTTAAGTTACTGATGCATTGTCTTGCTCAGTGAAATCAGAAACCGTATGAAAGTCTTTCTCCTTTTAAAAATCTTTTTAAAATCATTATCAAGGCATATATGCATCTTCGGCAATACTAGTGTTTCGTCCTTTGCTGTAGTCATCATGAGCTTAGATCTTATCCCAGAAAGCACAACACACAACCCTGATACTCCAGTTTGGTAACACCAACTCACCTAACCCCATACTTTTGCAAACTCAGACAGACACAGACAGACCCCGGCCTTGGAATTAAATCCACAACCCAGGATATCTGAGACCACACCACTACACAGCACTACCCACTGAGCTAATTCACTGGCCCTATAGTTTGTTTTTCTAATTTGATCCCAGCATTATTTGATTTTCCCTTTCCTCAAAGACTCCAACATATTATGAAAGTCCTCCTCTTTATATTGGTTAGGTGTCTGGAAGATAGATGGATATTATAAAGAGTTAGATTTCATTGGAGTGTTACATAGGGCCTTTTCTTAGAGTAGCTCGCAACGCAAATCAAATACTGCTAAAGAAAGATGGATCTCATCATAAAATTTTAGATGGAGCAAAGAATCCAGTAAAAATCAGCTGTTTAAAGGACTTGTAATATCAAAGGGCAGTTCATCAATATTACACAGAATGCGACAAACATTTGTTCAAATTTTAGGGCATCCTAACTTTTCATAATTGGGTCCTTAAAACAATAAACTTTAATTGTAAGCACAGTCTTATGAGGTTGGTCTTTATTTAATCAGCTGCCTAACAGATGGTTATCCGAACAGTCTGCAACTGTTGCAGAGACTCCCAGTTATTTATACAACTTGGATTATATAACACTAGAGCCCTTCTGGAGCACGAGGCTTTAACCTCCAAGTCACAAATGACATTCTTTCAGCTACATGAGCTGTTCTTACAGATATCAAACTAGCAAAGCTGATTAAAGAAAGACGGACTGTTCTACCCCCCGAGGCCAGACAGTCCCTCCATCATCGGGGTCTGAAGAAAACTCTCCACAACTAATACCATGAAGACAGTAAGGAAATAGAGATCTTTTGCACCACATCCAAAGGAGATTGATTTGTAAAGGGACACAAAAATATTCGAGTTTGCCTTGTGTTAACACAAGTATAGCGTGCAAAATTAACGCCGTGAATCATGGTGCTGAATCCTGTAAATGCCAGTGCAGGAGTTAAGAAAATCTGTCAATGGTAGGAAGATACGCCAGTGAAATGGGGCGTAGTGTGTGATTTAAGCACCATATCGCCATCATAACTGGCAGTGTGAAAGGAGCTCTTCTGTGAAAGCCCCAAGGCTCAAATTCACCAGTGGTTTATGCATTTTTAAGTGGATAAATCACTGCAAATGAGTGAGAAAACGCATTCGCACAAAGAGCTTGTTGGTAAGAAGCGTTTCATTGCAGTGGTCTGCAGCATGTTGCGCCATTGTCCCTCAGGACAGGTGAAGCTTGATGATAACTGACTGCTCTCTCCTTGTATATTTTCATAGGCTTGGAGCCGCGAAGTAGACCAAGTCCTTATGGGAATATGAAAGCACCTCTCTTTATTCAGTCTTGGTTTGTGTTGTGATTGAGTGAACGACAAGATGCAACTTGCCTTCAGCTCGACAAGTGGTGCATTACCCATGCATGGGAAAATGACATATGTTTTTACCCGGAATGGGGGCAGCATGCTAGTGATTGGAAGGTTGCTGGTTCAAATCCCATGAATGCCAGCAGTGATCCTACTCCGTTGGGCCCCTGAGCAAGGCCCTTAACCTGCAATTGCTTCATCCTGGGTATGACATTAACCTACATCCAGCCCTGCAAGCAGGTCCTGGCAGGATTGGCACAGCAGCCACCGGGAAAAACTTGTGTGGTGCTGAGGGATCACCCTCCGCACAGCCGCTCTCAGGGTCTCATCCTGTGCTGGGTGTGGCAACGAGCCACATTAGCATGCACTCCTTCTCCTGAAATGAATAACACTCTCTTAATTATTCCACTTAATAGGTGCTTATTAATCTGTTATCCAAAGTTAATGGGAAACATTAGCTGTCAAATGTTTTTGTATTTTTTTAATCACATGTATTTCTTGAGTAACACAAGCTTGATTTAACTCAACTGAGTAATTATAGCAAGCATTTATGAAGTGTGTTTCCCCACCAAGGTATTCATTATTCCAGAGCTCATTCATTGTAAATTAATTGAAAGCTAAGATTTATAATAAAAATGAGCATATCCTACAGCTGTCGAAGAATGGAATTACCCATCCCGGACCATCAGCAGTTTGGGCTCAACGCTAAACACACTATCAATATTCGGGTGGAAGCAGTGACTTACATACTTTCCAAGCAATCATTGTTACACAAATGGTTCATTCTCTCAGAAGGGGTCAGACAACTGTAGGTGAGTCTGAGGCATCACTGTAGTCTCATTTTTCAGGTATTGCGTCCAGATAAAGAACCAAGTTCATCGCGAGAGTGTGCCTGAGAGCATCCATCTAATGAAGACTTAGTGTGAGTCTCTCTCTCCGCCTGAGCTGGATCGCACAGTGTGCAGTGTGCAGCACACAGTATAATCCTCTGGTAGGTCCTTATGTAGCGGAGGAGGCAGTAAACACTAAATTTAAAGTCTCTCACTAATTAAGACAGAAAAAAACCTGCACATTTTTTAAACTAATTTTGTTTTTATTCAAGTACATTCAGCAGGTCCTGGTTGGATAAAGTGTGTTTAAATTGCAAGCTTGTTCATACATATTTGAGTTTGTGATTGATAACGACTGTCTAGCTATACAATAGATGGCTAGTTAGTATCAACACTAAATGATGGAGACTATGACAGTATAGACTAAAAAACAAAGGATTTGCCAAAATAAGACGCATAAATACACACTAAAACATCCTTCCTTTTCAGTAAATGTTCTTTTTTTTGTTCTGCTTAATCCTTTTATCCGGGCACAATAATCTCATTATGCATATCACTGAGCCTTTCTGCAAATAATGGTTTGTTGTTATGCTACATAAATAATTACAAAAGATTATAAAACAGTATAGCATTAACCTTGAGTGTGATTGAAGATACTGTGCTAATTGAGTCATCGCCTCACGGTTTGGCTTTACTGTTTTTATCGGGTATAATTCCATTAAATCACTGCTGATTCGGCCTTCCTTTCAGTTTGCGACTGAGCTCCATCTGGGGGCAGTAATTCATGCAGTAATTCTGTATAATGAAGCCAAATTTCCCAAACAGGAAAAACTGAAACCTGCTTATTAGCTTAGCTCTCTGCTTAGCTGGACATTCTGTGTTAAAATATAGGCAAATAACATACATTTAATCAGTGTGCGAAATACAGGGGGGTCCGGGGGGATCCGGGGGGGTCCGACACCCCCGATTAACCCATGAGATCCCCCGAAAGCCTCAAAAGCAAAATTTTAAGGGGGTCTCAAGATTGGTATTGCGCAACAATAGGGAGATGGGGACCCCCCCGAATATTGACGGATAATTCGGAGACTGCATTTATGCTTTTGACCACATTATGAACAGTTCATATTGTGTAGATGTATCTAGTCCCCCGTTGCCTATTGATGGACCTTCTGTGACTTGTAGCGGAGATGCTGGTCAGAAGGAGAATCTGTGGCGTTTCTGTTTGCTTATTGCTCTGAGACCAAGGTCATCCAGTTTTTTCAAAAGCTTTGATCAGCCCATAGATCTCCAGTGAGCAGCTGACCTGCAGTAAGTTCCTTGACTAACGTGCCGTCCATGTGCTTCTCACTCTGTTTCGCTCTCTAACTGGTCACAGAATGACCCGTCCCTCGCGTCGTGAGGCGAGTGGAGCCTCTTCCTCCATCTCTCTCCACTGTCACCTGCTCCGTCTATCACTTGGGGTTTGATGGTGTATTGATGTTTCAGCCGAGGTGCTGATCTAGCAGAAGGTACTCACGATGTCAGATGAAAAAGTTACAGCGATAGCAATAAAGTCTCTGGACTAAGGCTGCAAGTAGATTCTGTTCATATATAATAAATAAAACATGTTTCATTAACCACTGACCCTACGGGCAGGGTGTCACCCTAACTCCCTGGGATCGACTCCAGGCCCCCAATAACCCGGCACTGGATAAGACGGTAGATTAAAAAAGGATGGATGGTTTAAAACAGAAGTCTGATGGTTCCATCGAGACAGTCCTAAAGGACTCACGATGTGTTTTTAAATCATTATTAAATCCGGCCTGTGTTCCAATAGGTGAATTTATGGCCACCAGCTGCCCAGGTGAATGTTTCTGGCGGGGGGGGGGGGGGGGGGGGGGGGGGGGGGGGGGGGGGGGGGGGGGGGGGGGGGGGGGGGGGGGGGGGG
>JAODLD010000124.1:17147699-17160712 GCA_026781065.1 Mormyrops boulengeri
GTCAGAAAGCCATCAAATTTAACTGAACTGCACCAATTCTGTCAGGAGGAGTGGTCAAAGATTCAACCAGAAGCTTGTGGATGGCTACCAAAAGCGCCTAATTGAAGTGAAAATGGCTGAGGGACATGTAACCAAATATTAGCACTGCTGTATGTATATTTTTGACCCAGCAGATATGATCACTTTTTTTCTGTTAACCCATAACAAAGTCATTAAAGACCCAAACTTCATGAATGTTTTTTGTGACAAAGAAGTATCTGTTCCAATCACTCCATCAGAGAAAAATCAGAGTTGTACAAATAACGGGAAACTCAAGAGAGCCATGATATTATGTTCTTTACAAGTGTATGTAAACTTTTGACCACAACTGTAATAACAGTACAGGTTCTGACCGCCAGCCCTTTTATCCTAGACAATTGAAAGCGCCCCTACTTTTGAGGTACTATGCAGGGGTGTAGCGCCAAATTTTGTCCCCGGACACAGAAGTGTGTCCAGCCCCCCCGCCCCCCGTAAGCTTACGTTACTGCAACGTTACTATCACTTTACGCTGTTTTCTGAAAGAAACTGGTCAGCAGTCGCCTGCCTCTTTAAACTTTACCTCTCATCCTTTGCATCCTTGCGCTTTTGAAATCCTGATTTTAGTTTACTTTTTATTTTGGATTCAGAATTGCCAAAAGCAACTGACACCATACGATAGATTTGTACACCGGAGGATCAAACCACTTTGTGCTTTTGGGGAGGGGGAGGGGGGCAAGGAGGGGAGAGGAGGGTTTGGGGCAGGAAGCAGATAAAGGAAACAACAGGCAGATTATTTACTTCTATAATAACAGAAAGTATTAAAATTAGAAACCATAACCAAATTATTTCTGAGGCTTCTGGAGGGGGCCCTATCCAGGCAGAGTCCTGATAAGTTCAATAACCAATAATCATCATGATGCCGGGTTAAAAAAATTGCCCTCTGTCCCTCCCCCCTCGCTGTTCGGACACCTGCCCCTGAAAAAGTCTCTGCATGGCGCTGCTTCTAAAGGTATGATTGCTTCGACACCACGCTAGATTAGTGTCATTACTTAAAACTAATGTATGGCTGTGAGTATGCATTTATTTAATCATTTATTTACCCATTTAGAATAACTTATTAATTATAGAATGAAGAAATTATGAAGAATTTTTAAACATCGCTTCTGCTTTTTTTAGCTTCAGTCTGACCCTGGTGCGTAGCAGTCAAGGGCGTAATTAGTGCAAAGTGTGTGCAAAGATGACACCGTCACACACTGGTGCCTATGGGTGAGAACCACACCCTGTGTCACTGAGGGGCTGGATTCCAACATGTGAGGGTGTATGCGTGCCACAGTATGGCAAAGTCCTTCAAATTTGGGATTTGAACACAAAAGGAAGGCTGCTGTATAGGATGAGAGACTTTTGGCAGGAAAAATGATAAGGGGAAAATGTGTAGACCTACTCTCAAAATGTGAATGTGTTCTCATTTAGTTCTTTATTTTCTATGATTATGAGTTATGTTTTCATTTCACTGTGCTGCTTTCACATTGTGTCACATTTCTAAATGTGTGAAAGGTCACAGTTCCCCTTTACGCTGTTTACCAGAAAGCACCCAGCCTGCAGGGGTTGTGAACTCTCCTTGGTGGCTGTTCTCTGCATCACAGTAGGCCTCAGCAATACTTTGGATTTAATTACAGCGGAATCCGCTTATAGTGATCATGTCTGTCTGGGTGAAATTGATCACTATAGGCGGATGATCATTATAACCGATTTTTTTTCCCTTTTTCTTTAAGTCTCAGGCACATTACTATCGAATTGACATTTGTATATTTATTACATGAATATAAGGTACGCTGTCCGTTCTATTTTTCTGTAAAACATTTTTACAGAATTTTATTGACTCTTTCAAAGTACGGTTCATCTGTTTCAAACGCTTTTCATATTAGAGTATTATACAAATTAAATTACTGAACTGTGTATCATTCAAATATACTATAATAATGTAGCGCCGGCGGCATCTGCATGTCCCGGCATGCCTCGCGAGCGCGTGTAAATAACCCCGTTTGTATATTTTAGTTTATGTACTTGTTGTGCAGTGTATCCGGTTGTTGCCTGTGCCTTTAACTGTGGTTGTACTCAGTTCTTGCCTGATCTTCGCATGTCTTAGCCGTTGTGGAATTAACCGCCGCGTGTGTGCCTTACCATCCTTAATGTAAACTTCCCCGTGTTTGCCTGCCATTCTTGGTTTTCGCGTAACTGCTGCTCGTTCTGCGGACTCTTTAAGGAGCAACATGACGAGCAGCTTCGTGTCTTTCCGCCTCTCCTCGTTTTCATTCTCCGCCGTGGTTCGTCGGTCTGCACGGTGCTTGAATACGGTACGATATTGTACATGAAGTATAGCGTATTGTAGTTTTGCCGTTGCATCTCGGGGGCTCGTTTTTGGCGGTTTTATCGTAATCTTCGATAAGTTTATATTCATCATTGAGAGAAAACCACTTTTTTTCCTCCAGTCTTGTTTTCTGTGCACACAGCATTAACCTCGGGTAGGTGGCCAGAAGCAGACGGGTTACCGCAAAGTAGGCTTATCAAAGTAAAGTAAAGTTAAAAAGAAAAGTGTAAGCCTTTACAAAGACCCAAAATGAACCCTTTAATCGGACTACATGATTAATATAAGCAAATTATTTAAACTATATTTGTAAAGGAATGATTCTGTCCCAAGCTGATCCATATAAGAGACTGATCGCTATAACCGTGATCGCTATAAGCGGGTTCCACTGTATTACCGAATATTTTATAGGTGACCGTATGACAGAGTGAAAAGGGGTGCAACTGTTTATGTGAACAAGATCCACACCCACCCGTTACGATGCAGCCTTTTCTCATCCCTTATTTTCAGTACCGGAAGACATCGCTCTAATGCAAAATGATTGTAATGTTACCGTCTCCCTCTAGTGGCCTAAATCGGTAGCACGTGTGAGGTGGGCAGTGACACCACCGAGCTGCTCAGGCCAACATGCGCCACGCGCATACCGGAAACACTCCGCGACTGTGACTGTTTATGCTCAAACGGCTGGTTGAAAGATAATTATATGAAAATAAATATGCAATATATGCATGTATAAATTCTTGAATCAAAGGTTTTAAAATTTTCCACAGTGGCCTTCCTCTCCTGTGTTGTACATTAGGTGTCTAAACTGAATCACTTGCAAAACTGGGACGCTCTGGGGTTAATGGTGCCTGTGTGCGATCGTTGTTCTGCCTTTTCATGGCCTATTAATCCGATTAAAATCGTTCGTGCTAAAACAACCATACATTTTTTTCCCACATTCAAAAGCTCATAAAACATGAATCACGCTGTAATGCAGTCGTCTGTTCTGTATGTCCTTCAGTTGAGGGAACAACTGCAGTGAAGTGGAACAAAAGAAACTGTAGGTTCCTTGCTGGTCCTGCTCTTTCTGCTAGGGGGACCGCCTGACCCATGTCAGTGGGGACGCTATGAACTAGGACAGGATATGTAAGCTACCATTTTAACCATTTGCATAAGAAGGACCTGGATTTCACTTAGTCACTGAGTTCTTGCTTTGTGCTGATTGGTCAGTCTCATATAATCATCCATGTATCAATAATATTAATGTGAAACAGCAGGATGAGTCTTTCAATCAAGGAAACAAAGCAGTAAAAGTACAAGACCTAAACTAATTAGCCAAGCACAGGGTCAGCTTTAAAGTAGCTTGTAAAAGCTGATGTATCTCGTAGTGTCCCCTGACATGGATTAAGTGGTCACCCTGCTTCCCGCCGAATCTACAAGTTGCAAACAGTATCCTGTAAACACATCCTCAGGATCTTACCTGCCGTCAACAAATTATGAAAATTGCTCCAGCTGTTTTTTTTAATACACTATTTGCAGCAAGATATTAAATCTGCATGCATGAAAACAAGAGTCAGATGAAGAAGAAGAAATCAAGACGACAACAGCTACACTGCGTGAAAGAGTCAGCAAATGTATTTTTTTTTACCATTTGTTGTGCATCATTTGGTTTCTAAGTAAAAATGTACAATTTATGTTGGTCTACTTAAATTGCGGAATTCAAGCATAAATACTCCTTTGATGCAGTCCAACAGCCATGCCATTACGCAAAGATATTTACAATTGCACTACTAAAAAACAAACAGTTAAGTAATAATTAAATTCTACTGTTATGTTCCTGCTGCTGTGCAGAAACAGAATATGTAATCATTTTGTGGGTGTATTCATAGTAAACAACCATATCATTATATCAATCTACTCAGCTTTAAAAAAAATTGGGTGATTGACCTCAGGCGTCTGTAGGCACGGCAAACCGGTTTCAGCGTGAATGAGTAGGTATGTGGTGGAGAGGAGGCGTGTGCGTGATTACCATCTTGAATCTCCCTGTTTCCTGTGTGTTTTGTGCTGACGCCTGGTCAGGAGGCATGCAGCCATGCCACACTTAATCTGGTTTTATTTTGACTTGGTTGGGTTTTCTCTTCCTCCTCCAAGCCTGAGAAACAAATGTTATTTCTACTTCCTGCACCCACCCATTTGCTTACAGCCATAACCAGGGTATATCATTGACTCAAATGAAAAAGATAAACTTTTAGCTTAAGTGCTCCTGCATCTGTTTGTCTGCCCCATGCAGCTGAGTGACACTGATAATAAATATGGCTGGTTTGGTTAAATAAAAGCCACCCACATTTTCCCACCCAGTGAGCATTATGACTTCAAAAACTTACAGAGGTGGGAGTTTACTGTTAGATTCATTAGTAATTAAACCAGACAATGTACATAAAATTCATGTTGTAGTTCTCTTGACCGCACTTGTGTTCTTCCTTTGGGAAATTCGTACCCAGCACACTAACTTCAATGGATTATTCCAGCTAAGATTTAATCATTGAAGGTTTCTTTAGCGTAGCTTCGTGTATGTAAACCTGTGTGACAAGCCTTACGAAGATGAACTTTCTTTGAGATGATATACAAATACTGTAAAACTGATATTGGTCATTTGCATATTTAGGTATACAGAATTAAGAATTAAGTGGTGGTATTTCGACCAGCAGGTTAGAAACCTATGTTTATGCCCTGAAAGATGTGGGTTCAAATCACTTTGCGAGATGAGAACTCACTCACCATTGGGCCCTTGAGTAAAGCCCTTAACCCCAGCCGCTGCAGAGTCACCGGCTGACTCTGCTCTGTGACCCCAAGCTTTCCTCCATCTTTGGACTGAAAGATCGACTAAATAAATAAAGGAGAATGACATCCGCATCCAGCAGTCCAAATAAAACAGTGTATTTAAGCATCGTAGGATAAGAAGATCACACCCCTCCATCCTCTGTGACCAGGGCGAGCCTGGAGCATATCCCAGAGTGCATGGGGCAGGGGGCACCCTAGATGGGATGCCAATGAATTCCTATTAATAAAATTCTGTTTTAAAAGAGTAAGCTTGACTGGTTTTCAGATATTTTATAGTGAAAATGCTCTTAAAAGTGGAGCCCTAAGATTTACACATTTCAGTCTCTCATCGGCCGCACCCATCCTGGAATCGGAGGCGGTGACCCTGTGAATGTTTCTCCGAAGCCTTCCCCTTGACCTAACAAGTTCTTTGCTAATTAGACTGCAGCTTCCTGCCTCACCCCCCCTCCCCCGCCCCCCACAGTTCGTCCCAGCACAGAGCACCACAGAATCACCTCACACTGCAGCACCGCACGACGGCCATTGACAGGAAGTAGCTGGCGGAAGTCGCAGCAGGGGAAGTGAAACACTTCGAAAACTGTTTCTCCACCTCACTCGGAGTCCATTCGCACAAGTGACTGAACGTGTTTCTGTGTTTCTGTATGCACGGCCAAAAAATGTTATGCACATACAGTACTTCGCAAAAGTCTCAGGCAATCAAAGAAAATGTTTAAAGCTATTTATCTGGTTAGCAAGTGTACATTTCCTCAGGAAAAAAAAACTATTATACATTAGAATGTATGCAAATTAACATAAATAACCGCAACTCTAAACCTCTCCGGCCGTACTAGTTTCTTTTTATGTTTTTTACCTGTATTGTATGTTACTTTTATTTATATAAAGCACAATGAATGGCCTCTGTGTATGATAATGGGCTGTATCAATAATCTTGCCTTGCTTTGCCTAACCCTCCCCCCAGGGGATACCCCCAGACATTCCATGCATTCGTTAAATTTGACCAGTAACTAACCACTAATTAATTAATTAGATTCGGTAAATGACTGGATGAAGTATTCACTAGCCTAACCTGCTGTGCACAGGGTGTATTTGATGGTCACTGCAAATGCTGGAGTGACTTTAGGGTTTGAAAAAGTTTTCAAAATAGCTAAGCCGACACACTTTGACACACGTAAAATCAACTCTGCAGCAACACAGAGCTCATTTAAACCTTTTCTTTGCAAAAGACTTTTGTCAGGATCAGTCCCTGCCTTGTCCCATCCTGTCTCTCATTTCCCTGTTTGGCCAGCAGGTGTCACTGGCCATCCCGTGCTCTTTGGTCTCCCAAGGTTTAGTATCCCCCACAGCCCTCGTGTTTTCCCCTACTCCCTGGGCCACCATGTGGTGGAATGGGCTGAGTGTGCTGCTCAGAACCTTGTATTTACTACTGTCATGAGTTTTATTCTTTGGTGCCCCAAGATTGTTTTGTACCCTGTATTAATATTGTCTGGGTTCTTGGTTATTCCTGCTTGTGCCCCAGTTTTGCAGGTCATATAATCCTTGTTTGTCCTTCTTAGTGTTGAACCCTTAGTCCATAGTGTTCTTTAATTACCCTCACCTGTCCATTATTTGTCAATGGCCCTTACCTGTTCCTCATTTAGTTACATTTTAGGTTTATACTGGAATAGTATAGATTTGACATGAGCGTGAGAGTCTGAAAGCGTGAGTGTCACTCCAGATGTGTGACGGTTGGCAACCCTGGAGTAACGAGTTGTATTAGTCAAGACGGCTGGAAATAAAGACGTGAATGATGGACTCAGCAGCGGAGTTATAAAGGCAGGCCCCAAGCCGGGCGATGTTATTAAGGTGGAAGAAAGAAAGCTGTTTTTACTATCAAATGTACATGTGCATCAAAGGAGATGGTCACAGTTAATGCAGTGGTGTGCTGCGTGAGTGCTTACTAAGACCGAAAGGAGAGCTCACCCCACACCTATTTTAAAGTGTATACACTGCTTTCCTGTTAGCTCTTGTATTGATTCTATAATTCCTTGATTTGTTTATAACGAACTATATGGCCCTGCAGCACACTAGGACCCAGGAAGCCCCCCCCCAGGCTGCTTTTAGTTATTACACTCCAGGCTGAGGATGTGAAAAATATAAAGGTTAAATATCAATATTTTTAAATGTAAATTAAAAACTCATCTATATAGTCTGGCTTTTATGTAATGTTCCATATTCATATTGTTTCAGTATTTGTGCCTATTTTATTTATTGTTTGATTACTCTACTATTATTTCTTTTTACTATGCATAAATTCAGTTTATACGTTCATTTTTTTTGTAATAATTTTGTGCATTTGAATTGCATTTGAGTTGTTTGACAAGTGGTATATAAATAAAGTTTAATCGATTGCTTGAACGATCCGCTCCCTTAAAACATCCAGCCGAAAACGACGAGTCAAAGGAGACATCGGCATAAGTCACCAAAGACACCCAGATTGCCCGGCTTCGGCTGAGGGCTGAGCCAGTTCAGCTAGCCAAAGAAGTTCATTTGCATCCAGCTTCGGCGCTGGTTCCCACTATGGTTCAGCCAGTTCAGCACACACTGCAAACGCCCCCGCCCAGTACAGGAAGCCACGCTGTCTTCAGATGCTTTGATCAGCAATCGTACCGCGGCAGAGGACAGCAATCGACGGCAGCCTGACAGCAGTTTGCACCGAAACACCCCGAGCGCTCACATCCTGCCCCAGGCACCATGAGCAAGCGGAAGCTTAGTAAGTCTCCCAGCCGTCTACCTCACTCTCCCACCATTTGGGACCGACGGCGCCGAGAGGCAGCACCGGGTCGTGATGGTTCAGGATTTTCTGAGAGAATCTGATTGCAGCCAGTAAAAGGTTTATTTGTCTCTCCGGGAAATTAACGTTTCAGTTTAGGGACGGGTTCAACAGAAATCCGCACCAAGACGTTTAACATAATTATGGTTAAAATGTGAAATTTGTATATTTGAGACTTCATTTTTATAAAAATGAATTGAACATATTAGAATATGTCTATTAAAAGATTTGAAGTACACATGTGTCAGCGTATGAGAGTTTGAAACACCATAAGTTAATAAGACACCATCTGTTAATAAGACAGGTCTGACAATGAACCGGCAGGCTTACTCTATTCTGCTAAAGTGACTTGTATAATAATAATAATAATAATAATAATAATAATAATAATACATTTAACTTATATGGTGCCTTTCAAGATCTCAAAGATGCTTACATCGAATAAGGTAAACAGTTGAGAAAACATTTTGTAACACTTTCTGCTAAAGTGACTTTGTTCTTCTAGCCTGTGTAACTGGTAATGGGGTCGTTTTCGTGGCTCCTACACAAACGTGCCACACTTCCGAGACTGAAAACATGCAGGATGTATGACAGTAAGTTGACCATGTGTCACCACAGGAAGCAAGCTTTCGTTCATATATTTTTATATTTGTTGTTCTGGAGAAAAATAGACAGCGCTGGTGACTTGAGAAAGGGATGAAAAATCGAAGTGGACAACAGTTATTACAAGTATCGTGGTGCATCAGAAAACGCTTCTCCCTAGCGTGTGAGTCTCTGTGTCGTATTTCTGTGTGATGCAGGCAGACAGAGGGATGTTCGGTCTTGACCACACGTAACCAACCTTGGTAAAGAACAGGGTTTTCAGTTTAAAGACTTATGAAGATTAAATACTTTATACTTATTTTTTAATAAAATGTCCAATGGCATGGTGTTCTCAATTCTTACATAAGATTATGAACATTAAAAAAGATTATACTTAACACATTTTACAGTGTAAAGTAAATTGTTAAAACTATACACTTTGTTAATATCTAAAACAAACACATTTTGTAATAAAATTTAGGAATACACTTTAAGATTTAGAACCCATGTTATAAACATACTTTAGCTTATTGGGGACATTTATTTCTCGTAAAGATGT
Organism: Mormyrops boulengeri; assembly: GCA_026781065.1. NCBI lineage: Eukaryota > Metazoa > Chordata > Actinopteri > Osteoglossiformes > Mormyridae > Mormyrops > Mormyrops boulengeri. Next base: position 17,156,856 of record JAODLD010000124.1, read on the forward strand.
CTTTGTTTTCAGAACCAAAAGGGTGGACCTTGGATCCATAAAGCTGTCACATGACCAGCCAGCATTTTTACGGCCACAATTAAACTTAAGATCATTTCTCGAGAGCACAGTAATTAGGAATATCCAGGAACAACCATTATTCCATTATTAATATAGTAGTAGTAGTGCTGTGTATATCAAATTATTTCCAGTTTGATTATGAATAAGTGATTCTGTTTAATTTGTGAACATCAGGAAGTAAATTTAAACTAAAACATGTTCATTTCCAGCTCTTAGTTGTCTTCTAAAGATTAAAAGGTGGTACAAATGTTTTGTGATGCGACAGTATGATGCTGAAAGGTAAAGAGACTGGGAAATGGCTTACATGGGTGACCTCAGTAACATGACACTTAATGAAACTCAGCTTCTATAACGTTACAAGTAATCTGATGTATGAAAACATCATTTGCGTAAGTGCATACTATGACTACATGCTTACGTAGTTTAAAGTCAGATCTGTAGATATCTGGGATTTACAGATACCGTTAGACTTTGATCTTATGTGCTTAACCTAAATTGAAATGATAAAAAGTGACATACAAGAAAAAATCAAGCTTAGCCGTTGTTTCTGGAGCAGCGGGGCTAAGGGCCCACCAGTGACGTGGTTAGTGTACCAGTCATGGGAATCGAACCTATGGCCTTCCAGATATGGGCATGGATCCCTACCCTGCTGAGCTGAACACCACTTTAACGTCTTGCTGTCAGTGGAAAAGGACGTCCCATCCCAAATGTGCTTATGTTTTCAGAACAAATTAACAGTTACAGGGAAGAGCAGACAGAGTATTGTTACACACTACATTTGACTTATACTGACGTGCCTTTAAACGCATATGCAACCCATTGTTCCTTCTTACGTGAAGAATCATTCTCCTCCACGGGGAGAACATGCAAACTCCGCACACATGGAGCCATGGTGGAGACTCGAACGCTGGTCTCAGAGGTGTGAGGCGACAGTGCTAACCATGGCGACCACCCCAAGTAAAAAGGCATTTAATTAAAAACGTTGTCAGTGTTAATTGATAAAAAAAAAACTCTAGTGTAAAATTCCATGCAATTCACAAGGTTCAAGGCTTTTTATTGTCATATGTAGATAGAACATTGAAATTCTGCTACTTGCAGATCATAATGTAATAAATACAAGATAATAAATGTGAGACAGTAAGTCTAAAATAATGTTTTGCTGTTTTGTACTATGTGCTGTTTTCATACTGAAGAGCATTTTACAAACAGGAAAATCTTATATCTGTAACATCTCAATTCAAAGTTTTTTCTTACTAGTGGTTCACAGCACACAGACCCACACTAATACCCCTTGCCATAGATTCTCAGTTGACAGGCTTGTCTTAAAAATATAACAGACCACATAGGTTCCATTTGAAAACTACATGTTTTCCAGGTTCACTGCTCTCATTCCTTGTGTCTCGACTCTTTGTCATTCATGCAGCTCAGGATCAGATTTGGGAACTTCTGGACTATGACATTAACCTCAGACATCCCACCTTCCTCAGAAGTTCCAGGAGTCTCCTGCAAATTGGCAGAGCTCCCCGACACCAGCGAATGATGCTCAGTGTCCGGCAGTGTCCCGGCAGTGTCTCGGCAGTGTCCCGGCAGTCTCGGCAGTGTCTCGGCAGTGTCTGTTCCTCGGGGGTAAAATTAGGGAGCAAGAAGCTTTTCTGCCACAACCCCATACCACAGGGCAGGCAAATTTTCACAGGGCCAGGCATGTAGCCACCTAGTCAAATAACAGATGTGAATTGCCCTCAAAATTTTACAGACCCCCCAGAATTCATTTCTGGCCACAGCCATAGCTTTATACCACCCAGATATTGGGTGTACGTTATTTTGATGGTATTTCAAAAAACAACAGTATTCTGGTATTAACCCGTAAAATTTGCCAGGCGGGGTTTGGGATTAATTTCGAACAAAAATACCAGGTTACTGTAATACCGTACAGTACTTAGCACCCCCCCAACCCCACCCCCTCCTGGTTGTCCCTCATCCTTTTCCCTAAACTGGGATGTCAGTAACCTTGTGAAAAAAGCTACTCATAGCTGTATCAGGTCAGAGAGACGCAGCCCAGGTATGACAGGAGGAATAACCAAATCAATTATTACTCTTAACAATACTGAAGAATACAGCAAGATTTCCTATTCTGTTGCATTATCAGCACATTTTATGACACTGGTTGCAGGTGTGTCATCACAATTACTGTACTGTTAATACTCTGTATTTTTACTTGGTTTACTTCCACTAAACTGAAATGAAATTTAATAATAATGACAGGTGACTAGTTGGCGCCCCCTCCTGCGTTATTCCCTGCCCAGCCTGTAGACCCCTACAACCCTGCATAGGACAAACAGGTCAAATTGATGGATGGATGGATGGATGGATGGATGGACAAATGAGTACCTCTGATACTCACACTACTACTGTGGGTTTTCTTACCATAGACAGCAGAAGTGGCATAGTATCAGTCGGTGCTGGATTGCCCATCTGCCATACCGGGTATTTTCCCCACGGTATGTGGGCTAGCAAAATCTGTCATAGGGAACCATCCCCTCCCCCCTCTGCAAGCCATGGGGGGGAAGACCAGGGCTAATTTTTACTCCCAGTCCAGCCTTAATAGTAATAAACTACTGAGCATTAATTGTTGGAATTTTCCTTTATATAAGGACTTTATTTTAAGCTGTAAGAATCAGATATCTTTCTACCAATGTTGAGATGCTTATCCCTCAACTGGTGGACGCTCAGAATCCAGATTTTTGCATATCTGAACCTAAAGAATCAGGGCCCAACTTTTCTATACCTGATTCTCAAAGCTAATCCAGACTTTTTATTTGGAAATTGCTCCTAATCCAAGCATAAAACATGCAAAGCTTCAGATAAAGGTCCTAATGTCGCTGCTCTCTCCTGCCACCAACTGGCCTCTTCACCTCCATGTCATATTGAATTATAGCGTCAATTTTAGTTTTGTTACTTTGTGGCGGTTTGTAGACTTACATCATGACTCGTCATTTTTTCTACTGGCCTATGCAGCTACACAATTATTTGCCATTGTTTACCTACATTTAAGCATTATGCTTATACAGTGATGAGTCCAGCCCCCCTGCACTGCCCTGTGTTTTTGTACTTTGCACCACTTTGAATACCTCTCCTTATCACTTGCCATCGGTATTGGTGCTTTTCCATAGGCATACAAGAACCGACCCGTACCTCAGCCGTACTGCGACGAGAGACTAGTTACTGCACGGTTCTGGCTCACATTGGTTTTCCACTGCAGAAGGGTCAACCTGGTAAAGGCGCTGCCAAGTTTGGAGAGTGACAGTGACTTAAAACCAGAGGTGCTTATTTACTGTTCGCACAGTGTACATCATGATTTACTGTGTGCTAATTTCCACTAGCACATCTGTGGGAATCACCGTGTTACGTTAGCATCAAACGCTAATGCATTAGGAATCCATTCCATTCAGCTGTTCTACAGTACTTTAAGTAAGAAAGTTTGGAAATTTTCAAGTTCCGAGTGACCGAGAATACAACAATGCATCAATGCATTAATACATCGCAAAGTGTGATACTACTAATAATGAATAGCATTTAGAATATGCCCTTTTTTCCTTTAGATAATCCATGCGCAGAAATGGTATTTCTGTGCATTTCGACCAGTCAAGATGGTGGTGACACAACCAGCTCGGTTTGGTCATGCTTTTGGCCCTGATAGTAAGCAGGGTCCTGTAAGTGGGGGTACGGCTCGGGTACGGCGTGGGTACGGCTCGGGTACGGCGTGGGTACGGCTCGGGTACGGCTTGGGTTCTTTACAA
>JAODLD010000124.1:17177935-17189241 GCA_026781065.1 Mormyrops boulengeri
CGTGCGCCCGCCTGCCGGGCGCTCCTCGGGCTCCGCGCGCGCCGCCCCCCCCGGCCCCCCCCCCTGCGCGTGTGTCTGTGCGTTTGTGCATATGTGTGTGTGTGTGTGTGTGTGTCTGTGCATGTGTGTGTGTGTACATATGTGTGTGTGTGTCTGTGTGTGTGTGCGCGCGCGCGTATGTGGTCTCTGTAATAATAGCATTTGTATTTCAGGTATCCATGTATCTATATGTGTGACTTCATTGATTCTGTGAAGAATTATGATGTCATTACTGCACAGGATTACTTACTGGGACATGCAGTGTTGTCAGGTGATTTAAGTTACTGAGTATCTATAAACTGTCTGATGAAGCGTCTGATTATTTAGAAATAATGCAGCGATTTTACCCCAAATAAATCGCAGTTGTGAGGCATTTATTGTTCCGTATATGCCTATAATACTGTACTGGCTATGATTACCCTTTAAACTGCCTTTTATTAAGCTGAGGCGCTGTGTATCCCTCCAGGCTTCCGTACTCTTCAGATGCGTGCCGTGTATGTCGGGAACGAAAGTCATGGGAGCAAAGAAGCGGCTTCCGGACATCACCGTCAGTATCCATTAGACCAGGCGTGTCCTTATCTCGCGCGGCGGCGATGTCGAATGGCGGAGGGGCGGGAATTCTGGGATTTTCTCACTTCCTTTCATTTCCTAGTTCCCCTGACAATGTCTCCTTCTCCAACGCAATGCTACAAACTGCACACAAGACAGTGACAGCCGAACAGCCACTTCCAACTGAACAATTCCATTCCTAAGCACCTTTATGTCATTCAGTTATGTATTTGTTTTAGCTCTAGTACTATAGTTCTTGCAGTTCTGTAGAAATGTATCAGTGCCTGCAGTGAAATTGTTGCAATGGGGGAATAGTGGGGGTTTGTCTCTGCTGTGATGCATATTTGTGATGAATGACACCTTTAGGCGTTGGACAAAAGAATGGAATCACCTAACGGTATAACGATATCAAAGACCTATTGTGGAGTAGGGCCAGGCTGTGCCTTCAACACACCTTCAGTCCTTATTGGAATGCTGTCATACGAGAACTTATTGTAGTGCAATATTGTCCCATTCTTCAAGAAGACATCTCACCAGTTCATTGCACTCCATGCCTCAGAACGTTCCATGAAGTTTCAGTGAAGCTCAGCTCTGATGATCGGGGAGGCCGTGGAAGGCAATCAGCTTCATCCTGATGGTCATGACACCACTCTAGAATTTGTTGATCAGTGTTTATTGGGGCATTATGATCTTGGAGTACGAGAACAGTGTTTGCACCAAAGGTCCATCTGGTCTTGTAAAATGATCTCGTACTCCTTGGCCGTCATACCACCATGCACAGCGATCATGTGACCCCGTGACTCCCATGGCGTGAGTGTCCATACGCTTACAGCTGAAGGGATCCTTTGGCTTTCTCCAGAAGTAACCTCTCCAGACCCTGTAAAAAGGGTGAGAGCTGACTCATCAGAACATATTACTTTGTTCATTGCTCAGGGTTGCAGGTTTAGTGCTTCTTACACCAGGTTATCCATCTTCGTGCACTGGAACGGATACAAGTCATTTCCGAATGGAAGCCTTGCCAAGAATTCTAGCTTTAGTCAAACTCACAGCAGGCATTTTCTTTTTAAACTGGGTCACTCACAGATGTGCTGATTCAGGCCGTCCTCCATGGTGTTCAGCTGCTGTCCGGCCTCTGTCTGTCTGTCCATATCAGTGAGCTTTGGCTTGCTTTTGCTGACGCAGTTTGTTTGGCTTATGCTGTTCTAATTTCTGAGACTGTTCCTCTTGGCCGGGAGGCGGATTATTGTAAAGACTATCCTGAAGTATAGCATTCAGCCCCGGCAAACAGGAAGCCCCTTCTTGGAATAAATGGAACTGTTAGTGTCCATGCGGGGGCTCCCAGGTCTAGCCCTGCCTTCGATACATAAAATATCTTTGCAAATTTTGTGACCAATGCACCTGCAATTTGGGCAGTGATCCTTTGGTGCTTGTTCTTCATCTCATGTTACTTTGAAACCTTGTGTATCACTTTTTCTGATAGTCAGAGCTGCTCTGAAGCTGACACATAATCTTAATGGGCATCCATCCCAATATGACTCACCTTTCTAGCTGTGTTTCTAATTGCGATTTAGCTACTTCAAAGTCAAAGTTCTTTTTCATGTTCTGTTACGTTCAGCACCCATCTGTCACATTGGGTGTTTTCATGTTAAATTTTCAGATGACTTTTGCTGTTCACTTTAAATCTTTGAGTCTTTCACTCTGCTCTGTGAAATATTCTTGTTTGCTCACAAAGCTAGATTTTGCAAATGAAGAGTTTCCAATTTCTATCGCAGCTGTGTATAATTTAGAGCTTGGATCATTTAAAATCAAGTTTTTTTCTATGCATGTATTTGTATGTTATGTGTGATTCCATGTGTTTTTTTAACATGTTTTTGTATGTTATGTGTGATTCCATGTGTTTTTTTAACATGTTTTTGTATGTGTTGGGCTTCCTAAGTAGGTTAGGATGAGGTTAGGAATCTCAATAGAATATTACCTCAATGCATAAATTATAAATCAACCAAAGCTGAAAAATCACGGATAGCTGCTTTTCTTCTAAGTGAATCAGTATAAATACAATCAGAAATTGTGAGAACTATTCTGTGCCAATTTAAGACGCACGTAATTGGCCTCAGATTGTATAAGAAGGTGAACCAAGCATAAAATATGAATAATAACCAGATAATGGCTTTTCTGGCATCTATGCATATATTTTCTACCCAGTTCTGGCACCCTGCTATGCTGCTTCAACCAGCGTTACTTACATTTACTCCATCTATCCATCCATCCATCCATCTTGCAGCCACTTTTCCCATACAGAGTGATGGGGGAGGGGAGGTGACATAGCGTGAGAGGCAGGGTGACACCTCTGCCACTGGACTGCAGGGGGAGTCAATAGTGCCCCGAGCAAACCAGAACAAGCCACACACACGGAGTGGGTGGCGTTGGGGTGGGGGGTTATGCCTTTAATGCTGTTGTTCAACACAATTAACAGTTGGGTCATTCCATTGTTGGGCAGTTCCTTTGTCTGACTGATAAATACATAGATTACTGCAAAAAGGATGAAGAAAGTAATTCTAGGGACGGCACAGCCGCATGGGGGGGGGGGTATTGTAACCTCACAGCATGTGGGTGTGGAGTCTGCATATTCTCACCATTGGTTTCCTATTATAGCTAAAAGTGAAGTTTGGCCGAACTGATGTCTTTAAAATGCCATTTGTGTGTGTGTGTGTGTGTGTGTGTGTGTGTGTGTGTGTGTGCGTTTATATTACCAATTGTCCCCCAAAATGTAATAAAAACCTGTTATTTTTCAGTTCCCCACAAAGATCTGTGGATGCAATCAAAGAACTAAAAATTCCAGAAGTCCCATATTTTGTTTGGTTACGCATGATTAAGGTTAGGGCTAGGTAGGGGTTAAGGTTGTCGTGTGTCTGTGTGTGCGTGTGTGTGTGTGTGCGTATGCGTGTGTGTGTGTGTGTGTGTGTGTGTGTGTGTGCGTGTGTGTGTGTGCGTGTGTGTGTGTGTTTGTCCATCTGTCTGTGTGTCGTTTGATAAGCTTGGCACTGCTTCCTGGATAAAACCTGCCTCCTTCCCTCTGCTTCCTGGGATAGGCACCAAGCTCACTGTCAGGGGCAATTCTAGGATTTTTTAAGGTGCTGGGCGTATGAAGGGCTATAATTCGTACAGAGGGGCCAACCTTCTCATTAGCCAATAATCTGTTTTGAGAAGTGAGTGATAGGGGAGGGGCACTCCGGGGGCCAATCAGCTTTCTGCCCCTTTGGCTCCGCCCCCCTGTATACACCCCTGTAAACTGATGGATAATTAAAACTATATCTATTATTATAACTATTAAATTTGAGAATAATATGCGAAATAGAAAATTTTAAAACTATTCATAAATCTAGGAATGCATATGCAAATAGCCAAACCTAATAGCCAAACCTAATATTGTTCTCAGCAAACATCAGAGAAGTTGATTAAGGGACTAATGAGGTGAATAGCTAACTGTTCACAGACAGAGTCAGTGCAGTCAGGACTCTGCAGAGGGCTCTACCCGCTCTGAGGCCGTTGAGCGTAATGGTGCCACTTGCTAGCAGGCTAGGTGGACGGTTCATGTGATCCCGCATGACATCGATCACAGCTCACGGACGTGGAAGTGCAGAGCTGTCGGGAGCTCGGAGTCCTGGTGAGGTGGCACCACATGGATTTCCTGGGACTGCGGTAGGGTGCTCCAGGACCATGAGGTGTTAGGGTGCCATCCCTGCGGCAAAGCATCCTGTCCTTCTGTCAGACGCAGACGGGAGGGGTGTCACACATGGTACTGTGCGCAAACCCCTTCCATACCTCTCCTAGCTGCTTATCTATCACTCAGATCTGGAGATTGCCTTTCAGCAATTACTTAGTGATGCCGTCCATGACAGGCCTCTTCACTGAAGGCAATTTAGATTTATTGATAAACAAACCATTTTTTCCTCCTTTCTGGTGAGAATCCCTGTGAAGGGAGAGCAGGGATTGGTCAGTTGTTCTAGCGAATACATTCATTAAGCTAAATGACTCTTTTTTTGCAAGACTCAGGTGGCAGTTTTGGTCCAATCAAACAGCTAATGATCCGTATGTCAATAGACGTTTTAACAAAACGGCGGAACGCACCTGATGTTAATTTTACGCAGACAAAGGCTAGCGGCCAAGCCTGAGAATGTTACTTGTGTGCTCTCGCTGGTGACTGAGCGTGAATATTGGGTTTGCTGCCTGATTTATGGTGCTGTTCACTGCGGTTAAGACACACGAGCACCTCCCCTCTGCATGTGCTGTGGTCTTTTTGCAGGCCTGTGTTGTTAAACAAATTGGCCACTGGCACAAGAATGAAAAAGAGGCAAGCTTGTGGACTGCAGCAGGCTCTGTCGGGGACCAGCCAGGCCAGGCCTGTGTCTGGCCCAGCCCAGCTAGGAGGACTCTCTTGTATGTTGTGGGTGGTCTGGCCTTTTCTGTCACAATGGGCTGTTACCATGGCGATCTCCCAAGGCTGCACTCCCAAGGTTCCGGAATTGGTGTACGTGAATGGCAGCCCCTCTCCCCCTCTCTCCCTCTCTTTCTCCTTGCTCTCACCTCCCCTTGACTTCATGTGCTTTCAGAGATCCACATTGCAGGCTGTGCATTCCAGTAGTCACCTATAAAGGGTTAGACCACATTTCCCAGGGAAGGCGAGACACTGGACTCCAGGCTCTGATATGATGTAGGGATAGGGTTGCCACCCATCGTGCTAGTGGTTCTTGCAGTATACACTCATTTCACTGCACTTATTGGTACATAAGAATGGTTATACCTACTCTCTTAATGTTTGCAATTTTTATAGGTCTTAAAACCCTTGGCTGTCAGTCAAATTCGTGTCCAATATAAGGAACCCAGGAAGATAAATCTTTGTCATAAAACAATGACTGAATTAGGCTTAATTAACATTTGCCAGTCATGCAGTTTCTTCGTTTGTCAAAGGCTGGAAACAGCTGTAATTAATTTGCTTTGAGATTATACATGAGATTCATTCTAAGGACCACAAATAACCAAAACAATTTAAAACGTTACCACACCAAGAAATGAAAATCAGCAAACACTGAGTGTCCCAGAGATGAGGATTAGGCAGCTTCTCAACCTCACTAGGGCTGGGATTTACCAGGTATTGCCAAGTCGCTGTGTGGCTGGACTAGACTGAAAGAGTTTTAAATAGGTCAATGCTTGGTTAATTCCAACCAACCATGGGTTTCAAATTTCGGAACCTCGGATAAAACATTCTTGCGTCAAGTGCACTCTTTGGGGAGGTAAACCAATCTGTGGGATGCCAAAATTGTAGGGCAAAGTGAGGGGGGGGGGGTTATCGGCACCCCCAGGAGATAATGGAATGGCAAGCAAAGCAACACAGAAAAATAACCACAGGCTTTCAAACTAAAGTGAACAAAACATGAACCCAGGAGAGCTGAACCATCGCTCCCAGACAGAGAAAACTTACTTTGCAATAATCACCAGTCAATTTCAGAGGGGCTCGTCCCTGACCTCAATCCTCCCTCGAAGCATCCAAGTTCCCACATGTCTAACAGTTCTTATTTTATCTTCTATTCAGTATTGGTATCTTTCTAAGGAAATTGCTACAAATATATATCTTTACAAATTCAACTAAGCCATGTATTCCCATGCTTAAAACTGGCTATGAAGGAGTTGATGTGCACACAACACTGTGAAACCAAATTACGAGATGATACAAAAGATTAATGCCCCCTGAATTCCCCTTGGGTGGCCCCTCCGAGACAGGAAACCGATAAGTCGGTGCTTGACCCCGGTACGTTTTTATTGCTTACTCTCTATATATACACCTGCCATGCTGGGCTTGTGGCATCGGATTGAATTAGAGTGGAAGCAACTGCAGATTCACACCCTATTTTCCCTAGTCAAGGCAAAAAAGAAGCCCAGATCTCAATTAGTTTGTTTCTGGAGTATAAGGGAAGATGTGCTGAGTGACCCTGCGAAAGGAGTTTTAATCCTTTCATTAGGCTGTCACTAGGTGGGTCCAAGAAAATAAAGGAGGTGGGACCAAGACATCTGATTGGTTGGACCCACCTCCCCTACAATCTGATTGGTTATCTCTCTGAACCAATTATATTTTCTTCTGCCATCAGAACATTTTTGTATAAGTGAAACTCCCACGAGGTCTTGGAGTCACCAACTGATTCTCTTCTTTTATTTCCTGTAGCTACATTGTTTGTTTTTTTTCATCATAACTGAAAGTCTTTTCCTTAGGCTTGACAAGCTATTGGACATCATTTTGCTCCCTTTTCTGACGAGGGAATGTCATCGTTGACAGCCTTCCAGGTTGAAAATAGAGCCGGAATAAAAATCAGCGTCTCTCCTGACTGAGGAATGCCAAGGCAGTCTGCTAGGTGACAGTAAATCACAGACGTGGCGTTTTTGCTATTCCGGAGTCACCACGTTGGAAAGCCGGAATAAACAATCGTCTCACTCGCCTTGAACTGTGTTACACGTAGCGGTTAGGAGGACAGAAGGAGACCTGAGCTACTTGATATGCCCTATTTAAAAAGTACGGTAATCTGACTGCTTGCAGGTGTTGATGTATTCCGACCGTCCCACCATCAGACGGGGCTTTCTGTGAGCAGCATCTTTATCTCTGTAGATGATCCTTTGAGGCTTGGGTAGCTAATCTGTCTTCCTGCAGGCCCACATGCCGTGCTGGTTGTCACTACTTGTCATTGGTTGAAGTAACCGGCCTCACCCATTCTGCCGGGTGGCAATTAAGCGGGATCCACAGTCACTCTGGTTCTCCGTCCCCACCGCCGCTGCTGTCAGGCATAAACTGCCACCAATCTGCCATCCGGATGACAATTCCAAGCCACCGTTTCTACTGTGGATCTGGCAGCTTTCTGATAGGCCGACGGGGAGCATAAATAAGCAGAGCGAGGAGCGGAGGGGCGAAGACGGCTAATGGCGCGCCTGCATGCCATCGATCCGTGTAATAGTGAAGCCTTCGCCCCGGCCCTGTCACCGTGAACGGAGCCTGTGTTTGATTACCATCCAGTAACTGGAAGTATTTATAGAACCGCAGTGAGAGGTGCTCACACTAGGGGGCAGAGATGGCTCTCTATCTCAGGAGCAGTCTTCCACTTCGCTGATCCCGCCACTGCTCTCCGGTATAGTTATTGTTGGCTCTTGCTGTCACAGTTAACTTACCCGGGTCACATGACCGAATGCGAGCCGTCCGACACGTAAGTCCATGTCAGCACACGCTGGAGCGCGGCGCTCATCGCTGCATTGGCCCTCTGATGGAAATGCATACAGGAAGTATGCGGGTTCATCTAAGGATGCGTGTCCTGGAGCTCTGTGGCTCAGCGGGTTGTGATGCCATATTTGTGATCAGAAAGCTGCCCAATTGCTCCAGGGACCGTCTGACTTTGCTTTCTCAAAAGAAAAACATGCGATACTGTGCAGAAGTCTTCGGCAGTAAAAATTAATTCGGTTTTAATGATCTCTAAAACCACTGCGAAAATTACCCCAGTGTTTGCAGCAACTCCCCACAACATCAATGTGCTTTTTGACTTGACCACTTCTTCGGAGCAGTTTGGTTAATCAGTACCACATTGAGTTATTTATCTAACTAACTTAAATAATTAAGTGAGCAAGTGGTGAAATTTAACAAATACATAGAACGGCTGAGGTGTGCCTGACAAGAGGTGACAAGCACTTTTGTGACGAATGAGTTTCAAAACCCACCTTCGGTCATAACAGTCATTGTCCATCATCGGTTCAGCTGAAAATAAACAAATAAAGTGACCAATGAAAAGAGGGATGACAGCATGGTAATCTCACCCATCATGAATTTACTGGCAAAAAAAATATGCCATTAATCGTGTATATACTTCACTATTGAAAAGTCAGGGTTGATGTTTATGTTCCATTGCCAACCTGTAGGGGGCACTCACCCGGGTGTGTTTCCGCTCTCTCCCAGTTCTCCAAGGAGAAGTATCTGCTGGATTCTCCACCTGAGAAGCTGAGGCGGGAGCTGGAGGAGGAGCTGAAGCTGAGTAGCAGTGACCTGCGGAGTCATGGCTGGTACCATGGCCCTGTACCGCGGGAGGTGGGCACAGCCTCCTTACACGCACACACACACACACACACTCCATATTAGCAGGTATCATATAAAGCAGTGTTTCCCAACCCGGTCCTTGGGGACCCCAAGACAGTCCTTGTTTTTTCTTCCTCCCAGCTCCCTACCAGGGTCCCCAGGAAGCAGGTTGGGAACCACTAATACACTCAGTGACAAAAAAAAAGTGAAGCACCCAGACAGAGTGGTGGAAATTAAATGAATCTGCACGTGGTGACAGGTCATGTGACTGTATCACAATGATTATAATATCAGATCAAACGGACGACAGAGTTGTTAGTATGGGCACATTGCTGGTCCCATGTCAGACCCCCCAGGCCTGGATACATGCGGCGATACGGTGCGGAAGGAATTGTACAACCAATGTGTCCTCTCCTGCGGCAAGTCCGCCCATGGCTGTTGTAACTGGCCCTCAAGATCCTGCAGATTGGCACCGGGTCTGAGTTGACATCCAAGCTGATCCCACACATGTTCGATTGGGGAAAGACCTGGTCCCCCAAATCACTACCAGAGATGACCTGAAGTCATACCCTATGGCTCCCCACACCATGATGTCATACCCTATGACTCCCCACGCCATGATGCCAGGAGTAACACCGGTGTGTCTCTCCACAACATTGGCACATAGGTCCTCTGCCTCGGCGCCGCCATACGCGCACACAACGGTCATCCGCGGTAATGCAGGACCGAGATTCATCGCTGAACATGGTACGTCGGCATTCGTCATCAGTCCGTGCCTCCCGGTTACGGCACTACTCCAAACGCAGCCGTCTCTGCGCTGGTGCTAACGGCAGCCTACACATGGGACGGTGAACCCGTAGTCTGGCTTAAGCCAGTCGTTGACACATGGTACGAAATGACACGAGGTGTTGTACAGAGTCCAATACCTGTGTTGGGATGGCAGGCGCAGATGTCAAGGGGTTCTGTAATGCTTGCCACACAATATGACGATCCTCCCTTGGTGGGGTCTGTCTTGGGCGACCAGAACCTTCACAGCCTGTCTGGGTGCCCTCATGTGCCCATTAGTTCCAACATCGGGCAACATGCCCCACATGCCGGACAATTGCACGATGACCAGCTGGCCTCATACAGACCCACAATGTGACCCCTAACTAACTCCATCAAGTTCTGCTAATGCTGTCTAATGCATCTACGAGGCATCCTCTGTGTCTGGTGACTAGATCTGCCAGCTCCTTGCAAATCGAATCATTTACGTACCCATCACTGGTCTGCACGTGTACCAAATTACATCCAAATCGGATCATTTACATACCCATCACTGGTCTGCACGTGTACCAAATTACTTCCAAATCGGACCGTTAGTTCTGGGTGGTTAACCTTTTTTTGTCACTGAGTGTATAAAGGGTGACTGATCCTTATGCATCATAATACAGTGATTTGCTTTCAGCTTACAGTATCTACCTAACAGCCCTCACAGAAGGAGGTATTCCAAAAAAATGGAGCATAAACATTATGAGTGTATTTATCATCCCATTGTCTAAATAAACTTAATTGTGGATTAAATGGATCTTCTGAGAAAGCTCTTTGTTATGGTGTATGGAAATGGTGAGATGTGTGGCAGATTATCTGTAGTGTTTCGGTCATGAATTAGAATATGAAGAGTCTGTTACTATTGTTGGTTTGTTCTCCTAAATCTACACCAATTACAGTCAGGTGCTTAATGGGAATTGGCTTTTAATCTATGAAAAGCATGGCTTGCCTCCGAATTGCCTGAGATATGGCCAGATATACTGTAGAAAGGGAAAGGAAAGACATTTGCATTTTGTGTGTGAATCAAGAGCGACGCGTGAATCATTTCAGGCAGTTCAATCCCGCTGGCTGTTCTTCGCGTAAGAGCCGTGTACCAGCTGATTGAAAGGGATGAAAGGAAAAATGACCCCACAATGTTATTCATCAGTGTCTGTCAGCTCTTTGTGGCACGACGAGGGCAGAAACCTTTGATGCGTTTTTTAGCTTAATCCTTTTTTTGGTTGAACATCATCAGCACGAGCAAGTCCAGATGTAGCCGTCGGTGACCTTGTCAAAGCTAAAAAATTAGGCAGTACTTGTATTATGGGTGTCAGGTCAATGCAAGTATTTAAAATTATAATAACCGAACCTTTCTTGAGTAGCTCGGAAAACTCATTTCTCTCAAAATATAATGAAGAATAGCTATTAAACTAACATCCATCCATCCATCTTACAATCTATTATTCCATCCAGAGCTACTGGGAGCCTGTGGGAGATCCCAGGCAGCAAAGGGCATAAGGCTGGGAAACCTGGATGGGATTCCAGTCCACTACAGGGTGTGGACACACACACACGCATGCACACACACACACGCATACACGAGCGGGTAGACCTTACCTTATAGGGACACAATGTTCCCACAACGTGATGAATACCCTTATTTTTTTTCCCCTTATGGGGACCAGTTTCCTGAATTTAATAAATATCAATTATCAATTTAATAAAAATCTGTGACTGCAATGAAAAAACTTAAAATGCAAAAACTCTTGTATTTTGCTTGGTTACTTATGGTTATGGTTAGGGCTGGGTGGGGGTTAAGGTTGTCATA
>JAODLD010000124.1:17189633-17215415 GCA_026781065.1 Mormyrops boulengeri
TTTGTGTGTGTGTGTGTTTGTGTTTTTTTGTGTGTGTGTGTGTGTGTGTGTGTGTGTGTGTGTGTGTTTGTGTTTGTGTGTGTGTGTGTGTGTGTGTGTGTGTGTGTGTGGGCCTTTCATGTTGCACAGACAGGAAAAACGGGTCCGGACAACTAATGAACACAGACGGGGATTGTCTGAACCTGCCCCAGTTTGGCTCGGTATTGGTTTGCCATCTGTGGGGATCCTGCTCCACATTTGCATAATATATTCATACTCAAAAAGGAGTAAACAAGGAAAGCCACACCACCCCCACGCCCCCAATCCCCCACAGACCCTTTTTATGAAACACTGTTTTGTTACCATAGCGAAATGCTCCCACGCAGGTCTTCAGCCAAATTGCACTTCTGGCTCCATCTATTGGTGGAATAAAAAATCAACCCTACCATTTTTTAGCCTGAATAGATGAAGTCACTTGTCATGCAGGTCAAGAGCACTACAATTATAATAGGCATTCAAGAGCAAGCATTATCTGATCAAAAATAATAAAAGGTTTTTTAAGAGAGCAGTCTGTATGTTATGTTCTGTTCTGTCTTTGCAAGCAGAATCAATATTTGTAGACTCAGTGTCCATATACTGCACATAGGAATCGATGAAACTGCCGGCCTTAGTGTTCTTAGTGGAGCCGTGTGATTGAGGAGAGTCATCCCTGACGCACCCCACCCCCCTCGGCCTCCTGGCCTGACCCACGTCTTCGCCTGTCAGGTGTCGGAGACACTGGTCCTGAGGAACGGCGACTTCTTGATCCGTGACTGTCTGACCAATGCGGGAGACTACGTCCTGACCTGCCGTTGGAACCATGAGGCGCTGCACTTCAAGATCACCAAGGTCCTGATCAAGTCCAGCGAGTCGCGCGTCCAATACCTGCTGGAGCAGGAGAGCTTCGAGTCGGTGCCGGCCCTGGTGTGTTTCTACATGAGCCAAAGGCGACCCCTGTCCCTGCAGAGCAGTGCCCAGATCTACTGCCCCATCAACCGCACCCTACCCCTGCGCTACCTGGAAGCCACTTTTGCCCTGGCCAATGGCAGGAAAGGCTCCGCCCACTCTCCGTCCAACCAGAGAGGGGCCTACATTAAGAGGCGGAGCGTCACCATGACAGATGGCTTGACGACAGAAAAGATCATACCTCACAGGTGAGTGCGGGACTGTCTGATGATGAGCGGAGAGAGTTTCAGGTGCAGTGGAGTTTTGAAGATTGTCTCACGTATCAAAGTGCTAATAAAAGAGTGTACATCAACATAGACACTACATTTACATTTCTTTAAAAGCTTTTATCCAAAGCAACACAGGTGAGGTAGATAGGACATTACAGCCATACAACTGCCAAGGAGTCAACTGGAGATAAGTGCAGCTAGACTGAGCTTCCAACAAATGACCAGTAACAAGTGCAAGTTGGCATTGGAGCAAGAGCCATGGCGTATGCTACAAAGAGTTTAGCAAGAAGCTAACAAGACAGCTATTGAAATCAAAGAGAACCGCAAAAAAAACAAGCATTCAGGATAGGCAAGAGAGCAGCAGAGTGATCGCAGATGAAGACGGAGCAGGTCGGTGCTCGCAGGCATCCCTGAAATAGCCGAGTAGCTTCCTGCAAGCCAAGAAGGATGCTGAAGGCCGGATGTGGCACGATGTAACACTGATGCATAGGAAATGAAACGCGGCATCATGCATACCTTGAAATGTAATATGCTTTAATGCGATTTAGTAACACAGGAAACAATGTCAACTGAGGGAGAATGTATATTACATTATACAGAGAGTCACTATTGGATTACCAGATGGGCACCAACTTTCTGCTGAAGTATGGCTTCTGTAGGCCTAAATGTGAATAACAGGCATTCATTTATAGATATTTATTATTTCTGTGGTTAATCTATTGGTACAGCTGCTGGAGTTCAGATGCCAGTAGGCCAGAATTTTGTTTCCTGGCCCATCTGAGCCCAGACAGTTTTTCATGCTCTATATAAGACCGAGGCTCTCTTTGGCGACACTTGTACTGTGAGGGCCGGCGGACACCGCAGAGCAGAGAGGGCTGCAGATGAACTGAGGGAGCAGGTGGCCGGTGCTGAGTTTAGTACAGCCTATCTGGGTCAGGTCACGGATTCAGAGGAACACAAAGACTCCCCCCCCACATTTCACCGTGTCCAGGAGCACAGTCTAGGACAGCATGAATCCACCCGTCATGTCCTCTAGCTGCTCTTTGTGTCTCTTGCATGTGTATGAGCTCCACACTCGAAACTCACTGGTTGCAACAGTCCAGGGACCATGGCGCGAACTGACAGCACTGTCAATAAGATTTGCTACAAGCCAACAGACCTAAACATTTAGAACGTGTAAAACATTAAGAGCAAGGCCTTTCAGGCTCCCGTTGGCGATTTGGTTGACAGATGGCAGTATATCAGTTATTCTGGGGTTGTAGACAGCGGGGGTGAAATAGCTAAAAGAGTTTTTTAATCACATTTCTTGCAACGTCACCGTAAACTCAACAGTCATACATCTGCTGAAACACAAGCTTTGCAATAATGATTTTAGCTCTGACATAATGTCAGCATTTGACAGTGTCCTTCACACGTCATGAAGGACAGCTCTCTGGGCTGATCCCAATCTGTGACATTGTTTTACCTCTTTGTCTTCTCATAAAAAGCAAGAGAGGTTTCTTTCATTTTTCTGGCAAAGTTCTGCAGTCATAACGAATGCCATCCATCCATCCATCCATCCATCCATCCAGTTTCCGCTGGTCAGGGTTGTGGGTCATACCTGATACCTTGTGATGTAATTGTCAAGAATGAAGAGCAAACAAAGCCTACTTTATTTCTCTGTACATTTGCTAGCCCCTCCACAGTCCACCATAAGGAGGCAATGAGGAACTGCGCTCTTAGTATGGACCAGATCCAGGAGTTTCGCTACCCTCTCTCCCCTGTTGGAGAAGCCCCCTTATCTCCAGCATACAGCTCAGGTGAGTTATGTATCCAGGCAACAAGATACATCATCGTGTCATTCATATCTGCCCTGTTTTGTATTCTTATTTCAACACAGTTTTGGAGTGGAAAGTAACAAATAATAAAGATGAAGGAAGTCAGGTGAGCGCTGTGTGATTTGTGTGTCCCTGTGTGCCTCCCCTGTGCCCTGCAGTTACCAAGCACAGGAACACCACGGGGGTTAAGGTGCTGGAAGTCGTGCCTTCATCTCCCGTCCTCAGGCGCTCCAGCGAGCCCCAGCTAAGCCCCTCCTCCAGCACTAACGCGCCCCTCCAGGAGCCGGCCTCCGGCGGCCACCCCCCCACCGTCCATGGCTACCTCTCCGACGTGGCGGGCAGCAGCTACTGCGAGCTCCACCCCACCCCGTCCCCCTCCCCGGCGCCGCCCCCCAAGAGCTACGTGGAGCGCCTGCGCGTGGAAGAGGGCCGGACTGCGCACCCCAGCAAGGAAGATGGGGGCGAGCCCTTCACGGCGCCCCTGGTGGAGACGGTCTCCTCGTTCAATCCAAGCAAATACCACTCTGCGCTGATGGGTGCCGAAAACAAGCCCCTGGAGATGGGCATCCTGAAGCGGGTGAAGGAGTTGCTGGGAGAGGCGGACGCCAAGACGGCCGCCAAGCACATCACCAAGGCTGACTGCACGGTATGCTGCTGCCCCGCCCCCTCCCGTAGGGCGGGGCCTCTGCCTGAACGGGCAAGCATGCCGGGAAGTCATGACAGGTTAACTATTTCAAAAGATGACATCATCATGACCAGCTTCACTCCCAGGCGAGCGGAAGAAATAGAACAAGATAAATTATTTATTAGAAATGGATACTGTACTGAGCAAAGGCTGTAGGCTGTGAAAGAAAGTTGTTTATTTGGACAGTAAGTGTATATTTTCTAAGAAAAAAAGCACAATTTTACATTACAACATATGAAAATGAGCAGTAAAGAAAGGCAATCGGTTCTGTTCTCCAAAAAGTCACTGGATGACTAGATGAACACAGTTTCGGTTCCCAAACCTCTCCTCTGGGGGACCCCAGCCATTAGATGTATCTGTTAAATTTCACCGCCAGCCAGGGACATCAGAGGGGATTGGAGACCCCGGCAGATTCAGGGGGGCCTTGCACTTCACAGGGGTGCTTGTATACGCAAAATTTTATGTGAAATTTGGTGGGGGGCCCAATTTCGAGCTACATCTCTTCCACTAACTCACCTAAATAATTAACTTAATTAGTTAAATAATTTTATGACGTACTGATGAGCCACACATGCTGTGCTAGTGGTCGAGTTAAGAAATACATTGGTTTACTGGAAAAAAAGCTGATAATGTAGTCTTTAGGTTTAGGGTTTAAAGTGACTCTATGACAGAGATAAAATCATAGTCTTACACAGACATGAAGATCATTTAGCATCATTCTCTGTGACAGCCTAAGGCCTGTATGTATCCGTGTACAGGTTTCACAGCTATAGTAGTCACATGTCATGTCAGAAGTACATACACAGTATGTACTTCTGTAAAGACACAGTAAAGACACTGAGCCATCAGCAGTACCCCGATGGAGATCTCTGTAAGTGTTTTTGGACGGCCCTGCCTGAGCATATGTGGCGAGCCCCTCCCGCTGCGCAGCCAGAGAGGCGCAGATCTGCGCAGCCATGCGGCATCCCCTCCCGCTGGGCCCACGTCGAGGCGAGAGAGATTCCACTCGGCTCTCGTGGATATTTACCCTCCCCCGACTGAGTCTGACACCGCCCGCCGTGCTTTTATTAACGGAGACCCACGGAGCCGCGTCAGTCCCCGGAAAGGTCATAAAGGCGCCGAGCTGATGGATGGTGCCGCGTAACGGCGCGTGTGACTCATTACCGTCAGCGTGTGGCGTGGCGCGTCCACACTAATTAGCACCCAAACGGGACTGGGCTCAAAGGTGGGAATATCGAGCAGCGCATGATGACGTTGTATTTGTGGCAAAAAATAAATGATTCCATGGGCAGCAAATTAATAGCCAATTAAGTGCCCATTGCAGTTTAGCATGGAGAAAAACAGCATCTCACTGTGTGGTCTGCAGGTTGCTAGGATACTAGGTGTTACCAAGGAGATGCAGAAGATGATGGGGGTAGGCTCCGGACTGGAGCTGCTGACTCTTCCGCATGGACACCAACTCCGCCTCGACCTGCTGGAAAGGTGAGAGGCGAGGGTGGTCGCCATGGTAACGCACTGCAGAATAATGTACCACAGGGTAACACACCAGAGCATAACACACACTGCAATGTAACACACCATAGTGTGTAACACACCATAACGTAACACACCACAGCGTAACGCAATGATGATCACTCTCTCTGGGGCATGTCCACACACTGCCCTAAATGTCCATTGCTAGCTGCCGTAAATTATACCATATGGCCCCTAGTTTGATCAGTGTATATATTTCATTCAGCTTATTCCTTATTCATAGTGAAATAACAGCAGGTGAGGAATTGGCACGACAGCGCCCCCTAGTGTAACGCAGAGCTGCCCCCACTCCCCTTCCAGGTTTTACACCATGTCTATCATGGTGGCGGTGGACCTGCTGGGATGCACAGGCAGCACCGAAGAGCGGGCCAGCCTCCTGCACAAGACCATCCAGCTGGCCGCTGAGCTCAAGAGTGGTCTGGGCAACATGTTTGGCTTCGCTGCAGTGATGCGGGCGCTGGAACTGCCACAGGTGGGTCATGGGGCAAGGGACCTTCCGTCCGGGCCGGGAAGGACAAGGCCCCCAGCGGCTGAGCTTCCATCTTCCGCTCCCTCTCAGATCTCGCGGCTGCAGCAGACCTGGTCGGCGTTACGACAGAGGCACACAGAGGGCGCCATTCTGTACGAGAAGAAGCTGAAGCCTTTCATGAAGAACATGAACGACGGCAAAGGTGCGGCGCCACTGGCCGCTGAGACCTCCTACCAAAATCACGCAGAGTTATGCTGAAGCTGTGATTGCATCCAAGTGCCTCCCTTGACTCCTTCTTTGGTTTGATCCATCCCAGAGAGCTGTGCCCTCTCCAACACCTCCTTTCCTCACATCATCCCTCTGCTGTCCCTCCTGGAGAAGGGGGTGGCGGTTATCGAGGGGGCGGAGCCATGGGAGAGCACGGAAACGGGAGTCGACGTGGTGATGAGTCATCTGGAGGCGGCGCGTACCATCGCGCACCACGGGGGAATCTATTGCACCAATGCGGAGACCAAGCTGCAAGGTAGAAGGGTTTCCTGTGTCCATCACTGTACAGCAGTGTTTGCCAACCCAGTCCTCAGGGGCCTGCAGACAGTCTACATTTTTGCTCCCTCCCAGTTCCCGGAAGCAAAAACGTGGACTGTCTGGCAGGGAGCATGAAGGTAGCAAAAACGTGGACTGTCTGTGGGTCCCAAGGACCGGATTGGCAAACACTGCTGTAGAGGATCTTGTCTTTTTGATAAATATGAGCTCACAAATATGGGCTGACATTAAAGTATGTGTTGTGGACTGAGTAAAATCTCACATGAAGGGAATTTGCTGGAAGGTCACCTCCATGTAGATTTTTGCTTCATTCTTTTCCATTAATAATTAGCTACGCCAAGTTATTGATTGTCATGAGTCAGGGCTGGATAAGTGCTATGGATGATGAATTGCATTTCAGAGGAAACAGATTCCATATTTAACCACCGATTAATGTGTTAGTTGAATGCCAAACCCACATGGTCTGCACCTCCTAGAACATATTCATTTTGTGTAAGACATTTTTCACCCTGAGCCTAACCCTCTGTTCCTGCAGGCTTCCAAGAGAGAGAAGACTTGCTGGAGGTCTTCTGTACAGAGTTCCAGATGAGGCTGCTTTGGGGCAGCCGGGGAGCTGAAGGTAGCCAGGCGGAACGCTATGAGAAGTTCGACAAGGTCTTGACGGCCCTGTCCAACAAGTTGGAGCCACCGGTGAAACACAGCGAACTATAGTGGCAATACAGCGCCTCAATGTGGCAGAACAGAGGTTCTCCCCCCTCACTGGTGTGGCCCTGGATGGGTCCAGTGTCTGAGATGGGGAGCCCAAAGACAATATCGACTTGTGGCAAAAAGAAGCAACTTCGGAACTGTTTTGTATCCCTAAATAAAGCAGAAAGAGTCCAAGTCTCCTTTGAGAACAACATCTATCTGTCTGAAGGATCAACATTCACGTGAGAGGGGAAAAGGAGGACCTTCAAGAGGAGGACCTTCAAGAGGAGGACCTTCAAGAGGAGGACATTCAAGAGGAGGACCTCTTTGTGCGGAGACAAGAATTCCTGTAAATACTGTAAACGTGTTCGAGTTTCATCTGCCTGTCTCTGAAACACATCGGGGCTGTGCGTACTCTCAATCACAGCTCTCAAAGCATCTCGCCGTTCCTGTGCTCGTCGGGGGGAAAAAAATGCAGTGTCGCCGGTCCCTGTTTTCATTCGCTTCTGAATCCAGGTCTGTCAGAACCAGACGGAACGCAGTTTATGCAGGATCAGCGTGGCGTTCCCTCAGAGAAAGAGCACTGCTCTGTTGCAAGCTTGCATGGGCTGCATTTGCCCCCCCCCCCCTCCCCCCGCTGCGGTACGGCTTGCCAGTTGCTGTTCCAGATATAGCCCTTACCTTACACATGCAGACACACGCTGACAGACCTCAGAAACTTTGAATGTATGTTGCCAAACTTACTCTGCGTCTCTTGGGCTTTTCTGATTACCATTTCACACGGTTCAGGGTTCTGTCTTTGCTGTATGGAGCTGGATCTTATTAGCATTCAGAATCTCTGCTCTTCTTCCAGCTTAACCCTAGTAGTATGTTTACCCCACATGTGACCCAACTCCGAAACTTGCACAAAACAAATACTGTTCTCCTGTCTCAGGATCCCCCCCACCCTAAAATGTCTTGTGTCCCCTTGAGTTCCTTCAAAAACCTTCTTCTGCCCTACCTGTAAATGACTGTACAGTTTATTATGATCCATTCAGCCTATTATAATGGTGTGTGTGTGTGTGTTTTTCCGAAGCCTGCGTGGGCATTCCATTCCACTTCACTCCATTCCATTCCACTTCACTCCATTCCATTCCACTCCACTCTGCACTCTCCTACGTGACCTTGACAGACATTGCCGACATGACACATCTTACTTGTGCAGTTTTGTCCAAGTTAAAAGCCAATGTGAATGTGATTCTTGCACAACTTAAATATACGACAGGGATTTGTGGGAGTCCGCAGACAGCCTCGGGGAATGAGTTGCTCTAATTGATTGGATTTACTTTTTTCCCTCTCGGTTCCATCGCAGTTGGACTCCCTGGGTCCATAGCAATTCTCTGCACCTCCTTCTGATGAGCAGTCGCTGTCTTTCACCGTGTATAATGCTTACACATCATACACAATGTGTAAGAACAGAGGTGTTCATATCAGAAGCGTGTCTAACAGGGGATCTCCATGAAACAAAGGATGAATGTGTTGGGGTGGGATGAAATCTAGAGGGAAGGAGCGGAGCCTGCACGCAATGCCACACCCTCCTTCCTCTGCATTTCACCCCCGCTAAGTTCTCATCAAAACATGAATTGTGGAGCTTATGTTTTTACTGTTCTAGACAATTCTATTTATGTATGCCTGAGAATTTTGATTTGGCTCATACAGAATACGATGTAGCCACTTGGAAATTAACTGAAAATGGACCACCGCTTCAGCTGGGTCGCCAGCGTGGAGGGATGCAGGACCGAATCCCCTAGCCCAGGGGTGGCCAATCTTATCCGCGAAGGGCCACTGTATATGCAGGTTTTCGCTGCAACTCCCTAATTAGGTCACTAATTAGAGGACTGATTGGCTGAAGAGTCCTCACACCTGGGTTAGAACAGCTGACCTAAAGGTTATCCCAAAAACCTCCACACACACCGGCCCTTTGCAGATAAGATTGGCCACCCCTGACCTAGCCGCTGCTCTTCACAGGGTTGCCAGGCGTTACGGGGGAGTTGGCCAAAACTTCACACATGTCCCGCTCATGTCATTTTCCCCCTCAGTCACTCGACACCTGCACTGGGTTGCACAGAATCCCAAGCATTTACTCCCTGTTGTAAATAATCATTCTTAAATAATTTCCTACATATGTCATATTTTTTTCAACTGTGTTTCTTTTTCAAGAAATAAAACATTGTTTGCTTGTGTCGGTTGGCCTTGGTGGTTAATACTGCATATGTGTGTGTGTTTACAGCCTTGTCAGTCGGGTTACTTACACTAGTTTAGCAGTGTTTTTAATTCCTGTTACACTTCATGTCCCCAGACAGTGTGGTTTGTGGCATAACTCAGCTTAAACCTTGCACTGCATTGTACTTCACGTCTTACTTATTAATACCGACTGATCATAAACACGACCATCTGCTTACTTAGACTTATCGTCAACAAAAGTTAAATGTAAGTACTGCAGAAAACAGACCCTGTTATTAGAGGTATTTGTCATATTGTAGAAATACATAACATACATATTAATACTTTAGCTAGCTGACTTCCAACTGCTTGTCCTGGAGGGGGGACTATACCCTATCCCAGACAGCAGAGGGCACATGACTAGGTTACATCTAGGATGGGATGCTAGTTCATCACTGGACACACACATGCACTCTAGTCCAACACAGGACACTCGCATGCACTCTAGTCCATCGTAGGACACTCGCATGCACTCTAGTCCATCACAGGACACACGCATGCACTCTAGTCCAACACAGGACACTCGCATGCCCTCTAGTCCAACACAGGACACTCGCATGCACTCTAGTCCATCACAGGACACATGCACGCACTCTAGTCCAACACAGAACACTCGCATGCACTCTAGTCCAACACAGGACACTCGCATGCACTCTAGTCCATCACAGGACACACGGTTGTACTCTAGTCCAACACAGGACACTCGCATGCACTCTAGTCCATCACAGGACACACGCATGTACTCTAGTCCAACACAGGACACTCGCATGCACTCTAGTCCATCACAGGACACTCACATGCACTCTAGTCCATCGTAGGACACTCGCATGCACTCTAGTCCATTGTAGGACACTCGCATGCACTCTAGTCCATCACAGGACATTCACATGCACTCTCTGGGCAAACAAGCCTATCTACACGCCTTTGGATTGTCAGAGGAAAGCCACGGAACACCACAAAGACATGCAAAGTTCACACACACAGAGCAGAGGTGGGATTTAAACCCCCGACCCTGCAGCCGTGAGGCAGTGGTGCTCCCCACCAAGCTAAAATGCCTTGAGAATAACACACAAAGCAGTCTATGCATAATGAAATACAAAGTTACAATTATAAGAATTATAAGTAACACACAGAGACTTTCTCATCAGTCTCAGTGAAACTGCGAGCAAAGGGACAGGAGGTTTTATATTGGGGGCACACAACTGAATAATTCAAAAGAAAAGGTCTATTTATAGGAATAAATGAAGCCAAATTAAATTTTGGGGGACACACACCCCCAGTTCCTACTCCCCTGACTGCTAGTTATTCTGTGTTATAATAACCATTCTGCTTAGCACTAAAGGTGAATTTCGACGTTAAACATTACTGAACAAGCTACTTTTTAAAATTCTTCGAGGACAAATACAAGGGACAGAAATGGGAGATGGATTTGTTTGCGGTTGTAAATCTCTGTAAGTCAGCCACCATTAAATGTGTTTCCTTTCTATAGGAGCTGGCAGGGTGGCTGAGAGACGTGCATTACTTAGCATGCCTTAAGGGGTATTCCGTATGTAATTCACCGGCTAATTATTACAGGGGCTCCAGACATGTTCCCATATATGAACATATGATCAGAAACTAATTAAATTCTCATTATTCAGCCGAGACGGGAATTTTATGTGGTTTCTTATATGAAGTGAGAAACCAGGGCAGACTCTGTCATATTAGCATTATCATTAATATTTATGCTTCCATTAATATTGAGTTTAATTACTCCTTTAAAATGAGCAATTTGTGAAGGGAAGTCGGCAGCGGACAGTATTTATGCTTTGAAAATGTTGAATTCTTTTATTGTTTTAGATAAGCACGTTGTACACGGGGCACAAATAAAAGCCAAAATATATTCCATCAGAAACCACTGAGCTGTTTCCTAGCTGGGGGCAGGAAGAAATTTAAAGGGGTAAAACCTCCATTTTCTTAAGGGTGACGATACACAGGGCAACTTTTTGAGTAATGTCGCTGGGCAATGTTTCTGACCTTTGTTGCTCGGACACATTCCCATTGACATCGGGCAACAGATTTCTACTTGGAAGTCTTTGAGCGGCAGTGGGCAAATTTTCATGATCATCCAGATCCAGATGAGTTGCCCTTTGTCTCACCTGGTTGCCTGTTGCCCGGCAACATGGCTCAAATGGTTGCCCTGTGTATCACCATCTTAAGGCATCAAACGTCAACACAAGGTCTTCCAGCAGTGACGACACACCTCTGAGAAGAATACACCCCACTCTGCAGCGTGGATATGAAAAGAGCGAGGGTGTGGGGGTGTGGGGGGTGCAAACGCTGCAGCTGTCAGTGATCTCGTCCGATAACCAGCATTAACAAGGCAGTACAGGAATATGTAGGCCCATCTCAGACGACGCATAATCAGAATCTTCGCAAGAATTATGTGGGAGGCAGGGGTGTTAGAAATCCCCAGGTCAACGTCCCCGCCTGGTGGTCATTCACTGAATGGATTTATGCCACCGTCACTTACATGGTGAGCAGGGATCTAGCAGAGAGACAGAGAAACAGGACACTGCTGCATTCTGGCAGTCGGTCGATAGATCCCAAGCTCCAGAGAAAGACACATGACCTACGATGAAGCTGACAGAGTCAAACCTGGCATTCCTCTCCTGCCACCTTGCAGACGTGCTGCTTACGTCCAGACCGGCCATTGGGCGTGACCTGCTCAGCCTTTGTGAAGAATGAACGGCACTCTGGTGTACGGGGACGATGATGATAGAGCAGCGCCAGATGAGGCTCCAGACTGTCCCTGTGCCCAGGAATTATGCACGGCAGGCCTGGGCAGCAATCAGCCTGGGTGGGAGACCAACTGATCACAGAGCAAACACTCAATCACTACGGGTAACATATGGGCACTGACTCCCCAGCTGTGGATGGAAAGCCAAGCAGACACAGGAAGTCAGTTCAGTTCAACTATAATGACAAAAATGCTGAGTTGAGTGTAAGAGAACAGAATATCATTCAGATTCCATACACGCACAGCCCAGGGCAGGATTCGAACCTGCAACCCTTAGGGTGTGATTGTGTATGTGAGTGTGTGCCACAGGGTCTGGGGAGGGGTGGGAGGGGTCCTCGTCTTTGCACCCTGTGCTCCCCAGTAAAAGCTCCAGGTTCATCACTACCCTGTACTGTGTCAGATGTTATTGAAGACGTCCTGACTGCAGTGCTGGAATGGCCCAGCAGGTGGCAGAACTACCTTAAAGAAAGTTACAACGAATCAGATCAAGGCCTTGAATTCTTAAAGGAACTAAACAAGCAGCACAAGATGGTCTATGAGAAAAGAGCAGAGAGAGGAAGTGAGGCGTGTGTCCAGCATAGCTGTGTGTGTACAAATGGCTCCCTAGTGATGTGTAACGCGCCGCATTCAGCATTGTCACTTGGGCTTCCCCCGTCAGACACCCCCGCAGCTGACTGTCTGCCATGTCCCCTTCCAGCAGCTAAGTCAGCACCACACCGACTCGATTGTATTTGCATGAACACAGCTGTACCCTGCCAGCCTCAATCTGTCATTACTACCATCCCCAGTCCAAAGCATTCTGCTGGGATATGGGTCAACCGGTACCCTGCAAATACCCCCATTCCAGCTCTTAATCACTATCAATCTCATTAAGCCGGCGAACGATTCCCGATTCCAAATGGGTTATTTACTAACTAAATCCGTTTATCTACATACATATTCATTTGCCAAGCAGTTGTTTTCCTACAAAGCAACTGACGTACTCCTTTAATTCACACTACAAACAGCGGTGTCTGTCCATGTGCTTGTTCTGAGCTCGCCTAAACGCTTATGTCTGCACCGCCACGGCGTCTGGGTAACCTGCTTTGTTTTTTCTCCCTCTCAGACAGCCTGAATGGAGTTGGCAAACACACTGATCTCCTTACACTGGTCACCCATATGCCATATACCCCCATACAGGCCAACTTGGTCTGACTCAGCGGTACAGCAGGATATCTTCCAAGGCCATTTAAGTACTTTTCTCAAGCTACAACACCGGTTCATGTCCGGGGATTTGTCCAGACATCCTTAAGTCAATGACGACACAGCTCCACTTCCTAAATGCTCTGTGCGACTGCATCCGCTGAAAGTCAGTTCAGCGGGATCCGTCTTTGTCTTTTTTTTTTTCTTTTTTAAATTCCACATATTCCAGTTTGAACACCCGTCCGCCTCCTGATGACAGACCCCGCATGATACGTCTCGACACAACCACACAACCTCTGCCCAGACTTATCAGGGATGGGCAATATCATCGACTTTATTTCGATCCAATACCAAGTAAATACAAAGGTTAGTATGCACATACCAACACAGATATTCTGCCCAACCCTGATGATCAAATTCTTTTTTTGGGGGGGGTTGGGGGGCTGGTCCATTCTGCTGATGCAAAAATTTGCCCCTAGTTTCTGCTCCTTTGAAAGTCATCAAATTCTGCTCCCTATTATAATATATACATTTTGATGTTAGAATCAGAATGAAACGTTCCGATGAAAAGAATGGACATTTCAGTTTCTTCATCATCGTCTCACACACCCTTAACGCATTTCCTCTCACCCCCAGGGACGCCATATTGCCCATGTTTGTTTGTCTCTTTAACTGGCTGATTAAACACCCCCCCCCCCCGTTTAAAATGTAGTGCTTCACTCTGAACTTTAACTTCACTCTAGACAAGAGTTATAACCATTTGGAATCCATTACAGTGTCCTTCAGTGCATGGGCCTTGATCACTTCTCATTCATTTCCTCTACTTGAGACGCCTACAAATGCTTCCTGGAGTCTACAAGCAGTCTGGCAGCACTCCACTTCATGGGAATAGCTCAATCTTAACCCTTGCAAACTGGTACCAAAATCAGGCACGAGCTATTGGCTTTCGCCTCTGCTCTCTCTTGGCTCCAGTCATAACAGTGTTTGTTTTGTCATAACATTTCTCTGTTCATGACACTCGTTTTTTTCTGCCCCTAAGAGCACAGCTGCTGTACATGGATCTCCCAGGCTATTTCTGCTCTACTGGGCCTTGTCCTTGGCTTCTCTGGTTTCAGGCGAAGCTGCCTCCTGTTCCTCAACAACTGAAATGACAGCCATTGGACGGAGGACCTAGCAAGCTTATCAGAAAGGCAGGTCTCAGTCATTTCTGATCTATGAGGGAAGGCAGCGTGCCAACTTCAGAGTGCTGCACCGCAGGAATGTTTCCATTAAGGGGCTGATTTTGGTGCCCGTCTTCGGCCGGGGTCTTAAACTCAAAGTCTCCTCACTCATTTGTTCATCACTGACTGATCCAGTGTTCCGACCAAAGCCTCTACAGCAGTCCCTCTTTCAGTGCCTTACTTCCGAAAATCCTGCCCAAATCACGCCATTGTCACTCACAATCAATAGATTTCCGAAGCCATTTACAAACTGTGAACCGGACATTGTTGCATCCCCTGAATACTACTTGAAACTATTCTGGACTCACTCCGCAAAGTCAGCGGCAAAGCAGGCAGTGGGGGGGCTCATTAAGTAGTGAACTCTGATTGGCTGGAGGCTGCTTTCACCACGACTGGCTCCCAGGCTGAGCTGAACAGGCCCTTCTCCCCTGGAAACACCAGGCCTGTCCCACAGCAGGGAATTCATATCCCGGCCTCCCGCCTGAACAGGTTTACTAAAAACCAAGTCATTCCCCTAAATGTTTCTGTTGGATTGGTCCTAATCTCACAGTATTTCCAAATATTTCGTCTTCATTTTCCCGTTTTCTAGCTCAGGGCACATCGGCATCTAACGCATATTCATGGAAATTTCACACTTTAAATGCAGAAAAACAAAATATGCATGTTCAGCGTTTTATCTGGTTGTCTTATTTATGATCTGTCAGGGGGGGAAATAGTATGACTTGATATTTAAGTTAACAGGTTTGCCACAAAAAACATTACATAGCCTAAGTCATATTAGTTCACTTCTAATGTTCAGTTCGTCTGATCGCAACGGTGCGGTCCATGATTCTCGGTGTAACATTTTGTTATCACGACACTTTTTATGGCTCAACCCCATGTTTTATCCCGTAACGGACAGCCCATTTTCGCTGCTGTTCATTTCCCTGTTCTGACTATGGGATAAGAAAGAAAATCAATGACTTTTCTTTACGGTTGCAGTGACATTATCTGCCCGCACGGTCCCTTCCCGGATCGCCCAGTCCTGCTCTGCCATCGCCCCGCTCCGCTGCTCGCTTGTGTCCTGAATGCTCTTATTTTGCACCTTGTCCTTGATCTGAATGGCTCTCTTGTTAGTTTCTTGTGTAGATACTGACTTGCACTTGTTGCTGGTCATTCATCGGAAGCTCAGAAGAGCTGCACTTACGCCAAGTTGGCTCCATGACAGCTGAATGTTTGTAATGTGCTTTTGGCCTCAGAAGCACCTCTTTGGATAAACACGTCTGATAGATAAATAAATGAAGCTAAATGTACATTTTCGAGACGCCGATTTCAAAGTAATGCTTTTTGTTTTGTTAATGAGATAACATATCGGTCACTATTACTTAAGTAGGTCTACGTAAGTTTGCTGATAATTTCGGTTATGTAGATCATTAATAAAGCAGTTCTGCTCGTCAGATTACAAACTTGCGTCAAAACAATAGCGGTGGATTGTTTTGTTTGTGTCAGACATTGTTCTCCAGCACTTTTTCCTTTGTATTGTTTATTTTTACAATTATGTGTAAACAGCACACACAGAAAATAGGTTAATATAAAGTAAATAAAGTCATACTAAATTAAAAGAATTACAACGATCAATTGCCTCCCCGATTGTCAATGTGGATTATTGTTGTTGTTATAAACCCACATTACACTTAAACCATATAGCCTATTTTTGATTTTGCAATAAAGTTTTATTAAAATTTAAAACGTCCAGCTAGTCTGCGTGTCATCCATTAGATGGCAGTATAACCACAGTCATTATATGAGCCAATTGGAGAACAGCTAATACTCTTGCTTATAATTGAATCTTAATGGATAGTTTGGTTTTTATCAGTATGCTTGATTATTGCTCTAACTCACGCGGGAAAAAATGCAATACAGAGTACCGCGAAAGAGACAGAGAAGCGCCAAATAGCTTCCATCCTAGAAATGTGAGAAAGAAGACTATTCACCAGATGCAGGGAAAATGTGTTAAGGCAACGTTGGCCAGTCTTATCCGCGATGGACCGGTGTGTGCGGAGGTTTTTGGGGTAACCTTGAGGTCAGCTGTTCAAACCCAGGTGTGAGGACTGTTCAGCCAATCAGTCCTCTAGTTAATAATGTAATTAGGTAGATACAGCGAAAACCCACACACACAACGGCCCTTTCCGGGTGATTGGCTACCCCTGTATTAACCCATTAATACTCTTAATGAAAAAATTAAAATCAGTGATTAAGAAAAAAAAATAATGCATGGAATAAAATCTAGAAATATATTGGGATGATGTAGCTAATTGTTAGCCTCGTAGCGGGATATTATAATTGGTATATTTGTTTGTTTTATGTACACTTCATCCACAGAGGCCTTATTGCTGTTGTTTTCTGTGTGTACGTGGCCTGGAGCCAGTGAGCATGCTCAGTGTGGCAGCGCTCTTATAAAATGGAAGCACATCAGGCTGGCGGGAGGAGAGGCGACCGGAGAGGAGGTGTGAGATTAGGTCGGAAGGGAAGCTTTCTGGCCTTATTAAGAGGCTCGGATGTGCGGTCAGTCCACCTGACGTGACATGTGGCTATCAGAGAGAGAGCAGCCTTCTCAATGACAGGGCTGTGCGTGACATCCTTCAGATTTTTTCTTCTTCCCTAAACTGTGATGTATTGCAGAACACAGAGTCGCTGCTCTTACGGGTTTAAAACTGTGTTTAAGGGGCTTTGGGGCTCTGGAAAATCCTTTACACTGACAGTGGTCTGCACATACCTAATTGATCCTTGTTCAAAAACTACTTCAGAACACGAGGGCAAATGACTCACACACAGACACATTCCTTGAAATTTAAGAAAAACAAATTCTTACAAATTCCTATAAAATTCTTTTTTGGCAGTAATTGTCGACTTTGAAAAGGTCGATGCCTATCTGTAGAATAACCTCGACTATAATAACTATTAAAGCTTTTTTCACCGTAATAAGTATTCCAGTATATTAGACTGGTGCAGAACTACAAATTTAATTAAAAATTAAATTGTATTTTTACTGCCGGCATTACCTTTTCCATTAGTGGTCGTGCATGTCTATTTAGGTTTTTTTATTTCAGAGATAAGGAGAAAAATCCATACATTTTTATTGTGCACTGAGAAGCCTTCTCCTTTATGTCAGCCTCAGTCCCTGCCTTTTCGGTCATAAGAAGATTAGTGTCTTTATGATCCTAATTATGTCAGACAGATGATATGTGTGGGGTCCTGACTGGACTTCTGTTTCTTAGAACATTTCTGTCTTGGGCCTGCAGTCCAGCCTGACCTGCGGAGCTCCGGAGGAGAGGAGACTGACCATGTAGCGTGTACTGGTTAAAAAAGTGTGACGGTGTAGCACGTTCTGGTGAGAGGACAGGCACAATGTGGTGTGTTGTGGTGCTACCGGGACAGAAGAGGAACAGCATGTCGTATTATGGCGAGCTTAGCAAATGTGAAGTGACTGGATGACATGTCCTGGTGGTTTAACACTTTGTTATCTAAATCCTGGGGGCTTATTGAACAGTGGCCAGCCTCAATCTCCTTGTGAAGGAAACCACCCCCCGCACACACATCTTTCAGCGGGCCAGATTCACATTTCAATCGACCGCGTCGGCGTGGTGGCGGTGGCTGCGTGTCTCACTTCGTGGGACGTGGTCCAAACTCGATGCTTCTGGCTGAGCGCTGGGGGGGAAAAAAAGTAAGTTACGTTTATGAGCCCCATCTGGAAAAGTGGAAAGGGGGGGGGCTCTTTATTAAAAGCCGCCATATTTCTGCATATGCTCAAAGCCATGTTTCAAAAATTAACTCTGCTGCTTATTTCCAGTGCCGTCCGCGGCCGTCATCTCTGGGGATCAGGAGACATGAACTGCAATAACTTCAGTAGGCTTTTACAGATAAGATGTCCAATGTATTGGTGATACTCGACAGGTCAATGCGCTCAATCAATGAAATGAAGACTACCTTATATATGAGAACACTTACTGTCAACTCACAAGGATACAAATGTCAACATGTTCAAAGTAAGACAGATATAGCCAAAGATCAGCAGTCATAAGACAGCCTTCCACTGATCCAATATATAAAACTCTTTTTAGAATTTCCCCATTACTGTGAAGTGGCTGGCTGAAGGGAGGGGATGTAATACAGCCCTGTGCACACTGGCCTTGTCCCAAATTTACCCTGAACCCCCCCCGCTGATATTTTACCCCAGTCTGTGTCCACTGGCTGCTGCCCTATCGCACTCTGACTTCTACATTTCCCGTGTACACCTCGGCCAGACTTCCCATTACCACATGAATGGTTCCTTGGGAAGGCCCACTGCCGACTCAGATGCTGACAGAAGGCATGAGATTTGCAATTCAATCTAACCCCCCATTTGGGACAGGGCTGTCAACCAACCTGACATGGGGAAAGAGAGCTTATTTTATGTGCAATGAATGTGTGCCTGAATTTTAAATGTCTGAAAGTTTTACATTTTCTTTTTAAAAAGACAAAATATATTACCAACACTTAAGTGCTTCCAAAAAGTAATACCAACATACTAACGGTAATCAATATTTCTCCATAATAGGTATATCCTGAGCTTATATCACATCCCATCTAAGTAATGCTATCTAAAATCCAATTCAAATCCCTATTCGCAGACCACGGATGAAACGAAACAGAAATGGCGGCACTCCACAGCCGGTTAATTCGCGTGATGATCTGATGAATCTCGCGGTCGCAGCGCGGGCCTTTAGCACGTGTGCTGCACTTCCGGAATCGTGGAAGGTGACTTCCGGCTTGTCGAGGCAATATGGCGGCTTCCATAGTAGTACATTTGGAGTTCGGGTGGGTACAGATGGCTTTTAATCCATTGCTTTAGTTTGCTGCGCTTTATAAAGACGGGGATAAGAAAACTGATGTTTACGTTTTCACTGCGAATATTAATCGTTCGTAATGTAAATTGTAATTACTGCAGAAAGTTGTTGTACGATATAGTTTGATGTGTTATTGCAGAACAGTACTAGATGAATGATGCTGAATTAAAGTAATAATGGAACAATGCATTTTATGAACTCTCACCTAAGAATTAACTAGTTGTAGCTGAAGCCATGCGTGAAATTAACAGTAGCAGTCAAAAATATTGCCCAGCTGACTCTCGATTGGTATTTTTAATATAACAAGTCAGATATATATAAGTATAATTTATCACGAATCCTGATCTGTTTAATAAGTTATAATGATATTATGTGGCTAACATTGAATGTAGCTTGGCACTACACATTACCAATAGGTATTCGAATGTTAAATGCTAAATTATAACGAAAATCACCCCAATTTACTGATCGAAGCTAAGACACGGGCTTATAGAATACTGAGTTTGCGTTAGTCTGTTAGATTTGGTTCATTAAATTGTGTCACTTTTCCTTCGTAAAGGTTTCTTGTAAAAATGTGCTTATTTTTTTTACACTGATTTTAGTCTGATAATACGAATCACTAAAGATGGCGAGAGACGTATACCTATGCTTTCAAGCTACCATTGGAGATTGAGGCTCGACTTTCGTGCTGGTCTCTGACTTCTTCTGCGATGACAGACCTTTTGAATCATGGTACCCGAAGCAGGCAGGGGTGCAGCAGAAAAAAGCCGAGCGAAATACACTAGATCGTTCTGCGTGTTAGAGATGAGGGGGGAGGTATGTGGGAAGCGATTTCATCGGTGGCTAATGATCCCGTAAGTTATAGCAGCGTCCTCCTAGCTGGGAAAGAAGAAGCAATAAACCGTATCGTAGTTTCTAAATGTGTTGCAGCAGTCCAACGTAGTAATCTCGTATGATATTTTTATACATTAAATGTCTGTCTGTGAATACACTCTGAATGTTCAGATCATTTAATATCTCTGTTCCATGGCCTCATTCCCCCGGGG
The DNA here is from genome assembly GCA_026781065.1 of Mormyrops boulengeri. Taxonomy (NCBI): domain Eukaryota; kingdom Metazoa; phylum Chordata; class Actinopteri; order Osteoglossiformes; family Mormyridae; genus Mormyrops; species Mormyrops boulengeri. The sequence goes on from JAODLD010000124.1 coordinate 17,209,915, forward strand.
TTTGATTCTGCTCTGTGTATACGCAGTGCGCGTATTTCCCCCTCGCTCTCGGCTTGTTTGCGGCGCTCCTGTTTCCTTCTGCAGTCCAAAAACACTGTTAGGCAAATCGATGCTTCTAAATTGCTCATAGTGCATGTAAGTGTTTAATGTGCGATGGATCGGAAGATCGTGCAGTGGGACAATTGCCTGTGCTTAATAGGATTAGCTCTGGGCTCACTGTGACCCAATACTGGTCAAGTGGTTAGGGAAGATAGCTGAATGAAATTACTCTCTATTCATAATTTTCTTCTGAAAAGATTCTGAAGAATGGAGATATGATTACACATGTTTAAAGAACACTGGAAATTGGACAGGGCTTGAGATCAACCATCCTGGAGAGCTTAGGTACAGCCCTAATTTAACATACCTGACTCAGATACTCAGGCTCATTTGAGCCAGCTATGTTAACATAAGTGATTATCCGTGTCAGGTGTGTTAAATCGGGGCTACATCTAAGCTCTGTTGCGGGGTAGATCTCTTGGAGCAGGAATGAGCAGCCATGGTCTGGGATTTATAAAACAATTTATATTCGCACAAGTTGTTTATTTTTTATTTTTTGTTCTATCTGCTCCGATAGAAAGGTGATGCACATGTGTATCAGGTGATTACACACTTTCTGGTCGAGGTTAATCGTCTTATTCTGCCAAATCATGAAGCTCATTCCTTACATTAATCGTTGGCTCTAAAAACCATTGAAATGGTTAATGCCATGTTAAATTTTCATCTTGCATTACTACTACATGGTCATAAATGTCAAATGTGAAAAATTAAGTAACATTTCGGTTGCTAGGTGATTCATATTTTGAATGACATCTCAGTAAATCTTCTGCCATAGAATTCTGAACTCATCAGTGTAAATAAGTGATGAATAAAAGTGTTTAAAAACAACAAATTGCAGAAGTTAAGTTACATGTTTTATTAGTAGTGCTCTGTGAAGTGCTATGCTGTTATGTATGAGAATTATATAATGTGGGGTCTTGATGAAGACATGCATATTCTTCACAATTTATAAGCATGCTTTGTGTGTTCTGGAAGGATGCCTCACTGAGTTTGGTAGGCTGCATAGCGCATTGCATGATGTCTGTGTGCAAGAAGCAGACGCCCTCCGCATGTGTCCACGCCATCCAGTGGCCGCGTTCTGTGCCAGTAGGGCGACATCGGGGGGAGACAGCCGCGCATTCTGCGGCCAATGTGAGCCCCCTTTGTGGGGCCCCGCACCTGCTGCAGTGAACTCACGCGCTCTGTCCCCCGGGCTGCCTGAGACGCAGAGATAGGCGTTTGTTTCATCCCGCCGCTGCCGCTGAATAGCGCCGGTGTGCTTCGCTGTGTGGTGGGTGAACATCTGTGTGGTGCCACTGCCCTCCCTCCTGCCCGGCTCCCCAGCTGCAGGGGAGTGTCTGGTAGCTGTGGTTCTTGGGCAGATGCCCTGGGCCGTGCCCATGGTTTGGACCTCCTGCGGGGTGGTTCACAGATGACGGTCATGCCGTCGCCTGGATCTCATCCTGCTGCGCCAGTAGAGTGCCTGTTTTAAGCCTGGAACACACCGAGCTGAGTTTTCGCCTGTCCACCCGTCATGCCGGTGTATGTGGCACAGTCGGAGACGGTCGCTATCGGCACCGTTTTAGCCGATTTAGCGCTCTGAATCTGTATCAGAGTTCGTCGGTGGAACTGAGCTCTCTGATTGGGCTGTATATAAACCATCGCCTCTATACGTCATGCCAGTGCATCCCAGTGCAGATGTTCAGAATGGATCTGAGCTGGCCGTTCATTGGCCTTGGCTGGCATGAGCTTGATGGGCCGAATGGCCTCCTCTCGTTTGTAAATTTCTTATGTTCTTATGAGTGTTTTTCTGTCGGCTTGGTGTGTCGTAAGCTCTACATGGACAGGCTGCAGTGACTGAATCCGCGGCCCTCGCAGTTCTGGCCTGCTGACCAGGGACCGGGCACTACAGACGAATATCGCATGGGTGCATGAACCTTCCTCTTCTGTCTGTCCATGTTGGTCCGTGACCCTCCTGCTCTGCCTTAACACAGTGAGGATTGTCCCACGTCATGTACCTTCCTTGCCAGTCAAACGCACTTCCCTGGAGTCAGTGCACATCTAAATGAGCCAGTCAGACCAGTAGCAGCTCCTGTTATATACTGGGGTTCATTTCTTATTTCTTGGTTTCTTTCTCAAGAGGTGGAGCTGAGCTGCTTTTCGGGGGTGTAAGGAATCATCAGGTGACTTTGCCCAGCCAATCGCAGCCATGTGAGTAACGTCATTGTGTCATCATTTATTTGGCCGATTGTTTTATTTTTATATTTTATTGGTCGCTTTGGTGGTCAGATTTAGGTTACAATTGGTGATGGAGAAATGAGGATTCAAATCCCACAGTGGGTGGGATTACATGACCAGCTGCTGTCAGGTTTATTGGAATGACAGTCCAAGCCAATCAGTGACTGACGGCACGCAGTCTCACCCGCCATTGGTTTTCAAATCCATATTTCTCTCATCCTTCCTGTACGTATCTGACATCACAGGGGCACATTCAGTTCACCAGCCTGGCATGAAGAATATACAAAGTTATCTTACATTGACCAGAAATAGCCACTGACTCTCACCTTAGCAGAAAAAATACTGTTATAAGATTCAGAAGAGCCTTGCTGGGGTCATGTTAAGGATGTACTGATCAATTGGCCACTGACCAGAAAAGACCCATTTTTGCCCCGATTGATCAGCCCACTGCTAGTCAGTGACAATCTAAATTTTATGAGCTAGTCAAGTAGTTTATCAACTAATGTTACTTTGTGTTCCGAATAGTGGTGTGTGGTATGGTGATATTTTATTGTACCCCATTGTATCTACAACACCCATTTCGTAGGTGTCACATCTATCGTGATACAGCACAACATTTACATTTATTTAGCTTTTGTCCAAAGCAATGTACAAATGAGGCAATTATCACATTGCAAACGTATGTGTGTTGAGAGGCTGCAATAGTACTACAACAAAAACAGATCGATGTGAAACAAAGCAATTTCAGCCTGCATAACACTTCATCGCTGTCTATATCTCACTTCTTTGTCAATTATCTGTCTCAGTCGATCTCAATTTAGTGGCTTGATCTTGAACTAAAAACTCCATTGATCTTTTTTAACTAGTTAGCTAACCTGGTGAAAAAAACAAACAAACTTTATATACTATCAGACTGCTAAAAGTATTGTACTTGTGTTACACGTGGTCTATAGACAGGTTGGCTTCACTGTCGTCGCTTTTGAGGAAGAATTGGTTCCAGAAAAGCTTTTACTTTGTGTGGAAATGATTTGTATATGCAAAATCCGACATGGTCCAATCTATCGTAATTAGCAAACTTTGCAAAGATACCATTCATACGATACAACACAACCAATCTTTTTAAGCACCTGAAACATGGCACCCTCAAGCAGACAAGCAGAATGTTTGGCTATATATCTACCAAACGGTACCAAGTACTTCTTACTGATGCAAAAATTCAAAATCTTACATTTATTTTATTTGTGTTTATCCATTGTTTGTTTATATCTGTCGTAAATTGAGTTCAGAAGTATCCAGTTGTTGGTAAAAGTCATTAATGGTCATTGGTGCATACAAGTTTTGCAGCTTTAAGAAACCTAGGCTATATAATGAGTCAGTTTCTTTACAGTGTTTTGCGTACCTTAATGATTAAGTTTATTATGATGCTTCAAATGGTGTTTGTGGATAGACTTGCTGCTTAAAAGGTTTAATGGTTAATTAACATTACGCACATTCCAAAAAAAATCGTGATCTATATTGTGGATTGTGATTATGATTTTGCTTATAACGCTCACCTCCCCCCTCTGTTTCCATCCACAGTTGTGTCCCCCGCCACGCAATTTCCCACCCTGCACTAATGCTGCATGATAGGTGTGGTAAAACACTCACTGGAGTTTCTTTACAGTGGGTAATGAAGATGCTAAATTTGCAGTGCGTAAGACATTAACAAAAAGCTGTCCATAGAGGAACTACTTAAAAAAACATTTGAAACAACCAATTTAATTCCACACTTGTGGAGCCATTTTTATCTGAAAAGGTTATTTACACAGAAAATCAGAATTGGCCAGGATCGGTGTTAGATAGCAAGTCTTAAGAAACATCGGCAATCAGGATCGGCCAGTGAAAATGCAGTGGGTGCGTCCCTAGTTCACATGGTAGCTTTTTAGTGGTTATTCCTGGTGTCAGTGTCTCAGACTGAGGGCAGAGAAAGTTGCCGACATCTTCAGTGACCTTTGAGGTAAGACCGCAGTTTAGGTAGCAGTGTGAGTAGGTTGTTTAGGCCCTTTAATGATTCGGGGACAGAGTATGATTTGATGTGCTGTTTTTTTCTGTCTTGTAGGTGCTATAGCTCCTTTTATTGGTAAATAAGCACAGGGTCAATATTTAATTGTCTGCCAGAGCAGTTCCCCAAATAGGAGATGCCAGGCAGTTATTAGATGTCTGACTGTTATTTCTGTTGCATCTTTGGAAATGCCATCAGTTCAGCTTCCTCTCTCTTTCTTTAAAAGTATAGGAAAATGGGGGGGGGGTTCCGTGTACTTCATGCCTTTATCTGCCCAGCTGGAGTGAAAAGAAGGTTCTTCTGTGTCGCAATTCCTGAGACAAAGAGGAGCACAAATCAGACCAGGGGAATCCTGCCCCCCCCCCTTCCCACCTCTCCCCCTGCCTCTCCGCACACTGCCCTTCTCCGTAACCCCCGCCACTTTTGTTTGCCACCCCCGCCACCCCCCCATGTTCACAGAGTCCCCCCAGACAGCTGTTCGCACGGGCTGTCCTGCTTACTTTGGTCAGCTCGGCCGCTCCATTACAAATCAGGGTTTTTTTTAAGTGTGGGGATCCCCTCCCCAGTTCCCTCCTGCCGGCCCAGTTTACCCACTGACAACAATGCGCAGTAGCCCCCTCCCCAACATCTGTGAGTCTCCCTCTGCTCCCCCATTGTCACCCTAACTGCTCCATTATTGGCTGTCTTTCACTTGTAAATGCGGCCAGTGGTGGTGTTGATGGGCCTTTTATCCGCACCCCCGGGGTCAGGGGAAAGGTAGGCCTGATTGGTGTGGCCGGCTGCCCGGGCCAGCTGGGGGGAGCATAGCTAAATCCTTTTTGTGTGCTGGTCGTTCCGAGCACTTGGTGGGATGAGTGACCTTCCCGCTCACTCGCTTCCCTTTCTGTGCGTTAGGCACGATGACTTCCTGCTCACTCACTTCCCTTTCTGTGTGCTGGTCATCCTGAGCACTTGGCGGGATGAGTGACCTTCCCACTCACTCGCTTCCCTTTCTGTGTGCTGGTCATCCTGAGCACTTGGCGGGATGAGTGACCTTCCCACTCACTCGCTTCCCTTTCTGTGTGCCAGTCATCCTGAGCACTTGGCGGGATGAGTGACCTTCCCACTCGCTCACTTCCCTTCCTGTGTGCCGGTCATTCTGAGC
>JAODLD010000124.1:17218798-17240392 GCA_026781065.1 Mormyrops boulengeri
CCACCCACAGTATATGTCTCTGCCCCCCGCCTCCCGCCCAGCACTGTGGGTCTGCAACAACCTTAGAAGCTTCTCAACAGAATAGGGTTGGTCGATGACATCACCGCTTTATAAGGGAGCGTATGTAGGGAATTCACAATAGCAATGCCGCAGTTGAGGCGGTAGCCAATAGCACGACGGCTATCTAACAACAAAGAACAGTCCCTCCACTGTTCATTGTGCATCTATGGTGCTCAGTGGCACGGATTCCATTGTCATGGTTCAGAGTGTATGACAGGCAGTGTTCAGATGATCCTTACGCGACGGCCCGGCCATCTTCCCAGTCCGCTTGTCGTCTTGCTGCTTTTCGTTATGGATGCTCTCAGGCTCTGAAGTAGAGTACCCAGAATCCTTCACTGTACACACACACACACACACTGCTGCTGTCATACTTCTTCCTGGGAATAGACCTTGCTTATGTGAGGTGCACTTACATCGTGGATTGCGCCCAGTCCATCTTTCCTTGAATTTTCTGTGTTTCTCGCTCGCTCTCGCTGGCCGGGGGGGTCGCGGGAGTGGGGGTTAGCGAATGGGTAGCCGCAGTCCCCATTTTGCCGTCGCCCACCATCGAAACACGGCGTGTTCGAGCAGGTCAGAGGGATAGCGGATGAATACATGCAAAGGGCTATAGATGAACACACGAATGACACGCTAACAGGAGGACAGACACGGAAAAAGCATGTCAGGAATGTCGATGGTGGAGGAAAACACTGTGGGGATTTTGCTGTTATTTTGAATTTTTTTGTAGGAATTTATTCGTCTGTCAGCATTATTTGCATTAAAATGTATATCTTTTTAAGAATGATATTTAGTGGTAATATAATTGACATGCTCCACATTTTTAACAGCTGTTCCGCTCAGACTCATCTCTTATGTAAGCCTTATGTATGTATTGCCTCTTGTTCAGATGTTTGTGTTTTTCTGTAGACCTCAAATAAAGAGACTTCCTCATCCTTTTGTCTGCACAATCATTTACATTTTCATTGTTACCACTCGCCTTTCCAGAAACATCTTCCCACCTTGCACTTTTCGCTCGTATGCCGTGACTCCTTTGTGTCTGTGTGTCACTGCTCCTGACCTTTGACCCTAGATGTCTGGATGGGAAGTTTTTTCACCAACGTTTAATTAAATTTAGAGCCAGTCATTGGAAGGTGATCAAAGGAAACTGTGGCATTTTCAGCATTAACTGCTGTTGTTTTTAAAACTTCAGGGTTTTTCTTTTTATTAAAAGATGTTCGAATAAAGCTAGTACGTGTCAATGTAGCTGCACCAACACTACAGTCTGCTGTAGCATCCTGGCGTGTTTCTCAGTACCAAGAACACAAAGATCGTACTTGTGGTCTAAGGCAAGACCAGTCTCACTAACTTGCCTCTCAAGAATGGACTTGGCGCAATGGATCATGGGATTGGTCTCATTCAGAGAGGATGCAACTGATGTAGCCTTGAAATTTGGGGGGGGGGGGCAAGAACGACATCTGGGGATTTTTTACCATCCTCTGTATTTCTTTGTACTGGAACCGGTCTTCGGCAAGGGAGGACAACATCAAACGGGTGCACGAGAACACAAATACGGTTAGGTAGGCATTTTCAGAAACGCCCCTAGACAGGGTGAAACGCAACTTCCCAACAGCCGCCAGGAGCAGAGCGGCAGTGCCGAGCTGCCGGCTGCCCCGTTCTGTCCCTGTAGCCTTTGTGAAGTACCCCCCCACCTGTCACTGTGACAGTCAGCCACATCGCCTTTCCCAAGTGAAGCCGGAACTCTAAATATTCGCCTGTCGTTTCCAGGGACCATGAAGCAGTTGTTAGTGTGGATCAGAGCAAATCTGCTGAAGGAGCGGCCTGAACTCTTCGTGCAGGGAGACACTGTGTAAGTACAGTGCTTACAGTCTGTGGGGGCGTCTCACACACACTGGGTGTCTGGATAATCATAGTATGATGTATAGTGACCAGAGCACAGTCCCAAACATCATTTGAGCAACCGATTGACAGACTACAACTTAACAAATCTTAAACATAGTGAGTTCTCTATATATTCACCAGGCAGGATGCTAAATGAACTAGGCCACACAAACCCTATTAGTTGAATTGGAAGTCTGGACTTGGACATCTGGGTGTCGTCTTAAGTCTTCCACTTTCCTGAGATATATTGCATGGCTGACACTGGGGGGAGTCAATCAGTGTGGTCTTCAAATAGGAAACTGTCAAGTAAAAGTGGGGCGGGTTCGCACACGCACATGCATTCTCAGGGCTAATTCACCCAAGTTCATAAATTCACCTGCTTCTACTCAATTGTTGTCAGCTGACTGTTGGTTCTCACTTTCCAAGTGAGCTGATTTCCTTCAAACAGAATATTAAAGAATCAAGTGTGCAATGCAGTACATTCAGTAAGCAATAATAATTAACATTAAATGCTTCAACAGAATAGGAAAGAACAAAGATGTTTGCATGATTCCACTGAAAGATATAAATGTCCATTTAAGGTCGATGTTTCACATTGCATGAGTAAAAATAGCATCGGGAACTGTTAGCCTTTTGTTTGGTAATGTTTTGTTTGCACAGTTCTGTTCTGCATATCCGTTTGCAGTTTGTGTTGTACCTACTGCTGTGCTACATATGTTTATCGTGTATGGATGGTGGTTCATCACATATCAAGTTTGTTGGAATGATGCTGTCTGACTGGCTGAGATTTTTCTGGCCTGGTGACGTCACCTTTTTGAGTAGATTTTTGTATCATGATGAAGATTAACACCTTATTTAGTCCAAGGGACCAGGTGCCTGTTTTTATTGTAGTAGTGTTATATCAGACACAGCATGACACGGTGCCCTGTTCAGGAATCCCATGCAATCACAGAGAATTAACTGCCTGAAATGATTCCTTTCTCTTCGAAACAGGAGGCCGGGGATCTTGGTCTTGATCAATGATGCCGACTGGCAACTAATGGTGAGTTTATCTGTCATCCATACGGTTCAATATACTTCCTCGCCACTCTCAGTCCTGTCTTGTATGGAGCTAGCTGGATATTGGGAGTTAAATCATTTAATTATGCAAAACCAATTAAAACGGAGGGTTCGGAAGAGTGAATGAGAAAGATATGAAAGAGCCAGATAAATTGACCAATAAATATATGTACAATTCGATTTAAAGAGAAAAGTATGTTTAAACTAGTGCTTCTTGTGTTATTTTCTTCTATAGGGTGAGCTGAAGTATCTGCTTCAGGATCAGGACAATGTAGTTTTCATCTCAACGCTGCATGGAGGGTAGAGGTGGAAGTGCAAGCTAAGCGCTCCATTCTCGGCTCTTAAGCGGTGTTGGTTTATGATGCGCCGAGTTGAATCGACTCTCGTTGACTTTGCTGATCTCCAGTAGCCCAAAGATTGGGTCACGTGGCAAAGTGACGGCGCTCAGGAAGTAACTGGGATTTCGGGGAGGCTGTGATGCGAGCTGATGAGGGAGAAGCTGGTTTATTCGATCATATGCTCCCGATGAAGTTTCTTGATTTACTTTTAAGAGAGCCTTAAATCGATTAAAAGATCTAAACCAAGCTTTTTCAAAATCAACTTTTATTATAAACCAAAATATCCACTGAAACCATGTTTAATTTTTTATTAAAATTATTTCAACTCATAAGAACGACTGATCCCTTGGGGGGGGGGGGGATTACAGGTAAGCATGTATTTTATGACGTTGCAGTAAAATGCATACATGTATGTTCAATATCACTAACACACTGCAGTTTATAATCTTCCCGCGAGCTGGTGTACATTAAACAAAATGCAAATTATGATCGTGGCGATACAAACTGACAATTATCATACATGGAACATTTTTCATCCGTTTGAGATGACGGTCTGCCCACCGAAGTCTCCAATAATCTTTAACTTTGTAATGAAACTAAATTCTGCGAAGGAGGCAGAAATTGGCAGCTGTAGTTAGCAGTTTCCTTGAGGATGCTTTCCTGGTTTCTATGGCCCACCTAGAATATTCATTAGAGGAAGCGACAAGGGCTCTGCGGGAGGTCGCCGTTCTGCCTGAGGCGCTGCCCTCAGCCAGCGCGCCGGCCGCCGGCACTTTTCTCGGAAGTGGACTCGATTTGCAACGGGAAGCGGTTTGATAATGACTACAATAATCCTAATGCACACAAGAAAGAATGGTGGTGGCAGCATTCAGACGTGAAGCGCGGTGTGCCTCAGAGGAGAAAGGCGCTCACAACCGAGCAGAAATCGACACGTTTCCTGGGATTGAACCAAGGATGTTTTAAGTAAATAGCGACAACATTCTCGCATGGGTTTTAGTGGGATAACCTGTGTTCTACAAAACGAATTTTCCAAGCTGATGTTCATGCATGAGTTTATCCATATAGAACCGTGATTTTATGATTAATAAATTATCGATATATTATGGCAAAGGGAAGACTTTTACAGGGTTTGGTATACTTTTAAGGTGTATGGCTTCAATAAAGTCACTGTATTACAGCCATTTTTGTCGTCTTTTTCCTTGGGGTGGAGGGGTGTCTAGGTTAATGGAGAGTAGATTTACTCTAAGAGTAAACTGGATGTACAGTACCAAATATCGACGAGCCGTATGTTTATGATTTCCAAGCAGCGATCAGGATTTTGTCTGTGTTTAATGGTGGTCATGGATTGCGGTTATATACGTTTCAATAAAGGACACGCCATTTGCCGCAATAAAAACAGATCAGTCTGCTGATCTTTGCTGCCGCTGGGTACACGGTATATCTAACGCAAGGATAGTTTTATAAATAGCATCTGTATTAATTAAACCAATACAAGTTATTTATGTAACCACTTAGATTAGAAGATGCAAAACTAATGCAGAGATTTAGAAACATTCGTGATGTAATTGACCAAAACGACTATAGTTATCAATATGAGAAATCATATTTGCTCTTTAAATGCTTTTTCTGGACTAGATTTTTTTTAAGTCTTTAATCAATAACTTGCACATCCTATACCAGAAAACTTTAAACTACGCGGCTGACGCCGTTTGGTTTACATGTCACCTCACAGAAACCACACTGTTAAAACTGCCGCAAATATAACCTAACCGGCCTATATGTCTAAGAATATGAAGCCGGTGGGAAATTCACCTCTGCTACAAATGCTTATAACGGCGCTATTTCGCCAAATCACGTGCAGTTAAGTAACAGCGGCTGTTCGGGGCATCTTTGCTACGTGAAGCAAGAGGCGATTTGACGAGCCAATGGAGTCCCGCTCCGGCAGGCCGACATCCCCTCGCTGACACGCCGCATCACGACTGTCAGGCGCTGGAGAGCAGCGCGCATCGGTAACGCGCACGATCGCGGCTGTTACTGCGGCCAAACCAAGATCACCACCGGAGACCGGAGATCCCTAACCGTCCCACGCGAAAATCACAGCCTGCTATTGGTTTATCCAAAACGTATTAACAAAATGCCATAATAAGCACGCTAGTATCTGCTACAAAACTACCCCACCGTAGATAAAAGCCTTCATTATCTGTAATCCCTTTAGACGGGGAAATTTGACGTATGTTTACTCCGTTTATCAGGGGCAGATACGCCCAACGAAAATCGCCCAGCATTAAATCAAAACCGGCGAAATGGGATCGGCCTGCTGGGAGGCAAATCGGAAACAGAAAAAAAAATCCATGCATTGGTTCCCCCTCCAGTTCTTACTGTGCCCTTTACTCCGTTACTTAACCTTGGTAATAAAATCATTGATTAACAAATGATGTATATTTTCCTTCGTTTTATAAATGGTATTCATTATAGGTTGTGTAATTGACCTGACCTACAGGCCACCGTTGAACACAGCCGCCCTCTTAACTGTCTGTATAACGGCTCAGATCCGACGCTTCTGGATCCTTACACGGCCTACTGACCCAGTACGGCCTATTTTACTACGCCAATATATTCATTTTTTTTAATGTCTGGTCACAGTTTCAGACACATGCAGCTAAAATCACACATAATTCAAACACCCCTTTTCCTCCCTATCTTGTACTCCCGTATACCTTTGATTGACGCCGCGTATGGCGGAGCTGACGCTATAGGACGTTACACATAATATCCTCCATTTGCTATTGCAAATAGGCTATTGTTCCGAAGCACGGGCGCTTGCGAAACATACGAACCAAGCACATCGTTTCTCGATAAAAAACAAACATTTGTTACTATAAAAAAAATAAATCAGGAAACGAGTTTAGAACAACATTCTAAATAACGCCATTTTGATGCAGATATCCCGGCAGTAATTTAATATAAACGATAACATGTCGTTTAACACGTGTTAATTACAAATATGTTGTATCTGCACATTTAAACATCGAATTGAATCAAGTTTCACGGTATTGTATAACATACAAGGTACAGTAATCCATCCTGCTTTTGTCATTTAATGGTAAGTGCGTCCCAGTGACAGAAACACTTAAAAGATGGGACAATGCATCCAGTAATTTGAAAGCACTGTAGAAAACCGCATTTTGTCATCGAACGCCATGTGGATATTTTGCAAAACTACGTTACGAGCGCGTATAACTCCCTTATTTCGCCCTTTTACTTACACCTGCCAAATAAATACAGCCCATCCTCTCGTATCCGTTTGTCAACTCGCTAAAAATGTCCGTGCAGTTAATCAGTTAAATCTAGAGATACATTTTCTGTACAAGTAAATGTCCCATGGAATACCGATAGGCCTACCTGTAATTATTATTTAACCATCAGTTAATTAATTATAGACAAGACGTTAAAATGCCTATTGGTAAACATGAAGAATCACGTGGCCTGATTAGCAGGATTTAAAATTCACAGAAAAGTTAAAACGGTTTTAGTCTTGTGCTTTCTTAGCACGCAATAAAAAAAAAACACAAAAAATGCAATTGTTCAAATTTATGAAACATGACTACCGATGGTGCTATCTTAAAAAAATATTCCGAATAATCAGTATGAAAAACGATACAGGTATCTCAAAGTACCTATAATCAAGAAAGTTAATTGGTTTAGAGGTGTATACGTTTAAAAACGAATAAGTTAAACTATACATACGCAAACGTAATTTTGTAACACGTATTGAGTTTCTTAAAATCAGACACCACCTGGATAAAACACTGAAAGGCCTAGCTTGGAGGTGGAGTACAAACACGGAGGCAGACTAACACTCAGCTGGATGCTGAAAACAAACACCAATTGACTAATTATGGTATTTACCAGAATATACTTTAAAATGCCTGAGGATTTTAAGGGTGATTCTCCCTGTCTCTAACTGGTGATTGGCAGGTCCCTTCTTTTAAGGGGAATCCCACATAGTCGACTGTTTGACAACAACATAAAATATTACTTGGAAACGACATTAACTATCATAACGTCAAGCGAAAAGCACACCTGAAATCTTGCTCAGACCTCACAGTCAGCTCTCAGCATAACGTAAACTGCAACCAGGAACCATTAAAAAGCATCGCTAACATCTCCTTGGCACATATCTTAGGTGACACATGGCCGCGTGAAGGAGTACATAAATGTGAACATTACCATCATCTTTTACTGGACGTTTGATACATATTTTTAAAAAAACATAAATATCCGTCAGATTAATTTCAACAATGATAGAATCTTTTTTTTCATCAACTTTTATCAATTTAATAAACAGTGAGCTGGTTTAAAGCTTAAATCACAAACCATATTCTAAGGTTACTGGTGACCGCAAAATATGCGTCCGCATGTGTGTGTGATTATATACTTCATATGTCGAACTATCTTAAGATGTTGATATAATTCATATATTTAACTGATTCGTTTTCTGTTTTTAACTGGTGAAATTATATTCTCGATTACACAAAATAACTCAATGGGTTTAATAGCAGAATAATTCAACTTCGTCCTATAAAAAAGTAAACAATTTCAGCTGCTTACCTGAACTGTTTTTTTTCTTTTAACATGCTACGACATACATTTTGGTGTGTAAAACATGTCATCTGACAGAGAGATTTTAGTGTGAAACGAAGACGAACTGGAACCTCCAGCAACAGATGTCCAGGCACAATTCTTGGGTTTTCTGTGTAATTTCACAAGAATTGCGTTTGGACAATCAATTGCTAGGACTCAGCGTATTCTGCGGAATTATTATTATTATAAAAAAAAAAAACAGATCCCACAATAACCGTTCAACGAAAACATCAATACAAAATAATCCCAGGTCAGTTTTTAGACGAAGCACAGCTCTTTCTAATTAATATTCAAATGTAAAATAATTTATTTCTACCAAATCACATTTCCTTCTTTCCTGGAAGAAAAAAATAAACTTCATGGACCAGTTTGCCTAAAGATGCACATGACACACAATCGCGCGATCTACAGCCGAACGTCCATTGATCGCCGCATGATTATTTCTGTTTGTGCTCATTTTGTATCATTCAGTTATTATTAAAGTTGTTTATAATCATGGAAGAATTAAGTTGTGCTCATGCAAAAGAAACTGCATCTATGATGAATATAAACTAAGCTTTTATCTTTAAGCTTAATGAAGTATTTCAATGAAATGCATTTAAATAATAAATACCTAATAAATACACATATAATAAAAATCCCGCAAAACTTATCAACAACTACAGTTGTTCTTTTTTAATCAAGTGGGAAAGCATTTAAATTAAAAATAAGTATATTTATTTTCTGACGAAAGTACACCGGCCTGTTATTTTTAAATTTGCGTCATTCGGCAAAACTGATGCCCAAGCAATACCACTGAATGTAGACGTGTTTAAGTTTTGGTAGCAAGATTACCGTTTTTTCGTAGCTTATTTCAAGAAAAGACGGCATAGAAACAAACTTTAACATTTTAAACATCCTTGGTAAAATTCTACTCCTCCATCCTACTAAGTCATTTGTGGAGCGTCTCTCGATCTGAATCATCTCGAGGGTCAGAAAAAATACTTTAAAAGCACGCAACTACACCTTCTTCAAAGTCCAGGTTGTTGTTCTGGCTGCATTTCGCCATTTCTGCACCTGTAAGGCGCATATTCGTGTAAGTCTCCATATCGCGTCATCGAAAGAAGCAACCAGAGTCCTCTTGCAGCCTTAAAACGGCACAATTAAAATCCATCTTCTTCGTTAAAGAACAAGATGGATTTAAAAAATATACAAATACACTTCAAATGCATGTGCTCTGTTGCCATTGGAGCGACACTGCTCGAAACTGTATGCACTCCTCTAGCTTCCCTCGCTGTGCGCCGTATCCTCATTCGCTGAAAAACGGTAAAACGTGAAAACGGTATATGGGGAGCAGATCGTGGAAATTGCAGACATCGGCACTGACTTATCGGGTCGGCTATGTAGGAATGACACTGGCTAAGCTCTGTCTTCCGCAAGCTTTTCTTTGGCTCCTCTAACAATAACGGTGTTGCCGAGGAAGACGGTGAGAGGGAATGGGGATGATCTTCGCTTGGTACTGAATTTGAATAACACCACAGGGTGATAAATGTCCATTGTGCTGTAGAAGTAATGAATCTCTACTGTCTCCTATAGCACACAAGCCAGCAGCTGCGAGCGGAGGACCAGCAAGCTCTTAAAGATACAACAGCCCTATTTTCTCAGTACAACGATTACAATTCGTACACTGTTTATTCAGCCCCAAAACGCGCTACCAAAGCTATATGACGTTTGTCTCTTCGCTCTTTTTGTGTACTGAAAAAAAAGTTGTGCAAAGCCGTAACAAGGGACCAAAAATATAGAACAGTCTCTTCAATTTTTTCTTGACAAGTTTAGAACTTATTGTTAGAAAATGCGATCTATCTCCCTTTGAACTGCAGATTATATTTTAAAATGATGTATTATTGTAGTGTTGCTGAAATTACTGTCGTCTTTGGCATACTTCGGTTTTCACCGTTTGCATTTGCTAAGATCACGCCATTTTAAGTACTTAGTAAGACACTTGAGTTTACTTCAGTGGAGAAGAAGATACACTACTTTAGTGGTACAGTTGCACCAGGAAAAAATACCACAACAATATCAGGTTGAAATCAAGGTATCAGTGAAAACCAATGACCACATTACTATATATAAGCTAGTCGGTAATTGTGGGGCATGAAACATTTTATGCAGTTTGTCGTACTATTTTTATTTATTTAAGTGCGTTCCGAATATTAATCGAAGTCGGCATGAATTTATTTATATAATACAATTATAACGAAGGATTAAAATATTTTTATATAACGTTAAGTACTTTAAATGTGATAGTATAGATTGACAGAAATGATTTCCCTTATATTTAAATTTTTTATTACTTATGCAACATACAATTAATCGAAGCGATAAATCATGATCTAAAATGTATAAATGATGTAAACGCAGGTCAGGTGCACATCTTCTGCGTGGGTTATATTGTCTTGCACTACGTCCTATCAAAACACTCATAATAAAACGATACAACATATATTACAACTGCAACTGGATATATTGCCATCTATACATGGAACTCACTCACATCCCGCACATAAGTATCGTTTGGTGTTATAGCACGAGTAGGTTACTCTGAAATGTGACATTTCGTAGTATTACGTGTGGAATACAGCACAATTGCGATCTGCTCCATTACAGACGAGGATCTGTCGGATTGAGGTGTAATTATCAAACTACGTCTACGGCATTCCTGGCCGAATATCTTAAATTCTCTCCAGCCAGTCTTGTAATAAATCAGCCGCCAACGACCGCCCTCAGTTTAAGGCCCTCCCTCTTAAAGCTAGCTCTCTTTCCCTTTTATCCGTGGCTTTCACGAAGAAGGCGAGTTAACCTTTCCTTTACTGAGGGATAACTCCCCCATTGCTCACTTTCATTGCTCATTTGCTTCTTTAAAAAGCAGCTCGCTGCCACCTTTTCACGTCCGTGTCAGGATAATTTAAAGCGGGAGTCCCGAGATCGCAACAGATTACGGCAGTTGTGAAGCTTTGAAGACACTAATTATCCTTGCCCCAGGGTGGAAACGGGCTCATTCTACAAACGACTCGGACTTTTTCCTTCTTTTAATGCATACAGTTTGTTTATATCGCACGATCTGTCTGACATTAAAGATGTGTGCAAAGGGAGACCGCTGGAACAGATCCAACACTTAATCCCTCGCTTGGATCGGAGGCCCTCTTGGTGCAGGCCCGTGACCCAAATTCCCTTAAATGGACCAGTGGATCGTTTCGCTTGCTTAATCAACCACGTTGGTATGTTACTAAATGTTAAAGCAGTATGAAATTCTAAGCAGGTAATTTTTTACGCATTTTTCCATATGAACGTATCCTTCAGTGTTTGCCTGTTGTGGCAAATGAAAACTATAGATGCTGATAACAGACGGGGGCTCGTACCTGCTCCTCTACACGTGATTGGTGAACGTCACGCATATGCCCTTATCCCATTGGTCATCTTCTGCACTGAACAGCGCCTATAACCTGATTTATCAGCGGACCACAGATCTTTAAGCGATGGAAAGAAGAAGGCACGGGGTAGTATTGCTGTGGTTTAATAAATCCGCCATGCTATATGCTCTTCGTTTCGAGTAAGGGAATGCAAGAGCGTTTAAAATATTTCCTTAACAGACATTGATGTTCAAACCGTCATTAAGAATACATGTTCTAAATATACCAAAGAATGTCATTAATTTGGCTTCTTGCCGTATTGACTTCAGAAATATCGAGTGTCTAGCAAACACCGTGTACGTGACTTTGTCTAATGATACATCCAGGTGTTTGAAATAGTTTTTATGACGTTTCAGATGTATGTCTTCTTCGCCTTTGAATTATCAGGGTTTAAATATTTTAGGTCCTCAGGTGAGTAACGTTTTTTGGGGGCAAGATGAATGTAAAACGAAAGGAGACAGCTGAACCCGACGTGCCAGTCTGAATATTTATCAGTATGTTTACAATCCCATGTAATCGGAGAATGGCCGATTCTTAAGACCTGCAGCGTATGTTGATTATTCCGCTCAGATTGTCTTTCTTAATTGCTTTATTAAGCATCTGTTGGGATAGGAAATCACGTCTGGTATTTTAGGTCCCAACTGAATTCAAATTATCTAAAATCTGTGGGACTCCCACTAGGAATTAGTGGCACACGTATCTTGTATTACAGTAACTCGGTGTGCAGCTCAGCGGGTTAGAGGCCTGTGTTTGGAAGGTTGTGGGTTCGAGCCCAGGGGTTGATGCTGTAATCATATCACAGGTGGGTACTTGAATTGCACCTTTAACTCCAACTCTTTCGGAGATGCCGGCTCACCCTGTTCTCTGTCCCCAAGCTCTACTCGCTAGTATGTTGCTTTGAACAGAAGTGCCTGCTAAATAAATAAAATGTTCTATGAAAGAAACAGAATAAGGTTTGGCAAGATTTTATTTTCATATTCTTAAAATTAACCTTGCTTTCTAACCAGGGATGGACTGGGAGGGACCATTGTATCTGCTGGTCAGGGAGACCCCCCCCCCCCACACACACACACACACCGTGACAGATATTCAAGGGGGAGTGTTATCTACCAGCTTGATTTCTGTTCTTGTTTTTCCATCTCTTACTCTAAAAGAAGGTATTTTAGGAATTACATGGAGGTTACAAATATAATATTTTACATTTAGGTAATTATAGTGAGTGTACTATGTATTGTATATTAATATATTATATCTATTATATTATAGTGAGTGTATTATAGTAGTAAAATGAGTGCAGTGAGTAAGGTAGCATATGAACCCAATATGATGGCATGACTCATGTGATTTGTTCAGTCCCTCATAACTTGATAAATGAACTTAAGTAAAAGCCATAATAAGCAAACTGTTTTAACTTTTTTTTTGGGGGGGGGGGGGCGCTAGCAATAAGTTTAAAGGTATGTGAGTCACAGACCTAGCATTTTAAAATCGTTGGGATTATTTTGAACTGACTTGCCCTTCTTCTAGCTAGCCCCGTACAGCTCCATCTTATTTTTAAAGGGATAATTTAATAGACAGACTGCCCAGGATATAAATGGAAATAATGGACAGACTCCATTGAATAGGCTAATTTCATTTGTTTGATGTGTGTGTGCGGGTGTGCGCGCGCGCGCTTGTGTATATTATTGTGCGCAATGGTGCTAACGGTGCGGCTGGTGGCAGACTAGTCGCTATCACAGCTAGCCTCAAAAATGTTTCAGAATCACTATAACAATATTACAGGTAGCAAGATCAGAAAATCACTGCAATCCACATTGAAACGCATCCAGTTCAGTCTCAGTTAATGTAGGCTGGTATTCAATCCTCTTTGGGTTAGTTGACAGTTCATATATTCTAGGTGTTTAGGATTTAATGCCGCATAACCATGCGACGTTAAAGAATGTATATGTTCTGAGTTTCCCTGTTTCATTGATTCTGGTTAATCCCCTCTTAAGTGTTTCTTTGACTTCTGTGGTCTGCTGTAGACTCGTTTTTCGGAATCACACGCAATCATGTCATATTTCAACCTCACTCCAGAGCACTTCACGTGGTTCGTACACACTTACGAAAAATAATATTGATAAAGCCTTTAATCTTTCCACAAGCATCATATTATATAGACGCGTCGATTAGAAAATTTCCGCATTATAATTTTAAAAATATGGGTCCCTGCTATTGTTAGTTTTCCCACTTGGGGGTGAGGGGCACTATAGCCCTTAAGGAGTAAAATATTATTAGATTCTCCATGCTGAAAAAATACAGCGGCATGCGAAGGATACTTCGAGCGACAAAATAAATTAATGGCTGATTGGACCGAAGAACCTGCAGTCTATTTTTAATGGTAGCCGGGCGATCAGTGATGCAGCTGTGAAACCTACAGCTACCTAAACGCTAATGAAATAGCAACATCACATAGACCGTAGTCTGATTGTGGGGGCATGCAGGCTCAAAGATGCAGAAACTGTCCCCCGAGAAGCGTCATGCCTTCGCCAGCGTAAGTCTGACGTGAAATACGGCTGCAAACCCATTTTCAGATCTCGCCTGTTTTTAGGTGTCTTCTTTCTTCATTGCTTGGTGTAAATCTATATCCAAATTAAATGCTACCATAGCGTTACAGTCTGTTACCACATATTAATCTTGCATTCAACCGGCATTCATGTTTTGATAAGCACCATTAATGTTCTGTAATCGTGATGGTAGTCTATTTGGATGTAGGGGGGGGGGGCAACCGTTAGGCCTACTTTGTAAAATGAACATTGCAGCCTGTTCATTATTTGTAAGTGATTTATGATCAAGCTTTTTCTGCATTCGCAATGTACTTTGCTTTTCCACTTCTTATATAAATGAGAAAAAACAAACGCTAAATGCTACTGCCAATGTGATCTTAGCCTGCTACACATAGATTTTGGTCGGACCCATTTGAGACTGGGTCTGGGTCCAAGGAGGCCCGTAAACTAGAATGAGTTTGACACCCCTGCTTTTGGCCGTCCTACCTATTCCCGTCGACGGGAAATTATTCTTTCCTTCCTGAAAGTACCATTCGCAATGTATCAAAGTGACGTCTAAGAGCTAAGAATAAGAAAACGATATTTTCGAATTGATTGTTTAGACCTGGGGTGTCAAACATATATATTACAAACGTATAAATTTGAGTCTTGAAAATCTATATCTGTGTTTATCAAAACGTGATTACCCGTTTAATGTAAGATTAATATCGGGTAACTGACTGTAACAGTAGGCGTAAACATACTTTCACCTGCCTGCGATCTGTTACAGTAATGTAGCCCTACACCGACCATTCGGTGCATTTAATAACCGTATTCCCTACGCAGCCAAGTGAATAAAGAAGACACATGAATATAGAGCTGCAGGTGCAGACATTATGTTGGAGAAAGCCGATTGACGCTTGTCGGGGTACAGTTTCTGCAGCTTTGACCCCGAATGCCCCCACAAATGCACCATCAGGGTGCGGTCTACGTCATGTTGCCATTTCATTAGCATTTATGTAACTAGGATTCAGAGCGGCATCACCGATCGCCCGGCTACCATTAAAAACATACAGTCGTTTCTTCGCTCCTACCAGCCATCCGTGTATTTTGTCCGCTCTGAGTCGCCCTTGAAAACTGTATTTTTTCAGTAGGGTACGTGAGTCTGATAATACTATACTCCGGCAACACAGTAGTGCCCCCCACCCCCCAAGTGGGAAAATGAAGAATAGCAGCGTTCCTTTTTTCACTTATTTTAAATTGTCGCGCGGGAATATTGGAGTTTATTTGTCCCTATCTTGAGCTCATCTTATTTTTCCCCAGGTTTACAGGGACCGCATGCACTGACACCGGGCTGCAGTCGGGCCTTGAATTTCACACCTGTGGTTTAGACGCTCGGCCAAAATACTCCAAACTATGTTCGACTACTGCAGTTTCTCCTTTGCAAATACTATGTGACCCCCAGGGCAACTATCACTATAGGCATATTCTAGTAGAGAATTATGTTATACTGTGTGAAATATATTTTCGTAAGCTATGAATGTTTAATTAAACACGACTACTTTTTAAAGAAAAATAGTTCCTTTTCCAAACAGCGGGATATCCGATCTCCGCTCATTTGCCTTCTTGATGAATTATAGCAGCCAACAGTAGATGTAAGTGCTTACACTGCAAAACCACGTTTCTGTTTGAATTTTATACCAATTACTTTGAAACCATAAAAAATGTATAGGTTTTTATGTGTGACAAAAACTTGATTTACTGTGACGTTCTTGGAAGATGACTGCATGTGGATGTCCTCGTTTCCTGAAAGTTGTAACCATATTGTAATTAATACATACGAAGCATAACAGTTAATTATATGATCAGTGTTATCACAATAATATGTATTTTTAACGTAACGCTACTTGTATGAAGGCTGGTGCCAGGTTTTGAGTTGAAATTTGTCAACAAATGTGAATTCTTGCATTTTACAAATTGGGTGACATTCACAGCCCAATGACAGTATGTTGTACAAAATCTTAAGTGGCATTTACAGTACTGGTGTGTAAGAGATTTTAGCAGGGCTCAAATTCAGACTATCCGCTTCCAATAAATGTGCATGTAAATAACTTCCATTTGAATTTATATTTTGGCTTAAGACAAAATGGTATTTTTTTATGTTTCTATTACATTTTGATATATGTGATTGTAAATAGGATACATTCCATGATTTTAAACTTACCTGTGTGGTATGGCAAATGTATATGCCTATTTTAAAAAATTGCATCAGTATAGATAATTAAAAATATGAAACACTGTTACCATGGACCAAAATTAGAGACACTGAAACTGTCCAAGAAACATCTGTTCTCCCATTATTAATTTTCTTTAGAGAGAAATTTTTTATCCTCCATTCTCTGTCACAATAATCTTTTGTGTGAGAAGCAGATTGTATGTACTTCTGAACTTAAACTGAACTTAAACTCATCATGGACAAGCAATACAAATGATTAAATATCACACAACAAGTAAAAGTATGTTTAAGCCTTCATTTGTTTTGACCTTTGTCTTTTTGTTTTTGTTTTGTTTGTTTTTTTTTGCCAAAGTGCACAGATTAAACATGTAAAGTTGATTTTCATTCCATATGTCTGTAAACGAAACAAAAGCAACATTCAACAAAATTCCAACAAGGCTACAAACACGCGACAATGTGTCACCTAAAGGTATATCACACAAACACAATAGTGTTTAAGGCTGCATTCGTCTGATAATAGGTATTGTGGTCATTTCGTTTGCAGCTGCAGCAGTCAAACTGCTGCCTGAATCAAACAGTAAGAAATGTGATGCTATTTCAGTGTCCCCTACACTGGCAAATAAATGATTAACTAAAGGGGTGAAAGAGCCCCTGTAGGGGGGAGTTTAAATGCACTGAGTGAGCAGTCAAACTATCATTCTGGGGGTCAGTTGGAGCCGGTGACAACAGAGCAAACACATGTGATATTTCAGTCCTGTCGCTTCTCTGATGTTTGTAGATTCTTCTCATTTCCCTCCAAAACTGTCATGTAAACTAAATATATTATTCTCAAGGTAATTTTTGTCTCACTTACTATTAAAATGGTAAATTCACTGTGTATTTGCACCTTAAACCTTTATATAAATGGGGAAAATGTATATTTTTGTCTGTTTTCACAGAATGGATTATTGAGTTATGTGTGGGTTTTAATAGGAACTTAAAATTTCAGAAAGGTGGACAACTTTTAACTTTTTCCAGTAAAATTTCAGCTAAATGACTTTTTTATTCAATGACTCTTTCGCCGCTTTAGTTAAGTGAAATACATGTCACATCAGTGTAATTGTGTGAATGTCTTTTATCCAAAATGCCATGTTCTGCAAAATTCAGAAACTAGTCACTTGATATTGCGTGATTTACAGTGAACCCAGGTCAATAACTTTTTCCTGGTTATTGTATGACAGACACACGCTAGACAGTCCACCTCAAAAGTATCACCAGCCATGTAACAACCTAAAAAATAAATAACCAAATAAATAAACGACTGAAAATCTGTTTTCATATATTATTGTGCATAATCCAGTACATTCTTAAGAATGTGATTGTCTCAATCAAGAAAAAAAAATCTGAACATTATTGTTGTTATCCTCAGAATAAAACAGTTTCAGCACTCGTTTTAAATAGCTATTTACACTAAATTTCATTCTGACATTTTGAAAATAAATTTTTAAATATATACAGAATTACTTTACAGCTATGTGAATTTAATTTTAGCCATTTAAAGTCTCTGTTTATTTTTCAGGCTTTAGCCAATCAATATAATCCATATTTAAATTATTATGTAAATAAATGTAAATACATTTTCATAAAAAAAGCTACACATGCAAATACTGGAATGTTCCTACTTGGTCTCTTGTTAAAAAACGGATAATACAAAATGATGTACTTAGCTGCGTCTTTTCGTTAACAAGTAAAATTGTTATATTAGAAAAAAAATATTAGGGGATTTATTCTGTTGAATTTTACAGAAGACATAGTTTGATAGTTTATTCCCCCGTATATTTAATATGGATTATATCATAATACCAGATGATCTTGTTGGTGTCCAAATTGTGTAAAATGGAAATCTGATTATAACTCCTGTAAAGGGTTACTTCAGGGGATTTCAGTATCTCAGTATATGTAAGTATTTGTTGCTGATCTCTTAAATGCAATTTTGATATAAGGTGATGATTATATAAAAGAATCTTTTTTAAATTATGAAAAGGCAGACAGATGTGATGCTGGCGTAATTTAATAATTTAGAAATGTTTGATTTGCCAGAAAACTGTAAAGGATTTGATTCATTTTAAAGTTTCTTATTGATGTCACAAAATGATACCTATTATTGGATGGTATGTATGACATCAAAATGATTTGTATACATTTCAGCACAAGGTCTGAAAATCTAAGAAAAAAATGCACATGTATTGCTTGCATTTAATAACTACAAAATACAAAAAGGATTCATTTATGTAATACTGCCACATGTATTAAAGTTATAGAGTTACTTATTAGAACATCAGCCAGTGTTCACGTCACACCAGTCAGGATCCAGGGGCACTGCATCCAGATGAGATACAAAAGTGACATACTTAATGAAAACGAAAGCTGACAGAGTAAATATGAAACTAAGCATGAAACTCTATAAATGGTTAAAAAAAGCTGTCCTGTGCTTCTAACAGTATGGTTGTAGGATCAAATCCATTGTGCTTAACAGTGCTGTTTGGTCCTTAAGCATTACATTTATAAACAGATAACGTACAGAATTGCAAACGATAGTTACAGAATATTTGTTCCAACTCGACTGAAAATTTTGCCAAGATGATTGTAAGTAAATAACAAAATTTCCAGCTAAAAACTAAATTGCAAAATGTATTCCTTGTATTTTACAGCAAACGAAGAGCGGAAGCTGGATGTTGCTGGTTTCCACTCATTTTCCTAACCATTTTGCTCAATGGTTTCCAATAAAAATCACCAGTCAAAATTAGTTTGATTGTATAGATGGAAAGACTGCTGAGGAACAATCTCCTGTTATATTCACAGCCTGAAAAAGTTACACATTAATGTATGTTTGGTTCCCTTTAAGAACGATATCAAGAGATGTAAAGTTTTCTGTAATTCACAAGGATGTTTCCATTCACTTCTAGTACTGCTTAAATGAAGATAACTATATTATGCAAATTTGAGACAGTTTGGTTACAAAGTAAAATAAAAATCTAGTTAAATGTACAACCACCACATTTTGAAAGCATCCATTGTAATTAAAAATAATATATCTCAGGAGGACATATATTTTTGGGAAATAAAGATGTTTTAGGGAAAATTAATAATATCTATTGAACTGTTAACATGTCATACTGTCATGAAAGAAAAACTGAATGTATGTATTTCCAGATAAAATGTGGTAAAAGTTTGATGCTGGAGATAGAAATCTAGTTTGCAATAGCTTTGACATGAGGGGACGTCACTGTCAGACGAGGAAGACAGACAAAAGATAACGGAGAAGAGAGAGAGAATACAAGAGAAATATGGGCTTCTTCGAATTCAGCTTAAAAAAGCTGTTATTTATTTCCCCAGTGCTCAGAATATACTGAATATACTTTTTTTAATGTTCAGATATTTTATACATTTTTTATGTGGTAGCATAAAATATGAAACACCAGCTGGTGCTGGTACTTAGTCCCTGGTATGATATTTTCAAGGTACTGCACTCTGAATGCCCGGTTTCTTTGGTGCCTGAGGTGATTTTTGAGGGCTTCTGTGCCAGACAGCACTGCTGATCACAGATTTGTAAATGAGACGGATTGGTGTTTGCGAGGTGAAAAAAGGATACAGGAGCATTCCGTCGACATTGTCATTAATGGAATTGTTATTAAAATTCTTTACGGGAATCCATCATCCATCACGAGGTTTGGGCTGAAGGACTTAAGATATGAAGAGCTTTGGTTGTGTGTGCAACAAAAACACTGAAGCTTTCAGTGGAGGCGAAGCTTTCAGTGGAGGCAAAGCTTTCAGTTTAGGCGAAGCTTTCAGTGGAGCTGTCTGCTGTCCTTTTTCCTGAGTCTCTTGCTCCAATTCTGCGTGCTATTTTTCATTTAAAAACATCAGCTCAGTGGTTCCGTTTCAGTTTTACCAAAGGTAGTTTGTCATGCATTTGTACTGAAGTTAGAACTTCAGAGAGCTTTTGGATGGATAGTTTTTGGCAGGTGACGTCTCATCATTTTTCTAAATGCAACATTGCAATAGAATGTAATAATGCTGATTTCATTAACTCCTGTTATCCGAAGACCCCGTGACCCGGTCCAGGACAAACAATTGGAAAATGGACGGATGGATGTTCCCAAAAGTCACATATAGTCCCTGCTTATTTTATTCCGTTTATGTACTTTGCTTGTGGGCTCAGTTGTACCTAAGGAAGTCGTTCATTCCACTTTGGCCAGAAAACATCAGCGTTACCTAATCGCCCAGCTGCAATTCTACATAACCAACGCACAGCGTCATCTATCTTTTGCTCATACTGAACAAATTTGAACCCTTGATCTTCAAAGTACAGGTACATTCAAAGGGTGACACTATACACAGCTACACTTTCACTCTCTTCAGCAAAGTGACCTTCTGTATCCATCCATCCATCCATCCATCCATCCATCCCCCCTACATTTTCTGTATCTGCTTTTCATATATTTTTCCAAAAGGTTCTGTTGCCACCAGTGGTAAATCTGTAAGAAGAGTTCTAAATGGACTAAGTGGTTTCTGGTTCTCAAAGGTACCAGTGAGAAAGGATCCTATGTTATTATATAGTGTATCCAACAATATCAATTATTAAAGTGCAAAACTATAGGATGAAACAGTCTGCAAAGCAGGCAAATGAATTAATTAAAATAATTTTAATAGCCACTTTTTGGCCTGTTCTGCTTCCCAAGGTAAACAGAATGTCCTTTGCAATTAAGATGAACTGTGACATCAAAACATCGCAACATGGAAAGCCGGTTACTTTATGAAAAATTGGTTCTTGGTGTTTGATTTTGGGTGAACTGATCTGAGGTGCTAAGTAAGATGGAATTAACAAATTTAGTGGCTGGGAGGAAAAATTATTGACTTAATGAGCCATGAGATGCTGGCATGGGAATGTGTTTATTGATTATTGTCCCAGCTATGGGTGTCTGAAGTTTTTCCAGAATGTTACAGCTGGTGTCCCAGGGATCAGTCTTTGTAAAGGAAGGCCAGTGATCGGTGTGTGTGTCTGTGTGTGTGTGGATTAGGTTTATATTACATTGTGAGGACCAAATGTCCCCCACAATGTAATAAAAGCCTGTTTTTTACGCTGTGGGGACCATTTTTCAGGTCCTCACAAGTTCACAAAGATCTGTGAATGCAATCAAAAAAAATATTTTGTTGGGTTACTTATGGTTGTTAGGGCTGGGTAGGGGTTATGGATATGGTTAAGGTTAGGGCTGGGTAGGGGTTACGGTCGTCATGTTGGGATTAGAGTTTTCCCCATAGAAATGAATGGTGAGTCCCCACAAAAATATAATTACAAACCTTTGGGTGTGTGTGTGTGTGTGTGTGTGTCTGGGTGTGTGTCTGGGTGGTGGTCGATTACGGTGGTG
>JAODLD010000124.1:17244801-17255775 GCA_026781065.1 Mormyrops boulengeri
AGCTGACCTAAAGGTTACCCCAAAAACCTGCACACACACCGGCCCTTTGTGGATAAGATTGGCCACCCCTGACCTAGAGGGATCCCTTCTGATACACACACACGCACGCACGCACACACACACTGATTCAAACCCCCAGCTTTGGGGGCGCTACCCACTGAGCCAGCGTACTACAAAAGGAACACAATAGCATTTGCACTTCATGTTTCTGGTATTCTGGGTAATGAGAATGATCCTCCATCGATTACCCGTCTGAACATCTTGTGGGCTGTCTGGGAAAGAGAGTGGTGCTCGAGATGAAACCCCCCCCCCCCATCCATATGCGTTCAGGGTTATTACCGTCGCACGGCGGAGTACTTCCCCACCAGGCACCGGCACCGTACGGGCTGTTTCCCTGTCCCCATGGTGCACTCCACCATGCTGCTGGACCTCCGCAAGGAGGGCATGAAGAAGCTGGCTTTCCACCCGCCTCACCGCGATTACTCCTGGCCCTTCGACGACATCATCGTCTTCGCCTTTTCCTGCCGTGCGGCCGGTAAGCCTCAGAACTACAGCTGCGCGATGCTAATATCGACATCGCATTTTATGCACATGCAGTAGTCACGTCGCATGGACCGCGATAGCCGGGTCGAGACCATAAAGAAGTTGCGCTAAAACATTTGTAGTCGGTCACAGGAACCAAAACTTGGTAACTTGGTTTGCAGTTTTAATGATTGTTCCTTTTCAAGATCATGTAGTATATGTTAAAAAATAATCTGTCTAAAGTTTACCGTCACTGCTTTTGCATGAGCTCATAATTAATTCTTGTCCTGTTGTAGGACTCTAAGACTGTGTGGCACGTTTGTGGGTAATTTTAACAAAGAGTGAGGAAGAGAAATGTTAAGAAGAACTGGTCACAAAAAGACATTTGTCTTCCACTGTATTTTGGATTCCACAGAAATGATATTGAGCAAAAGCAAATGATTTGTCGGCACGGCTTTGTGTCTGTTAGCACAACTCATTACAGCACCGCCAACTTATTTAACAGACTCTGTTGATAAAGATTAAAAGGTTCTCTTTGGGTATAATTTCAGCTAGTTTTTTATTATTATAAATATCGACATATAATTACTAAATTTCAAATGTCGTCATGTGAACATCGTATCCTACTCTAAATTCAGCCTGGAGGCATTTGGCTCCTGGGTGGGTTGGGGGGAGTGTAACAGCGTTGACAGTCAATTTTTGATTCATTATATTTGCCCCCGCGTTGTAATTTTTAATCACCCGATTTCACCTGACAAGCCGAGTTTTAGCTGGCCCCAGCGTGGCCCGCGGCCCCTGTGCTCTGGAGTGGGAAGCCCGCATGTTTTCACTTGTGTCCCGGAGTATGTTAACGCTATAAGCTCACCAGCACTGGCGCTGTTTGTGCTCAGAGGTGCAGATGTACGTGTGCAACAAGGAGCGCTATGGCTACATTAACGTCCCAGTCAAGCCCCACCAGACCATCGAGGATGACCACATCAACTTCGTCCATCTGCACCTTGAGTCCATGAGTAACTTATTTTATTTATCATTATTCATTCACTGTGTTGTGTAGCGAGTCCTCCTAGAGTAGGATGTTTTGCGGCAACATGTTTATTGGTGTGAGATTCCTTCTTATAAATTCACATTTAAAAATGTATATATGTGTGTTGTAATATATGTGTGTTGGTGCATGTGTTAGTGTGTGCCCTGTGACAGACTGGCGTTCCTTCCAGGGTATCCCCTGCCCTGTGACAGACAGGCGTTCCTTCCAGGGTATCCCCTGCCCTGTGACAGACAGGCGTTCCATCTAGGGTATCCCCTGCCCTGTGACAGCCAGGCGTTCCATCCAGGGTATCCCCTGCCTTGCACCCTGTGCAGGATACATGGTTGGAAGATGGATGTATGCAAGCTTGGATTTGAATGTACTTTGAGCAGTACAGTATGAGCAGTACAGTATGCCTGTGATCAGAAGGTCACCAGTCGAAGCCCAGCCTTGGCATGTCTGTGGGTCCATGTGGGGCCCTTAACCCCCAGCTCCCTGGGTGCCGCTGTGGTTGGCTGCCCTTCTCGGACGGCTTACTGTCACCTACAGAGAGCAAGGTGGAGGGGGCTTAAAGAGAGTTTCCCCACGGGGATCAATGAAGTATCAGTTATTATTAATTATGATTATTATGTTTGTAGGCTTTAAATGATCCCAGGCACCGTGTTTCTTTTTCCAGTTAATGAATTCTCAATGTTCCCCTCTCGGTACCTGCATCCGCCTCCCAAACAGACCGATCTCATGGGCTTTGATGAGGTGAGAGGTCCACTAACCCTCCTATACATTCAAGCATGTCGATGGGCTTTACTCACTATTTAATTATGATGTCTGTAAATAACTCGCCACAGAATTAGGGTTTTGTGTTCCTTATAATTAATATAATAACAGTTATAATATCATAAGTACAATAACAGTTTGCCAAAAGGCCACCAAAGTTCATGTTTCAAATGCAAACCTTTTTTTTTTCAACAAGGCAAACTTGTATTTTTTGTTTTAACATAGCATTATGCTCAGAAAATGACTATCATTACTGCCGACAAACCTATGTTAAACCTAAAGCGGGGTTGTGAATCAGTCCAGCTGTAGATGAATGCTTGCAGCCCCTCACATGGTCTGTTTCTGCCCCAGATCTACTTGATAAACTTACGCCGGCGTCCAGATCGGCGTCAGCGGATGCTGTGGTCTCTCTACGAGCAGGAGATTGACGTAAAGGTGGTGGACGCCGTGGATGGAGGGTAATGCCTCCCTACGTCTTGCGCTGCCCACATCAGACAGAGGTTTCCACCATTTATTACTGTGTGGAGAGCTGCCTGTCACATACATGTGTGTTTGTTCTGTTCTCCTCTTTGCAGAGCTCTTAACAGCAGTGATATCAAGATCTTGGGTGTCAACCTTCTCCCCGGGTACTACGACCCTTTCTCCAGGCGCACATTGACCAAGGGAGAGGTTGGCTGCTTCCTCAGCCACTACTACATTTGGAAGGAGGTGAGGATCAGGCAGTTGCCTAGCCAGCTATAAGGCCAATTCTGGATCAGGCAGTTGCCTAGCCACCTATAAGGCCAACTCTGGATCAGGCAGTTGCCTAGCCAGCTATAAGGCCAACTCTGGATCAGGCAGTTGCCTAGCCACCTATAAAGCCAACTCTGGATCAGGCATTTGTCTGGTGACCTATAAGGCCAACTCTGGTCCCCAGGGGCCACACTTTGGCTAAATCCGAATTCAGGGACTGCATTCGAAGACTAAATGATTCACAGAGAGTCGAAAGGCTGTCCCATTTCGAAGGCTCCTTCTAGATACGTCCTTAATGCAAGCTTCTTTTCCCGCTCCGCGAAGGATATACCCAATAGAGCCTTCTCAGCCCAGCATATCCCAAGATAGGAGTGGCACTTTGTGACTCAGCGGTAAGGAATTTATCCCTGGGCCAGACCGTCCCATGTGACGGCGCTTTCTGATGGACCTTCGAAGAACACAGCCTACAAAGGCTGCACCTTCATAGATGCAGCCCCTGAAATCGGAAACAGCCTGTGTGTCAGTTTCACTTCACCTCTTAATTGCCTTATTGAAGTAATTATTTGGATAGAAAATAATCTCACCTGGTGAGTGGCAGACATAAGCTGCTAATTAAATTGCTGTAAATAAGTTGATTGTAACCTGACAAATGGTACATACCACTTTTTTATTTACAGTTTATGCAGCTGTACTATAGGTATACTTCACCTAGTGGTGCAAATTTTAAGTAATACAGACATTATTGTGGGTGTAGGTTTATAATTCTATTTAATATCTAATTTAGTATACATTTAAAGCATTCTTAAAGCTTAGTATATATTTTAAACCTTTAACAATTTCAATATCAGATAACAAAATAATACAAAATAATAAAATATTAAGATAGGAAGTATCCAATTAACTATCTACACAAAGCGAGTCAAAAAGGTGTCTGTTCCCCATGCCCCATCAGAGTAGCTAGTGAGATCTAGTACTTGCCTGCAACTCTGCTGAAGAGCGGAGATGCTATTCTCCCATCAGAAATGACATCATTAGCGGAGCTCTTGGATGACTGTAGATAAGCCTCACTCATACCCCATTTCCACCAATGCGGTGCCGGAGCTGGTGCCGCCTGTTTACACCGCCAATAAACTGGCCCTGGGCC
Source organism: Mormyrops boulengeri (assembly GCA_026781065.1). Lineage (NCBI taxonomy): Eukaryota > Metazoa > Chordata > Actinopteri > Osteoglossiformes > Mormyridae > Mormyrops > Mormyrops boulengeri. The sequence goes on from JAODLD010000124.1 coordinate 17,248,998, forward strand.
TCCCACGTGTCCAGCTGGGTTGAGATCTGGCATCTGTGAGATCCATGATACATGCTTTACATGGTTCTTACATTCAGGGATCCAAGCCATCCATTGATTGCTTCTATCACAACAGAGATGCTCACCATACGATTAATGTGACCGTGTTTTTATTGACTTTCGCCTTGCCGTCTGAGGAGTGGAGTGGGCTGGGAAAGTGCACGCTACACTGTGAGAACTACCAGAGGCTTCACCTTAGGGAGCAAACACTGATGTCGACCTGCTCCTTTGACTTCACGCTACATGTGCCCATCCCCTCATTGAGGGGGGGTTAAATTATGACTTATCTGGCCATATGACTCTCCCCCCGGCTCAGTAGGCCTTCGCCTCTGTTCCTGGCCCTCTTCCCTTGCAAAAGCGTGTGTTGAGATGCAATAAGAGGCCTATTGACTGGAGCCCTGCCATTGTATCCCCGCTCTCTGAATTTCTCGGCCAGACTATGCTTTGTGAAACTGCTTTTTCACGCCTTAGATTGCCATCTGCAGTCAAGTGATTCATGGTTGCTTGTCACATTGAACAAATGCATGGGCATGTGAGGCGGGGGATACGTGCTTTCCAACACATTTGACCCGTAGTGGGTCATGTCTGTCCGCCCAACGTCAGGCGGTGGCCACTGTTCTTCAGGGAACATCTGCAAGTTCAGCAGTCCTGAAGCTTCAACCAAAGCTCTCACAACGTTCATCCTCCTCCTAAAACACACTAGATTTGTTTTTGTTTTGTTTTTTTTTTTAACCTCGGTAACCAATGTAGGGAGAATGTGGGCCTGTCCTGCATTTTTATGCATGACCTAAGCATGATTGAATGATGAAATATCTTGGCCAACTGGAAACCACAATTATGTGGAATTTTCTATATACCTTATTTATTCAAGTGGCACTGTGCAGTGACCGGATTTGTAAATCCTTTTCATGTTTCATATTTTATATAAAAATAATTTCTTCCATTGAAATATGTCTTGCCTCCCATAAATGAGGCTGTGAGGCTGTTTATTGGCTGTTGCCTTTTTCTTCACTATTGCAGCTCCTGCGTGACACAGTGAGCAGCAATGCAGAGCGCCCCCTGTCTGCTCTGAGTGAGACCAACCTGGGTGTTCCCAGGATCCTGGCTGGGGGTCCCTTTCCCGAAACTGTGTAATGGCTCCCGGGAATCCTCATGCAAGATGTCTGCTCCCTTCCCCAGATGGTGGACATGCAGCTGGACAAGGCACTGATCTTTGAGGATGATGTGCGTTTCCAGGGCAACTTCAAGCGCCGGCTGATGCGGTTGATGGAGGATGTAGAGAAGGTGGAGCTGGACTGGGACATCATGTGAGTGGGGCGGGGTGAGGGGAATGCGTTCGGAAACTGGCCTCTGTTTCCATGGAGATCACACAGCCCTGTGTGTGTGCGCGCATGTTTGTGCACACGCACGCGCATGCCACGCTTACGCGAGAAAAACATCCGCACACCATCCGCTGCGGGTTTGCTGACTGACAGCGCCCCCCTGTGGCCGGTGGCGGACCTTCTCCCTGCTCTACTGCAGATACCTGGGTCGGAAGCAGGTTAAACCCGGCGAACTGGAGCAGGTGGAGGACGTGAAGAACCTGGTGGTGGTGGACTATTCCCATTGGACGCTCTCGTACGCCATCTCCCAACAGGGAGCTCAGAAGCTAGTCAACGCTGAGCCGCTCTCCAAAATGTTACCCGTGGACGAATTCTTGCCAATCATGTATGACAAGCACCCCAAGTGAGTATCAGCTCAGCTAGTAACGCTGTACACCTCTACGCTCGTTAGCCAGGGAGCGCTAATTGAAGGAATAACTCTTCCGTTGTCTTTATAGCTTTTCAGCTGTCTGTCAAAGCAAAACATCAGTGTTCAATACATTAAACGAGTCCCCACGCATATCAACAGGCCTCAGTGCCTGGTTTGTGATCGCCACGGATGCTAGCCTCTCACGGTTAGCTAATGGAGCTAAAGGTTCATGATCTTCTATGGTTAGGCAGGGAGAAGAAGAGCCGTCATTAAGTCTGAGCTCACCAGGGCCACGCGGTTGGGCCTCGTATTCACAGTCTCCGCCCGACCCAAAATGGAATAAATCTCAGCCCCTGTGGCTGCACGGCGCTGCGGTTGCACGGCGCTGCGGTCACGCGCTCGTAGCCTGTGTATTCCTGTAGCCCCGCCTTAGAGACATCTGTTTTAACTTTCCCCAGTCAGACGAGGAGATTCAAAACTATGACTGCACTGCATTCCATTTTAGTTAATTCATATCGATTCACATCCAAGTTTTGTCGTTGCCTCATCAGCCGTGCCCAAGTGATGCCGGCCAACGGTTAAGGTGAAGCCACCGTTTGATATGGCGAGTCGCATTGTCGACGAGACCCAAGTGCAGGGTTGAGGCTGTAGACGTCTGGAGAGCAGCGTGTATCACGTCATGTGCGGGAAGACAGCCAGAGTCCTACTCAGGCTGTAAAGGACCCTGTAAGGCAAAATGGAAAATTCCTGCATGCAGTTTTATTTACCACTAGAATGTTTTTTTTTCTTTTTTATCGCATTGACGTTGTGATCACATCAGTGGACATGTAACTAATTTACATGAATAAAAAAAGAATGCCTGTGTTACTATAGTTATCACTTCCATTTAATTTGCTTATGCTCAAACACCTTTATAAGGTTCGATTCCTATTTCCGATTCCTAGTATATATGCTTAAGGAAGCCTCGAAAGGCCGTGGCGGAGTAGAAAGGTCAAAGGTCAGAATATTATAATCCTGAAAGGGAGAAGAGTGTTGACAGCCCTGATTAGTGGATAGGTCAAAAAAAATGTTAAAGAAGGAAAATGGTAACATCTTTTCTGTGAACTCTTTCCCAATACCAACATGGTCTGTACCTTCAAAGCACTTCTCTTTGGCTGTATAGACCTGTATGTTTGTACCAAATGCAGCATTGGTATTGCTCTGCAGTCTCTGGTGCAGCAGTCAGCAGTCAGGCTCTCGGGCGCCTATTCCACAGGGAATCCTGTGATGTCAGTTTATTGGGAAGAGCAGTGATATCATGTACTGTCCTGTGGATTTCCAGAGGGACTCCTTCATCTCATCCAGTTAAACATAAAGCAGTACTGTGAATCAGGCTATTTGTGTTTTTAAATGATAGTCACATGCCTTAAATTTGTGAAGTCTATAGACAGTAAGACCAAATTCAGTGATGTGTAAATAAAAAGATTATAGAGTGAATAATCAAAAGTAAAGGTTCACTCAGGATCAAGTCTGTCGCAGTAGTTGACTCATTGTAAAAAGCAGGGCTTTTGTGAAACGTTTAGATGAATATACATATAGCCCCCTGACCTCTGTTCTGTTATTTTGCCCCCCACAGTGAAGAGTACAAGGCGCACTTCCCCAACAGAAACCTTCAAGCATTCTCTACACGCCCCCTGCTGGTGGAGCCCAGCCATTACGCAGGAGAACCCGAGTGGGTGAGCGACACAGAGACGTCGACCATCTGGGACAACGACGAGGTGCAGACGGACTGGCGCGGCTCCTACAAGACCCTAAAGGGCTCTGCACCCCCTACGGGATTTCAGAGTGCCTCCCGGGACGAGCTCTAGCCTGGGTATGTGGTAGGGGGCCGCCCCAAGCTTGGCCGACGTACGGGAGACCTTGGATCTGTCTCTTGAACATGGTTCCAGTGGTGGACTATTGAAGCCAAAGGAGGTCAGCTCTACAGAGGCAGCTTGCACTGTCAATCTCCAGGGTCTGGAAAGTCGGTCCAATTACAGGCCCATGGGCCTTGCGTACATTTCCATGTTTGTTCCATGGCTGAGCGTCTCCCACTCTTCACGACCAGCGTTGACAGATACCTGCATCTCCACTGACATTCCAACTGCCGTCGCATCTTCAGTCTGACCTCCATTTCTGTTGTTCATTATGGGTTGGATTTCGAATGATGGTTGGGATTATCTGTTTTGTTAATGGGAATTAAGGGTTAATTTAAAATAGTGATTGAACTTGAGACTCTGGATGAAAGGCTGTAAGGCAGATGGCCGGACAGCTACAACACAGTGGGCTGGTGTGAGGTGGGGTCCTTTTAAGTGAAGATACTTTCACTGTAATGTCAACCTAACCCTGAATGATTCTAGTACTTTCTGTTTCTTTACAGGTGAGTCGTACGTCGTTTTGGTAATTTTTAAGTTGTCTTATGAAACCTTTTTTATGTATTTCATTGTTTTGACTTCTTTTTTACATCGTGGTCAAATAATGTTTAAAAGAAATTGCATCAAAATTTTGGAAACAAAGATATGCTTAATTATTTAACACCACAGCATAATTAGTGCTGGTTACTTGAACATACTTAATGATGATGCATTTTCCTTTGATATGTGCCTTAAACATGAGGTTTGCATTGCGTGACTGTGTTTCAGGCTTTGCTGATTTTAGGGCTTTTAAATTCTTGGCTTTATTTACAAGAGTTTTTGATAACACTTTACTTGACGGGGCACAATTACTTAGTAATAACTCAGTTACTATTGAAGTACAAATCGTGGACAAATATAGTCCCTACTTAAGATGAGATACATCACGATTCATTAATGATAAACAAACATCAGAAAAGATCAGAATTCAACTTATGTTATTCATTACTTCCTTTAGTAATTGACAAAGGTTTACAGAATTAACAGATATAGTAACAAATATAGTGTCTACTTGAGATAAAACATGCATCACGATTCATTAATGATGAATTAGCATGAGATTAGGATGTAACTAAGACTTAGATCGGGGGTGGGCAATCTTATCCGCGAAGGGCCACTGTGTGTGCAGGTTTTCGCCGCAATTCCCTAATTAGATTACTAATTAGAGGACTGATTGGCTGAAGAGTCCTGACACCTGGATTTAAACAGCTGGCCTAAAGGTTATCCCAAAAACCTGCACACACACCGGCCCTTTGCGGATAAGATTGGCCACCCCTGACTTAGATGGTGGTTAATTGATACATAAGTAATAGCCTAATACTACATTATTTGTGCCCCATCACGTAAAGTGTTACTTTTTTTTTAACAAAATAAAGGTATTTTCAGTATTTCCATTTGGCAGTTTGTGTAATAATGACAATAGAGATTTTTCACAAATTCCAGGCCTGACTTCATAGGGCTGGTGTGATAACATCTATGTTTTGTGGCAGGTTGGGGGTTGGCAGGCTGTGAGACGGAACCGCAGGGTTTGATCAAACAAAGGATGCTCATGTGGAGGGAAAAAGGAGGTCATGGTCCCTCTAAAGCAGGGGTTGAGGGGACCGCGGGTATCGGGGGGTAATTCAGTTCACCTGGCCCTCATTCTTGGCATCTGTTTAACTGAGTGTTCTGCATGTTTCAGGTTGTTACCCAGACAACAGGGGCCACACAAATCCAGATTGCTGCGTCTTGTGCCCCACATGAACCCAGTTTATTTGACTTTCTTTTGCACCCTGAATCTATCTCTCCTTTCCATGAGATAAAAGAATATATTGTAGCTGCCAGTTTTAATGTCACAGCCACTTTTCTGTGATAGAGCGAGAGCTCTGAGACGGTGGTTCCCAATCCGGTCCTCAGGGACACACACCCCGTCCATGTTTTTGCTCTCTCCAAGCTCCCTGTCAGACAGTCTACAGTTTTGCTCCCTCCCAGCTGGGCAGGAGCAAAAACGTGGACTGTCTATGGGTCTCCAAGGACCGGATTGGGAAACACTGCTCTGAGAGAAACATGCCCACTGAGAAGCCGAACCGCAGCATTACGTAACATTTTCCTCCTGTGTCTGCTCTGCTGGCCCAGTATAAAGCCTGTCTGCACGCACTACCTATGAGCAGAGGGGGGGTTAATGTGCGGGATCAACCAAACCCTGTCACATGGGGCCTCACCGGTGTACAGCTTTGTGTCAATATCTATGTATTTTTCTGACACACGCTATGATGGAGGTACCCCAGTTCATATAGAAGTCCAGTTTATTTGTATAGTACTTTCATAAAATAACAATTCTTAATCCAAACTGCTGTACTAAAACCAAACCAAATCAATCAGCTGTTTAATGAAATAAAAAGTGTTTTAGGACATGATTTAAAAGAGATAATCAAAGATTTTGCTTGTAATGAAGACAGATCAACAACAATAGCAATTAAAACTACTGAAACCATTAAAACATCAAAAATTAAAGCATCGGACAGACATCAAAGGTAAAAAGAGAAGTTTAATGTGACAAATGTCAAATGTCCACTGTAGAGAACAGCTCTCCTGTTATTTCTTGTATTTTAATATATTTCATTAAGGTGTTTATAGCAAATGTGATTGGAGATTTGTCTTTTATTGGGATTATTAGCTAATCAGATATTTTACTGAGTGGCATTTATTTCAAGATCTAATGAGTCAAAATCAAGAATCTACTCCAGGTCATAAAGAGCTCAGGATTAGAGGCTAGAAAGCTGTAATCTTTGCACTCCTGCATTGATGAAAGCACCGGGATTTTGTGGGGGAGCAGGTAATGCAGTGATTACAGTAATCTGTGCCCTGAGGGTTGCTTGTTGAGAAGGTTTTATAATTACATTGGGCAAGGAATTTGTCATACCATCCATCCATCCATCTTTTAATTGGCTATCCTACTCAGCGTCATAGAGCCTGTCCCAGGCCGTACAGAGCACATGGCTGTGGTACAGGGCACATGGCTGTGGTACAGGGAACATGGGCGTGGTACAGGGAACATGGGCGTGGTACAGGGCACATGGCTGTGGTACAGGGAACAT
>JAODLD010000124.1:17290649-17307085 GCA_026781065.1 Mormyrops boulengeri
TGACGCTTAATAGGATTAACGGTTGCATAAGATGGATGGATGGATGGATGGATGGATGGATGGATGGATGGATGGATGGATTGACGGAAATCAGAAATAATACAAACTGTTAAATACACTCAGTAAAAGAGTTGTTTCGGAGGTGAGGATAGTGTACCTCTCACGTCCTAGCTTGCAGATAAAATATTTGCCGAATTGCTGAAGTGTCGTGAAGCCCACTGCCCCCTGCTGCCTGCCTTGGACACATGGCTCTGCAGGGAGCTCTATGGCTGACTGCGTTACCCATGGGAAGACAAAGAGCCAACTTTCTGGTAACCCTTCTCCCAGCTTGTGTAATCAATGCAAAGGGATAATGGTTTAAGAGAGAGTCTAGACTCTTTCCGTGCTTTTTTTCACCCATTTTCGATCATCCATCCATCCATCTTCACACTGCTCATCCTGGTCAGGGTTGCTTGGGGCTTGTGTGACAAGGGGAAAGCAGAGGTGGGATTCAAACTCTGAACGTGGAAGGAGTGAAGCGACACCAGATCACTCATCACCTGGATGCAGGAACATCCGTGTGTATCTGACTGCAGCAGCACATGGCCACGATCCACAGGCACGAGCGTCTCACAAACACGCTGACTAACATGGCACCTCAGCGGGTCTCCCGTCTTCAGGGTTGTGTGTTTGCGTGTCATTCCCACATTTCCGTGGGTTACTTGGACACAGGGCTTGTTCTCTTTGATAGGGTGCTACCGTTTTTGAGGTCTGCCCTTGCCTTGTGCCCATTGCTGTATAGGATAGATGCACCAGTATTGGTATCGGAACTGATCCATATCTATTAGACGGATCGGGTATCGGCCATATGAGACCGATCCAAGTCCGATACTTACTTATTTAGTTTTCGGCAGTCTGTAAGAAGATAGCTCTTATTTCTCATTAAATCGGTTCGCATAATCAATCGCACGACAGCTCTCCTGTTTTAGATTGTTTATATGTGGCATTCAAGTTGAACGTTAATGCTGTCTCTCAGCCTGTTTCTGCCCGCTGTGACATCATACGCATACATTTTGCCGTAGGGGGAGCGTAGGAACATCAGAGAGGAGGGTTACTATCTGGGAGTATGTTACACCTTTAACAACCAGTAGCACTGTAATTTGCAATCTTCATAAAAACAGTTTTGAGTTTTGAGAGGTGGGAGTAGTGTTTAGTGAAAAATCCCACTAAACAAATCGCACGCACTTGTGCGAGACAGCGCAAGTAATATGAAAAAAGCTATGGATGATTTGGGAGTCGCTAGCTTTGGCTGTTTTGCTCACTCGCTACAGCTTGTGATACACGAGGGGCTGCGATCGCAGCAAAGTGTGACGCTTTTGCGAGGGGGAGAAACATTGTGGGGCATTTTAAGCATTCGCCACTTGCTTAAGTTCTCTTGGAAGATATTAAAATTGAACTGCAAAATGCCTCAAAAATGCTTAAAACAAGCTGTACAAATGAGATGGAGCAGTACGTTATGTATGTTTCTAGTAGCCTAATTAAAGATGTGTGTATGTATATTTGTGTATATATATATACATATGTATATACATACATATATTTAAATATTAAAGAAATCTGTATCGGTATCGGCAGGTGTATATTAGAATCATATCAGAACCGAAAAATTGCGGATCGGCCCGTCCCTAGGATAGATGTCAGGCTCATTCCTGGTGGTTGGATGTCTGGCTTCTCCAGTTCTCTTCAGTTGTTCAAACGCATGTGGTAAAACCCGTTAGTGTGCGACTGGCATCTCGTACACAGTGCACCTATTCCCTTTACTTCTTGGGATGGGGTTTGGACCCCAGCTACACTCGGATTGTGGTTCTGGGAAATGTTATGGCACAGCTGGGGTTTGGTTTCATACTTCGGCATAGCTGTGTTCCACACGTACAGGCTGTGAGACGGTGTGGGGATGCACGCGGGTGCCGTGTGGACAAGGCAGCATGGGCGTGTGAATCCGTGCCAGTACACATTCCGCTCCGTCTGCGGCTTGGGCTGAGACAGGTCTGGCTTTCATGGCGCTGCTGTAATTTGCAGGCGATTCCATCACTCGCTCACCAACGACAACCGCTGGATCCGGGAGCGCAGCCACGAGTCATACGCCAAGAATTACTCCGTGGTCTTCCCTTATGATGAGCCCCTGGCCAGCCGTAACATGAGGAGGGACCCCCTGCACCAGGTAGACGTGCTTCCCCATGGGTTCGTGCCCTATTCCCTGCCTCTCATCGCCCCCACTCATTGAAATTCCATCCGAGATCAATGGGCTTTTTAAAAAATGACTCAAAATTTATTTAACATGCTGACTATGAAGAATTGCATTTCGAATGGATGTCAACAGAAAGTCCACGTCCAACATTTTCCATTTTTAAAGGTTATTAATAAATGGGTCCTGAAAAGGATCTTATTAAGATATAAACCAATAAAAAATAATTTTCTGAGGATGTTTTGGGAGTTTTTATTCCATTACTCTCTCACAGCTGTAGTCCTTGTTTGTGTAAATGAAAGAGAGATGGAGCCAAGTAGCAAATGGGGAATTTAAAGGATCCGGCATTAACCTCATGCTCACCGCCTGTGGGATTGGGGTTAAGGTTCAGTATATCAAGACAAGTCAGACTTAAAACTTTCAACTGCTGCCAGAGACATGAGCTCGCTTATTAAAACACAAACGAGTGTGTGTGACTAACGCTCCCTCTTAAAGACTTGTGAGATCATGCTGTGTATAACTTTTTGTATTTCATACAAGAATGGAGTCCATATTGTGTATCAGAATATAAAATAACCAATTTCATATTAATAATAAAGTGATACAAACATTATAAATAGTTATTTCAACTATTTTTTTAATAGATTGCCAGATTTGAAATACTTTTCCTTATTGTTCAATGCTGCAAAGGTTTGTGGGAATTCAAGGTGTTGTGCCCAGATATTTAAAAACTTTTTAACTTCTGAATTAAGGTTTAATTCAGAGAATGATTGTATATGATTTTTTTTTTGTAAAAATTCAGCCAATGGGACAGTCTTTCAGCTTTTTATTTATGTCCTATGTTTCCCCTTCACTGCTTGACCAGCAGACCAGGGATGCAGGAATGTACTGGCAGCTGAGTCAAAATGCTGCTGACTGTCTCGCCCTGGAATGTTCCGTCTGACTTGTTGATTTGCAGGCCCTTGTTGAGCTGTGGATCTAACAGCGATGCTTTTTTGGAGTTTCCCCGTGTTTTGGTCTCGTACTGGGGTGGCTGTCTCCATTCTCATTAAGGGCCTGATTAGCTGGTCTGACCGATGGGTAGGTTGAGCACTGGTGGCCTTTGGATTGACAGGTAAATTTGCATTAGGGATATTCCCCATTATGTCATCTCCAATTCACTGCAAAAAAGCAGGAGGGGAAAAATGCTATACGATTAATTAAACATTGAATTAAACATTGTTGGTAATGGGGGCATTAGCTGAGTGTTCATGGCCGCAGTTCCAGTTAAGTATTCTCCCCTCTTATGCTAAATATTTCATCCCTGTCTTCAGATGACGAATACCAGTCTTTCCTAGGCTGTGGCTTAAAGCAAATGATTACCCAATTTTCCAAACGTCAGGGACATTCTTTAACCATTGCGCTGCTAACGTAAAGTTTGCAGTCTTTCCTATTCGACACCTTAAGTTGCTCTTACTGAAAGAATTACTAATTATTTGAACATTTGTCCCTGCCCAGTGTTAGAGCACATTTAAATAGTACAATGTTCACTCATCTGCCTTCTTTAATTCATCGCAAGCTGTAAACGATTGGCAGTATTACCTTTCTGTAAATCATGAAGGCTAAAGGGTACCGTTTTGGCGGAGAAATGCGCGCGTTTCCCTGGAGACAGCCACATTTAACTACACCATTGTGAGGCAGTCATTGCTTTGACTTGCAGTGACTGCATGTTTTTTTTTCACTATTGTGAAAAGACATCCATATTATGTACACTCTGTCCCCATGGAAGGAAAAAGTCCATGTAAATGTTATTAATAATTCTGTTATTCCCCGGGGCCAGAACTGGGATATAATTGCATTGTGGTGTGCAGTAATCTTGCGAGTCTTTTTCCAGAACATTATATTGGCTCTTTCTATAACCAAAGTATTAATATTTCACAGAAGTACACAGTGTAACAATGCATTATGCTTGCTTGGACATTTTATGCATTTCTTAGACGTGACGTGTTGGAAATGATGATTCTGTGGTAATACACATGTATACAAACATATGTATTTTAATATTATTATGTAAGAGTACATTAAATTAACCTTGTACAATACAGCTACCTTGAACCTGGATGAGGGGGCAGTGAGTGGTTCTGTAGGTTAGAGTTCTGTGCTTGTGACCAGAAGGTCATAATTCAAATCCTTGTAGCTTGCAGAGTGGTTATATCTTTTGGACCTTTAACTCTGAAAACAACGGGGGGGCAGATAAACAGTGACCCTGCACTCTGACCTCCAGGCTTCTCTCTCAACTGCTTATGTCACTCATAGGTGAGCATGATGGGATATGTTTAAAAAAAAAAAAAAAAAACGAAATTAATCCTGCATGCCTGTATTTCTGCAATGGAAAATAAAGCAGTAACTAAGGCCGATAATTTAACTGTTCAGTTCCCTTTGACTGACGTGGCTGCTTCTTGGTAATGATGCTTCTATGTGACTGTTTTTGTAGGTGCTGCTGGAGAAAGGCTGTATCTTCCAGGAAAGGCATGGCTGGGAGCGACCAGGATACTTCAGTCGGGAAGGTCCCGCTCCTGTAAGTGGCCTCTGATGTGGTTTGTGAGCTGATCCAGTTGTTCCCAAGGGTGTAGCATAGGAGTGATCCTTTGATTAATTAAGTTTAATGCAGACACTATCAATGCAGATGTCCTGACTGCCCCCGTGTTGGTAATCTCATCTGCCCTGGCAATTTTTGTGTGTTGTTTTAATTTTAATTTTTTATTTGGAAGGTGATGGATTATGATTATTATGGGGCCTACGGAACCTCCCGGAATTCCATCTACAAATACAATGACCTTCTCGGCCAGGAGTACACCTTCGACTTCCCTGCACATCACCATGTGGTGAGCCCTCTCCTTCGCCTCCTCCCTGTCTCGTCACAGTCGGCAAAGGAGCGCGATCCACGTGCATTAAGGAGTGCGGGTGTGAAGCGAACTCTCTGGGTCTCAGTCAGGGGGTGAGAATTTGCCAGAAGTTTTTTACTCCCAAAGACCTTTGTTTGATTGGAAATGTTATGCAGAAGTGAAACTGATTCGGGTCACTACCCCACACAGTGTAAAAATGACCTGATCTGCTGTGATCGATTAGGATGTAGCATGAGAGCTGAAATGAGACAGCTGGCCCCACAAGACTAAATGAAAAGGCTGTAAATTTCTGGTAAATGCAAAGTACGATGCTAGTGCAAACTCTAAATGTGTCTGCTGCATGCATGACAGAGGCAGGCAGATGTGCCAGGCTCAACCTCTCTGCATCTTTTCGAATTTTAACTCATTATTTTATAATACTTACACAACTAAAGGAAAACATAATTACCATTTCATGTGGGGGGTGTTCAAGCATATTACTGATGCTATATAGCAATACAAAAGTATTTGGGCCTGCAAAAGGTCTAACTGCTCTTCTTTCTCCTCCAGTTCACATCTATGATGGCAAACCTTTTAGATAATTTGAATATATCTCAGTGGTAGGACTCCGGGGGTGGATGAGATTCACCCTGAGTTCCTGAAAGCTCTTGATGTTGTTGGGCTACCTTGGCTGACGCCTCTTCAACATTGCGTGGACGTCGGGGACAGTGCCTTAGGATCGACAGACCGGGGTGGTGGTCCTAATCTTTTAAAAAGGGGACCGGAGGATGTGTTCCAGCTTTAGGGGGTCCTCAGCCCCCCTGGGTAGGTCTATGCTGGGGTACTGGAGAGGAGGGTCCATCTGTTGGTCGAACCTCAGATCCAGGAGGAATGATGCAGGTTCCATCCTGGTCACGGAATACTGGACCAGCTCTTCACCCTCATAAGGATACTGGAGGGTTCATGGGAGTTTGCCCAACCAGTCTACATGTGTTTTGTGGCTTGGAAAAGACATATGACCGTGTCCCTCAGGGGGTTCTGTGATACAGGGTCCGTTGTTGTGGGCCGCCAGGTCACTGTTCAAACGGAGCGAAAATTTGGTTTGCATTGCCAGCAGTAAGTCAGACCGGTGGGTGTTGGACTCCACCAGGGCTGCCCTTTGTCACCGATTCTGTTCAGAAATTTTGTGGACAGAATTTCTAGGCATAGCCAAGGGGTGGAGGGGGTCCAGTTTTTGCTTTTTGCCGATGATGTGGTCCTGTTCACATCATCGGTCATGTGACCTTCAGCATGCACTGGGGCGCTTTGCAGCCGAGTGTGAGGCGGCCGGGGTGAGGATCAGCACCGCTAGGTCTGAGGTCATGGTTCTTGAGCAGAAAAGGGTGGATTGCCCCCTCCAGGTTGAGAACGAGTTACTGCCTCAAATAGAGGAGTTTAAGTATCTCAGGGTCTTCTTCACGAGTGAGGGGATAAGGGGGCTGGAGATTGACAGACAGATTGGTGCAGCATCAGCAGTAATGCGAGCGCTGTATCGCTCTGTTGTGGTGAAGAGGGAGCTGAGCCAGAAGGCAAAGCTCTCAGTTTACCAGTCGATCTACGTTCCCACCCTCACCTATGGTCATGAGCTCTGGGTAGTGACTGAAAGAATGAGATTGTGGATACAAGCGGCCGAAATGAGTTTCCTCCGCAGGGTGTCTGGGCTCAGCCTTAGAGAGGGTGAGGAGCTCGGACATTCGGGGGAGGGGGGTTCAAAGTAGAGCTGCGGCTCCTCCGCATCGAAAGGAGCAGGTTAAGGTGGTTTGGGCATCTATCTTGGATGCCTCCTGGACGGCTCCCTGGAGAGGTGTTTTGGCCATGTCCAACCAGGAGGAGGCCCTGGGGCAGACCCAGGACACGCTGGAGAGATGATATCTCTCCACTGACCTGGGAACACCTTGGTATCCCCCCCCGGGAGGAGCTGGAGGAGGTGGCTGGGGAGAGGGAGGTCTGGGCATCCCTGCTTAGACTGCTGCTCCCGCAACCAGACTCCAGATATGCGGCGGAAAATGGATGGATATATCTGTTAATTACATTATTTGGAGATTTACCACAAATAATTTTACATTTGCACTGTTACTGGGCAGCAAAGTGACTGAGAACTGAGCTAAATTAAGGTTCATATTTGCCACCATTTCAGTTTATATTTGTATCTCTTGAAATATCGGATGGGGTGGTGCAGTGGCGCAGTGGTGTAGTGGCACAGTGGTTAGCACTGTTGGACGGGGTCTGGTTTGGGGTCGGCAGTGGCACAGTGGATAGCGCTGTTGCCTTAAATCTCTGGATCTGGAGTTCGAGTCTCTGCCATGGCTCTGTGTGTGTGGAGTTGCATGTTCTCCCTGTGTCATTGTGGGCTTTCCTCTCCAAAAACATGCTTGCAACAATTGTTGCCAAATTGTCTATAGGTTTGCATTTCCCGCCTTGCACCCAGCAAGGTGTAGATCGACATGCTGTACTGTGAAACAGTTAGTAGTTTGCTCCATTCCACCTTGCACTCTGCTGCCATTTTGTCCGTCAGATCACTCATGGCTCTCGGTGCTTGTCATTCAGTTCAAAATGTTCTCTGAGTAAATCGGTGACTTCAGTGCCCTCAGCATGTGACGACGTGAGTGGATTTGTGAGCACGTAAGTGCACTGTGAACCACTGACATTTGGCGTGCAGAAAACAAGATCACCAGTGTGTGGGTGTTCGGGATGGATGACGGACAGGCAAGAATGTACTACTGTTGAAAGCTTTGTGACGTTTGCAGTGCCTCTAGGTAAGAGACATTGTCCATAAGAAGGACTTCTTTGTGACTGCAGTGTAGATTATATTACGATACAGTCAGGGTAGAGGGGCTGTACCTGGGATTTAATGTGAAGAGGGCATCTGCAGTCAGCCTTGGGAAGAGCAGGAACAAAGGATTATCATCAAGCACGAGTGTGTGTGTGTGTGTGTGTGCGTGTGTGCACGAGCGTGCACAAGCATGTGTACTTACTAGTGTGATAAAAACTTTTATGCTTTTGGTTGTGGGAACATTTTTCAGGTCCCCACAATATAAACCTCAAATTTATAAAAATCTGTGAATGAGATCAAAAAACTAAAAATGCCAAAAGTTGTGTATTTTGTCTGGTTACTTATGGTTAAGGTTAGGGCTGGGTAGCAGTGTTAATTCTGTTGAACTAAGATGAAAAATACTCTAACATTTTTTCTGTGAAGAAAATGGAACAAAAACTAAATATAAGGGCAACAATGATGAAAACTAAGACGAATGCTTTTAAAATCATTGTTGATGAAAAATAAACCAAGCGAAAATGTTAGACAGACAGACAACTGGACAATGAGCAATGTGAAGCTGCAGGCATTAATTACACATGACACGGTCCGCCAACAAATAGAATACGAATACGCTTGTAATTGGATAACACTGGTTTGAACACCATCAGGAAATCATCACGTCAGGCAGAATCCTGCTCCACTCCGCTCCGCTATGTCGGCCAACACGCTTCTGATGCTGTTCCACATTTCCTGCCGTTGTGTGATTCACTCCAGCTGCCTCTCGTTTTGCTCCCTCATTAGTCCTTGTACAAAAGTGCTCCCCAGCAATGTTCTGCATTACAGCAGTTAAATCTGTGTTCTTAAAGACTTCATATTCAAACCAAATAGCATGCTGCACTGAAAGCTTTACAGATGTTTCCATCAGGAATCTAGAGTGGACAGAGGTAAGCTAATCTGTGTGCGCGTGTCTGTACATGCATGTGTAGACTGCAGCTAAAGTCATTTGACTGCACGTTCTGTGGATTTAGTCGACTAAATATCCTGTAATTTTCATCAACTAAAAGTAGACTAAAACAAAAAATAATCATATGTCTAAAATGAAACTAAGTTGCATTTTAGTCAAAGGACTAAGACTAAAACTAAATCAAAATATGCTGTCAAAATTAATACTGCTAGGTAGGGATTAAAGTGTGTAGGGGTTAAAGTGTGTGCGTGTGTGTGTGTGTGCGTGCGCGTTACACACACATGCTGCTATTCAGCATTTCCATTAAGTGGTTACAGGCGATCCGCGAAACTGGACACGTATGCTAATGATTACATGCCCAACATTCCCAGCATATTACCCTCACAAGCATTTTGGGAAAAGCAGGTTTGGTTTTATCTCATGTGGTTTGATTAGGCTGATTGTACAGAGTGGACACATTCCGGACTGTGTTTCCCGCAGGGGGGATGAGCTGGACGGTGAGAGCACACAGGAAGGTGTAGTGGGCGTCTAGATGGGTGTGTGTTGATAGTGCCCTTTCTCAGCCACCAGCTGCTCCTCTCTTCCAGATCAAAGACGAGTGTCTGACCTGCAGGAACAAGGTGGCTGTCTTTAACATGTCCTATTTCGGCAAGTTCTTCCTGATTGGTCTGGACGCCAAGCAGGCTGCGGATTGGCTCTTTTCTGCAGATGTCAACAAGGCTGTGGGTGAGTCTGGCAGACCATCCGTGTGTGTGTGTGTGCGTGTGTGTGTTCGTGCGTGCGTGCGTGTCTGTGTGTGCGTGTGTCTGTGTGTGCGTGTGTGTGTGTGTGTGTGCGTGCGTGTGTGTGTCTGTGTGTGTGTGTGTGTGTGTGTGATAGGCACACATCAACGCACAGGCACACAGTACACACGGGATGCAGTCATGTGGGATTAAATAATGATAATGACATGTACATTAAACTATATTTGTCTTCTTGTATGAGTCCTTGGGAAGTCTCTGGTCTGTGCAGGTCCCATCTTGCTGTTCTGTGAGGGTGAACCTTGGGGTCAGGGTGCAGGGTCAGCCGTTTTCCCCCGGGGGCTTAAGGGCCTCACTGGATGGCTGAGTGACGCACAGACAGCGCATGAAGCACGATTTGCCATATAGGAGTGGTGAATTTGAGTCGGAGAAGCTGCCCCCGACTGCCTCTTTAGCTAAGACGCCATTCTCAGGGCATTCGTATTCAGAGCTCCCAGACGCCCGTGATCCCTATGTAAAGTCATCTGTGCCAATTTCCCAGGGTGCCGCGCTCGTCCCCGGTACCCTGGCCTTCACCTTAAAAACCTCGGATGGTCACCATCCCCGGCTGTGTGTCTTTCAGGGTCCACGGTCTACACATGCATGCTGAATAGGGACGGCGGAGTGGAGAGTGACCTCACGGTCAGCCGCATCGAGCCGCTGGCGGCTGGCCAGTCGCCGTTAGCGCCTGCGTTTGAAGGTCAGTTATGGGATGGATTAAAAAAGCTGAGCCGCTGAGTCACTAACCCTGTAGCTACATGTACTCTCTCCACTACACGTTCCTGTTTGTGTTGACTACATCCTGCACCCTCAGTTTCTCTGTCTGTACCATGGAATGACTCATAGTTCATTAATTATCAAGGAGAGTAACCTGTGTTTTAAGCATCGGGCAGGATCTGTAAATGGAAACATTATTTATGTGTCATGGAGTACAGCCACGGCAGGCCTGGTGTGTTTGTATGCATATAGGCTGCTGGTGTCCCATAGGCTTGGCTTCACCTGTTTGGCTCTGCTCTTAATGGGGGCACCAAACTATTGAAGCAGCATCCCTTTAAAGGGGTTGTTATGGTAACCGGCTGCCAATTAGGCGGAGCAGTGAGCAGATGCAGGAAGCTGTGAGTGAATGTTTTCTTCTGCTGGAGGGGGTCGAGAGAGGAGGGGCAGATGTTTTTAGTGGTTATATGCCTGCTAGGTCTGCAGGAAAAGATCACTGATGCCGATGTCACAGTGTAATCGGAGCTATAACGTGCATGTGGTCATTACCAGTAAAGTGTAGAATGGTGTGTTTGGAGTCTCCGGGGGCTCCCATGGACTGTTGAAGACTGCACTTGTGGTGTGCGTGTATCTAATGAGTGATAAGAAGAACAGGAAAAACATTATCAAAGGAAGAAAGAGCAGAGATGAATAGCTCAGGTCCAGAAAGCAAAAATCCAGACCAAGATTTTGTTGCAACCAACCAGTTGTGTATAAAGAGTTGCAGTCACAGAGTACTCAACTGGTTGGTTGAAGCAAAATCTTGGACTGGATTTTTACTTTCTGGACCTGAACTTCCCACCTCCTGAGAAAGAGCCACCTTTATGTCCACAGCGTGCTTCTGTGTGTGGGCAGGCAGGTGGTGGCGACGGTGGGCGGGGTTTGCGAGAAGTTCCCCCCTGACTGGCACATCGTTATACGAGCCTCCGTGCAGGATCTGGGGCTGCCTGGCTGATTGCTGCTCACACCCGCGCAGGGAACACGGTGCTGCTGCTGAGGGCGCCTGTCAGAAATCAATTTTATCACGCCTCCGGGGGCGCTCCGTGCTGATTTACAGGCCCTCCGTGCCTCGCCGGCTGATTGGCTCTGGGGGCTGTGGCCTGGTGGACGGTGGGAGGTGGTGGAAGGTTGTTTTTTATCTAGCTTTGTTCCTGAGAGTCGTGGGCTGCTCTAGCTCGATAATCACATCCTTCCTCTTCATTCCTCTGTTTTTTTTCAGGCCATGGCTACTACCTGGCAGTGGGAGGGGCCGTGGCCCAGCACAACTGGAGCCACATTCAGGCCGTCTTGCAGGACAGAGGCTTCCGCTGCACGCTGATGGACCGCTCGGAAGACATCGGCATGATCAGTATCCAGGGGCCCAAAAGGTGTCGAACTCCTGGATGCTGTCTACCGGGGATGGCATGAAGCCATCTGTTTAATGTCTCGCTTGACCGTACCCTTAACATCCCGCAATTTTTGACACGCGGCTCTGCTCTGATCAGCGATAGGCTTCGTCCTGCTAATCCCTCCCAGTGTGGTGACCTCATGACACCGCTCGCTCACCCTCTCCAACGGCACCCGTGATGAATTCCCCTCCGAGATGTCTCTTCCATCCCGCTGCAGCGTGATTCACCGCGCGCTCTCCATGTGGCCGCCCTGCACCGCTGAAGTGGCTAATCTAATGCATATTAATGAGTCGTGCGGCGCATGAACACGCACGCTCGCAGGGAGCCGTAGTCGGCCGTAACGCATCTGGGTGATTTATTTAGTTTATGGCGAACTGAAAGACCAGAGATGTGTAGAAGAGGGGATTTCATGATGGCTACTGCCACTCGATTTAGCGGAAACTGGCACACGTGTCTTACCGCAGAGAACCGGGCCGAGTCTGATGCATGGAGGATGCGTGCGCGTCTGATGCATGGAGAATGCGTACTTTATCCCTACGTGACACTAGCATTATCGCAGGCATTTTTACACTTGATTTCTGCATGTCCCCCTTCAAACGCTGCGCGTGTTGATGCTGAATGGTGGAGAGAGAGAGAGGAGAACCCTGCAAAATGCCCCTTCCATCAGGAGGTGATTCAGACCCTGGCGGGGAATCTGCCAGCCTTGCTGGCTCGGCCCGGCCCGTCTTCACAGCTCATTAACGCCCCTGCTCGGGGCAGATCCCTTGTTACGCACTCAGGGTACTGGAGCTCGGTCACTTTGTTACTGATCCTATTTTTAAATGTCGTATGGAGACCCATCGAAGGCGATGGCTTCATTCTGTCTCAGCCTGTGTAGCCATGGCTCCGCCCCCCACCTCAGACAACTTGTCTGGATTAGCTTCTGCTCAGGGGCATGAAGAATTCTGGGATAGATCCTCGTTTAGTTCAGTCAGTTTGATGGTCAGTAGTAATGATCTAAATTTGTTTGTTTCTTGCTTGGAAAATCCAGACATTGCCCTAGTAGATTTAGTTCATATCTTATGCCTGTTTATAGCATAGTGTCTTTGATTAGCTCTAAATGGACTGGCGAGACAGTGATGAATATTGGTGTTATTTAAGGTTATGGAACCTTAAATGCACCTGCTTTCAAATCTGCCCAAAGTAGGTTTGGAGCAGCAGTATGTGTGTTTCTGTACGTTTCAATACATTTTTTGCATTTGTCACTTTGTCATGTTTGCTATGCCTCATGTATCCTTTAGTAGATTTCCATGTGTATATTATTGAATAACTGTTTTCATATGTTTATTTAAAATTACGATTTTCAAATCGCAGCTCAGTTGAAGCAGTGTGTCCAAACTGCAGTGGGGGGGGGTTTGTTGCTGGGATTTTATTGCCTGTCTAACCAAATCAAAGTGTATTGGTGAAATTCATATACAATATGTGAGGGCTAAATTAATATTCTTTCCAGTGTGAAGAAAATTCATTACAGGTGCGAAAATGCACCCACCCCGAAGCACTCCAAGCACTACAGGCACTCCAACCGGCTTCTGCCGTCTCCCCAGTTATCTGAGCTCAGAAATCCGCAAATAGCCCGCAGCCTCCCTCACTTCGCAGCTCCCGCGCTCTTTGACTTTCCCGCCGCACCCTCCCACACCTTCACGCCATACCGTAGACACTCCACACACCCGTTTGTCTCTGCCTTTAACAGCCCGTCCTGACTCACGTTCTCTAACCTGTGTCCCTGTTGAATATTTAACACTAATAATTTAATTCTAAGTGGTTTTAAGCCAGTGGACAGGGATTTTTCCCCATGCAGTCTTCCTGCTCTGTTTGGGCCTGTTTTATCCCTCCGTAGTAGGTGTGACACTACTTTGAGCTGTGTTGGCTTTGTTACCTCAGTTAGTGTCCCTGCTATTGTGACACAGAAGATACATGCGGAATAATGTGTTTCTGCCTGTATTAGTGTCACGTGACGTTTGCAGACGTTTCTCTAGAGCGCCCATTACTTAGGCCGAGGCGGTCAGCGTGGAGCGATTTGCAGATGAGGAGAGACATGAGCTGCCTCTGCCTGGCGCAGTGAGGCGGAGGTGCCGCCTTTAGATTAGCGAGTGTCGTCCATCTTGAGAGACGGGAGGGCCTGCGGTCGCAGAGCTTACTGTGACTCCTGAGTCTTTCTGTCGACAGGGACACATTAACTGGATCGTGTTTATTCATGCCGTGATTCCTCTGTCTCTGGGTTACATCCGTTTCCTTGTCTTCTGGCACTCTGTGTGTTAAATCCATAACATTTTATATGCTTGTGAAATTTTTGAAGATTTCAGTTTAGTGCAGCTCTGAAAACGTAGCGACATTTATGGGCATGTTTAAAATAGCATTGCAGTTGGGGGCGTGAAGTTTTGTGGGGTGTTATTATGAAAGAATATTAATTGTGTGTCGGACAGATTGACACGTGAGGGCTTTTGTTCGCCCGCAGTCGTGACCTGCTGCAGGATGTGTTAGACACGGACCTCAGCAACGAGGCCTTTCCGTTCTCCACCCACAAGCTGGTGCAAGCTGCAGGACACCAGGTGAGTGTCTCAGAGCTCCAGTACTGAGGTAGCATATATACAAGTACTTACACGCACACTCACATGTAGTGAACAGCATATACATAAGTGAAGGCGATGTGTGTAATTCCTCACATTCTGTAAATAAAGGTGTGTGCAGATACATACACAAATTTATTTTTGTACATGAGGTCAGGATTCTCACAGGTTCTTTTTATTTACAAGGATTTGTCTCGAGAAAGTAAAGCATTACATTTTGTGTTACCCTTAAAATTTTTTGATTTTAGAGAACGCAAAGAGACCCTGGATTCTGATTCCTTACATAAAGTATTGACTCATGGCAAAGCCACATGCCAAATATCTTCATAATCAAGTAAAAAAGTTTGTCTTAAAATATAAAAAGCACAGGAACAAAAAAGGCATTCTTTTGCTAAAGCGGTATTTATCAAAAGAACCACAAACTAGAGGCAGTGATATTTGTATGCTCTTCCAGCTAAATCAAACCTTGAAGTATCCAGTCATGCTGTGGAAAACGGCAAGTGTGTAACACTTAGTAAAATGGGGTTTTCATATTCTGTGTTGCATATGTGACATGGGGTGGGTTGGGGGGCAGTGGCTCAGTGTTACACCTCCAGGGCTGGGGGTTCGGATCCCACCCCACTCTGTGAGGAGATCGCATGTTCTCCTTGTGTCATTCAGGTTTCCTTCAGGCATGCCAGTGTCCTCCCCCAACTCACAGCCATGCAGTCAGGTTGACTGGTGTCTCTAGATTCCCCATAATGTGTGATCGTGTCTGTGAACATGCACTTGCATGCATCCCGCCCAGAGTGTCCCCCAGGCTTGTGCCCTGTGGCACAGCCCCCAGGCCAGGCTTAGCAGTAACACGCCAAGGGGAATAGCCTCAAAAATCATGTCGTCATATGCTAAAACATTAACAAACTACAGTGACAAAGAGGAGCAGTGGACATAAGGTGAGGCCTGCCAGGATAGGCAGACAGAGGATGCGGGATAATTACTAAACACCATAAAAGGACAGCTTCAGAAAGTACCACAGCACTGAATCGGCTCGTCTGTGGGCTAGACTAAAAAAACTGCCCGTCTTGAACTTCACAAAGCTGACATTCATGTCACTCAGAAACCACTCACATCCAGTGCCAGCACACAGACATCATCTGGTGTTAGAAGCACAAAACCTGGATCCCTGAGCAACAAGTGAATAGTAATATCTGAGTCATCGTTCGTGGTCTTTTCTAGGACAGGTTTAAGTTTGTGGAAAGGTGAAGGAGGCCGTCCGCCCGCCTCGTCCGCTGCCAGCGGTTACGCTCTGGGCTGCAGTAGCGCAGCAGACGTTCGCCCAGATGATTACACTGCATGGAATGTAGCATGCAGTAATATCAGCCCATGTCAGGATGTGCATGACAGCATCCCAGCTAGGACTGCTGCTTTTCCCAAGGCAGTGGGAGACCCAAGTCCTTATTTGGACCTTAATCCTATTATATTTAGTTCACCCCCTGTAGAAGCATATGTGATATTCTTTTTATATGTATATATTAAGTCCATGAACCTGTAGAGAATAAACTATTTGAGGGAGGATGGATGGATTAATTGATGGAAATATATGTTTTTTGTAATTTTATGTTAAGTAAACATGAGAAGGGTCTCACAATTCTTTATATCCCAGCCTAGAGGGTATAGAAATTTGGCAGTATAACATGATGGTGTAACAGTGATGACTAACATGACAGTGTAACAGAGTTGACAATGTAATAAGATGATGTAATAACATGTAATAACATGACAGTGTAAGAGTGTGACAGTGTAGCAGAGATGGCAGTGTAACAGGACACTAACAGATGACAATGTAGTAGCAGTGTAACAGAGGTGACAGTGTAACATGACAGTGTAAGAGAGATGATAGTGTAACCAGTGTGTGAAATACGGGGGGGTCCGACACCCATGAGACCCCCCGAAAGCCTCAAAAGCAAAATTTTAAGGGGGTCTCAACAGAGATGGCAGTGTAACCTGATCAGTGCCGCCCCTCCCTACACGCAGAACACGCGCTGTGCGTAGGGCCCCACGATCCATGGGGGGCCCCATTTTCCG
>JAODLD010000124.1:17307185-17318196 GCA_026781065.1 Mormyrops boulengeri
CCCCCCCCCCCCCCCCCCCCCCCCCCCCCCCCCCCCCCCCCCCCCCCCCTCAAAATAAAATTCTGCTTAGGGCCCCAGTTTGGCCAGGGGCGGCACTGAACCTGATGGTACAATAGAGATGGTGGTGTAACAGAGGTGCACACAGAATTGACTTAACAATTAGAGCCTTACCATTATTTCAAAATTATTTCTAGGTTCTCTATTTTTAAACTTAAAAGCCCAGGATTGGGAGCTGGGATGTGTTAGTCTGTAGAACCATTCAGCAGTGACCCACTTCAACCGTGAGTGTTTAACTGGGGGCCTAATAGCACCCCAGAGTGTGCTGCCAAGGGCGCGCCTCCGTGTGCCTTTCTGCTGGACAGATGGCCTGCCTGACAGGCAGAAGGAGCCGTCCTATTCCCTCCGCTTGCTCGCTTTTTTCTGCTGGTCCCTCTCTTATTATTGCTCTTCTGGCTTTGCATTAAGTGACCTGCAAGTGTTTATAGCAAAAATGCATTTTATTTGATTCATTCATTATGCATGTGAGTTATGGAGTCTATAATATATTGTCAATCCCCACATTTTTATATATATATATTGTGTGTGTGTTTGTTTCCATTCAGTTTTTTTACACTATAAAAACACTATTTTCACCTGGGGGCAATAAATATTCATAGAAGCCAGTACTCAATATCTGTATACTCATTTAATGTATAATTTATATACAATAGAGTCTTGCTTATCCTACCCTCGCTTATCCAACATTCCGTATTATCCGACTACCCACCGCAAAAAAAAACCGCATCAATTGGCAACAAGAACTGCAAGTTGTGAGTGTCGTCTATTTTTTGTTGCTCCTGACTCTACCGCAGCTAATTAGTTACCCCCACTGTACAGTGGCGCCCATCTACACTAAAACATGATTATTAGGTTCATAACATGTAAAATTATAACATAGTTTGATGTTTAATACTGTAGGCTTTGTCTTAACACCTCCCATTATCCGACATTTTCGCTTATCCGACGTTCTGCCGGCCCGTTTATGTCGGATAAGCGCGACTCCACTGTAGTTAGTATTTTACATAATGCAAAGGCTGCCTGGGAAATATGTTGACTGTCACACAAGTGCTGTTGGATGGGGGTTTTCCTGAATGTGTAAATACCGGCATGCTTTCGGATGGAGTGCCGCGGCTTCCCGCTGGGCGCATGGGGACCCGCGCATGGAGACCCGCGCATGGTGGCATGTGTGCGTCTGCTGGACAGATGGCCTGCTAGACGGCGCTTCCTCTGAGCCCCACCGAGCTGTCGCCATCTCTCTCTCCCCTCTGCTCCATATGAAGGGTTTGGGTTAAGAAGGAGCCGGAGAAAAATAGCAGAGTGATCAGAAATCGATAGCTGCTGGTCACCCTCCAATACAAAGCCATAAAACATTGTTCTGGGCTGTCAGCCAATCACAGACAATCTTATAAAGGAAGCTGCCCTGATGAACGGTTTTGGCGCCAACTGTGCAAGCAGATGGTTGTCTTACTGAGTTTTTGTTCATCAGTGTCACAGATATATGTGTGTCTGCCCTTCCCGCTACCTTTGGCTTTCTGGCCTACTCTGGCAAACGGGCAGTCTGGAGGCTGTGGGCCATCGGGACCAGCTTAAACCCAAACGAAGGGCGTGAGTTCCGTTGGCGCCTTTCATTGCTGTTCCCTACCCCCTGCCGTGTAGATGTGGTTCGGATCCGGGCGCTGAAAGCCTGGCTAATGCCGTCTGGCGAGATCATAGCTTTTGTGTTCAAACTGCTGATCCAGCATTATAAAAGGCCAATGACTCCCATAGATTAGGGGTTCACCGCAGACCAGCAGTCAAAAATGCAGAACATCAGGGGATTTTTAAAAAATAAAAAAGGCATGGCTTGACAATATTTAGCTTATTTTTGGAAACCAACCCCTCCCCCGAACCCCCAGTGTTCTGCAGTCTGGGGCTTTGGAACCCCTGCAGTAGATGGTATGAATATTGCTCCTTGGTGCGTTTAATCATGAAGTCCAGCCTTGTCAAGTCTGTGTCTCTGTATGACCTCTGACCCCTCTCCGCCCCCTAGGTGCGCGCCATGCGTCTCTCATTTGTCGGTGAGATGGGATGGGAGTTGCACATCCCCCGGGACTCCTGTGTGCCCGTGTACCAGGCCGTTATGGCAGCTGGTGCCAAGTACGGAGTCTGTAATGCCGGCTACCGAGCCATCGACTCCCTGAGCATCGAGAAAGGTCAGCCAGAATCTAAACTGCAAGCCTCCTGAAGGAGGCCATCATTTTGGGTCGGCTGCCACCTAGGTTATGAGCTTCAGTGTCTGAAGCGTTGCAGCTATGCTCAGGGTTAGGCTGAGTATTGCTCAGGAGTGCTGAACTAAACCCAGGTCACCTGACTCCTATTAGGTCACATGACTCCCATTAAACCAATAGAAACAATTTGCTACCCTGACTGATCAAACAGAAGGGAGAGAAGTCCTCAGACGAGACAGTGTGAGTTTAATTTGTAATAAAAGTATATTATCATGGTATCTGTAGGTTTTTATATTCTGGTGGCTCCAATTAACGATTAACGTAATTTTGTTTAAATATATTATGAGGAAAGCAAATGTTGGAATGTATGAAAGTGATCAGACGGACTTCCTCATGTAATGCAATTTTTTACCTGCTCTCTTTAGACATTTGGTTTAATTAAAGGAAAAAACCATTCAGGCATTCTAGCTGTGTTCAGTATCTGGGAATAGCCGCTCTCTCCTTCTTGTCGTTCTCGTTGCTTGCCGCTGCGCAGGGTACCGGCACTGGCATGCGGACTTGCGTCCCGACGACTCGCCGCTTGAAGCTGGCCTCGCCTTCACCTGCAAGCTCCGCAGCTCCATCCCCTTCCTGGGCCGCGAGGCGCTGGAAGCCCGGCAGGCCCGCGGGTTGCGACGCCGCATCCTCTGCTTCACAGTCAGCGAGTGAGTGTTCACACCGACCTCCCCAGCTGTGGGTGAGTCATGTGATGAGGGTCCGTGTGGCGACGCTGAAACTGCGGCCCGTTGCAGGAAGGTGCCGATGTTTGGCCTTGAGGCCGTCTTCAGGAATGGGACACCCGTAGGCCACCTGCGGCGGTCCGACTTCGGCTTTGCCCTCGATAAGACCATCGGCTACGGCTACATCCGTGACCCGGATGGGGGGGTGGTAAGTACAGCGTTTTGGCCACTGCGTCTCATTGTGGGGGGGCCGGCTGTGTTTCAACCTACCTGCTGGCTCTGTTTCCCACCCTCTTCATTACTCTCCCAGTCGTGGGAGGACCTGGATATTTCCTGACAGGTCCATTAAAGGCAGTTGGATGGTTCAAGTCCAGTTTCAGGTCCAACCAGTTCAGTATTATGAGTCATAGTCACAGAGTACTCAACTGATTGGTTGAAACAAAATCTTGGTCTGGATTTGTACTTTCTTAACCTGAACTTTCCACCTCTGATTAAAGGGATATTCTACCATTATATTCCAATCCCTTGGTCCAACACTGTTCAATTTCCAGGTAATCAAAAAGCGATCAGATATATGATGTTGCTCTGGGACCAGCGGCAATATGCAGCTGTAACTCACAGCCAGGAAACCCTGGAAATGCATGTTTATAGAATGTCATTTTTGTGTAAGCGTCCCATCACAGCAGGTTAAAGGGGCGGAAGGCAGAGGTCTGCAGGGTGCTTGCAATTTTTGATTTAACTGGGAA
The DNA here is from genome assembly GCA_026781065.1 of Mormyrops boulengeri. Lineage (NCBI taxonomy): Eukaryota > Metazoa > Chordata > Actinopteri > Osteoglossiformes > Mormyridae > Mormyrops > Mormyrops boulengeri. The sequence continues at coordinate 17,310,897 of JAODLD010000124.1, forward strand.
GAATCCAAGTCCCACTCTGCATGTTTGTTGGTCAGTTAAGTGCACTGGGATCTCCACCGTGCTTTAATGGGATGTAAAGGGGTGGCCGGAATATTAATGTTAGACATGGGTCACAACCCAAATGTAGCACTGTGCCCGGACCTGACGACTAAGAAGCAGGACATAGCTGAGCGTTCTGTCTGATGTCTCTCTTACTATCTGTCTCCTTCCTGGGGGTGGGGAGATTGTATTTTTCTGTTGCTTTGTATCCATTTTAAACACATTTTATATCAGTTTGCATCAGTTTTTTTCCCCAAACACCACTGGTCCGGTTCAGTGGTCTGTTTCAGAACAAATACACTTTGCCCCCAAAAAACAGCCCCAAAGCCGAGCAGCCAAACAGGGAGTGAGACCAGGCGGCATGTCGGGTTCGAGATGTGAGGTCAGGGCGTGAGTGTTTAGGGCTCATAGCCATACAGCCAGCCTGTCTCTCCTCCAAAGCTGTGAGGAGACCAATGGAGAAAAGGGGACGTTTTCAGAAACTGGCTGAAAGGTACAAGAGAGCCAAGACTGTAGACCGAGGCCATTTGTCTACCTGCGCTCTTTATTCCAGTCTTATCTCTGAAGCTTCACCCTGGTGCGGTAGAGAAGCACCTTCCCTGCAGGCTTTCTGAGCCCCTCAGGACTGCTGCTGGTTGGGGGTATCTGGGAGACTCTCATTCCATCTGTATGACACTGAGACTATAGTCAACTGGTTCCAGTGGTCCATGACTGTGGGAGCACACCTCCTCCCCTTCTATCATTCCTGCGTTAGTATTTAAAAGGGGAAATTAAAACAACATAAAGATATTATGGCGGGAGAGAAAAACTCTAAAGGGTAGATACACTACTGTATATGGATGAAGGTATTGGGACACCTGGCCATTACACCCATAGGAACTTTTCTAGAATCCCATTCTAAATCCATAGCCATCAGTATGGAGTTGGTCCCCCCTTTGCAGCTAGAACAGCCGCCACTCTTCTGGGACGGCTTTCCACAAGATTTTGGAGTGTGTTTGCGGGAATTTTTGCCCATTCATCCAGAAGGTCCTTTCAGTCTCCGTCTAGTTCATCCCAAAGATGTTCAATGGGGCTGAGGTCAGGGCTCTGTGTGGGCCAGTCAAGTTCTCACCCAACCATGTCTTTATGGACCTTGTTTTGTGCACTGGGGCACAGTCATGCTGGAACAGAAAAGGGCCCCCCTCCAAACTGTTCCCACACAGTTGGAAGTACAGAATTGTCCAAAATGTGTGCGAACCAAGACATTCTGGACAATTCTGTGCTTCTAACTTCTATGCTTCCAACACATTAACCTGTAAGTGTAATGGCCAGGTGTCCCAATACTTTATATAGTATATGTTCCTTTATAAGTGTCGCATTTATATTTACGCGTTCTGCTGTTTAAAGAGCACACATTTAAAATATTTGCTGCGTTATTAAAAGAAGTAGAAATATAGTTTAGATGGTACCTCTGTAAAATATTGTTTTGTTTTTTTCCCTATTTGCAGGTAAGTGCTGATTTTGTTAAAAGTGGGAAGTTCACCATAGAAAGGATGGGCGTTGTCTACGATGCCACAGCCCATCTGAAGTCGCCCTTTGACCCGGAAAACAAGCGCGTGAAGGGGAGCTATTGATTAGCTGACAGGATGAGGTACTGCCCTACAGCCAGTATTATCTTGTTAGGAGCGCCTGGAGGTGCCTTGATCACATGGTCCGTTGTGACAGCTCACACTTCACAGTGTAGCTAGTTTGCGCTGATTGTTGAATGGACTCAACACTATCCCCCTCAAACTGTATTTCACAATTCGTTAGCCTCAAAGACGAAAAATAACATGCTAATCTCAAATGGTGCTTAAAATTTTTTCCATGTTGCTGCCCCTCCCATTCAGTTATTGTTTGTGTGAGGACAACCAAAGGATGTTCACTGTGAAGGTCTTTCTGCAACTAAATTGTGTTCTTGTGATAATAAACTGATAATGAGTCGCTAAGCAGCTCTTCCTGTTTACTGCGTGAGATGACATATAAATATTTTAATATTGTCTTAATTGGTGAAGGTGAACATCCTGGAACCTGTTTAATGTTTACATAAATTAGTGGGACATGGAATCTCATCTTAACTTGATTGGTGTTTACATGGGTGAACTAAGACTGGGCATAATTAAATGTTAAGATGTTTAGTTTATAGTATTAATTGCTTTTCTGAAGACATTTCTATTCCAGAAACCACTATATTCTCTCATCCAGAACCATACCAAGCATTTTCTATTACAAAAGGTATCATTACTGAGGTGATGTTTTTGTTTGTTTTTGAATGTTCTAGATAATTGTTAATTATGGAGCTTATTTGTTGTCTGAATAAACCATTTCTCAGCACTAGCTGGTTTTCAGAACAAAATGATTTTGTGTTTATCTTCAGAAGAACGAGTTGTGAACTTCTGGAGCCAATTCCATGAATTCTGTATCCTCTTCCACTGTTGACTGTCCTCAAGAAAATGTCTAAGGACAGCTTTGTTACTTTCTGGTGATCTCACTGAAGTCACTGTTCTTTACCGTCACACAGTCCAGTTCTATTTCAGTGTGTTGTAGACCCATTTGTGCCAGTTGCAGATGTCTGAAAAATCTGAGAAGACGTTGTGTGACCCTAATATGAATTATTTTCAGTACGCTTCGTTGAAACTTGCTTTTCCCATTGCCTGTGTGTGTGTTAACAATAGTAATCAGTGCTTGCTGGAACCAGGAAGTTCTTGGTACTTGGTAAGTCACGGCCGTACATTTCATATTCAGAGGTTTATTATTCTGTAACTCCCTCAACTTATGTTGTATGTATCACAACACAACCCTATAAAGCGCTTTGGGACAACTTTGTTGTGAAAGGCGCTATATAAAAATAAATTGAATTGAATATAAACAGATACATGTATATGGACATATGTTATGAACCTGTAATTTTAGCATCGCAATGAAGTTGAATAATATCACAGTGTAACAACAGGTTTCAGGTAACTGCTAAAATAATTTACTCAAGGGTTTGCTTTAAGTATACGATTCGTAGCGAAAGTAGGTTCTTTCAAATTATATATCTTTTGTCTCATCATGCTTTGACCCAGTTTCCCATTATATTGGCTAAATAGCTAGAAGAAAAGATTTCCTTGATGTTGAGGGGAGGGTAGTACTTGGAGGCACCTTTGGGAGGCATTTCACTTTACATCATGGAGGGTTCCATTATGCAGGGAGTAATTTCATAATTTCATGCAAAGAACCAGGTCCAGGTCCACTCAACCCCTTTTATACAGCAAAAAAAAAGAAAATGCCAATGGATACAAAGTAATCGCGTTCATTCTACAGTGAAGCATTTCAACAATGTAAATACTGACTTTCTTCACACCTAAGTCTTCCATCGATCTTATTAAACTGTTGCAGAAAGTTGGCAGAGGGTGGGTGCCTGAAACATGCTAATCTATGGGATTTCTCATATTACTGCAGTCCTTTAATAGAATTCCATACATTTGCAGAATCTATCCAAGGCTACTTTTTTTGGCAACTTGAGTTAATTTTCTTTAATTTTCGGAAGGTCCAAGTAGTTCTGAAATCAGGACAAACTCAGGTTTGATTAAAACGGATGTGAATTTAATAGTAATTATTTAGAGGAGAGAATGGACAATAAAGGGAGTGTGAACGATGACCTGTCCTATGATTCTCTTAAGTGGAGGTGGATCTGCATTACCAGAGGCTTTGGAGGGAAGTCATTTAGCCTCTACCTAGGAGGAGCCGCCAACCTACGCATCCTCAAGCTCCATGGGGCCGGACAACAGTGGGAGATTCTGATTGGCCCGAAGCACGTCTGCAACTTTCACAAGGATACTTGGTCTTTGGGAGGATGGTGGTGACGTGAGGCAGCTCTTGTTTCTCCCAGTCTCCCTGTCGGGGAAGGAAAGACTTAGTTGAGGAAGGTAGACTTGGCCAGGGCCTGTTTTGCATGTTTCCATGCCTACAGGGGTGGCCATCTCCTTCAGCGGGGTTGTGAAACCGCTAACTTCCCACGGGTCGCTTGTCTCAGTAATTAGACATGCGAAGGACAGTAGGTGCAGGTGGCCATCATAGAGCCGCAACAATAGACTTCACTTCTTCCTTTGTATTCCTTCCAAACACATTCGTGTTCCTACCCACAAGCCAAAGATGGATCACGGCGAGAGTCATCGTCTAAAGCTCTCAACTGCAGCAGATAGTTTACTTAAAGCGAGAGCAGCCAAGTGAAATCATTATGCATTCTGGGACACAATGCCAGTATGAGCCTTCCAATTCTATCTGTATAGACAGGTTGTTTCTGTCCACTTTGTCAAGCCCATCAACCGCGACGATGCTGTCAAATCCTTGAGGAAACAGACATCTCTCTTCTGTTGCTTATGCATGGATTTGAAGTTGTGTTTTCTGTATTTCTTTGTTGAAGCTCTCGTACTTATGAGTCCTTTAGAAACTAGAGGCACGCACGCCCTTGGAGAAGATGTGCAGATGAAAAGGGGACGCTTGGTGCGTGTACTCACGGGGAAGAGCTCAGCTGTGGACTGGTTGCAGTGCATGGTGATGGGCGCCGTGTTGTAGAGGGAGCTGAGAACCTGGCTGCCGAAACTGTCCCAGGCCAGGGAGGTGAACTGCTCTGTCACATCGGCCTTCCCACAGCTACAGGTCTCCCTCCCCTGAAACCTAGTGTGATACAGTGTCACTTATTGGATGACATTATTTTGTTTTTAAGAAACTGACTTTCTGATTGGCTCTATATTCCACTACTGGATTCGAAGGGTCGAAGTTGATTGGATGGGACTGAATGGACACCCTTATGGGGGACGGCATAGAACATGCTGGTTAAAACTTCAAAGGTATATGTAAGTAAGCAGATAGGGAGAGCCAAGTGCAGCTTTACCTGTTGATGAAGGAGAAGTACTTTTGCAGGTACTCTGGGTCCACGTGGCTCTTGCACAGCTCCAGTTGAGTGCGCGGATAATAGTGAACATAATTTACACACATCTCCTCCATAATTCCAAATCCTCCCTGTTAAGGACAGGCATGGGCCTTGATAAAGCTGCTCTGGTGTAAACAAGACTACCTGCATAGTGCCCAGAAAGGTTAGGGCCTCTCTATGCACAATACACTTTAACGTAATTCAATTTAGCAGAACCCACCATTTGCTGCACACTATATGTACATTAGAAGCAGACTGTAATAGCAAAGGAGAAAATTAAATCTGTTAAGCTGTCATTCACAGAAACAGGGCAGTGCCTGTCAGTCGCGGAGAGCTTTTGCCTTAAGTTTGGGAACTGACCAATCAAATTTTGTCATAATAGTCACAAGGATCTGAGCCAATGATGATCCAGGGGGAGTTTTACTAATATGGAAAGAATACAGAAAATGATTATTCAACAAGGAAATGAAGGGCAGATATGTGTGATTTTAGAATTATGTGTAGAATTCTTTTTTGAGGTATATGTCTGATTTTAGTTAATTTGGCATATTAGCAAGGCCAGTCCGCTTGTTCGGTGGAGGATATACCCATTTGTATTGTATCCTGTCAACATCACTCATTCCGTCTCATTTCCTCTGTATTGCATCCCTGAATCCCATTTCCACTGTGTTGGGGGGTATTTTGTGGGCTTCCTGAGTAGTCAGGTACCTTTCAATTTCAGTTTGATTTTTACTTTGACTTATCTTACTCCGAACATTAATATCCCCCCTGCATCAGTGTAGAGAGCTTAGACATGGCTGTGAGAAGAGTCCCTTCCCATTTTCAGTTCAGCAGGTGACAGTGACATGGTTTTGGGATGACTGTGAGGTCAGTTCTGTGTCTGTGCAGTAAGGATGTGATATCAACCCAGTGTGTACTCTCCCAATCCAGGGGGTGCTGTTGTAAATGGGTTTCCGTCTGGGATTCTGAAAGAATGGAAATGTCAGCCTACTTTTCCTCCCCGCCAGAGTACAAATTGGCCCTTTTCAGACAACTGGGTGCCATCTCGCATGGTCTAGTGTGGCGTCCATAATGCACACAGGAGCACTGTGTGTGTGTGTGTCTGTGTGGGATTATGTGCTCGAGAGTATGAAGTACTCACCACTGTAGCACGTTTTCTCTCTTCAGTGTTGTACATACATTGAGTGAGAAGGACGTCACCCTTTGTAGGACAGACAACACATACCAAGGATCTGTCTTCTGGGCGGTGTGTATTCCCTGCACTATTTGTTGTGCTATCCCCAAGATGATTGACAGGTAATATTCTGACGCACTACACCAGGGTTGTCAAGCTCAAGTCCTGGAGGGCCAGAGCCCTGCACAGTTTTTGGTTTACCCTCATTTAACACACTAGATTCAACTCCTTGTGCTAATTATAGCACAGCTCTTGAGCTGAATCATTTGAGGTGGAACAGGGAAAAAACTAAGCTACACAGGGCTCCGGCCCCCCAGGACTGGAGTTTGACACCCCTGCACTACACTGTAGCAAAAGGCATGATATCTATAACCACTTCTTCTGTCAGAGTGTAATTTAATGTAATTTAGTGAAGAACAAATACTTACAGGTAACACATTTACTATCTTCTTTAATGTCCTGATAATCTGGGGGATGAGAGTAGATGCGTTTGTAAATATTATCATTAAACTGAAAACTGCAGGGGATGTGAAATTGATTTGGATGGGGTTCATTTTATTTTTAATGAAAATTAAATTCTTAGATACATTTGAACAGTGTTTCCCAATCTGGTCCTCGGGGAACCTGACAGTCCATGTGTCCCAGCTCCCAGTAGTTTGGAGCAAAAATGTGGACTGTCTGGCAAGGGAGCTGGGAGTGAGCAAAAATGTGGACTGTCTGGCAGGGAGCTTGGAGGGAGCAAAAATACAGACCGTCTGTGGGTCCTTGAGGACCTGATTGGGAAACTGCATTAGAATGAGGGCCAATTTGTGCATGATCAGAATTCTCTTTTGCCTGTTTAGTTGCTCTTTCAATTCTGGAAAAACAGAAATGAAGAAAGGCAGTGGGACTAGGCATGATATGAAAATTCACAAGACATTTATAGCTGATGTTTGGGATCCCATTACGTTGTGGGATTACTGGAAGTTAGTCAGGTCAGTGAGTTACTGTGTTTTTACCTGGTAATGTATGCTGAAATGTTTGTATAGTTTTTGCCTGGTAATGAGTGCTGAAATGTTTGTATAGTATTGTATAGTATAGTAAATATATAGTATTTACCTGGTAATGGGTGCGGAAATGTTTGTATAGTATTGTGTAGTATAGTAAATATA
>JAODLD010000124.1:17318296-17333780 GCA_026781065.1 Mormyrops boulengeri
GTATAGTAAATATATAGTATTTACCTGGTAATGGGTGCGGAAATGTTTGTATAGTATTGTGTAGTATAGTAAATATATAGTATTTACCTGGTAATGGGTGCTGAAATGTTTGTCCTCTTGCACAATCTCCACCTCCTGGCCCCCCCTCACCAGCACAGTCCTCACACTATAACCTGCCAGGTGCGTGTGCAGCTGTGAGGCAAAGATATTTATCCCTCTGGGCGACAGAGCCTGGGAGTGGGACATAGGGCGATTGTCAGCCTTGGAGGCTGGGGGGGTGGGTGCGTGGGAGGCACGCTGTGGCCTGTAGGCTGGAGTGGGAATTATCTGACTTCTGGCTCTTTCTCTGCTCATTTGGACCTTGGAGGGTTAGGCCAGTTCTATGGCCATGGAAGCGTTCTGTCAATGGCCTCACCGTCTGTGTGCACTTGGCAGTGCAGTATCCTGTCAGCTGGAAGTCTCTCATGCCAGGGGGAATGGCCATCACTGGTGTGTAGACCAGGCCCAGCTCCATGATGCCAGCATCATACTTCCTCAGGGTTGGGGTGTAGTATAAGCGGATCCCAGACCAGTCCTGACGACCTGCAGCAGAGCAGCATGGGTAATGAGGGGAGGACATCAGAAGCGAAGGGGTCAAGGAGCAGAGGAAGGTGGACCTCCCATACCTGTGATAAGCAGGGGATTGTGATAGTGCACCTCCAGACGCAGGAATCTGGAGGATCCCGGTCCCCCGAGAGAGAGGCCGGCATCTGAAGGGTAGTAGAATGCCTGAACATGGAGGTATTCGTAAACAAACAAAAAGAATGTCATTCTCAGCATGGGAATGAGTGAATCATCCACTGTAATTTAGAACAGTGTCAACAAATGCTGTGGAAAGCCAAACAGGATCAGCAACCTAGAGCAAGGCTCCAGTCATGCGTGCAGCTGTGTTTTATGTAATCATAGCCAGAGGTCTGTATAGCATTGCCCATATTTTGCTTGGTTTATATGAATTTTGGCATGCAGACTATCTAGGATGATCTGTTATGCAGCAGATGATGCCATCTTTTAATGTTTTATTCATTTTTATCCTCTCAGCAGGAAGCTTAGATATCCTCAAGACATTCCCTTGATTTCTATTGTTGGTCTTGTAATTAATCCTTGTCGCGTCGTTTAGACCTCCCCTAAAACTCCAAGTTGTCAGGACTGACATTTTTATTAATTAAATAGCACTAAATCAGTTATTTCTTAGGAATGGCAGGTACGTTTATCATACATGTAAGGTAAGTAGATGTTTCAGTTCACACCCAAATAGTCTAGCTGCCACCCTAAAACATACTAACTCGTTTAAGGCAGTAGATCTATTCTGACGATACTCAGTAATGGCTATTACTGCAGAACCAGTCCAGACCTTGAATCTGGTGCTCTTAGTTGATAGGGAGAGTTTATGTAACTGTTCCGCTTCCACCTCCATACTGTCCATAGTTTTATAATACCCACATTTCTTGACAAATATAAACACAAGAAGTCCTGAAAAAAGGCTTCCCTGTTCTCCACCTAATCTCTTCTCTCCAGCCCTGTTTCCCACCCAGCAAACACGATTTGCATTTATTTAGCTCTTTGGTAATCCAATCGGAGTACTCTTGTTCGCTAGCAGTTCTTGGCCGCGGTCCTCGTCCATCGAGCCGCCTCTGTGTGGTGCAGGCTGGCATCAGCCACGTTAAAAATAGGCCCCACTCGAACATGAGAGTGCTCGATACGGCCTCCGTCGTCGTGTCTTCAGACACTCCGTGTGTTTTATCCTGTTTGTTGTCTTATTCTCCCAGGGGCTGTGTGTGTTGGTCCCGTATATTGGTGGCTCTTTCTGCGGTACTTTGGCTGACTGACTTGTGGAAAGGGGAAACTTCCGTAGCTAAGTGACCATGTTCACCAAAGATCATCTGATCTGACGGCCCTCCCCAGATGTGATTTATTTTCGCACTCAGGCTAGCCCCTTGCCAGCTGTATTTTATCTAACTCCCGTAAATTTTTCATGAAGCAATTTAAGGTGCATTTCTAGAACTGCCTCTCCTCCCATATGGGAGAATAAGAATTAAAGGTACAAAACCTTGAATTAAATTTTATTATGAGAGTTGTAAACTATTGAGGGAACTCATCTCGTGCTTTTACCATAACCCAGGGCCTGATTAAGGCTCCCATGAATATTTATGTTGCATTGTGTTCATGCTTCACGTAGCCTACTATTGATCTAGGCGGAATATCAGACTGAAGCGGAAAGTTCCAGAGGCTGGGCTGAGCAGGAAACGGCGTCGTCGTCATTCTGCGTTCATACAGCCGCTTTGCAGCATTTCTTTGAAAAGTCACTCACGTTCTTGCAGTTTTATACTTCCGTGCAGTTATTTTTACCACGGATGGAAGGTTCAGGTTCAGAAAGCACAAATCCAGACCAAGATTTTGTTTCAGCCAACCAGTTGAGTACTCTGTGAATGTGACTCTTTATAGTCAATTGGCTGGTTGAAACAAAATCTTGGTCTGGATTTGTACTTTATGAACCTAGACATTCCACCTCTTATTTTTTTTTACCAATCCCATGTTACCATTCTGACTGAGTGGGTATGGCACTGGCCCCTTCGTCCAGAGGTTCAGGGTTTGAATTCTCTCTGATGGCCTTTTTACCTTCTGGATGCCCCTTGGACATAATTAGAAGGTGGCCTGTTCAAATTCAGACCTCGGAGCACGATACTGCCTTTGGGCCCCAAAGCAAGGCCCTTAACCCCGGGGTGCAGGGGCCCGGCCAGCCCTGAAACCTTCTCTCACCTCTATATGTGTCTGTCTTCTTCATTGTTTTACTTCTTCTTATTCTTACTGTTTTATGGTGTATTCCATTTTTTATAATTATTTTTAATAGTGTATCTCATGGCCTTGATCTCTCTTTTTGAGTCCCCAGCCTTGTTATTTGCTCTTACTATTGTAAAGCACTTTGTGACCAGTGTCTGTGAAAAGTGCTATATAAATACACTTTACATAGCTAGTTTTTCCTCATGGGAAAAAAAGACGACATTTCCCCTATCCGTTAAGTTATCCGTTAACCTATCCGTTAAGTTAGCGGGCTTACATTTGCAGCTATCTCGGTCATGAATTTGCCTTCCTTGACCATCACACTGATTAGCTCATGTGTGAGCTCGTTATTCTGCTGGTTACCTCGGCCCCCATGGCCCAAGCCGCGAGCACGTGTCGGCAGTAGTTGAGTTTCCTTGGTTTCATCTTGGAGTCACAGGAGCCGCTGTACTGGGGTACGTTCTCCAGCTGGGGGGCACACTCAAAGACCTCCATGTGGTGGACGATGGCCTCGTTCCCGCGGGTTACCACCGACTCGTACTGAGAAGACAGAACTTGCTTGTTACTCTTTTACTCTCTTTAGAAAGTCCATCCAGATGCTACAGTTGTTTACAGAAAGAGTGTCTGATGTTGCCATTGTAGAGGAGAATGTGGTGTAGAGTGTCGTGTCTGAAACTTTACAGCAGTGTTTCTCAACCCAGTCCTTGGGGACCCCCAGACAGTCCACATATTTGGTCTCTCCCAGATAATCGATAACACAGAATTCCTGGTTCAGGTATATTGGGAGCTGGGAGGGAGCAAAACGTGGACTGTCTAGGGGGGCCCCAAGGACTGGGTTGAGAAACACTGCTTTAGAGCCTTAGCTGGGCAGAGTAGGGAACACGCAAAGTCATGCTTGGAATGTAAGCCTGTAGAAGGTTACCATGACGATGTGGTTCTTTGGCATATCGGCAGGAAGCTGGTAGATATGGCACCAGTATGTGGTCTCCTGCTCTGGAATGATGATGCCGGGAGCCAGGATCTCCAGGGTACGGACGTCTGGGGGCAGCGGAGGGGACGGGCTGTCTGGGCGGAGCAGGAGAACACGCTGCACCCCCGGGTGGATGAGGGACAGGTTGAGCTTCCGCAGGGTGGGGAGCGGCTCCTCCAGCAGGCCGTAAATGAGATGAACCGTGCCCTCCTGCGCAGCCCACACGGAAGGGGCGCGACATGATGCACGTGCATTACAGCAGACATCATGGCGTGCATTACATCACACATTGCATCACACATTACATCACACATGGTGGGTAGTGTCTGGTTAGAATAGAATAATACAGAGGTGGCGAACCTGATCCATGGAGAGCCGCTGTGAGTGCAGCTTTTTAAGATGACCTCTCAATCAGACAATAACAGTGGGTCCCCAGGACTGGAGTTGAGAACCACTGCTTTATTATTGGCTGATTGAGAAATCGTCCAAAAGTCCTGCACCAGCTCTCCACAGATCAGGTTCGCCACCCCTGGGATAACAGGACAGTGATACTTTATTAATTCCTATGGGGAAATTCCCTTTTTTGTTTTGCCCCATCTTGCTCTCCATAAAGGTAAAGAGGGGGAGGGGGGCACTTCCTTCCAGCATTCAGTGAGCTGGGGCTTAAGAGCCTTGCTTAACATGAGCTTGAGCTACATGTAACTATCCTGTAAAGGCTGGGATTGAACCAACGACCTACTGATGACAGGTACAGAGGCTTAGCCCACTGAGCCACACACCACCGTCTATGAAGCTGATCTACATGGAGGCTTGTAGCTTGGGAGGTTTTGAGAAGAGCGCGAGATAGATTAATTACATTGGTTTAATAGTTTTAAAATGAATAAAATGTCAAACTAATAAGGTGTGACAGGTTTTAATATAGCCACCTGTTAAGCAGAGGAATTAGGAAAATAATCTGTGATGAAAAAGATGATACTGATGAATCTGCTGGTCAGTTTGCAGTGTGCCTGTTTGCAGCTCTTACCTCTATGACGTAATCCCTGGGGTCACACGTGCTGAAGGGTCTCCTGAACAGCACGTAAAAGCCATCCTGTGTGTCCTGCACCTCTAACAGCTGGTAGTCCTGCTGGCTGTCCAGGGTCACATGACCACTGCCGTCACTCCAGGCGTCCTTCGCAGAGGCACACACATCTGGGATCATGTGGAACTTAGAGCACACTATGAAAGTCTCACCTATCTGACGTTAGGAGAACACGATGGTTGTTCTACAACGGTTGAGTTAATGGCCAAAAGAAGGTTTGGCCTCGCCTCCGTTGTCATCTGACTTTCTTTCTTTGTTTAATTTCTTTCCTTCCTTTTTCCCATTCTGTATTACTATCTCTAATGATGTTTAATGTATCACAACACATCCATGTAAAGTGCCTAGGGAGGACTCTGTTGTGAAAGGCGCTATATAAAAATAAATCGAATTGAATTTGTAGACAATACGCACTGTCAGAGAAAAAGAGTATCAATTTGTACCTTTGAGGGTACTGTTACTTGTCACTGGGGCTGTACCCTCGGGGCTGTACCCTCGGGGCTCTGCCAGTTGTACCCTAGCTGTAGCTAATTGTACCTTCTAAGTACAGAATTGGACTCTTGAGTAGTATTTTTGTACCTTGGGGAACAAAACTGTACCAGGGTTGTACCCTTTTTTCTGACAGTGTTTAGGCTTCCTTGTTAGTTTTAATTTGTAGTTCACTGGAAAATGAACAATATACGCGAGAAGCTAGCAGTGCGGATGGCCCAGAGGGTAATCTCAGGAGTCACTGCAACAGCTGGTCCTGTCGCATCTAATCACCAGACACAAGATTATACATGTAATTACACACAATTTCCTAGTTTTTTCTACTAACAGTTCAGGTCAACGTATTAAGACTGTAAAGCCTCCCTGACACGGCCTCGTTAGCCAAGGAGACCGTTTGTCGGGATGAATTAGCTTTGGTCTCATAATCCACGTTTGAGTTGAATGTTTACTTCCTCTCGTTAGACGGAGGGTAACGATTGGGCCCATTTTTGATTAATTTCAAGGAAAGTCAACTCAGGGGAAGAGACAGACCTGTTATGCATAGATAAAGTTGGAAATGGAAACTTAGTTTGGCTCTCGACTTTGACGCTTTTCTCACGGAGCTGGCATGGATGTGGAGCAGCGAAAACTTCAACACAAAGTGTGGGTGAGGTGGGCTGTTCTTGACAGCACAATCACCACAGGGTTCATCTGGTTTGTTCTCTGAAATAGAATCCATGCAGAGATTGTCTGTGTGCCGACTGGTATAAATATAGCGCCATGGTGTCAATCTGGGCAGGAAAATAAGGTATCCATTTAAAGAAACGTCTCAGTCACGATGCAAAGCGAGCGAATGGCACCGTTTTTGAATAATGGCAACTATCTCTGTACCTCTGCCCATGCAGTTTGTCACAGGTAAAGCCTCTGTTTCATATATATAGTTCCAATGTATGTAAACATTACAGAATATTTACAACATACCAATGAAAACAACCATTTTAAAAATAATGGTCTTTCCCCCTTTTAAATTATTTTTGGCATTAAAGGAAGTAAATTCTGCCAGGCAGTAGTGGTTCTGGTTACATTTGGGTTCTGGTATTGAAACATATTAGTGTATTTAATATTCCATGTTGACGTATTTTGGATTGGCTTTGCTTTTAAAGATGATAACTAAACATTGTTCATATGAAAGCCGAAAGCCAATCACTACGCAGTCTGAGCAGCGATGGATTGGCAGAAGAATAAGCATCTCCTGGAGATGTACGATTAGCTGTGAAGGGAAGCCGGTGGAACGACTCAGACAGAACAGCCCACTGAGGATCCACCCGAAATGTCCCGGAGAAAAGCTCTACAGGTATAAGCAAGAAGCGGCATATGTCTCCTAATCCAGGCGTGTTACACCGGTGGACCCCAACTGAAAATAGTAGGCAGTATTTCAATAAAAAAAGAATGCTTATCCAAACTATATTTTTAGTTTTTTCTTTCAATTCAATTTTTGGAAAATCAGGATCATCTGTTTTAAACAAATCTTTGTTACAGTATGTAAATAAAAGCTAGGATAAGATGTCTAATTTGTTTTGGTTTAAGGTCGTTTGCCCAAGACATTTCTCAATTAAACAATAAACGGTTTGTGTGTGTGTGTATATTTCTGAATTCTACTCAGATGCCATGTGAACTGATCCTTAGATGGTGACTGAATCAAAATGCGAAGGTGAAATCCCAGTGCTGTCGAAATTCAGGGCAGCATTAATGTTACTTGTTTATTTGTACGTGATTCATTTCTTTTAGCAATAGAACCTTACAAGCCCTTTTCCTTACATTACTTACAGTATGCTTCTGCCGATGTCATCCTCTACTCCTCTATAAGAGTGCACATTATCAGCATTATTCATTTTAAATATTAGGCTTTTGGGAATAATCTATAAATATATTTCAGAAATCAATTAATGAATTTATAGGATGTAAAATGTATTTAATAGCATTATGTGCTGCTGGTAAAATGTATATTTAAATACAGTAATTGCCTCATCAAATCAGCAACCGTCAACTAATGCTAATTTCAGCATATTGAGGCTTTGACAAATCAATCAGCAAGTCAAGTCATTGATACTTTTCATGTGACATAACCATAGCTCTACATTTCATTTCTCGTCGCACCAAAGTATTAACTAATTAATTTAACTTTCAATATAGTATAGAGAGCGATGTTTCATTTAGAGAAATCTATGTCAGTATAATTACTGCTTTTGGCTGTGGACTGTCAAAAATTTCATGTGCTTGAAGTTGTATTGAAGATCATGTGTTGTGTAACTTGTTCAGGGTTTAGTTGTTCGGTAATTTGGACATAAACTGTTTTCTGCATGATTTTAGCTGGCAGCCCTTTAATATTCTTGTGGGAAATGTGACTAAAGCGCTATATAAATTCCTGCTTTCAGATACTCCAAGACTGTCAAAAGTAGCAAGGGGGGGTGTAATATGTAGGAAAAAAATATTTGTAACCTTTGGTGGGGATAGCCAACATAACTTATGTTACTTAAGAATGCGTGCATCCAGAGGGTGCAGGTTTGAGTCTCAGCTCCTAAGAATACTTCTAAATTGCTCTAGTAAAAAATTCAAGCCGTATAAAATTAAGTTTTAAAAAAGTCTTTGCATAAGAGCAGTGACTAACCTACTAAATATCATTGGAGAGGGATGATAACTTGTTTAAAGTTAAGAACATTTACTGGTTTCTTACATCTGTTTTCATGCCAAGGGATGAATTATCATTGCATTGAACGATTCTGAGGAATTCACAGCTATTTGTGGTGACTCGCATGAACAAGCGGGCACCTTGGCATGGGCTCAGCACAAAGATGAACATCAACACAGGCTCATTTCCATGAATTTATGAGTCAGACAGGAATTCTGAAATCAAATGAGAGATGCAGAGTGCAAGTCCCTTTCACTGACAATTATCGCACAAATATTTTTCAATTACTAGAATATCTGGTGCCAACACATCCAAGTTATTTGGATGGCAAACATGAAAGGTTATGAAAGGATTCTAAAGTATTTTTTTAAAAGCGACATGTTTCCCGTTTCCGATTATTTTGCCTTAGGTTTGATTGAATGCTTATTTAAACCTCATAAATTGAGCTTAACGTTATAAAATGGCACTATTTGTAATGTATGATTTTCACTGTGGGTTTTAAATGCTGGTAAAGCAGATGTTTAAATCTGTCACTTAAATTTCTCTTAGAAGAACCTCAGTTATTAAAAATGCGATAATGAAAATCTGGGGAAACGCCCCATGTCTGCAGACTCTGCATTAGCTTTTAATAGACTGTCGCTAACAATTGCACGTATATATTTCCACTAGTTAAATAAATTCATGTAAAACCACATCCTGTTTAGTACTAAGACAAAATTTGTCAGGTTTCAGGAAGACTCATTGCATATTTCACAGCTCGTTCTCACGCTACTATGAACTTTACAGGGTTTGTCTTGAATTTTTTTCAAAATAAGTATTAGAGACTTGGAGATTAGATAAATATGCCTTGATTATTTAAGGAGCGCCGAGGTCTTCAATGTGGCTATTTGTAGTGTCTTGAGTGAGACAGATATAAGGGGCTTCAGTGCTCACCCCAAAGTACGACCTCTTCCCGTCACTCCAGAGCACGACCAGATCCGCATTGAAGATCTCCCCCCTGTCGGACATCCCAAGCACCACGCCGTAATGCAGGTGGCTCACTCTCAACTTGAGGTACAGCTCCTGCTGTGTGTAGCTTATGTTCCAGGACAGCTGCAGGTTTCCGTTGGGGTCCAGAGGGATATGGTAGGGCAGGGTTGCACCCGGAGCACTGCCCGCCTGGAAAGATGCCACCAGGATCACCACCAGAGTGGCCAGCGTGGTCAGATACATCACCGTCACATCCTGGAGATTAAGGTCTCTGTTTAGCAATCTCATCTTCTGGTTGGCCTGCGGCCCTGAACTGGATGCGCAGGTGGAAGATGGGAGAATGGATGGATCGCTTTGTCGTGGCGTCTCTGTCTTCGGCTTGGTCCAGACCTTGGTCTTCTGCTTCTCGACGTTCTTATCCACGCTCTCTTTTCTGCTTCTTTTCTTTATGGTTCTGTTTCACTGACTCTGGTTATCTCCTCACCCCCAGACTTTAAGAGCTTCAGCTCATGGCACCAAGTTATCCGTCCAGCCTAATTGCATTATTTTGGTCGACGAAATTTGATTGTTCCTTTAGCCCTCTGGTCAGGCACTTTTTCGACATCTGCCAGTCTCTAATTGATCCTAATTGACCATGGACATTATCAATGGCAATTCAGCCAGGCTAAGTGAGGGTTATTGCCTATTTAATCTTTGGTAGATTTGGGCTGGCTGGATCTGTAGGATTCATTGACTAAATTAGAGAAAGTGTGTGCTACAAATTTTTCATTTAAAGTGTCTGTTTTCATATCAAGTGGCAGAATCACCAGTGATCCTTGTGACCGGCACTTCAGGTACTGGAAGTACAGAATTAGATCAGCTTGCTATGAACCAGAACCAATCAAAATCAGTACAAGTGTCAATGTGAACTCTTAAAATTCATCAGAATACATACCTACCACAACAAAACAAGATATAGTGCAATTAAAATGGTTTACAGTAGAAGGACCATCCACACTTTCATTCTGAAAATATTACTCTCTTTGCATATGGACTAGAATAATACTGAGTGTTAAAATCTAACGGACCCCACAGTCTAACTGTCCTGTCATATTCTATTTGTACTCAATGGGCAATTTAAAGAGCGCACACTACCTGACTGCCTTTGGATTATGGTATGAGCTCAGAGTACGCAGATTAAACACACACCAACACACACACACACACACACAGAGGAATATAACCCACACCTACGAAGGTGCAAGGCTGCGGCACTAACCAATGGGCTACCATCCCTTTTAACCGTTTTAAGTTTAACTTGTTTCAATTCGTTTTCAAATGATAGAAGAAACACTACAGATGTAAGAAAACAAATAGTCATTTAAGGTGGAAACCAGAAACTGGATTATATAAAAACTGAAGCTCTGCCGGTGAATATGATGCATACTGACATTAATATCAAGTTTACGGTTATTGTTTATGGATTTTCTTATATATAAACTATCACTGGCAAAAATAGCTGTGAAAGATATGCCTTCAGTTGTGTTTGAAGGTGATGAATTCAAAGCAATATCCTTAGACAGAAGCGCCCTTCATCATCGAGGAAGACAAATGGCGGATTACAGTCCTGTGCTGCAGCAGTTGACGAGGCCTGATCGTGTTTGTCAGAAAGGTGAGCCTGGACCTCTTACTTCAGGCTGAGATTTTTAGGGAGGGAGGGTGGAAAGGCAGGAGTGGGGGCAGAGGAGATGAGGGTGAGGTTAAGGAGGGACCAGCTGCCGGTTTGGACAGGGAGGCAGGACAGCTAATGAAATGATGGAGGTCCCCCGAGGCGGCCGACGGGATTTATGTCACGTCTAATGTGACAATGCACCGGGTTTTACTGCGAATCCTGGGGGCTTTTATACCCTGCACTCGAAGCAGCACCGCATTAATGCATCAGACGCACAAAAGAGCCTGAATAAATGGTGCGATGGCGGAGGATAGGGTCGTGACGGCAGGGCGGAGGAGAGGAAAGAGGGACCTTTCAGGGTTAAGGCGTGTGTTTCGGGGACCTGGGCCGTGCTGGGATGCATGCTCTCTCTGTGAGGGAGGACGTGCAAAGAGATTTATAGAAAGCTATAGAGCAGACAAATAGCAGAGACGCGCAGAACAGACTGCCCTGGGCCTACACTGACATTCTCCAGCCCGGAACATTCAGTCATGCTTAATGGCTTCCCATCATGCTCAGCTACACCAGTACCAGGCTATAAATGAGAGTCCAAGAGAAAGTGATAGTCCATTTGCTTATTCCTCTTTAAACTTTTGAACAAAGAAAGCTGTTCCATGAAAAGGCAAACTCTTGCATATTACATTATTATTATTATTATTATTATTATTATTTATTGCAGTAATTTGTCTCAAAAGCCTCTTCAATATGCTTGCGATGTAACTTCTATTTTCCTAAACAGACAACGTCTTTGGCCTTGATTCCCTTTTTCTTACCTGCCTGTAGTTGTTTTATCCGCTGTGTAATTCATCACTGTGCCTGACATACTTCTGTTACTTTGACCAGGTTTGCCAGGTCTTCGAATTGTGCTTTTGTTTTGTGTCACTGGCGTGTTGTAGGTGTCGCTGCCTTTTGATTGGTCTGTATTTTGCTCTTCGCTGCTTCACTGCACCGCAGAGTCCATCCTGCTGACTTCCCGTTAGCCGCACGCTATAGCGCTTAACGCCGTCTGCGCTCCTTCTGCCAAGTTGGACGTCTTGAGAATCTCGGAGAGACACGTAACTGCTCGTTTAGCCGGCAGCGAAAGGACTGAGTTCGCCAGGAATGGGGAAGAATAACCTTACCCCTCTTTCCCTTTATGTATATTTAACGACCTTGCGGTGGAATCTCGGTCCCCTTTATTATTTTAAGGTTAAATAATGGATGGAATGAAAAGATGCTTTGCCTCGTCCTTCCTAAACCGCGCTCTCTGGGTCTGGGCGATGCAAGATGGACTGAAGTAAAAAAGAGAGAGTAAAATATTAATTTTATCTATTTATTTATCAAATGAGTAAGAGCTGTATATAGACCCTTGAAATCAAATAAAATCCCATAAATCATAACAATTAATTTGTTATTGCTCATTTGTTAACATTGAATTTTGAAAATTACTTTAAAAATAACAGATTTTCATGTATGAACAAGTTATGTCCTTTCTACATATACGCCTGTTTTTCGTTTATGTCTAAAATAATGCGAATTGTGTCACATAATATGTCACAAACATAAAGCAATATAGCTTACGGGAAGTGACATTTTTTGCACATATGCACCCTCATTAATGTAACGTATACGTGAAGGTATACAATAAATTCACGTATAGCCTGTTTGACGTCCATTAATCAGCTAACTTATCAATGCATTTCCCTTATACGAGATATCAGTCTTTACCGTTACATTGCAATGAGTGCAAGGATAAAGGGATTTATTTTATTTTGACAGCATCGTTGGCCAGCAGCATGGCTGCATTGGGGGGCATTACGGTAGTGGTCACATATTTTCTGAAATGTTCGTTTTGATCAGTGTAAGGCTTTATTGCGGAGCACATTGGCTGTTATAGGACAATGAGTGCAGACCTGTCCTTGCTGGCGTCCACGATCGAAAGCGTGTGGGATAAGGCGCTGGCACCGTCCGTCATATCAGCGTCAACCTTTAGTCTGCGCGGAGATCGGGCTTAACAATCCGCTCCGCGCTGCGACCTCATGGATCTGCCGGCGATCGTGCGGTTTGCTTAAAGGTTTCACTGAAGATGCGTTCAGATGCGAGAAATGTGGAGCCCCGGTGACTGGTAATAAAAGAGAGACTCCTTCGTGTTGTGGATCTTCTGTGATTTTCTTCATTGTTGTAGGGAGGAAGGCTGCAAGAGGAAAGTGCGCCTTGTTTGTTTGTTTTAAAGCATTTTTTCTTCTTCAAAGTCACTGAAAACAGCTAAAAACGCGAAAGACATTTTACCAGTGAGATGATTTTTGATGCAATTCAGCGCATGCCTCCGGATTTTTAATAAAGAAACACCTGGA
This sequence comes from Mormyrops boulengeri, assembly GCA_026781065.1. Taxonomy (NCBI): domain Eukaryota; kingdom Metazoa; phylum Chordata; class Actinopteri; order Osteoglossiformes; family Mormyridae; genus Mormyrops; species Mormyrops boulengeri. The sequence continues at coordinate 17,331,311 of JAODLD010000124.1, forward strand.
ATTTAATAGATATGTATTCATAAACCGGGATTTAAGGGAAGCACAGGGTGATACCATTAAACTTGCAAATATTTTATGTATGTCTGCATGAATTAGTATTATAATCTGAAGAACATTTTACAACTACCTGAAAATGAAACAAGAGATGGATGCCTTTGGGGAAAGGTTATATAATCAGTAGCTGCTGCGAGTTCTACTGCACAAAACGTCTTTTTACACATTTAACATATTTTGAAGTGACACATTTTGAAACACAGACAATTAATGCAGTCGTGCACTGTCATATAATCTATATAATAACAAATACACGTCCCCTGTAAGGAAAGTACTATAGCCTACTATAAAAAACAGCTACTCAGAAGAACAGTGTTTTGAATCATCGTTTTGAATCGGGAAATAATTGCACCTGAGAACTGGGAAAAGCATAATTGAAAAACGTGTGAAAAAATAATATTCGCAACCGGGAGCGGCTGGCAGCGCTACTTTTCACCGTCTGAAACTATCGTCGATCATCCTGACGGGGCTGCTGCCCTTTGGGATTAAGCGCCGGCATCCTGATGCTGCGGACTGTGCCCATGAACCAGCAGCATCGCCGGTACAAACCTGTACGACTCTAACGTTTATAAAGGTAAAGTATGTTTTCTCTTCTTTTCGATAAAGCTGCGACTGTGGAGTAAGTTTTATCTTGATCGAGTCTCTTGCAACTCGCAGCAGCATTTTTACTTTTCAAATAATCTGCACTCCTTTTCCAAAATATTTTGATCCATGTAAGGAGTGCCTGATCGGACAAAGTAATGCATGTCTGATAGTGTTCGTTGGGGGTTAAGATGGAAATCTTGAAGCACAGTGAGTTAACGCGTTGTTTGAGTATGATCGTTTTTATTCTGCCGTATATACACTTCCAAAAAGCGCAGCACCGGGATCGGTCGCCATCCTTGTCACAAGCAGGCAGCCTTCGGACCACGTGGGAATTTGTCCTGTACCTAGGCCCTTGTTCATTTGCATTCATGTTTATGGGAATGAACTAACTTACGGAAGGAGTACAGAGTGTGAAATGGCGACATTACGCGAGCTATGTTACAGTAGTGGAGTACAAATTCTTCCAACATCTTGATTTGACAGCTGAAGACAAATTTTATGCTCGCATATAAACGATTGTTTGGCTTTCAGGCAGGAATTTATGGTACAAACATCCACATGAGCAGAGCATTGGGGAGGTGTGTCACACATTGGTCAGGGATAAAGGTGCAGAGAAGAATGGAAATGAGAATTCCTGACTCTGAGTGACCCCCCCCTTCATGCCAAAGGCTTCTTGGAAAGGATGAGTGGCAGTTTTTTTTCTCATCTTCGAAAATGGGGGGGGGGGGGGGTTCATGCCCCCAAAATACTGTTACTTGCTTATTCTCCCCCACTGCTCATGGTGCTGCCTGGCCTGCCCTGTGCCCACCAATCAGCACGGCTCAGCTCAGCCTCCCTGCACTGGGACCCCCAAGGCCCTGGCTTTTATGCCCCCACCCTATCTGCTGATTCCCCCAGGGACCGTCTGCTGTCCTCATCGCAGTGCACGTGTCACAATGACAGCTAATTCATTTATTTCATCTTCATCCTAGCTGTACCGGGCGTTGATGGTGTCTAGTTTGAAAATGAAATGATTACAGTGCAGAAGGGTGCTTGAAGTTTGAAGTCTATGAATAATGTTGCGGTAATGTTATGTCACGGCTGTAAAGTAGCAGGCTGGGAACTGCTCGTCTCACTGGGATTAAGCACTGGGCTTCCTTGGTTTGCCTTTCTGCAGCACTACTGGGTGACTACCTACTGCATAATGCTGTATCTCCAATCTCAGGACTGGATGCTGAGATTGAATGGAGAAGCATAGCCCGTCGTATCCCACAAGGACCCAGATTGGGTACCCTGGGCTTTTAGAGCGTGGCTAGTCGCTGTGATGTCATACGTCTGCGGTCCTGAATAGGTTTGCATTCCTTTTCCAAAGCCTTTGAGGGAGATGTACATGGCAACCGTCTTGTGTCGATAGTCAGCGAATCACATGGTTTTTCATGTTAAAAATAGCATGTATTGCCATGACAAAAAAAACAGAGGGTCTAGTTAATCCATGGAACCAATGTAATTTCTGTTAGCGTAGCTGTTTGGTTCATTATCAAAGCTAAAGAAAGATGCCCCCCCATCTTGTGAGGAATGTCCTTTGTACTGTGGATTGGCCCTCTGTGGCTGCCCTCTGATCCTCCCTGCCCCCACCCCTGGGGTTGATCTTTTCACCCCCTGATCAGTGATCATCCTGTCGGCACAGAAACCACCCTCTAACTAGCCCCTCCCCCTTACCATTTCCTTCTTGTTAAGCCCCCCCCACCCCCGGCCCCGGGGCCCCGCAGAAGTTGTCGGTCCCGGGTTAAAACAAGCGGGTAGGTTACATGGCAAACGTTTGGGGCGGGTTTTTTAAAATGACCAAACGCGT
>JAODLD010000124.1:17336219-17352436 GCA_026781065.1 Mormyrops boulengeri
ATTAGTAGTAGTAGCAGTATTATTATTATTATTAGTAGTAGTAGTAGCAGTATTATTATTATTAGTAGTAGTAGTAGCAGCAGTATTATTATTATTAGTAGTAGTAGTAGCAGCAGTATTATTATTAGTATTATTATTATTATTATTATTATTATTATTATTATATAGTGCTTTGCAGAAACGCAAAGACACAATAGGTAATAGAGGGGAAAAATCGGTCTGCTCAACTAGTAAATAATAGGATGTACAGGGACACATAGAGACTAGATCCAAGGTGACAACAATTCATTATAGGGAATAAATGAAATGATAAAAACTATGATGTTTAAATATTTTAATGGAAAATATTTTACATTTTAAGGGTTAAAATATCTTTAAAGTGCAGCTGATTAACATTATTTTTGAATGGAGCGGGTCCTCCACATTGTCATAAGTACAGATTTAAATAATTATCACACGATGTGATGTCAGATGCCGGTGTTCCAGCTTCTCTCTGTTCCGAGCAGCTGGTGGCTCAGCGGGTTGTTCTGGCGCCTCGTGTCTCCTGAACTGGGAGATCAGATGTGGCTCCTGCTGTGTTTAGGTGGAGTTTGATGTGCCTGCCTTGTGCTCTGTGCTGGGTAGTTTCCTGGGCAAAATGGTTGGGGGGGGTATTGAAAGAAAGGGGTGGATCCGCTGGAAAGAGTCGCTTGGCGTAAGTAAGGCTGAAATGTACTGGTGGTATCTTGCTGGATGTTGGTGACTCCAGATCTGTCCCGTATTTACCTGACTTAAATGATAGAAGTTGTTTCTTGTGATATTTTTATCTTGGACAGTTTGTTTGGTGTAAATCATAGTTGACTGAATTGTGTGAATCAGATTCGGAAGAATCTGAAAAAGTGTGTCCAGTCGCTGTCGCCGTCGGAACTGTAGTTTCTGATGTTGCAGGTGGTTATAATCTGCAGTGACTAAAATAGTACTGAAATGACATCAAATAACCTGTCATTTGTAGTTTTGTGGGAGATATTCAGAAAGAAAGAGTTCCGTTGTTTTATCATGCAGTGGTGGTTTAGGGAAAGGTCATCATGTGCCTTTACTGTTATATCAGAAGAATTTCAAGTGAAATTCACTGAGCTTTTCTACATCCTCTCTGTTCCATCGGATGTAACGCTTTAAATACAGCCCTGAGCAAATACCCATAAAGCCTGGCTCTTTATGCAGCTGTGAGTCTGGGTCCTGCTCCTGTCATTGTATTGTCTGCTGATTTCCAGTCTGCTTGAGCGCTTGGTTGCAATTATTATTACAGTAATTAAACCGAATGCGTCTTCTAGCTTAGCGCTGAGATGGCCGACAGGAGGCTCGCCACACTGGGACAGGCCAAACCACTGCTTTAGCATCCAGATGTTAATTATGCGCCGCTTCATTGTACTGGCAATGAGTGCAGTCAGTCTTCAAAAATAAAACTCTTTATCTAGCATGATTGGAGTAGTCCAATATGCTATTCACCGTACCTCTCTTGCTTTGAATTACAGTCCACTGAAGTTTGACTAACAGTGACTCCAGTGTGGAATTTAAACTACTGTAAGTTATATATGCACATGTATGAGAGATTTTAAACAATGCAATATATCTTATTCACTTAAGATATTAATAGAGTATATTAGCAAAATACTTTCTGAATCTTGTAATCAGTGATAGTCTGCATGAAGGGAAGGTGCAACAGACGCTTCGAGGTTCAGGTTATACGATGACTCATCGTTTTCGTTCTGAAACCCAGCCATCCGTCTGTCTGTGTTTGCATATATCTCCATAAAGCTAATATTATTGTATCAGAAGGAGGGTGTAGATTTGGGTATAGACTGTAGGGACGTGTCCCTACCAATGCTGTGGGAGCGCCATGTGTATTTAGGAAGACAAGGCATTCAGCGCTGATTCAGTCAATACCAGTTTTCAAACCAGACCCGACCCCTTGACTCAGAAATATGGTATTTACAATAATAAAAAAGACCCAGTTATGATCACCATAGGAACATTAACTCTGAATAATATGCATATTTGCTAAATTCATTTGTTTTTCCATTAAAAAGTTTACCGTTGCATTCCAACAGCTACAACTTTGGTGTCATTTTAAGTGTATGGAAATCTGGAGGCGATTTTTGGATGCGTATTTCCCAGCATGGTAGATAATTGCCTAATTAGAATTCATAGGGATACTCGCTCCTATTGCAGTACATACTATTTTTGGCTTAGATTCCCGCAGAGCAACATTTCCCAGAATGCCCTTGGAATATCTCTTATCCTCTAACTGTAGAGTCCTAGCGGAAAGGGTACGCAGTCCTTGTGTTCTCTGGGGCTGGACACTCTCATCTGCTGTCAGGATGCACAGCTGGGGTCCGTAATTTAACACTAGCCCTTATGGTTCAGGGTCCTCCTGAATTTTTATTGATAAGCACTTTGTCAAATTCAGACTGTACCTTTGAAATGACCCAGATGAGGGTAAAGTTGAAAATGAGTTTGGTTGGCATTAGTCTAGGTTATTAAAGGTTCCTTACTGGAAATCTGGAAAATCCAAGCTTTGGTTATGTAATTTATCGTGAATTTCTGTAAATATTGTAATCTCACACGTGAAGTGGAAAATGACTTGGTGAATTTCTCAGTGCCCTGGATATCGTTGCAAAAATATTTTTAGACTTTTAAAAAATATTGACCTGGTTAATTTATTAATATGACTTTTTTTTCTAAAACATTACATCCTAATTTGTTTTGTAGAAACAAAATAACATTCAATTTCCACGTCATTGAAACGTCATCCTTACTGCTGTTTGGGTTCCCAGAATGGCACCGATCACAGAGTATGACTGACATACAGTGAAATGTCACCTTGGGGCCCCTGCTCGAGCTCACGGTGTATTTTACTGAGCAAGGGGCCCCCAACAGTAGGTTTTGGGGCCCATCTCCTGAATCTGGCAAGAAAGCCCTACCCCTCTGACGACCTGCTAACATATCAGTGTGTATCAGTGTGTTATAAAGTATCGTGATGTATGTAGCCAAAAGACAGTGATTTTACCGCACTTCACTGTTGTCGATTCACCTGCTTTTTCACGACTATTTGAACTCGTGTGACCTGGAGAGACTGTGTCTCTACTACGGCCTGGGAAACAGCTGGTCTGGGGGCCCAGTCCAGGCTGTGCCATCTTTAAAAAAACCGTCAAGTTTTATGTAAAGTCTATGCAGATGAACAGATTTTTTTTGCCTACAAATCTTTCTTTGAATTAAAAATGAATATATGAAAAAGCTAACATTTCTATTGTTGTAGCATACGAAGTACTTGAAAATAATCATTAAATAATGGCCCCTGCAGGCATGGTGAAGCTCAGATTTGCCCCCCCCCCCCCAAGGAAAATAACTACCCATGCTGTGGTACTGGATGGTCAGCTGACCTGCTTGTCAGCATCCTGCTATAAAGTATGACTGAATTTTTTAAAACAGGGTTAAATAATCCAGGTCCCTGCAATATGCTATATATATGCAAACTGCTATATACTTCATGTGGGTTTTCATTCTACAAATGGACACTGAATTCTGTTAAACTGGGTAAACTATTCTAAACTTGAGTAAACTATTAAACTTATATGACCCTTATATGTTGAAGGATGGCATGTTCACCCAAAGACCCTCTGATCAAAAGCACATCTCAGTCATTCTTTACCCTTGAACAGTCAAATCAAGGCTTTGAAATATAACTGTAATTATGAAGTTTTTGGTCAAAGTGACCTTTACAAACACAATTGCATGTGCATACCTCTGTCGATTGATGAACATCTGAATTTGTACTTATTTTTATCTAACGAACTAGCAGCCAGCTTTTCTATTTCTGAAAACCAGACAAGTTAGTTATGGAAACTGAATAACAAATGAAGCCATTGTGAAGAGCCAAATCTAACATCTTAACCATCCAGTATGATTGGTACTTGTACAAATTAGCCTATGCTGAAAAGAATCGACTATGACTTAATGTGACTTCAACTGAAATTCAGCAGCATGTTGATTTGGAGTGATTTTTTATATTAAGCAACATGAATTCATCTTTGGCTTTTCCATTTGTATGGTCTCATTAGATCACGATTCCTTAAATCACAAGACACTGGTAGTTATTAACCGAATGTGTGTTTTTAATTTGCAGCTGAACATGCAGTGCTTGGTCTTTTGGCAGAAAACCACTGGTGAGCATTAGGATCTGTGATGCAATGTGAATGACATCATTGTGAGAACATTCCTGGTTTGGATGGACACTCGAGCCGCGTAGCACAGACCCTTGGCGGTGAGGACCAGACTGATTGGAGTGGGAGGGATGCAGAGCTGATGTGTCAAGGCTGAACAGGGAACTGGACAAACGTCAGAGGATTACGCCTCCTGGGGGCTGCTGTCAAACCGCTGCTAAGGATAGCGGGAGCCAAACAAAACAGGAGACAGCAATGTACACATGTACACAAAAACAAATCCAAACCCTTCTCCCCTCCTCTCTTTGCACCCCCTCCCTCACAAACACAAATGATAGTTTTGCCATGATTTGTGCCAATCTTGCAAAAGCAACATTAATGCTTAGTTAAAGTCTTTGGTGATGACCAGATTTCATTCAAGAATAATATTTATAATGAGTCAAGGTATCTTTACCTAAAGCAAAAATAAGGAAAGTTCTGGCAGACAAACAGCCAGCAGTGTTCTCTGTGTTTCCTCCAAGCTTTTTTTAAGTGATCAATTGTCATTGTTGACACGCCACAACAGCAAAATGTGTCCTTTACATTTAACCCATATGTGACAATGTGACACAGCAGGGGGCAGCTAATTCAGCACCTGGGGGGCAGTGCTTGGGGGCGGTATCTTGCTCAGGGTACTTCAGTGGTGCCTTGCTGGTCGGGGATTCAAACCTGCAATCTTTCAATTACAAGTGCGCGTCCCTAACCATCAAGCCACCAATGCCCACCATTTTTTTCTCCAGGGACTTACGCCACCCGTGATTGGGTCACTTTAATTGAAGAGTACATGGGTGTAGCGGCGGTGATCAGTTGCCATGGAAACACAAACAAAGTGTCAAGCTTAGCACACTGGCCCACAATGCATAAGTGAGAGGATGGTAAGGCTTTTATTCAAATAATCTTCCTGAATGCAGTGCTGTGGTCATTCTTTCTGTTTCCTGCCAGTCCCTCTGTGTAGTCTTTCCTGCCTTCTCTCTCTCCACTCACAGAATCCGCAATTAAGTTACCCAGTTGAGTCTTCCATGTTTGGCTGGATGCCCAAAGTCCTGCTCTGTGACATGTTAGGGTGAATCCCCGAACTCTCACTTACAGCTACTGGTCCATGAGAGAGAAGAAGTGCAACAGACATGCATGAAGCCAGTCATGTGTGTGAAACGTGCTTCAAGAAAGGTGTTAATGTATTTGCACCTTTTCGACTTGTGGTTTATCTAATCCGTGTGCAGTAGAAACAGAGTGTCATAAACGGACTGGTGTCTTTCTATTCTGGCTTTGGAAGTGGAGACTCATTTCCTAGATTTATTATTAGTAGTTGATAGTGAGAGATGTAGCGTGTCAGAATCAGGCAGCGCGATATTATTGGATGTAGCCATGCAAAAATTAGCATGTGACCAATAAACTCCTGAAAAAGCGAACAAGGCAGGTGTTTTGCAAATCCTTTGGTGACGTGCTCTCATACATGGGGGGGCTCAGAGGCTGGCCCTCTCGGCTCACTTGGGCTTAATAATCAACAGGATACCAATTTACGAGCTATTAAGGGGCTCCTGTTGTGCCTCATTTCTGCACACTCTGCGGGGGAGGGGGGCTTTTCAACCTGGGATCCGGAGAGGAGCTGTAGGGGGTCCATAGTGACGTCCCATAAGTTGACAAAATTACATTTTTTCAGCCGGTTTATGTATCATTAAAAATATTGAAATGGCCCCCCTGAGGAAAATACATATTAAAGCCCCTCCCAGTTGTTGCTTTCATGCATTAGTGGGGGGGGGCTAGCTGTACTGTATTTCCCTTTGGGGGTCCCTAGTTTGGGGGGGTGTGGCTCAGTGGGTTGGGATGCACTGTCTGTAAATAGAAGGTCATTGGTTCAAATCCCAGATTCAGCAGATTGGTTTTACCACTGGAGGCCCTTAAACCCAAATTGCTCCAAGGACTGTCTGACCCTGCGTTCTCAGTCACCTGTCCCTTTCAATGTCTGGCAAATTAATTAGAAAATAAAAAAGGAATTTATCAACATGAATTTCAGGAGTCAGTACCTCTAAACCTTCCTTGGTGTGTGTATCATGGTATCCAGAACTTTTTTGCATGACTACAGCTTTAGCTAGGTGAGTGATTATTGAAATCTCACGGGTGAGTGTACTTATATGACACAGAGTTAATGTTTCTCAGACCACATAGTGACTCCTTGGATCATTTTGTACAGGATATGCCCTCGCCTAGGACTTCAGTGAATGTTCATCCTGTAGGCTTCATAGATATGTCAACCTGTCATAGATATGTCAACCTATCTGACAGCCAGTTCTTGTCATAAATGTGCAGTGCCACATACCTTGTAACACTGAAACATTGCCACCTTAATTAAGACATTCCCATTTTTACAGTGGGAAACAGATACAGAAGCTAGTTCCATAAAAATAAACATTATATGTAGATGTTGTAAAATAGGGGTAACACTGACTCATTGGTTAGCACTGTTGCCTCTCACTTCCAAGCCTGTGGATTTGGTTCCGGGCCCCAGATTTCAGCTGTTCTCCCAGGTGAATCGGTGTGGCGAACTCGACCAAGTTTGTGGGTGTGTGTGCAGGTTCTCGTACTCAGAGACTGACTGACTCCCCAGCCAGAGTGTCCCCGTCCTCACGTCTGATGCTCTCTGGGGTCGACTCCTGACCCCACACCCCTGTACTGAATAACAGGTCGTGGAAAATGACAGGATATATGGAAAAATCGCAAAGGTTTATCAAAGCCCTGCTTCCCAGCTGTTTGAGTCATTTACAGACTTGTTACTTAATAATCTCAGTCATTTAATTAATACTTAACTCATTCAATAAACACAAATATTTCACTGTATATTCAGAAAATACTTGACATCACAGTTTTTCAGGGGAGTATTTTAGTATAAATCATTTAGATACTATGTCACAAATTGACTGATTAATTCAGACAAATGAGGTGTAATAAAATCCGGCAGCCAAATCGTACATCATCAGGTGACAGTCCTGCTTTAGCCAGGAGGGAAGGGGACATATGAAGGTCTGGTACAGGTACATCTTTGACTAAACCTCCGATTTTTCAAAGGGCAATGTGATGTTTTTTATCAGAACGTCCACTTAATGTTAATGTGGGTGTGTGACTGACCAGTTGCTTCCGACTTACTGTAGCACGTAGGGGAGTGTTTCTCCGGTCCTGCCCGGGCTGAAGTGAGACCGCAGGCAGTGAGTGAACGTGGCATGTAAAAGCCGCAAGAGGCGAGATGAGGTCCGATTACTAGATGATGTACCGCTGGTTGCCGAAGCGGCTGACAATGAGTGTGTACTAACGGCTCTTCTTTCTGTCTGCCACACGTTTGTGTGAATGCAGGGTGTTGATGGAGAGGATTTCGAATGACAGCCGGGACAGTGGTCATCACAGGCGGAATTTTAGCTACAGTAATTTTACTGTGCATCATTGCAGTACTGTGTTACTGTAGGCTACAGGTAAGTGCTATGGGCATTTTAAAGGTTTTTATAACTAACTTTCACTGTTGCTGAATTGTCCTTGGTGTATACTTGTGTGTGCATTCACATATGTGTGTATGTATGTCCTGTAATGAAGTGCAATTTGACTGCCTTGTGATCTGTTGTTCTTGGGATAAGATCCAGACTCGACACAAGACTGTGTTGGATAAACGGTTATGGAAAATGGATGCATGAATGGAAGGATATCTACCAGTACAGAACAGATATCCTTTGTCCTATAGAAACACTGTAGCCAATGAAGTGACATTTCTCTGTATCCTGCAGTGGATATAAGGCATTGTCAGTAATATAGAGCATCTCTGGCCGTCACACACTGTCAGTGTTCCATATTATGTATGGCTGTACACATTATGACATAGATAATGGATATTTCTGTTGGGTGTTCTGGCTCAGTATACACAGACAAAAAGATAAGCTTTATTCCCACAAGTATGTATTCTGTTGTTCTGTGCTAACACTGGCCTGACACTTCAGCTGAACGGCAGATAAAAACAGAGCTGTTTCCCTGTCATTGATAGTGCTACCTACACAATTCCATTTATTGGCATGACATAACAAAAACTGGTTGTAAGAACAGAGGGAAGGAAAAAAAAATAACAAACTGAGAAACATGAGCGTGAAAGGTTTTTCGCCTCTGGATGTCAGTTAGAAAGGCTCTCGTTTGTGCCACGGCAGGTCCTCCTTTCCAAATGACCAGTTTGTGCTTAGGGCAGTGTTTTGCTGCTTAGAGAGCTGCCCTTTAGCATTGGCTAAATGTCCAGTTTACCAGAAACATGTTTTTGACAAGGCTGTAAAAAGACAGATTCGCAGAGGGGCGCATCGCATGGGCTTGTTTCCATATTGACCTGGCAGAAGTGTTAAAACTCCAAATAAATAGGTTTATAATTAATGATATGCACACTCAGTGACCAGCTTATCAGGTACAGCTGCTTGTTAGCACAAATAATGAGTCATGTGGCTGAATCAAATGCAACAGAATGCATAGAGCATCCAGACCGGGTTGAGAGGTTTACTCACTATTCAGCTAAGCATGGTAAGCATTACAAGGCCTGTTCTGCACAGCTTTCAATATGGTGTGGGTGTTGGCGCCAGACATGCTGGCTCTAAAATGTCAGAAACAGCCGCCATCCTGGGATTGTTGAGTTCACGGAGAATGGCGCAATGGACAAAAAACAATGTTTGAGTTCATATGAAACTGAACATGCATTTATCTGAGTAGTTACTGTACATTTCTTCAGGAAAAAAATATTTTATATTACAAAATATGCAAATTAAGAGTAACATAAAAACGAACAAGAATTTCTTCTGTTCTGCAAAACGTCACGGATATCCTGGTGGACGGCTAGATGAACACGTCTCCTCAGGGGTAATTTATGTAATTAGTTAAATAGCTCAATGAAGCATTGATTAGCCAAGGAAGGTGTGTTAATGATGTCAACACATTAGTATGAGTCAACACATTCATGGGTACATTAGATGGTCGTTGCTAAGAGTGAGGTGATTTTTGCAGAGGTTTTGACATTGTTAAGCTAACAAACTTTGACACACATAAAATCATAATTTTATGCCAACAGAAACATAATTTAACATCACTTTTCTTTGACTGGTTAAGACATTTGCACAATACAGTATATCTGACAGGATCTGTTTTTGTAATAAGATGTACGATAAAAAATAAATTAGCTAGCTAAAACTTAAATTGAGCTATTTGCTATTTAAATATAACCAACTAACTGACATTCTCCTCCGCCTGCAGTATTATTGCTGCAAAAAGGAGGAGTCGGAGTCGGAGGAGGAGGAGCCTGACTTTGCGGTGACATCACACCTGCCGCCTGTTCACTCCAACCACAACATCATTGCAGCGACGGCGTCGGCAAACGCCAACGGGCCTGCGCTCTTCACGCCGCCGCTGGCCCGCAAGCTGACGCGCTCGCAGACCTTCTGTCCATCCTGCACTCACTACGAGATGCCCTTCTACCTGCAGCAGCCCGAAGGCCTGCGCAACGGCGGCCAGCGCCTCAGCCTCCGGGGGGCGCCAACGCGGCGCGAGCTGGAGCTGCCCACCGAACTACCAAACTACCACAAGCTCAACCTCACACGCTCCGTCACCATGAGGGAGATGTTCACGCGCAGCTGCAGCATTAGCACCGACGTGTAGTTCCCTCTGGCTGCCAGCAGGAATGTACTGTTAAGCCATACCCCCTCACATGGACACCCCTGACACGTCCTCCTGCACATTCAGGGGCATTTTCCCATGATCCTCATGCACAGTTACCCAACTTGGGATGTTCATCACAGAAAAGCTTCTGATCTATATCTATTTTTTAAACACCCTCCCCCTTATTTTTCATGTTAAAAGCGCCGAAAAAAATGGACGCCACCAGAATTCTCAAGGCTCTCCTTACAAGTCCAACTTCCCACCCCTGATGTGGCTCTCCCACACCCCCACAAAATAAACACCCCCTTACCCACACTCGTGAGCTTAGCACCATACAGACTGTGGCCTGTATTTATGAGTAAGCGCTGACTGTTTTCAGAATGGAGCTACCCTTGGGTTTGTGTGTCAGAGGTATAATCCAGTCATCCAGTCATACATCTAAAATTAAGGGCTTAAATGATGTTAGGATATCCATGTATATTATAGAGTTTCCCAGCCACTACAAAGAAAGCCATTACATTGTGCTGAATGCATTTGATTACAGGAAAGCCGTTTGGTTTCTATTTCTACCTGCTGCCTGTAAAAGTACCAGTTCTCTTTTAAATACCTGTAGGGGCACAGAATTTTTTTTGGATACCAGGTATTTCACTTTGGGCTGAAGTACGGAGGTGTGGCTTTGGAAATCAGTTGGAGCAGCTGTGGAATTGAAAGGAACATTAGCTGCAGAAATGTACCATCGACCTGCCCAAAGTGCTCACAGTCTTACACACTGCTCTCATGCCAGTGAGCCGCAGTAATACACCAAGGACTAACCACACCAGTGCGAGAACTTTTCTTATTGTTTTGAAATTGTAAACCTCTGTGAAAAGTTTTCATTTTCTGGATATGAGTTTAAGTCAAGTGAATTTTGTGGCCTAAGAACTACATGATATTTGACTGTACAATTTTATTATTTTATGGTGTATAGGTACTATTGTGTAAGACTTTTTAGTAAGATATTATTCTACAAAGTATATTTAAAACAGAGGAACATGGGGGAAACCCTTTTATTTTGCACTTATTTGTTTTTTTCACTGAGGTCAACACCTTGCATCCGTGACTGATCACCTTCTATTTCCCGGCGTTGTATAACGGACTAACCCAGGGAGTATCCCCTTCACTCAGCCTGGCCTGCTATCCAGTGGGATCTCTGTCTCCGGGTTTGGGCCACTCTGCTGAGAGTGTCTCTGTTGTTGATGTGCAGGAATAGAAGTGTGAATGGTGACAATCATCTCTGCCACCAGCTGTCCCTTTTCAACCAAGTCACATATTTTGTTTTGTCACTCAGATTATGTTTAGTCTGGAAGCTCATTGGTTTGTACGTCTGACTGGATGAGTGCCTCTCAAACTTCTGCACCCTAGCGGCTGAAAGAAGCTGAAGATTTTCTTGCATTATATCTCTATATCATTTAATTTTTACACACATATGAAAGAGCATTTGAACACTGGTCTCTGTGAGTGGGCCCCAAGCTGTACGAATTTGTTGTTACCCTTTGTGAGTTTGTTGTATTTTTCGAGTCGGAAAGTGAGATTCTCACCACAGGAGAACGGAAACCTTCTTTGGTCTTCTTTGTTTCGCTGTGTCTTTCTTTTTACATTCACTTTCATTCATTTAGTGGACTTACAAGTGGGGCAAATAGCACATTACATACATATGTGCCATTGAAGAGTCGACTAGGCATGAGTGCAGCTAGACTTCCAGTGAGCTTCCAGTGAATACAGTTACAAGCAGCACTGGAGCAGGAGCTACACAACATCTTCCAACAAAGCAAGAACCTAGTAATGCTATTCAATGATTTTTACCGCCTCTACCCCCCCCTGCTCATCCCTCTCTCCGCAAGCTTAAGGATAGGCCGTTGGAGGAACGGTTTTGGATAGATGACAGTCTTAGGTACTCTGCATGTGCCATCTCATCACTGGAAGGCTTGTGGTTGGCCTGGCGGCCTTGTCTTGGTGAAAATTTCTGGCGTCTTGGGATGATGCCGCTGTGTGTCGTAGCCAGAATAATCCTCTTATGTCCCTTCACACAAGCATATGCACTAGAAATTTCTATAGTAGAGTGCAGCCGTTAGAGGGAATGCTAATGAATTGGTTGTATCTGATGAGCGTGGGCTATGTGTTACAGACTTCAGATGAAAGGGGATTATGTAAGAGACATTATTGTTATTGCTCTTACCATCATACCGTCATTGTTGATATTATTAATTACTAATATTTACAATTATTGTTTGATGTTCTTGCTGGATGTTGCTTTCTCTCAGTATTTGTGTTTTTCAAATCATTGTGCTCAACTTTACGACGCTTCCCGTTCCAGTGTTGCTACTGTTCAGTAATTCTGACATGTTACTCACGTGGTTGAATCTGTGAGGCTGACACTTGGTGGGTAATAAAATACAGTTTGAATCTTTCGTGCAGATTTGACTCTGTGACGTATTGAGTTTCAGTTTCATTGACTGCTTTCACTGGAGCCGAATTGATTGTGGAAGTTTCATCATTTAAAAAAAAATAATCTTTTTTACAAAGTACTCCATAAGTTAGAATATTGTTAATTAAATACTGTATTCGACAGAATTATTTGCAAAGTGAGGTTTAGCATTTTATGCTAGCCTTGTACCATATATCCTTGGTGATTCGGGATGTGTTTTGATTGGTGTATGACACCAGAATGTGCACTTTAATGTAATTTGCTTCATTATGAATCCAGTGACCATGTGCTTGTCAGCTTTTTGCCATTCCATCATTTTGTCTTTATATTGTTCATTATATAAGGATAAGACAGAATTATGAATTAACAAGAGGAGTATGCAATTCTATGTTGTTCTATAAATGTTATATATATATATACACACACACACACACACACACATGTATATGGTGGTGCAGTGTTTACCGCTGCTGCCTCACAGTAAGAAAAGTTGACGTGGGTTTTCGCTGGGGGCTCTGGTTTCCTCCCGTGGTCCAAAAGCATGCAGGATAGGGTTAGGGTTGATTGGTGTGTATAAATTGGCCCTGTAGTTGTGTGAGTGTGTGTGTGAGTGTGTGTGTGAGTGTGTGCGCCCTATGGTGTGTTGCCGACTGCCCAGGGTTGGTTCCCGCCTGCGCCCATTGTTCCTGGGATAGGCTCCAGTCCCGCCTGCGACCCTAGTTGGGATTTCAAAAAATGGATGGATATATATATACATACATACAATATATATACATACATTTTAGATGTATAGTATAATAAGAAAAATGGAATTTAATTTCAAAATAAATATTAAACCCTACTAAATGCTAAATTAGTCATAAATTTAAAAATGCACACTTAGTTCATATTGTTGTATCCTGCATATACTACCAGGTAACTTAATAATATAAAGAGCCTAATGAGTGGCATTTAGGTTTAAAAGTACCATGCAAATCAATAGCACCATAATTAGGCCTTTACACAGATTTCCCTCTGTTTGAAAGCATTGGATTTTTGCATAAATCGTATAACTATAGATGCTCAGAATATTATGGGAGCAAGATATGCAAAAAGTGAGAGCTTGTTAATGCCAGCTGATGGCTCAAGGTGTCGAAACATGCATGACTGAATATGAACTTCCTAGGAATGCCATGTCTATAAGAATCTATGAACACATTCATAACACATTATAGTACGTTCATAAAGCATTATAAACATGGCTATAAATATTAAAAGGCATAACACATTATAGCCATGTTTATTATGCATTATGAAGCTCTCATCTTTAATGCACTATACATACAATTATAATGCAGTACACAGCATCCTTAATTCTTTTACTGACCATTATAATGCATTATTAAGGTACCCATAATTCTTATACCAAACATTACAATGCATTGTGAAAGTTTTATAATGCATTATAAATGACAGCTTTAAGTAAAGTGTTATTGAACATACTTAAGTTAAAAGAAAGTCACGAAAGAAATCTATTAGCAGCACAATTAAACTTGTTTAAAGTAAAGAAGTGAGAGCTATAAACACTGGTCTTGTAGGGTGTTGCGGTGTTTTTCCTTTGGAAGTGGTGAGATTTCCTTAGCTACAGAAAGCATTCAACATTTTATTTTTTGAGAAACGGTAATATGGCAAATATACATAAAAGTGATATAGTTACAGTCGAAGTGTAATATGACATTTGTCCTTTGTGGTTTTGTTTAGTGGCACATAATACGTTACTTCACTGGCATTCATCAATCTACAGGCACCTCATTACGTGTAATACCTTGCATAGATAATTAACGCATCGTGTCCTTCAAGTGCAAAAGTTGTTTGGCAGTATAGTTTATATTAATGTCATGAGAGTGGAGATTTGTACAGCGAAGCACAGCCTGCCCTAACCCTCACATCTTGGTTATGCATCTTAGCACATTATGACTAATGTAAGCAGTTTATGCTAGCTATTAAATTTGACCTTTACTTGAACTTTAAGTAACCAGTACACAGTGAAGTCATCGCAACACTGGATGAATGCATCATCTCAGGACCTTGGAACTCCACTGAAAATTGTTCCTTCCCGTCACAATAGCGAGGCAGATTAGTAGGAAGCAGATCTTTCTGGTGTCAGAAGTACGTGCCCCTGCAGGACTGGCAGCAAGCCTTGCTGTAGTACCAATGGCTGCACAAGTTAACCTTCAAGGCCAGGGAGCAGTTGGTGTCAGGCTGGTCCTTACAATTCTCATCTGGAACAAGAGACACCAAACATCGATCTGTTGTTCACACCGCTTGCAATCAAATTAATTTCTACCCATGAGGCTGGTTGTACCTGGGGGCTGTGTTGGGCAGGGATCCAAGGGGCAAACCTGCTTATTGGTGGGCTTGGTTAGGGGGTCACAGCCCTTGACAACCTCCCTTCCTTGGTAGCACTTCACATCTCTTGAGCGAGTGCCAGTGCCACAGGTCTTGGTGCACTATGGAGAGCAAGAAGAGACCATTGGCAAAAAAGCAGTAAAGCGGGTAGGATCATTATCTGGTGGCTAATAAAAGAAAACATTGTGAACTCAGACGTGGCTTATTTGACCTCCGACCATGGTGTGGTGTACCACTTGAAGCATGGTCTCTCGAAGCAGGTGCTCTCGTCCTCTGGTCGCTCTTCTGCAGCACACTCGCTGTCCTCATGGACTTGAAAGACCCCACCAGTGATCCCGGCACACAGGACCATTCTTTGCCTGATGCCGCGCCCACATGTCGTGTTACACTTTAGGAGAAAGAGTTTGCCCTGAATATGAATACCCTTTCCTAGCAATAGACAAGATGTAGTCTTAGTCACAACCATCTGGCAGTGTTATTATCTGAAATCCTGGAGAGACGGAGAAGACCGTTAGTCCTTCCAGTTGAGTAAATTGTAACACAAATATTTCCATTGTCATGGAATAAATTAATCACAACTTAATAATTTAATTATATCTTTTAATTAGAGACCAGACTAAGGTGTGACACAGGAGGAATCTCAGACATTTCCAGCTTATAGCTGGTAAACTCCTAGCCTTTATAGCAAAGAGTATCTTAGTGATAATGCAACAAGGCTAGGTAACATTGTCCAATAACAGTTAAGACTAGGTAACATCGTTCCATAATAGTTAAGGTTACCATATATGTGCATAAGCTAGTGACGTACAAAATGACACTTCATGAACCGTTAGCTGTATTTTCTGACCCCACTAGATGGTGCTCTTGGTTTACTTTGGGGCATTATTTGTGCCCTTTTTTTGAACAGAGACCATCATGTAGTGGGGTCCAAAAATCCAGCAAATGGTTCACTGTAGCGTCATTTTTTCCATCGCTACCCTTTCCCCATCGTAGAATCCTTTTCGTAGCCTGATCCCTCAGTCCCATCCAGCTTTTCCACCCTCCCTCTGGCCCTTATTCTCCTCACCATGTCCCAGTCCTGCACGATCCAGTGTGGGGGGCAGTCCAGGCTTCCACAGGGGTGTATGGCCAGGGGGCGATCTTCAGCAGGGCACTGAGCATCAGGCATCACGTGTCCATCTGAGGTCTTGCAGTAGACGTGTCGGATCATCGTGCCCTGTCCACACGAGCCGGAGCACTGGGCCGAGAGCAAGTCAGGAGGTTAGGCACTTGGCACTGAGCCAGGAGATAAAAGGGCTTAGAATTATAGCAAAGATTGTTTGGTAGTGCTTTACATGAACTGCGTCTTCATAATGCCTTTATCATGCATTCACAGAATATTCAGTGCAAATCTGAGTGTCACAGACCTACCCCATGGTACCCACTGGACCTGGGCCCCCCCTCCCCCACTGTACTCACTGGACCTG
>JAODLD010000124.1:17353978-17401229 GCA_026781065.1 Mormyrops boulengeri
CCCCCTAAACCCACCCCAGCTCATGGCACCCCCACACCCCCGTCCGCCCGGGGACCGCCCGCCGGGGGCCCCCCCCGGGGGGGCCCCCCGGGGGGGGGCGCCCGGACGGGGGCCCGGGTTAGTAATATGGAGGCGTAGCTATGGTACATAGGTACGTATATGTCCTTTCTTATGGGGGCTCCAAGGACCCCCAAGATCCCCCACAATTTGAACACTGCCGGGCACCACACCTGCATGTCTACCATATGTAAAGACGCAAGTGACCACAAAAAAAAAACAAGTGCATGAAATAGAAACAGGCATCCACACCCACACTGCTTTGTAAGCACGCCAGCCCCAGGGAATGACAGAACCTTGTGACTGTACCAATTCATGCGGCTACATCAGAGCAAAGACGAGACCGGGGGCCACTAAAGAAAGGAGGTTTTTCATTACAACCCCTTTTAAGATTAGATGAAACTTTCAAGTTTGCAAAAAGCACCAGCTTTGTCCTGACAGAGACCTTCAATAGAGACATACAACTAAATTTGTTAAAACATTAGGAATTCAAAGAGCAGCCCATTCACACAAGATAACGTCTTAATCACTGATTGATTCACTGAACCTCACAATTAACTGATTGAATGTTGTTATTATCTGACATCCTGGAGAGACAGAGAAGACCGTTAGTCCTTCCAGTTGAGTAAATTGTAACACAAATATTTCCAGTGTCATGGAATAAATTGACTACAATTTAATAATTTAATTATTTCTTTTAATTAGAGACCAGACCAAAGTGTTACATGCATAGGAGGACAGTCTCAGATCTTTCCAGCTTACAGCCGGTAAACTCCTAGCCTTTATACTGAAGGGTGTCTTAGTGATAATGCAACATCATATAATGATATTTAAGACTAGGTAACACCGTCCAATAATAGGTAAGCCTAGGTAACATCGCCCAGTAATAGTTATGGTTACTCTATGTGTGCATAAGCTAGTGATGGACAAAATGATGCCTCATGAACCATTTGCTGTATTTTCTGACCCCACAAGATGGTGTTCTTGGTTTGCTTTGAGACATGCTTTGTGCGCTTTTTTGGACAGAGAGCACCATCTAGTGGGGTCAAAAAATACAGCAAATGGTTCAAGTAATGACATTTTGTCCACCACTTAACATAAGCTATGATAACCTTTAGCTTTGGTATAAAAAAAAAAAAAGACAGAAATCGACCAGTCATGATTGGTGTCTCATGCAACCAATTTCGGAACACACCGGCTACATCTAAAATATTTTACAGATGCTCCTCTACTCATGAACTTTCAACTTACAAACTTTCAAACATACGAACGAAGAGGACTGTAAGTCCAAATTGTGTTCATTGGGCTCCCATTTCCTGTCCACAACATCATTTTATTTTTCTTCGCGCCAGTTCTGCCCAGTACGACTTCTGCCCACTACTCCCGCCGCGCAGCACTCCCAGCATCCTAGTTCTTAGTACTTGCGTATACCCTTAAAATGATGTTGAATAACGACTTACGAACTTTTCAAGTTACGAACAGCCATTCGGAACGTAACTCGTTCGTAAGTAGAGGAGCGTCTGTATTTACATACATAGTTTATGTGGGATGACAGGAAACACCTACTGTGTAGTACCTAGCACACCCATAGCTTGTGACACATATGGGAAGGGATTCCTAGGCTTCTTTAGATAGAGCTTTTTCTCACACCAGCAATCCCATTAGAAATGCCAAAATTAGGGGGAATGCTGTAGCAGGCCACTGTTCTGTCACATAAAGGAAGTTGTTTTTTACACTAATGGATTCAGTGGTGAACATATGGGTGTCAGAGTTTAATAAACAGCATAAAAAAGCATCACGCTTGGCCCTTATTTCCAGAGTAAGGTCTCAGGATTTCAGATGTCTCCCTTCTCACATTTCCTCATTAAATAGTCAGTTATTCAATAAGCTAATTAAGATACATGATTTTACAGCTAAACCGGTCGCAGCTGTTTTCACAAAATTGATGAGGTTTCAAAGACCAAAATTCAAATGTTTTTTCCTCTCCTGCAGTCAAATAATAAACTGCAGATCCAGGCCCGGCTTTCAAAAGGACATTAAATCTTGGCTCAGTATAAAAGATATAAAGGCGAAAATTATTTTTTTTTCTCGTCAAATTAGCATGGTATACCAAGATAAGCTGTAGCCATCTAATATATAAATTATATTTCTACTTTTATAAAGAAGCTTCAGTCTCTCCTGCAATTAAAATGAGGCTTTTTCCTGTTTATCATCTCCAGACAGTCATACCACTAAAATAGTGTTTGGATGTTATACAGAGACGTGTTTATGAATTATAAATATGATGAAATGCAAACCTGACCCCAGCTTGAGTTTCCAGAGGCTGGGCCCTTTCTGAACGTGCCCAGGTTATGAAGTGCTTTTCAATCTCTGCACAGCTGCCGGGAGACCGGCATGTGGCCCCTCGTAAACTATCAGGACCTCTCTCTTACTGGCCCGCTGTCAAAAGCTGGTTATCCATCTTGCCCTGTCTATAAGCACGTCCTGATCTTGCCGAGTTCGATGTCTCCCTGGGTCAACAAGGGAGGGGCTTGCGTCTGACTTCTTTAACCAATCACAGTCTTCATCGTATGACATCACCGCATTAATTAAAACCAGTGTTTTCTGTTAAGCGGCAAGGTGCACAGATTTCTAAAGTACCAGTTTGCAGGCACAGTGGCTTAGCCTGCTGAGACGTACACTGCCCCCTGGCCTAATGGCTGGAAGCCTTGAGATTGAAAATGAGAAAAAATAGACCAATGTGATGATGTCATAAGATGAAGACTGTGATTGGTTAAGGCAAGGCCATAAATGATAGTAAGAAGGAGAGAGGTTAAGGAGGATGTTATGAGCATTTATACCTGGTGTGGTTGGTTCTGTTGCCACTGTGAAAGCTAGGCGGCAGTGTCCTGTTGAGAAGAAGGAAGTATCCTGTGTCATTATTGTGAAAACGCTCTTGCAGTGAGCTGTTGTGGCCAAAGGGGGCACCACTAATCATGCTGGTCGCATGTGGCCCAGGCTGTTCCACTTCTGTTGAATGTAGCTTCTGTCCTGTAGTCAGCAGCTGATTGGTGGAGAAATTGATGTGAAGCATCCCCGAAGCAATTGGCTTCCCCAAAAACATATTCCAGATGAGATTCTCTGAACTTGGCTTGCTGGCCACTGGGTCTTTACTGGCATCCATGTCACCTGACTGGGTGCTATTCTTCCCTATAAAGTCACAAGAAATAAAAAAAAAAAGCAAGTGAACGTAGTACTGAGGAGAAAATAAGGGTTTGAATTCCTTGATGAATGGTGTGGTGAATGTGATTATCTTGCACTGAAAGGTTTGATCTGCATCTTATTGGATTTTTTGATAAACTGATGGCTTAAACATGTAGAGTAACTGTCCAAACCGAATTATAATTGAAAGCTTCTTAAAAAGTCCTTTCTTAACAATATATAGTTTTCAGTAACAGGGAAGAATTCCAACAGCTACATTCGCAAATTTGGTCTAGGTCCTCCATCACGATACAAGCATCTGAGTGATGCAGACTTTCCGGTAGCATGTGCAGGTGAGCCGTTGAGAAGGTTCGGACAGGCCTACGTGAAGTTAGCCTCACAAAGGTCATCCCTTTCACCACTAAGACCTCAGACCTCAGATACAGGGCCAGAGGTTCTACCGTGAAGCTACGACCACTCACATCTGAGATTCTCTGATTATGAAAGGAGGAAATGCAATGGCCTTTCAATTTTTCATTTGCGTACTGCTCTTTGTAAGGCTGACCATGAATAAAGAATGGCAAAGTATGCTCTTTGCACATAAAAATCTGTCTAGTGAACCATGGCGAAATTATAGTTTTCTCCCAGGCTGCCTCAAAACCTTAAAAACTGCAGCATCCTGCGATGGAGAGTAATATTTTCGGGCAACTGGATTGTCAAGCTGGTTGCAGTGTTAGTCTTAGATGGGATTTCTAATGTCTCTTTTACAGAGACACGTACATTCATCGTGAAGGAATTGGCGACTTCCTAGAGGGATAAGCTTAAATGCTGCCCATATAAATTGGCCAGGTTAAGGGGATGAGGTCATCGCACAAGTAATGTGCTTAGAGACTGAGTGTGTATTGAGATGTGGAAGAACAAGGGATGTGCAATTGTTGTGATGTTATCAAGATGTGATGTCATGAGATTCAGGCATGTCACCTGGTTTGTGAGGCGGGGTCAAGAGCTCTGGCTTGGAGTGGATAACCACTGTCCCCTCGTATACTTCATTGGTCACCTGGCCCTTCAGCTCCCCCACTTGCTCTGCTCTGGGCTCCTGCCCCACAACTTGGTTCTGGGCAGTTTCAGAAAGATCCTTATTCGTTACAGTTCCAGCGTTGATCAATGGCCCTTCCATTAGCGGGGCAGGAGGGATTTGCCACTCTGTGTATTCATAGGTGATATAGGGGCTTCCACCATTCTGGTTCCACACCTAGAAGCAGAGATGGGTAATTCAGCTCCAGTCAGTAAAAGTCCAGACTAAGATTTTGTTTCAACCAACCATGTTGAGTGCTCTTTGACTATAACTCTTTGTACTCAACAGGTTGGTTGAAACAAAATCTTGGTCTGGATTTTTACTTTCTGGACCTGAATCACCCACTTCTGCCTAGACTACCGTTCAAAAGTTTGGGGTCACTTAGATATTTCCTTGCTTTCGAAAGAAAGCAAGTTTTTTTTTCATCCATTAAAATAACATCAGATTGATCAGACATACTGTGTAGACATTGTTAATGCTGTAAATTACTATTATAACTGGAAAGGGCTGTTTTTTAATGGAATATCTGCATGGGTGTACAGAGGTCTATTATCAGCAATGGTTAGTCCTGTGTTGTTCCGGTGGAATGTTGTGTATTCTGTTTATAATGGAGCGGCCAGCACAGTCACCAGAGCTCAGCTCTATTGAGCTGTTATGGGAGCAGCTGGACTGAATGGTATGTAAGAAGTGTCCATCAAGCCAATTCAACTTGTGGGAGATGCTTCCAGAAGCACGCAGTGAAATCTCATCAGATTACCTCAACAAACTGACATCTAGAATGCCCAAGGTTTACAGGGCTGTAATTACTGCTGGAAGATTCTGACGAAAGAAATGTGTGAAGAACACAATAATTATTTTAATTTCAAAAATGATTATTTATAACTTTGTCAGTGACTATTTCCTGTTTATTTAGCTATATTTCCTATTCAAACTCATGTTATGTATGTTTTCATGGAAAACAAGGAAATTTCTAAGTGCCCTCAAACTTTTGAATGGTAGTGTAGAAATCGTCATGAAGACAACAGTGAATAAAATTTGGTGTTTTGTAACATATACTGTTATATTGACATGATTTTTATTTTTTAGATTTTGAAGATGTACAGCATATGATGAATGGGTCTGTCACTATACTCATTTAAATGTAGTGGATGGAATGTTGGTAGACCCACAAACTATCACTGATTTGCCATAAATCCTGTCACCCTACAATGGTAAAAGGTAACAGTACCAGAACATTGATGGGTTGATCTATGGGCCCCTTTGCCACAATGTACTCAATTCCAGTTTCATGCATGTTCATGGGACGTCGGTATTTGAAGATTGTCCCAGCAGCTTGAAAGTTCTGTGGGTTGTCCATCCTGTAGGGCCCATTAAAGAAGAATTTCCCAGCCTGGTCGGTCACAGCTGTACAGCACAGAGACACAGAATCACCCCTGAACCGCTTAGAAAGTGACTAGAAGGATCAGAAGGATATTGTCGCATTTACCTCGATGGTATTTGTCAATTCAGCACTTCAGTAGACATCGTACTTTGCTTTTTACTTTTTCAGGACACTGTAGCACTCAAACTGTAGCACCCGTGTCTCACATCTGACTTAAATTAAGTTTATAATTCCAGAATTCTTCCCATGTTTATTGAAGTCTCACTATTTTCATACCAAAACCAGAATTTCAAAGACATTTACTTTAGGTAAATCTATATTGTCCTTGGTTATTGTGCAAAAGAAAGTTTTGGTAACACTTTGCTTGAGGGGGCACAAATACTTACTGACTTAACTTAGTAATATCTCAGTTACTACTGGAGAATAAATCATGAACAAATACACTATCTACTTGAGATAAAAGATTGTCATGATTCATTAATGATGAACAAACATGAGATCAGTATTTCACTTACGTTATTTGTTACTTGCTACTTTAGTAGTTGCCAAAGGTTTACAGAATTAACAGATATAGTACCAAATATAGTAACTGCTTGAGATAAAAGATGCATCATGATTTGTTAATGATGAACGAACATGAGATCAGTATCAAACTAAGACTTAGTTTGTGGTTCACTAAGGCATAAGTAATAGTTTAATACTACATTACTTGTGCCCCCTCAAGACTGAATATTTTTCGTTGGTGTATATTTACAATTATTTATCAAGTAAATGCTTTCGCCCAAGTGAACAAGTGAAGAAAGCTTGGAGTCAGAGAGTGGGGTCCACCACATAGCGTCCCTCGAGCATTTGGGCCCAAAAGTGACGTCATCGCCGTGCTGGACCATCTGGACACAAACCCATATCCTCAACAAACTGAACTACACTCATGCCTGGAAGACAAGGTTGGAATCATCTGGAAGGTCAAGGCTCACCTTACTGCTGACACACCTCCCCTGCATGAACAACAAAAATCAGGACCTACCCACCCAAAATATCTGTGGACTTCCTTCTCTCAATGACCTGGATGTTCCAAGAACCCTGTGGGATTTGAGTGATGAAGGCATAGCCTGAGGGGAGAAGCACAAATGCAGCTTTACCTTTGACTCTCCTGGTGAATGTCTCATATCTCTTTACTACTAGCAAGACCTTGTAACCAGTGCTGGTCAACCCATAAGATGACATAGGTGGCTGCCAAGGGTGCCATCTGCTGGGGGGTGTCAACTTAGCAAGTATGGATGGATGGTGTTGAGAGGAGTGCTGGCGGTATAGCTTGACTAGAACTCCACATGGGCTTCAAGTGGAACTCCTTACAATTATAGAAGATAGACGAGAGTGAGTGCCGTAGACCAGTGTTTCTCAATCCAGTCCTTGGGGACCCCCAGACAGTCTGTGTTTTTGCTCCCTCACAGCTGCGGAAGCTAAATTCAACATAACTATAAACTCCTGGGAGGGAGCAAAAATCAGCTATAGGTCCCTTAGGACCAGATGGGGAAACTGCTGAATATGATTCAAGTTACCTGCACTAGAAGCACTCTGGTGGAAGCTTCCAGTGGCTCTCCTGCAGCGGCTCCCATCACCCTGACAGACCCCACATTTATCAAGAGTGTGGGATGAGAAGAGAACACCATCGCAGCCGACTGGCTGCAACAAGACAATGTGAGACTCAATCCTCGTCTGTTCCCACCTGTGGTGATTCCTATTAGCAACGCAGATTTCATGACCAAACAATGTAGCCCTAATCCTAAAGACACATGAATGCAGGCATCAGAAATCTTATTTCCTAAAGAGGAACCTTAGGGCATCCAGATTTCAAAGCCATGAATGGCATGCTAACCTCGCACTTGCTGTTGACACAGACTCCTCGGTAATCTCTGTATTTGCACGATGTTCCATCACGGGCAGGAACCATGAGCTGCCTCTGACCGTCGAGGGTAGAGCAGTGAAGGTCACATGGGTTGCTGGAG
Source organism: Mormyrops boulengeri (assembly GCA_026781065.1). NCBI lineage: Eukaryota > Metazoa > Chordata > Actinopteri > Osteoglossiformes > Mormyridae > Mormyrops > Mormyrops boulengeri. The sequence goes on from JAODLD010000124.1 coordinate 17,361,678, forward strand.
ATGTGGACATAATCTTCTGCAAAGCAGCACAGCCCAAAACAAAACAGGCTGGGCATATTTCATGTACATACTGGAGTTCTGGTGGACGTTATTTCTGCAAATCCTTCACCTACGACATGCACCATTGGAAACTCTGAACATCGAGGAAGAAATTTCCCCCTGGTGCCCCACATCCACCCCAGTGTCGGAACCCGTGTTTTTAGAAGTTAGAAGGGTGGGTTCTGTTTCCAGCCTTCCGGTTACCGGAATAGAGGGGCTTCCAGTGGAACCTCCTTCCATTGTAGATCTGTGAGTTGAAGGACCAGCACTGCTCCTCTCGAAAACTTCGCCTAGAGGAAGGGCACTCCTGCAATAAACAGGCTGGCCTGTCGATAGTATTTTATCCCGTACTGAATAGTGAGTTCGGAAACAATGTAGTTTTCCTTTGCGAAATGCTTGGCTGCTACTTCTGAATTTACCTTTGTGTTGCACAGGAGGTATTGCTTGGTGTTGCCAGTGCAGGTCATATTGCCTTTTTCCATAGCAACTTTCTTCCTTTCAATGAACACATGGAAAACCGTGCTGAGCCATGGTCTTTTGCAGATTCCAAACGTTTAATAACATATATCTGTTGCGCAGTTTGGTGCACAGATTCAGTATTACAGGTCTAAAATGTTGATGCACACAACATTAAATATTGTTGCTCCTGGTCACATGACTGACCTCTGCTTTAAGCAATGCCTCTCCTGCGACGTGATCCCTCCCCCACAGGTGCGTGTGCAGGCTGTCCACTTAGACCACTCCCCCCACCAATGCGCGGTCACCATGGATTCCTCCACACTGTTGGAAGCCACGCCCCCCTTCCAGAATGTGAAAAGCTGCTTTACTTTACTGTCAGGTACAAAACATGGTAGTGGATGCATATATGTGCTTAACTGGTTTTTTGATTAAAAAGCCCTCTTAGCACCAAAGATTAAAGAGTGACATACAATTTTTATATGGACTTTAAGCTAACGTTATAGTGATAAAAATAACCAATTCCTCCGCTTTTAGTACAGGGTTGCCGGAAGGCCAGCATATCCCAGAATCCATCACAGTACACACACATCTGCACCTTAAGGGTACTTTAGAGACTCCAGTTCACCAAAGTGCATGTCTTTTGACTGGCAGGAGACCAGAGTACCTGCAAGAAACTTGCAAACTTCACACACACACAGCGCAGAGCCAGGATACAAACCCCCACAGCAAGAGGTGTGAGGTTGCAGTGCTGCCCCCTAGGAGTACTGCACCGCCTGGATAAAAATAGACCCTGTAATAACAAAAGTGTTACAAAGGTTGTCTGGCTGTAAGATGTTGCCTCATACCTGTTTACTTGCATTGAGGTTCCCACAGAGTGAGAGAGTTAAGACATCCAGCAGCACCAGGCTGGTCCCGCCTTGTAGCCAGAACCTCATCCTTAGGAAAGCAAAGAAGACAGGTGACTGACATGGATTCAGTCGCTGCTCTTCTATGTTCTGTGTGAAGTCTTCAGTGCTTTGCTCCACATCATGTGTTATTGTCACAGATGACAAGGGGACAGGTGCATGAAGGAACAATAGGACAAAAAACAAGGCAAATAAAGGACAAAGCGGCAGTATAGTAAAAGACGAGACAATGCAAGTCAAACTACAGTACAATACACAGTCAGAAAAAAGTACTATTTTGTATCTTTTGAGGGTATAATTACTTGTCATTCGGGCTGTACAGTCAAGATTCTGCCAGTTGTACCCTAGCTGCAGACTGCGTTTAATATTTAAACAATCCTCTTAGCTGGGAAAATGATTCCATCAATAACCAAAGTGTTTTTTGTTTCACTTTAATAAAAACATCGATCATATCAATCTGTAGTGGCTGACAGAGGCATTATGAACACATCCACTCTAATACATTATCCGTAATTTTTACATGGTTTTGCCAGTATATCTACATGCCTACGGAAAATGTGCACCTTATATTATATTCTGCGTTGGGTCCAGTTCTGTACAAACATGCCTTAGTTCTGCATGTCATGTTAAAACAAAAGAGAAAATCTGGATTATCCGGATCTGCACTCCGGGATCTGTTCTGGTACTTGGGGACCGCTGGCAGGTGTGTTACTCTGTGCTCCCTGGCTGAACACCGGGGTGCATTACGCTCCCAGACACAGCTGAATCACAGCCAGCATGCAGGCTGAGTGTCCCGCAGAGCACACGGCGTCTCCGCCACACAGATTTTCCCCATCACTGGCCTCAAGCAGCGCTGTCGATATCAAAGGTCGCACTCCCTTATTGCCCTCCCGAGGATCTGACCCACCCCCGAGAAAATACCTGAAATGCTGCCAAAAAAATAATTCAGGGAACCTGGAAACCTGGAGAGGCTGGTGTAGCCTTCTGAAGTGGGTTACATAAGCCCCCTAATTTTCACAGCAAGGAGATCAGTTTTTCCAGTGTTGTGTTTATCATAGTTTGCATCAGTTAAAATGAGCATTTTTAATATTAGTATGTATTGAGTCAATTTCTGAATTATTATGAGTGAACTTTCCTTTATAAGACAAAAACCCTTTCGTCTGACTGCTGTTTGACAGACTATTATTGACAATTTCCCTACGGGGATTAATAAAGTATCAATTATTATTATTATTATTTAAACATTCAAAAAGTATATCGGCAGTTATATAGAAATGTGTTTTTAGCTGCCGTGACAGGTCTGAATTAGTGTACACTTAGCATACAATTTGGTCTGTAGTAATTTAAAAATATTTTCTTTATCAATGTATGAATGATGATATTTATTTGAGATGATGATGAATCCACGTCTCCTTTAGCTGTGAGAACAGCTGGCCATTCTATCAAGGACTCCTTGAAGGCCAATGACCAAGGATCCTTAATTAGCTGAATTTTAGTTGAAATTTTTAATAACTAACTAAAATGCTTGTTCATATCATGCAGAATAATAACTTATCACTGTCAACATGTGATATTCAGCTCAGCATAACACAACTGCCTGGCGATTTAGTAACAGTGCACTATATGCCAGTATTTTCTATCATTTTGATTTTTTTTTTTTGTTTTTTATGTATTCGTTACATACAAAATATGTTATATGCTGGTAAAAAAATCATTATGTTTGCTGACTTTTATTCCAGAGCCTTATTGTTTACCTTTTATTGAGTTAACAATTGTTTCAATTATAATGTATGCATTACAATAAGCTTAACATGGCTATTTAGACAGTTACATTAAATAGTCATTTGTGGAAGAAGAGATGAAAAACTTGCAAAGAAATGCAAACAACAAACTTAATAAAAACATGTGTTTTTGCTTCTTAAAAGGAATGATACACATTAAATAGTTGATTATTACTTTATTGTTCAACATTTAAACTACAACAACTGGTTCCACGTACTTGATTTAGATGGATGCAGCGTTTAGTTAAATTTCAAAATACAGTAATGACTACAACGCTTCTTAAAATTAATTCTCAACAGTGTTTTGCCAAATCCGATTGGAATCACTTGAATAATCGATGGCCAATTAATTAAGAGCTTGTCTGGAGCAAAAGCCTGCATTTGCCTTGGGTTGACGGGATGGGAAACAGCAGAGTTCTCACCATGGTGCTTTAATGGTTCATAACTCCTGAATCCGCCCCAGGCCCCTAAACTCCAGTCCATGTCTTAGTGCAAGCCACATGCTGGAGAAAGTCAACTTGTCTGCCGGAGATGACTGTTGTTGTTGCGTCTGAGTTTATTAGTTTTGCTCTGGGACAAGCAGCCCAGGCAGCTGACATCACGCATGCCGGACAAACGGTACAATGGAAATCTACCTCCACTCACCTGGCTGCAGTCCTGGAGCATCGGGGTCAATCAGCTCCCAGGGTTCAGGGCCGACGCGCTCCGTTCAGCAGTAAGGTGCGTGCCTGCATCCCCTCTCTTCCCCAGGCCCCCCAAATCACAGCAGGAGGAGAGAGGTGAAGGGGGAGGAGCAGCTGTGGAAATGCCGCTGCCAAGCTCAGGGCTGCCGCCGCCGTGTAGTCGTTAGCCTCGCAGCCAGGCTGGCAGCTCCCAGTCAGACGGATAGGGAGGAAGTCGTTTCCCAGCAAGCAGCCTCCCCCACTCCTACCCTTTTCTCCCCAAGCGCACAGAGACAAGCACAAAAAAATGCACACAATGGAAAATGGCCAGTTCCCTTGAAGCATGTCGGTGCCCAAAAAAACCCTCCCAGCCCTGCTCCCCCCCCCCCCCCCACCAAACTCTACCCTACTGGCAGGAATCCATAACCATGCCAACAAGGGTGGCAAGGCGGTCCATGGCACGCAGCAGACCTACAGCATAGAGACACCGAGAGTGACACCGATAATGCAGAGTAACCCTGAAAACAGACAGAAACATGTTCCCTATGAGGACGTGCACACAGGAAGAGAGTGTGGGATCGGCGATGAGCCTCAGTGTGAGAGGTGCGGGGAGCTGACCCAGGGCTCCCGCATGTTTTTGGTCCACAAGGAATGAACATGCTACCTCAGAATCTGTTCTGATCATCAGTCAGAGTCTCTGGTCCTCCTCATTCCCATCCATCCCCCCAAAGCAGAGCAACGAAGAAGCAGCAGACTGTCATCACTTACGTCAGTTGAGTTACGACAATGTTACAATGTGTTTTCCCCGCCTTCACTTGAGTTCTTAAACAGGACATGTATTGTACGAGTGCTCCCAGATGGTTATCTGATCAAGATGGAAGGCTTCCATTTAACATTGAGGAATGAGAAGAATGATGCAATGGATAAAGTGTCTCAAGCCAAGAGTTACATATGCATCTAATTATTTTTCTCTGTCCGTTCTGAGCAGTTTGGTCACTCCTGTACTGGAGAGGCTGCTGTGGAGGAATGATGGAGAGATGAAGAATAATGCTGCACATTTTGCCCAAATGGCAAATTTTATCCCTGTAAGCCTGACAATAAGTACTTGGGAGATGGATGGATGGATTGATGGATGAGTTTTATCTATGTAATTAGTAGACAGGACCTAGGAGAAACACACTGGTAGTTTGGGTGGATCATCAGTGTCTTTGGACCCACTCGCTTTGCGTGTAGCTGGAGTCGCTATCCCAGATTTGAAGGATACTGCTGCCGTTTTAGACTTCACAGAAAGAGAGTAGGCAGAGGAGATGCACAGTCACACACTCCAAGAGTGAGGAATCTGCCACCCGGCCAATTCTCAGGGATGAGGGTTAAATATGAGCAGATCTCAACAGCTTCACCCAGCAGTCCAAGTCAAATGATCAAAGAAACATCAATCAGACTGTAAAGGTTTTTTTTCTTTATTAGTGTTTTGCTCTAGAAGTTCGGAGCCAAAATAACATGGTGGGTTTTAACAGCTAGATAACCACCCACTCCTCACAAGTATAATTCTCGAACAGGAGGTTTTTGGCTATCCTATTCGGGTTTGATAGCAGATTCAGATGTAGTTTCACCTACAGACATTGTTGTTTCTCATACAGAGTTATTGTATATTATAAGAATAGGTATATACGTATATAAGAATAAATATATAAAAGAATGTATATAAGAATATATCCAACTATTCTTAAGCATTAATGAGAATATGCAAATACAGACATTTTTACTAAACGCTATGGAAAGAAATTATTAAGAAATGGAGTTAATGATGTTGTTTTTGGAGCTCAAATGAACCGTTGAGGTTAAATGACGCTGCAACGGAACACACTTAGGCAGTGCGTATGTTCTGAACCCCCGACAGAATGACTCTATGTGTGTTTCAGCTTTTTAGAGTGCCTGCGTGAGTATGTAAGTGTTTGTGTGCGTGTGCAGGCCTATTCAAGAGCGTTTCTTCGAGAGAGAGAGTTTGCGTGCGAATGCTTTTACGCGAGAATGTTTTTGTTACCCGATGGTGTACTCAGCACTGCCCTCTACTGTCAGGCCAGTGGCGATCCTCAGATTGTCAGTGAATACCCTGTGGGAACTACAGTATTACAGTATAAGGCCTGTGGATTTGATGTATACATTATTTTGCATTACTTTTTCATTCGTTGTTTTCTCTCTTCATTTAACTAACAACGCGCTACACTGTGGTTTTTCATGTGCCAGTAACAAATGTGTGGGGGATACAACTTCTGCATGTTGTTCTATAGTAGCTACATGTGTCTTAAACAAAAATAATATGCACGATAGAACTACTTTTTGACTACAGACGCTTTGTGCTCCTCCTTTGTGTATGCATGTTAAAAATAAAGATCAGTTATGAATTTTGTTCCATTTTGAAGATGTATTCACAAAATAACACCCCAATTTCCCAGTATATTGTCAAGCAAAACATATGTACGATACGTACGATTTTCTTGGATTAATGTAATTATTAGCAGTGTATCTTTTCAAAGACATCCTTTTCTTTACAAACGGTCTTTTCTGCTGGTTTTATCGGCATTGCACACATGTCATGCTCAGCCTCGAAGAGTTCTTATTTCTCTTTACTGGTTTCTGTCGCCACTCACCGGTGTTCAAGCTCAATTTTTCGCGTTGCCTTTTCGATTTTTAACTCCACCTGTCTATATTTAAAATCTGCTCCAGATTTTTTTACAGCAAGAGTTACATTTTTGTTTTCAATTGGTACTAAACTTTCAAGGATATTTCATCTTATTGGATTATTTTGCTTTTTAAATGCAAATAGTTGTTATTGATTAATCATGTACAAGATAATATTGCATGCCCGATCCACTTTCCCAACGATAGGTGGCGGTATGCCCCTTTGCGTTTCTTCGTTTATGAAAAAAAAACTTTCTGCCATTGCAGAAAATACACAAACATCCGTTGCTGTACAAAAAATAATCTGCTAAATTTGTTGCTATTAACATTTAGAAATGACATTCTTCACTGGATGAGAATGATATGTTGTGCAGTTCAAGTAGAAAAGCATTGAGATGAGTTAAATTTGGCGAAAGAGTAAGCTTGTGGTGACTCGCCTCCATGTTTGCAGTTAAATTTGCCCGCGGGTTGATTCCAGGTAGTCCAGTTTTCTTTCGCATGCTGTTAGGTGGGCTGGTGTTTCTGCAGTACCCCTTGTGTGAGTGTGTGCCTTGCGATGAACTGACATCACGCCCAAAGTGTGTCCAGCTTCAAGCCCTGTGCTTCTTGGGATAATCTTCAGACCCTCCACGTCTATGTATTCGAATAAGCGAAGGTGTGTAAAACATGGCATATTTACATTTGCAGGATCTCCTTTTTGGCATGTAGCTGCTCACGTCAGATCAGCACCTGCAAGCCAGAACCATTAATGTACAACAAGATATTAAAACATTAACGATACAGCCTAACAAAATTTAAATTTTACGCGATAAACACATCACACGTGATGTTTTCAACGAATTAAAATGCGGCGTGGTAAATCGCAGTCTGTGATTGGCTCATTCGGACGTTTACGCAACGGAGACGAAGGACCCGGAAATGCTCCGGTTTTCATAGAGTTGATGGCGGGCTGCTTCATGGCTCATGGCTGCTTCTCAGTTACCCTGAACTGTTTAAAGTATTTAAGAACAAGTTTCTAGAATTACAGAGAAAGCGTTTGCGTGACTTGCAATGGATTCAGAGAGAAAACCTAAAGTTGCTAGCAAGGTCTCAAATACACCCCTGAAATCTACCCCGAAGAGAAGGTATTTCTGTTGAACTTTATTAGGACTTACAAAAAATAAAGTGCTCACTTATCCACATAGTACGTTTTTATTTCATTTCGCCGTACACTTATTGCCACATATTTTGTATCTTGTTTCGACAGTATAAAATTACCACTAAATAAACGTTGTGAGGTTCATACATAACACTGTTGGTAACGGAGTCATTGGCGTTTCTTGGCCTGGTGTGAATTAAAATTCAAATCTATTCTGTATTGTTTATTGTATTTTGGTCAATATTAATTATGGGGTTAAAGATTTTCATTTCAGATGCGCCTTTGGTCCCTGTCTAGTATAGTTAGATTGATATTAAATAAAGTGCCTCTAGTTATGCAGTACATACACATCTCAGACAGATTTTAAAAATACCATGCTGAATTTGCTTCGTATATTTCTTTTTGTTTAGGATGCCTTACTCCGGATCTAAAAGTATCAATTCCAAATTCAAATCTCCTGTAAGTTTGTCCGTTTTTCACAGTGATTAATTGTCTATTCCATTTAAGAAATTCTGTTCTAGTAAAAATCGGCTGTAAAACAACTTTTCGGATAAAACTGTTAAGAAGGTAAGAGCCCGGCTATCCGTAAAAGTGTTAAAATTTTACCGAGTGCTGGTGAACACATTTCAATGTTGTGTCTATCACAGTTCCTTGTGTTTTTTATTACAAACTCTGACTATCCTTTGTGTATATTTTTATTTCACATAAATTGATGTCCATTTAGTTGGTCTTCAAGGTCTATTTCAACTGTCCCTTTCGGGATTTTGTGTTTGTGGATTGTATCACCTTTAGTCCTCCTTTGTTTGGAATAGACATTTTCTTTTTCTGGGAATCATGTGTTCATTAGTGGAATTTAACCATTGCTCTCCTCCTTTTTGCTTTTTTCTGTCTTCACCTTCTATAAGCTTCAGTCTCCCAACCTCCTGCACCATACTTCCCTGGTCCAGCCCAGCCTTGAGGAAGAGATCGAGGAGCTGAGGAGAAAGTGTACAGACCTGGATTCTGAGATCGCCCTCCTGGAAAGCGAGTGTGTAGACATTGTCTGCTCGTAGATCATTGAGGGTGCAGTTCTGCACAATGACCTCCATCATAGCGCATCGCTGTTCTCCAGTGAATGTCATTTGCTTATTACAGGGGCATAGGAGTGCAGGAATTAGAACGGCATATTGACCTGCTGCATGAGTACAATGACATAAAGGACATTGGTCAGACCCTGTTGGGCAAACTCGGTAAGCTTATTTTATGTGATTACTGCGCACTAAATTATTTCGTTGTGATACGTCATTTGCATTGCTTTGCAATAAATTTATTTTTTTCAGCGTCATACATATTTACCCATATATTTTGTGTTTTTTATGTATATTTATCTATTTGTGTATATTTTACATGAATATTTCTGTTTAATTTTTTTCTTCACTGTGATATATATTTTTTAATCTCTGGTAGATATGTACGCGTACCTTGTATATGCTACCTACTGTGCTGTTGTTACCTTATTCATTTTTCTTTTTTGCAGCATCTGGAGTGAACAGAATAATAATTAAATTGTGTAGCGCACATGTGAGAATAAATTGCTTGAATCTCGAATCTTACACTTTTAGTTATTTAGCAGACTCTTTTGTCTAAAGGGCCATAGAGTTGAGGATGACAGTACAGAGTCTTCCATAATGAAGGGCCTTACTCAAGCCCAACAGTGATATGATTACTCTGCTGGCCACAGGGATGCACAACTGGATATGGACACGTATCCCTAAAGGCTGGTTCATACCTCTCCACACGAGGGCGACACTCACGTATCCACTTTGCGTATGTGTACGCGGAAACGATGTGTCTGTTTCTCTATGTTTTACAAATTCAGAGAGGCAGCTCACACGGTTACCAACTTTGGTCAGCTGGCTGGTGTGAGATTTTCAATTCGAGACAAGTCGGCACACGTATGCACACGCATTTACATGTATGTAACAATTTTATTACCTTGTACATAGTCTGTAGGGTTTGCAAACTACCCCAACGCTTGTCAAAAGCATCCATGCTGGTATTTAAAGTGGATGCTAGCGAATCGAACTTGTGCAGTGAGCCCAGAGCTGCGGGTACAGCACTGCACGGGCACAAATTTGGAGGTCAGCAGGCGTTCGTCCACTGAGGCGCACAGTGACATCAAATGTGTCATAATCGTTTGAGCGGACACGCCCGTTAGTACGCGTGGGGAGAAGTACGAACGAGCCTTAAGCTGTTGAGTGCTGCACGGTTCTTGCTTGCATTTGTATTTTGTAGGGTTTGTGTTTAATGAGTGATGTTTCAGTGACCGCGCTTTCCTTCCATGCAGCAACGACTCGAGGTGTGACTACACGCGATTTGTATGACCGCTTTGGACTTCAGCTAGATGACTAAGGTGTTGCTTTCATGAACTCCAGCATGCTGGAGTGATGGTGAACTTCTCGTTACACCTATTCACCCAGTTCTGCCACACTTGGTGTAATTCCGCGGAACTGGTGATCTTCTCTATGACAACTTGGATGTACAGCATGAACTGTGTGTCTTTTCATAGAAATTATAATGCACTTTTCAATAAAGTTACATAAAAAACTGAAAACTTAAACTTATTGTATCAGAAATACAACGAAATTTGTTTGGTAGCTCACGGCTCAGCAGCAAAGAGGTATATAATAATGTACTACATTAATAATAGCGCACAGTCTCGTAGACATGGTATAAATATGAATAAAACCTAAGATAACTATTAATAAAATACAATATATAATTGCATTTACAAGTCAATGTGATTTAAAGTGACCAAGTGCATATCAGCAGCAATACAGAGGTGTGGAAGTGACTTAATGGTCAGTGTTCTGGGGTGTGACGGAGGCCACTGCTCTCAGGAAAAAGCAGTCTGTATGTTCGTGATTTGATGGTCCTGAATCTTTTGCCCGACGGGAGGGGGACAAACAGTTTGTAACCCGGGTGGGTGGGGTCCTTGATGATGTTGCTAGCCTTCCTACATAGTCGCCTAGCATAAATATTGTTCAGATCTGGGAGCTTGGTAACCACGAACCTCTGTGCAATCTTAACTATCCGGGCCAAGTCTGAGCTTATAACTGAGTGTGTTGGAACAATGAGCTTCACCTGCCTCGGGCTAATGGTTATGAGAGTTTAAGGTTATGCATTTTAATGTTATGTTTATTTAAACAGTTTATTTTTCTAGAAGAGTTGGAGGATTGATGCACATACACTGATTCTCCTGATTATGAATGTATGGTATGATTACACACAACCATGCAGTTCAATAAAAAGGACAAGATATATTGTGTTTTTATTGTATATCAGCATCAAACTGCAGTTTATGTACAAATGCTGGAACACATAGGAAAGGATACAGAAATGCTGTGTTCTCAGCTGCTATCTTTGAAGGCTACATGGCATAGTCTTTTTGTAATCTCCCCCTCAAAGCCGGAGATATCTCACACATGCATGCAATCAGTGAAGACCCTGACTGCCTTCATTCAAGAACTTTGTCCCCATGTTAATCTCTGAATGAGTCTAATCTCAGGTATATCCACCAGGCTATAAAGCAGGCCACGTTCTTTTTTGGAGTTTAATATGAGCAGTCATATCAACACCTAGCAATAAAAATGGTTATCTGAGGTGTACACTCATTTCCAAACGATATAATTGATAATTGCATAATCTTATCAGTATTCTACCCTTGTAGTGATTACAAAAAGCAAATGAGAAACCATAAATTATATTACTCATTTTAACATGCAACAAAATACTTTTATGTAAGAAAAAGCTATAATTGGAAACTGGGACAACATTAAAATGTACTAACAAAGCAATCTCTGGTTTGTGTCTATTTTACCACTTTGCCTACTATCGGAATAGTTATGCTGAATGGTTATTTTGATTTCACCAGCATATTGTTTAAACTATAGTTAAACAGTTTGTAGTGGCACCCCGTTTAACTTTCTTCTGTACCACCCTTTGAAGCCAGTCTAACAAGCAGTATTAGAAGCGCGAGTGAGACCAGATCCTCTTTTAAAAATGTTTACAGGAAAACACAAATTATACAGGGAACTCGAGACTCCGTCAAAAAACTTGTGCTGCTTCCTACGTCTCTGGCTTCGAACTAAACTACGTCCAGTCAGCTAAAAGTGACGTTTTACTATGTGCCAGAAGCTCAAAATACAAAAATTATTTTAGAATTTATACATCACTATTTAACTTCACTATGCATTGAAATTGTGCATTTTAACAAAGGTAATATCTATAAATTCTGATGAAATTAAATAACTTGTATTTTTAACCCAGTTATTTTATTTTACACAGTTTGATAAGAATTGAATAGTTGAATAATAGAAATACGGCATATCATATTGTATGGATCTGTAATTACTAGAGAAGGAATAACATGTTTCCCCAACAGTCGAGGTTCTATCATGCGCGGAATGAATCATTATTCCCGAAGGTTTTTATTTGTCGCTTGTACGCAGTGCCTTTTGCCCCCCCTACGGTGCGTAGTAAGGCTGCTCCGCCATCGGCCGCATTACCGCAGCGCCGCCCGACCGCCGAGCTCTGGGGCCGCGTCTCCGTGACAGCGCTGTCCATCAACGTCAGGTCCCGCCTACAGTGACGTAACCAGAGGCGATGAGCGACCCCATTGGTCCAGCGCATGTCCATCACCAGCGCCGAAGGGGCGGGAGCAGGGAAGGGAAATTATAAGGTCATTTGAATTAACTCCAGCTAAAAACCAACCCACTGCTTTTTTTTTTTTTAGGGGGGGGGGGAGAAAGTCAATGAAACAAAGACGTAGATCAGAATGAGTCAATGAATTAAAAAGGCGAAGAGCGGGAGGCGATCTCACCTTGGGGAGTAGTGGCACGGGGTAGCTGGTGATATCGCCGGGTGTATTAAAACGCATGCAGTAGCTGGCTGGTTTAGCCAGGGCAGGCGGTTTAGCTAAGCCGATCGGGGGGGGGGACCTGCGTGCGGCTGGGGGGGGGTCTTCGTCTGTTATCATTTCGCCGGAATATTCGCTGGATACCGGGGCGTGCGATCAAGGTACGTCTCCAAATGCTGGCATTTATTTCGACGCTGCTGTCGATGGAGTTTTATGAGATGCGACGGACAGGCCGGAAACGGACCGAAAATGTGTAGGATCGTATTGGAGCGGCGGCTCCCGCGACTGCCCTTTAACAACCTTGCCGACGTACGATGCGCCAAATGGAGCCGGGCTCGGTTCGGCGCCGGTCGGCTGTCATATGGCGACGTTTGTTAGGCGGGATCGACCGCGATATACCGTCTGTCCGGTTAGATCCATGAATGACGGACGGACGGTCGTTGTGCCCGTGTGTCCCGGAGCAGAGGCACCGAACCCGCCACTCGGCACCGCATGTATAGATCAGATGGGCTCGTATCTCCCCGCATCCACCCCTATCCGCCCCGGTCTGAACGATACCGCCATGTAAGTAATGCGGATGCCTGCTTTATTTCCCAACCACATGGTTTTTCTGGGTGAGCTGGTTCCTGCGTTTCCCTTCATGTCGGCAGCCTGCCGCCGCGCGTTATGTTGTTGTTTTTTTATCCCTCCCCATAGACAAAACGCTGCTGTCGCCTTTTATATTGGAAAATGGCAGAATCCAAGGTATCTAAAGGTGATGTTAATGTTGGCTAGCGGTCGTCCGATCGGGGCTTAAAGCGGAGCGCGGAGCCGCACCTGACGCGCGCCGCCGCCGCAGGAAGAGCCTCGCCTTTCCTGAACTGTCATTATAATTCATTACGCCGCAGTCACATATATCTGTCATTAACTAAATGAAGCACAGCTTTCGTTTTTATCTCCATGAAAGACGTGCCGCTGTAATGTTAACATTGCACGTTTTAATGTTGTTCGGTGAAAACTTTGTGAATGCTGTTGAAGTGTAGATACCAGTGTACGTTTTCATTGTGGACGGTTCTGAACGGATGAGGCTTGTTCCCTTTTTATTCCTGCACCTTCAAATGTTCCTGTCTATTAACAGACAGCTCATAGTCAAATGGAGTATATTGCATCAGTATCTGTACGGCATATACTTGTAAAGATCATGAATCTTTTATTTCTAAAGCTTTTATTGTTTTGGACCTACACAAAATCCCCACAGAGGCAGAAAACTCATTTTGGACACCACTGAACAGTTGTGTTGCGATGTGTTAACACTTAAATGGTAATAGATGGATGGATGGACCTGTAAGTGCGAGGTATGTTTGATATTGAACTTTCTACAGCCCAAAGGTGAGTATTCCACATGTACAGTGCGGCAGGGTCGTGTCTACGCCTGTCGAACAGCCAATTGGATACGTTTGTCCTTGCACCGGCGGGGCATGTGACCTGTTTCTGTCCTCATCGATGTTTTTATGGTCTTCTGTTTTTTACTTTCCTGGGAACGTTGTGATTATGGAATTATACAGCTTTTATTTTTCTGATCTTGCAGGATGTTGCGACTGGCCTGCTGCACCGCCTTACTCTTCTTGTTGAGACTAATCATGGGCCTGCCGTGGTGGCAGGTCGTCACCGGCCTCGTTATTTTCTACCTGAGCACTGGTGGCTGGCGGTTTGTCGACATCGTGGTGAAGACCCTGGGAAGAGACCTCCGGTGAGTCGTGGATCGGCGCGGGCGGGCAGTTAGGGTGGCTTAGGGAAGCTCCCCATGACTTGGCTGTCTTGCTGGATTGTATTAATTTTTGAGCTTCCCTCAAACCAGAAACTCTGTCTCATCCGGTAAAACAAGCTTTAGGGCGCTAACAGGGGCGTGTTGCCTGAACGCTGTAGTTAAGTGTCAATTAGAGAACTTTATACGTGTATTAATATACATTTATAACTTTATACAATTCAACATATTTGGCAATCTTGAAATAAAACAGGCAGTGTGATTGCCGAGTCAGAAGTAGAATTACCAGTCATAACATGGTGTCTGTCCTGAAGTTCCTTTAATAAATTAGAGAGTTCTGAGTAGCTGTCACTGGTCACCCCTGAATAGAGTGAGGCAGCTTGAATGCTGAGTCAGAATGTGGAATTGGAATGCCTCATTGTAGTCACGGAGGATACGGAGTCACCTTTGGCCTGTTTTTGCATAAGTCTTCAAACTGAAAGATCAGCGCTGAAGGAGGAAATAGGCGGGGCTGCCGTGACCGTGAAGTGTGTTGCGGCTTGTGGTTTCGGGCTAATCTTGCACAATGAATGGAAGAGAAGTAAAAACGGAAGTATGGCTTCTCCGGTATTAGAGACGTAGTGTCACTAAATCTGTCATGTCTGCTTGACTGACACTGTCCATTTTGCAATGATACTAATTGTGAGTTTGGGATCCGGTCTTCGCGCCATAAGTCAACTTGTCTCCAGGCTAAAGTCCTCGGGTTTAACGGCTGAATTGCCAATGAGTCTCGCGGCACCGACCTTCTCGGCGCGTTCCGACCTGTCTGTGTTCCCGCAGCGCGGCTCTCCTACTGCTGAGGGTGAAGCTCAATGTTAGGAAGCATCTACGGCAATGCAACACCATCCCCAAGATCTTTGCGGAGACCCTGCGGCGGCACCCGGACAAGACGGCGTTGATATACGAGGCCACTGGCGAGGCGTGGACTTTCCGGCAGCTGGACATCTACTCCAACCGCGTGGCCAACCTCCTGCTGCAGAGGGGCTTCAAGGAGGGTGACGTGGTGGCCCTCTTCATGGAGAACCGGCCGCAGTATGTGGGCATCTGGCTGGGGATGGCCAAGATCGGCGTGGAGGCGGCACTCATAAACTTCAACCTGCGCATGGATGCCCTACTGCACTGCGTCACCATCTCGAACTCCAAGGCCGTCGTCTTTGGCAGTGAGCTGATGGAGGGTGAGTGAGGCCGCTTGGGTTTTTGGATTTAGGCCCAATTGTGGAATTAGGCAAGAGTGAGATGGCTATCAAGGTGAGGAGACCTGTTGGATTGAAATAAGGCTTCACCAGAGGCATCGGCGCACGCTGCTCACTCCGTGTACCAATGCAGCATCCTCCGTTTGGCTGTAACTGTATCGTAGAAATCATAATATGACGTAGAGCAGTACAGCTGTTAAGCACTGATGTCTCCTAGGTGCATACAGCTAAATGACACACTCCGCTTGGCGTACTGTGTTGCGTCGGGGTGAAAAAGCTCAAGCACGATGGGAGCCGACATAGCTCTGCTTGACTTTGATCCCCACCCAAATCGTCTTGGCCAATTATGTCATTCATGTGCCCTTCCAGACAGAGTGAACGTGTAGCGGGAGGGGAATGAAGTCCCAGTATCACCAGGTGTTCATGGGAATCTGAGTGTATGATACTGGGAGGAGACTTTCGTGATAATGTAACGATTGTGATATAAGAGTCAGTGTTGTGATATATTTTGTATCGGGAATCTGCCAAATTTTTCTCAGTGGCTGTGAAACATTTTGATTGGCTATTGTATTCTTAAAGATTCATAAAGACGATCTTAAAGGTTTTTGGATGCAATTCCTTTAATTTCCTGAAGAACCTTTCATTGTGCTTTCATTAATATCCTAGTGCATGGTCTGACTGAGTTATGATATCACTCCTCTATTACCAAGTGCCACAGTATCTGGGATGCACCTGAATGCCTGCAGGGATCCCTCCCCCCCAAACTGTTTAGCAGGGATCCCTCCCCCCCCAAACTGTTTAGCAGGGATCCCTCCCCCCCCAAACTGTTTAGGCAATTGGATCTTTTAATTATTTTTTTTTGCATGCCGACAGCAGATGGTAAATCTCAATTGTTGCTGGTGAGCAGACTGGAAAGGGGGTCCACACTTACGCAAGGCGCCCTCTGCTCTCCTCTGCCCTCCTTCCAGCTGTATGTGAAGTTCATGCCTCTCTGGGGAAGTCGCTGAAGGTGTTCTGCTCTGGGGAGTGGGATCAGAAGCTGGTTCCCGTGGGAACCGAGAGTCTGGAGCTGCTGTTGGAGGACATGCCCACACATCTGCCCAGCCCACCACGGCGCAGCTTCACAGGTTTGGCTGCTAGGTGCTTCGCATGGATCTCCAGAGCCATCTTCGGTGTCCTGCGTTGAAGACCTTTAATCGTACACTGAAGGGGAAAAGTTTATGGGTTTAAAGACAAATTGATGCATCGTTATAATTAAGATGCCGACTCAATGCATTGATATGTAAAGTCAGAATAGATTTTTTTGGGGGGTAAAAGATACCCCTGTTTCCGGGTTGCAAGCGCTCACATTCACGTGCTGCAGGTAGATGCACAAAGTAGCAGCACGATACACAAATTTCCAAAATGTAGGGGGGGAGGGGCAGGCTCATTAATATTCTTAATGGAAATGCTACCTGATGATCTTTGCGCTACCACACTCTTGGGAGACATCCCTGTTTTGTAGCACAGAAAGCTTTCTAATGGTTAAGATAATCTTTGTACTACGATACGTTTGGAAATGCGTTCATTTTGTAGCGCAAAAGTCATTCTTTTTGCAAGATATGGTGCCGTCAAGATTCTGAGGTAGCCAAGTAAAAAGCAGTGTTAGCCTTAGAGAGTCGTAATATATTGATTAATATATTGGCCGAAATTTGATAAAAATCGAGATTTCGCCATTGGTTTGATGCGTCAGTCTTAGTTGATATTACTGGCCAATTTTTAAACTTATCAGAATCCAAAATTAGTGGTTAATGGAGATTACATTGGATGATCAGCCATTTTCCGCTTGGAAAACTACCAGGTCATGACACAATCCATCAATTTATGGTTCATTATCTAATCAGGCTTGCAGATTGATCTTTCGTTCACAAAATAAAAAAAAATGATGTAAAGTCATCCCACTAATCTCTATTCTCCCCATTTAATAGTAACAATGAAACTGAATGTTCTGAGATTCTGCTTTCTTTGTGTTACATTAATGTGTGTAATTAAGTTCCCATGGTAATATTTGTAATCTTTTTTCAGCCAAGTTAACCTAAAATTAAAACAATTTTTATCAAAACAATCAAATAATCCTTTAATGAAGTAAAATTTTGATGGAAATGAAAGATTTCTGACGCATAAAATTCTTCCCTCGGTTGTAATCGAAACGAATCGCCTTGGGGCCAACAATTCAAACCCCGAGAAATGATTGATTTCAAAATTGTTTCCTCAGATCGGCTCTTCTACATCTATACGTCTGGGACCACTGGGTTGCCCAAAGCTGCTATCGTTGTTCACAGCAGGTGAGCATGTTCGGGCCTGGCTATCGGAAGAGGGTTCCTTAAGCATTGAGATTCTATTGACGCGTCTGGCTCCAATGCTTCCTGTCTCAGGTACTATCGCATGGCTGCGTTGGTCTACTATGGTTTCAAGATGACTTCAGATGACATATTATATGACTGCCTGCCACTCTACCACTCTGCAGGTAACTTGGCACCCCGTCGTGAGCTCTCGGGGTTGAGGTACTTCTCTAGGTTGTTTCGTTTCATCTTTCCGCCCATTTTGCCCCAATGCGGTTCAGTTAGTATTTCATCACGTGCTGGCTATTTTAGCTCAAAATGACTTGCAAAGCTTACCCCAAGTTACTTAAGTTCATTGCTTTGTCATCTTGGTGACAAGATTCAACAAGCCTTTGGTGAGAGGCAGAGGTGCATCAGATTGGTATCGGCACCGATCCAGACCTATTAGATAGATCTGGTATCGACCATATGTGACTGATCCACATCGGATACTAATTTAGTTTTCCTCAGTCTGTAAAATGATAGTTCCTCTTTCTTGTTAAATCTTGTTAGATTTGTACAATCGATCACACCACTGTTCTTTCCTAATTTAGTGTTTTTTCGCAGAATTCAAGCCGAACTCTAATGCTGCCACTCTTTTGCCGCTCAGTGGGTGTTAGCGCAGTAACATCATGCACATATGATCCGGAAGTACTATACGCTTTTAATAACTGGGAGCACAGCGATTTTGCAATCTTTGTAAAAAAAAAATATATATATATATATTTATTTATTTGAGAGGTGGAAATGGCGTATATCACAAGCTGTAGCGTGCGTGTTGTTTCGCGCACTCGCTACAGCTTGTGATACACGAGGGGCTGCGATCGCAGCGAAGTGAAAGTGACGCTGTTGCCGGTGGGAGAAACATTGTGGGGCATTTTAAGCATTCGCCACTTTTGTATATTCTCTTGGAAGATATTCAAATTTTAACTGCAAATGCCTCAAAAACGCTCAAAACAAGATGATCAAACGAGGTGGAACAGTACGTTATGTATGTTTCTAGTAGCCTATTAAAAGATTTTTTGGCATACATTTTTTCACTCATATTTAGTAGTTCAAAAATATTAATATATAAAGTATAAATGTATTTATTATACTAAAATATTAAAGTAAACAGAGCTCTTGTATCAGAAGCTGTATCAGTATCGGCAGTTGTGTATCGGAATCGATCGGAACTGAAAAAATGTGGATTGGCCCATCCCTAGTGAGAAGTCCTTCACCATTCTGAATATTGCATTATGGCTCAAGAGGAATCTCATTTCTTTTCACTTGTACTGTACATGGCTGAGATGATGATGACTTGACCCGTCTCTCCAACAGGGAACATCGTAGGGGTTGGGCAGTGCCTCATTCACGGCATGACTGTTGTTATCAAACGAAAGTTTTCTGCCTCGCGGTTTTGGGATGATTGCATCAAGTACAACTGCACTGTGAGTAATCCACACGTGGAAAGTGAAGTGAAGTGGAGTTTAGTCATCGGTGGAAGCGCGTCACCGACTGCCATGTGCTTGTGCTTCAGATTGTCCAGTACATCGGGGAGATCTGCCGGTACCTGCTGAACCAGCCGGTCCGGGACGCGGAGAGGCAGCACCGTGTGCGTATGGCCCTGGGCAACGGCCTTCGACTCTCCATCTGGATGGAGTTCATGACCCGCTTCAACATGCCTCAGATCGCGGAGTTCTATGGCGCCACTGAGTGCAACTGCAGCCTGGGCAACTTCAATAACAAGGTACCATAAAAATGTTAATTTGCTTGTTACCATGATTATAATTAGTTACCTATCAAAGATGCTCTTGTGTGTTGCTTACTGGAAACATCAGAAAATTTACCACCCAAAGCCTAGTTATGTAATTCTGTATGAATCCAGGAGACTGGGGAGAATTCCGGGGGGGGGGGGGTTTGGGCGCTTAGCTGCTGTGCTAATCGGAGACGACATAATTTGACGAGTATAAAATTGGGCCAGTCGGAAACAAAATTTTACATCTTTTAAATTCTACAACAACGCTTCCATGCGCACGCACACACACACACACGCCCACACACACATTTGTATTCTATATCTTTGTGGGGACCGTCCATTAATTTCTATGGGTATAACTAATACCACAAATGACAGCCTTAACCCCTACCCAGCCCTAATCTTAACCATAACCTTAACCCCTACCCAGCCCTAACCATAACCCCTACCCAGCCCTAACCATAACCTTAACCCCTACCCAGCCCTAACCTTAACCATGACCTTAACCCCTACCCAGCCCTAACCTTAACCATAAGTAACCAAGCGAAATACAGGACTTGGCATTTTTAGTTTTGATTGCAGTCAGATTTTTACGAAATTGAGTTTCCCCTGGTGGGGACCATAAAAGTGATCCCCGCAAAAAGAAGACGACAGATTATTAGGCTGTAGGGATATTTGGTTCCATAATGTAATATATATGTGATCTCTCTCTGTCTCTCTCTCACACACGCACACAGTTGACCACGATTGCTCTGCACAGGGAAACGCGCCAATACGCGCAGCAGTGTGATCACTTCTAGTTTAGAGCTGAGTGCGCGCAGTGCGCAGTTGCGGAGATGCTACAGCTAATCTCTTGCTATCGCTAATCACTGGAAGTTTCTGAAACGAAGGATGTTAGAAAGAGACCAGGCAGGACTGAAAAAGTCGGACTGCTTGAGCAGTTCAGTGTACTATTTATGATGTATTTTCATCTTGAAATGTCAGTAATAGGCTTATCGGTGTAATGAGACCTGAACTGTGGCATCGTTTATGAAAGTTCGCCCCGAATGAGGACAGAATGGGCTGGTCTTGGGCGTAAAGCTCCTGGGCTGAAAGTGAATCCCACTACACTCCTGGCCATAGACAACGGGTCTCGTCCGATACTCCACTGCAAGGTGTTTTTAATGGGTCACAAATTAATCAAATATGTTATTTTTAAGCATTTATATTTTTATATTTTCATTTTTTTGTATGTATATCCAATTTGATTTGATTCCTATCTCTATTTTAATATTTTTTGACAACCTTTGAGAGAGCCTTAAATGCTAAGATGACAGTAAGCATTACCTACCTACCATCAGACAATATTTTCGGTACCGGGATGTTAAAATCCAGCAATCTGGAGGAAGGCTGTTATTGTGCATGTTTGTTAAATGCTCAGGATCTGATTTGCAGGCTCCAGTGACCAGCGGTTAATCTAAGAGCGCCAGGTGTTTCTTGTAGCCCTGCTAGCTGTGTAAACGAAGGACTATCCTGTGTGTGCTCAGAATTCCTTGGTTCTGCTCATGTGCAAAGAAATAATTTGGTTTCTGTTTGGGCTTTGGGTTTTCAGATAGGTGCCTGTGGGTTCAACAGCCGCATTCTCCCGGGCGTCTACCCCATCCGGCTTGTAAAGGTGAATGAAGACACCATGGAGCTGGTCCGCGGCCCTGATGGTGTCTGCATCCCTTGTAAGCCTGGTGAGTCCCTCTGTCCCATTTATTGTTTGTTTCCTACAGCATAGTTATCACCAGAAAAGTTCTCATGACTTATTTTCGCCAGGAATAAGAAATATCTAAGGAGCGATCCAAAGTTCACTCTTCGTATTGTTTTCAGGTGAGCCAGGACAACTAGTGGGCCGAATTATCCAGAATGACCCACTGCGCAGATTTGATGGTTATGTGAACCAGACAGCCACCAACAAGAAGATTGCTCACAACGTCTTCAAGAAGGGAGATAGTGCATATCTCTCAGGCGAGTGATTGGTGATCGTGCACTTTTGGCGTCAGGCTTGGGTGATATGATTCTGTTGTTGCAATAGCAGCACCACATATGCAGGTTAATTTGAAATGATAATTAGTAGCTTTGTCGTTTAATGGAACTAAAAAGTAGCCTACTCCTAGACCAGTAAAAGTGCATTTTCATTTCACTAATTAGGCCCGCAGCTAGCCTAACGATTTCTACGACAAAGCTGATCGATTTCCTCACGATGATGCCGACTGCTGCAGTCACTTCTGCTGAGGAGATGTAACGACGAAAAAGGGTGACACTACAAATCTGACCTCGCCCCTAGTTCTTCATTCAGTAGAATTCGCTGTCAGTTTCCGCACCAGATATTTCAAAACGGGTGTCCACAGGTCAGACTGAGATGTAGGCAACCGTTGCTGGAGAGTTCGTGAAAAGCACCCGGATTATCGTTAGATGGGAGGAATGCACAAATGCAATCGTAACATGTCGTGCAAAGAGATGGTTTGCTTTCAAAAGACCTGTCTTAGAAATGTGCTTAATACATCTTAGCACCAATTTGTGGTCCCAAGCCTCAAGTACTTTGCAAAAACTACCATCCCAAGTTACTACAACAGAGTTCGCTCACGGTAGACACAAGTACTGGTAAGGTCGAATATCTCGCGCCGACAACGGACATGTGGTCCATCGTGAATTTAGAGCCCAGCTCAACTAAAACTCCAGCTGTAGGCAAAGTGCCTCCAGACGAGCTTTTCCCCGAGCGGAGAGCCTGTCTTATGCTTTGCCATTAGTTGCTCCCTTTAGATGTAACCCCATTAAAATAATTGCGCTTTTAAGCTATTAAGATTGAAACCTTGAAATACACATTTTGTGATTAGTTCTGTTGTAACATGGCATGTGAACATTTGCCCAGTTTACCGTAGACTTTTTACGTACTAATTGAGCCAGCTGTTTCCGCAGGTGATGTCCTGGTAATGGACCAGTATGGCCACATGTACTTTAAGGATCGTACTGGCGACACCTTCCGCTGGAAAGGGGAGAATGTGTCAACCACAGAGGTGGAGGGGATGCTCAGCCGCCTCTTGGACATGAAGGATGTGGTTGTGTACGGAGTGGAGATTCCAGGTGGGGGCTGCTTCCCTCCGTGTATTCATCTGCTGCGATGAATGAACTGAGCGCCTAATGTATCAGTGTGCTTGACTTGAGATGTTCATATAATGAAAACCCAAACCTTCTATTTCTGCAAGCGATCTGGTGGAAAGTCTTGGATCAGTATGATTTTTATTATTTTTTTTTCCTCATTGTTTGACACTGATTTCCAGTCTCCACTAAAACGCAGACTGATTCGCCGGAATAATCAAAAAGCCCAAACAAGTTGTGGCTGCTTGGAGAGAGTGTGATCCAAGTACATTCTGGAAAACAGGCTGTAACCATTAGAACTCCTGATTAGACATTAATATGTACGCTCATTCTCTTAATTACACATGTAAGACTTTTGTCTTTATTCATGGCCAGGGTCTGAGGGAAAGGCCGGAATGGCTGCGATAGCTGACCCCACCCATGAAACGGATCTGGAGAAGTTTGCCAAGGAGCTTGAGAAAGTGCTGCCAGTGTATGCCCGGCCCGTCTTCCTGCGCTTCCTGCGGGAGGTAGACAAGACGGGTGAGTCTGCGAGCACGGTCACCCGCCACTCGCTCGCGTGACATACCTCGTCTGCTGTGAGCTTTATCACGCCACTCTGTTCTTCCCTCCTTAGTTGCTTCCCCTCGATTCTAACTCAGGCTTTCTTTGATAGGCACCTACAAGTTCCAGAAATCCGACATGCGACGAGACGGCTACAATCCTCAAGTCATGTCTGACAAACTCTACTTCCTGGATGTTACCCGGGGGCGATATGTGGAGTTGACCACGGAGGTCTACCGTAACATCACTTCGGGGCGACAGAAAGTGTGACACCAATCCCCAGCGGGGGGGGGGGGTGGGGNNNNCCCCGCGCCTTTTTCGTCATAGCACATACACTATATTGACCACCCCCAATGCACCCTGATTCCCCCCAACCCCTCGCTGTTCCCAACTCTGAAAGGCTCAGCCTCTCGTTACCTCGTTACCCCCACCCCCCCAGTAAGGAACTGGTGGATCTTTTCAGTAAAACACAGAGATAAAAAGCAGCCCATTCTGCATTTCGGGCCAGCCATCATAAGGACGGGAATTACAGGACCGCGTGGCATCCCGGAAGTAAAAAGCAACCCAAAAGCCTTTCAGCCCAAGATGGCGATTTGGCACATTGGCTGGGAACGGCGGTGGGCTTTGTTTCCGGGTCCAGCTACATTTAATCTGCATGGGGCTTCTGTTTCTGAAGGCAGAAGATTTTTGGAAAAATTGTGAAATTTGAAATGTGCAATATGAGATCCATCTGTGTGATAATTCAGAAAAACATCCAAGTACAGTTCCTATCAGAGTAGGAGTAGAAGTAAAATTGTGGACCATAAATTATATTGTAGCCTCGTCGTACTTTAAAGCAGTGTTTCCCAAACCCATCCTAGGGGACTCCCAGACGGTCCACCTTTTTGCTCCCTGCCCAGACGGTCCACCTTTTTGCTCCCTGCCCAGACGGTCCACCTTTTTGCTCCCTTCCCAGTTCCCCGTAGCAAAAACGTGGACTGTCTTGGGGTCCCAGAGGACCAGGTTAGGAAACACTACTTTAAACTACAGAAGACCTTGTATGGTTTGAAACTAGTTATCTACACAAATTGAAGTTTAAATACTGTGCTCAGCTGTGTGCTTTAGTATACATTCCTCCGTACGAGGCTGGAGGTCAGCCGCTGGGAACTGCAGAACTAGCTGTGCAGGGAATGAAGACCATGGGGAGTGTGGCTTGGGAGAGCTTGGCTGGAAGGCTTTGAGGACCTCTGACTGGCTATGATGTTTCGAAGACCGAACGGAAAGCCGCGAGCTCCTGCCCTCGTCGCCTACCTTCACGGGGGCACTGGGACTGGAGCTTCGGCTGGGCGACTGGTGACATTCTGGTGCTAATGGGCTCCCTCCACGGCCAACCGAGCCAAAGAGCGTACCGGTATGTCGGGACCCATGAAGAAAAGGGAAGGACGTTTCACTCACCATTTCTGTTTATCATTTGGCAGCATGAATGATCAACACTAGCAGAGCACTGTGCCTTACTGTGAGTTTAGTGCCCCCTACTGCCCATATTTATATGACTTCACATGTTTTATGTTCTCCTTTTATTTTACTGTTATTCTGCTTGGGTCCTGTTTACCTTTTTCTCACTTAGTCCCTAATCTTATTACCTTTTTCCTCCCGCCCCCCGCCCCCGCCAGGCAGTGTGCATATTGTCCGTACTGGTCAAGGCACCATGACATAGAAGGTGATCCCGGCAACTGCCTTGATCTCTGATGATATGGACTTTCTTTATTTCCATATGTCGGCGAATTGTGTCATCCAAAAAGTGACATTATATTTAACTGATGATTAGGAATATTCTCCCTGAACTAGCAATGGCTCTTGGATCCACCATCCTCCTCCGTTTCCTGTTTATTTATTTTTCTGTCTATTTAAGGCATAGGAGGCCTTGTTGTGTAGGCCTCGAAGGCCATTGCTAGTTTTCAGTTTTCAGATCTTCAGGTTTCGTTGAACAAAAGGGAAAGTAATTGAATTAGCATTGGTAGAAGTAGTAGAGTTAGCGGTAATGTTAAAGGATATGACTGAGAAATGTTTACCCCTTGTCTCAAGGGGTTTGTAAATATGCTTTAATATTGTGTGACCAGAGTTCTAGGGATGGATGTGAGGTGAGGCTCGTGTCTGTGTCTGTGTGTCTCTGTGTTTTCAGAGGGCATATTTGATTTGTTTTGAACTGTGTTGTCTTATTGTCATCACTGAACAATTGTTTTTAAATTATTTTTTTGTGTAACTTCTGAAGTTTTTGTTTGTGTGTGTGAATTTTGAATATTTTAAAGGGAAGGTATGGATAGGTTCTCTTCGCTGGTCTGCTAGCAAGAAAGGTTTTCAGGGACAAAAGCAGAGAGTCAAAACCATCCTAGGGTTTCCAGTGACGTTTCTGTCATCCCCTGGTCTGAAAAGGTCTATACCAGTCCCCTCTTAATTTGTGGTTAGTTGTTTGTTTCCCTTTCTGCTATACTTTAAAACCAGCAATTTACATTTTGTAGGTGTGTTTCAATTCTAGAGGGGGTTGCTGCGCAAGGTGGCGGTTTTGTAGAAAATTTTATGGTCTTGATTCCTCTTGTACTGAAGTCATACCAGATGTCCTAAAAAGTGTCTGGATTTTCCCCCATAACTCTTTTTGACAACTAAGGCATCACAATTTTATCACTTAAACGGGGAAAAAAACTAAACCGCACATCCTACAGTCAGTCCTTTTAATATTAGCTTTTCAATTATTATTTTTTTTATTTATTTACTTGTCTTTCAAGTAAGAAAAGTATGTTAAGATCACTTTTCTTAACCCAAACATAATGGCATAAAATCGTCAGCCAGGAAACTCCACCTTAAAAACAGCCTGAATTTTAGCTTGTTATTTACTGAAACACCAGCGTTTCTTTTCGGACTCTCGAGCCAAAATGTGTCGTGGAAACAAGCGTCCTCACGCCTGCTTTCCTCTGATCTGTCAGCTTGTGGCACCAGTGTGTGATTCACCACTATCCTGCTACGTTTCGCTGGACCAGTAATCTCTCAGGGTTGTTTTGCAGTGTTTAAAGATTTCTTTGTTTTTTTTTTTTTATGTATATATATATATATATATGATTTTAACATGTTTTAAGCCATGCCTTTTATGGGTAGCTGGGTTTTGAACTGAAGATGTAGAAATGAAATGGTGGTTTATGGTGATGTATAAACAAACTTTGTACAATGGGGTGTGGCTGGTCTTCGGAAACATGGTGGGCTTTGATTTGCTGGCATGAACTCCACTGTCTTTCTTGCTGTGTACTCAGCCGTAACTGGTCCACCTGCGCCATTCTTCTGTCTTCTGCTGTAAAAAAAAAAAAAAAAAAAGGTGGAGGCTGGAGATCTGAATCATGTTTCTGACCACTGAGAAACGGCGAGCTGTGTCCGTCTGTCTGTCAGCCTTGTCCCTTCCCTGCTCTCCCATGTTCTTATCCATAAATGCACTATTCTGTTTTTTGTTTTTCGTACTCAGGAACAACTTATGCAGTGAAAGAGAACGGGTGGTGCGTGTGGTATTGAGGGTGGAGGTGTTGCTTGTGTCGAGGTGGAGATGCACAGAAGCCGCAATGATATCCTCTCATCAAAGGCCAGCTGTAAATCCTGCTCTAGAAACTACACCTGAGAATCGATACGATTAAAAAAAGATTTTGATGTCCAAAAATGCTAACTGGAAGGTGTGTGGTGTGCGTATTTTACTTGTGGATCGTTATAGGGTTCAGAAAATTAATCATCTTAATGGCGAAACACTTGGAGGCTACAAACTTCTCATTTGCGTGAAATAATGAGGATGGCATTTCGACCTTCTGTGGAACTGACCTGTGTTAGAAATGAAGCGCGGTGGCTTGTAATTACAATGGGCCATTATGTCCAGAAAATTATAAATGTGATTAAGGTAGGGATAAGGGGGTTAATTAGGTCACCAGGTATTAAGGGAGAAGCAATGATTATATACATATAATCAGCCAGTTAATCATATCAGTACCGCTGTCTAGAATGTGGACGTTAATTAAAGGAAATGTCATCAAACCGGTACTTGAAGTCCCAAAGCCTTTTTTATGTTAATTTGTAAAAATAAGATTTTTTTTAGACTCTGATTTGCAATAAGATATTTAAAATTCTGTTAATGGATCATTTAAAAACTTGGAGATACAGGTCCTAGAAGATCAATAATTGCAACTAACGAAGAAATATAAACTAGCATTAAAAACTCCATCCATCCATCCATACATCCATCCATGCTTCAGCTGCTTATACTGCAGAGTGTCTTGTAGAACCTAAACATATCCTGTGTATGAGTGGTTTGGGTCGTAACACTTGCAGTATATTTACTAAGGTAAGAGGTCATTAATTTCTGAAGAATGTTTCCTGGAAGGTCTGAGTCAGATGTTTGGGGTATTAGCTGAGATGGGGAGAGAGTGCGGTTTTTGTTTAGTCAGCAGTGTGCAGGCAGGCCAGTTTCTCTCAGAAGCTGCAAGGCAGGCCTGCAGCAGTCAGCTATAAAACCAGAAGTGTGAATCGGAGGAGGAGCAAACGGGGATGCTGACACGGAACTACCAAAATGGCATGAGGTGGCCCAGAAGCATCAGCTGCCGCGTGATTGGTCACATGAGGGGAGGGGAATGTCAAGGTGTGACCTCAGGATGAGTTTTTGAAGAAAGGTGCGATACCGCTCCAAGATCTCAATGCATTTGGAGGTTTTTACACAAGAACACTTAAGGTTTTATCTCAAGATGTATAGATACACAGCAGTTCCTAACGTTCATTGCACAAGAACAATAAATGAATATATAGAGAATAGGAATGAGATACTTGGATGTGACCTTGGACAACATGGGAGGAGCTACAGTATATAGATGAAAAGCTACGTTTCTTTAGAACCTACAACTCATTTCTCAGGATGTAGACAGAGCGCCCGTACAGACCAAAGCTGCTCCAGACGGCCTTTGAAGCGCATGTTCAATATCTGGTCACCGTCTTGGTAACGATCCTATCATACGCTAGTCAGTCTAAGGGCTTCAGATGGTCACCCCCTGCTGGTTTTCAGCAGCTATACCTTTGGTCTTCTTAACCACGAAAGTGTTTCCAATACCTGGTTATCGTTCGTTTGTGCCCCAGTGCCCTACAGGGCCTAGAACAGCATTTGTGACCTGGACTAAGCCCGTGACTCCCTGAAGGTAACTCTTCCCTCACGCCCTGACTCTCGTCACAGCTGTCAAGAGGTGAGATAAGTTTGGGGAGCCTTACAGGAGTCCCTAACAAGACCCACCCATTTTCCCTATTTACTGCAGTGTGGAAACCAACATAACCTAGGAGGTGCCTTTCTGGGATGCAGAACATCTATATGGCTAGCAGACTGACCATTTTTCCGGATGAATCACAGTTTGTGTTTCACAGCAATCCCAATGTACATTTGCTGGATGCAGCTAAACTATATGACAAAAAACTTGTAATTGAATGTAATGGCTTGAACGACAAAACAGCGGTCATGTATCACACAGTCGCATTGATGTAAGCTGTGTGGATCAACCTGGGCTGCCAACTCTCACGTATCCGGTGTGACACTCGTGTTTTCAGGCTTTCACGCTCACGCAAGAAATCTTACGGCAAATCTATATTATTCCATTGCAATCCTAATATTAGCCACATCAAAAGCGCTGGGGTAGTTTGCAAATGATGCAGATAGTCTTACACCTGCAGTCCAAAGACATGCGGTTATCGCTCTTGTGGTTGTGTATATATTACATGCTGGGGACCAAGTAAATAAAAAGAAATAAATAGAAAACCTGTTATTTTGACTTTGCAGAGACATTTAAATGGTCCCAACAAGGAGAAACTCAATTTTACCAAAAGCTAAAAATGTCTCGTTTTTTGTTTGGTTAGTTATGGTTAAGATAAGTAGCCATAGTTGGGATTAGGGTTTCACCCATAGAAATGAGTGGATGGTCCTCACAAAGATATAGATACCTATCATCCGTGCGTGCATCTGCCCAGCAAGGGACTGGCATCCTGTATAGGCTGTAGCCCGGCCTTGTGCCCTGTGCTGCCTGAGATAGACCCCCCCCTCCCCCCCCCATGACCCTGTCAAGGACAACTGGTTGGAAAATGGAGGGATCTTAACAACACCAGATGTGTTCCTTAATATTTTGGACCTTTTCGTTCTTCAAATTACACAACAGTTCCGCTCTTCTTTCCTGCTGTTGAGGAACATTTAGGCAACTGTGAGAAGTATTTCTGTACTTTTTGTTTTAATATTATTTATGATAACATTGTGACTATGTTGGAAATAAAAGCCATATGGTATGTATGCTGGGATTGTTTATGGAAAAATAACAGATGGCTGCTTGTTGAGATAAAGTAGCTGCCAGAATGAAAATCAAATTGACGTCTTCAAGTTAAAGGGGCTGTATTAATGTACTGAGTAATGAAACTGTCCAACGAGAGGGCAAGTGTTGTGCTTTATTGGGGATGAATGAACTCAATGCACAAAAATTCAGCAGCTGACATTCAAGAACACAACAGCAAGTATCTTCATGGGAAACCTAATTTATCTCTTAAATGTAGCTATAAACAACAGGCACGTATTTCGCTGGCCGGAGTACAGCGTGACACTTGTGGCTGGCCTTTTGTTGATTCTGATGTATGATGTATGAAGGTCTGAAGGAGCTTCTATAGCACGGGCACGGCATGCTAGATGGCTGTATTTTCCTATGAAGTAACAAAAACAATCACAGGACGTGCAGTACAGCTCAGTGACACGTCCCAAATCCCAAAATGCGGACCAGGCTGATGTCATAGATGGCTGGGTTACTTTAATATTCCCAGAATATGTGAATTCCAATAGAATAATTTATAACTAATTTACACTTAGTCTGATGGCTCTATTGCATAAGACAAGTAGAGATGTAGTTTTTTTCCCTTTTATTTGACATCAGAGAGGGACACCACCTTATGCCTTTGCCTGCGCCTATTGCTGTTCTTTATGTAAATAATTAGAAATTTCTGATGCTTAAGGGTTGTTGACTGTGGATTTTTTTTCCATTGTGAAAAGCACTAAAATAGATGTTGGCCTCCAGTTGAATCTTTCTAAATTTAACTGCCACCACCCAGTTTTTATTGCCGTGCTTCATTGCTCGTTGGAAAGCAGTAAAAAGCAGCTTGTTGCAATATCCAGTATAAAAACCAGCATTGACTTATCAGTCTTTACAGCTTGTTGGTTCAGATAACAGCATTTTTCCTTAAAAAAAATGGATAACTTCAAATGTCCTTAAACAAATGCAGTGCAGTAGTTATTGGTACAAGCTGCTAACAAACGTTTGTTTCTTACCTCATCAACAAGAAATTGCCGCACCTTGTACTTGTACCCAACAAAAGAAAATGAAAGACCAAAGCTGCAGTCCTGTGTCATGCTTGGACATACTCGTGCAGTGTTTGCAGAAACCTGGAGAGACTTTTCTATTTGCCCACCTGACAGTATGAGACGGCCAAGTTTTGATGCATTCTTCACTCTAATTGGATGACTTACTTTTTCTATTTGCCCATCAAACAATTTCTGCCAGTCGAACCCTGGTGCTTTCTTCAGTCTCATTGGACAGCGTACTACGCAGTGCTCCACATTCCAAGCATGGGTGGTGCATACGCACAGAGATGGAAGCCAGGCTTCATCACCGCGGTATCAAGTATTGTCAGTAGCTGACAACAAGTTGAGGCAATTGATGTGCTTGGAATTTTCCTGGGGCTACAAGAACAATTAAATAACTGTATAGAGTTCCTCAAAAAAGACACTTTCTTCAGCACCAAGCCGTGGTAGTTTAAAATAGCAGAAAGCAATGAGTGTTGCACAATGTGTCCTAAAAAGAATTTCCTGCACAAAAATCGCTCAGTCATCACAATGAGTCACTGTTTAATAATAATAATATTATTAGTAATGAAACCAGTTTGTCTGTTGTAAAACCAGATAAAACCAGTCCTGATGGGTCATGGTATCTTAGTGTAACATCAGCCCTGCTTTCCGTCTGGAGATGATGATAGGTAGAGGAATGGGGGCGTCTCTTTGTCAGGGATGCGTAATGTAAACAGCATGGTGGGGGGGTCGGCAGTATAAAATTAAGAGTTAGAGGAAGGACGCCTAGCTCAGTGTTTACCGAAGCGCTTGCGTAACATCTGGGCATAGGTGACCTCCACATTTCTGGGACAATGAGGACCACGGTACTGATTGCGTCGTTGATGTTCCTGGCATTCGGGGTCCTTGCCGATGTCCAGCCTCAGAAAGATTTTGACCTGCGGAAGGTGAGAACGTCGCAGATTCCAGGCACTGTTATGTCCTGCAATGTTATTTTTTTTAAAGACTGACAGCCACTGCAGCCCTAAGAGATACACACAAAGGCAACAAAATAACTCACTGATTATGCAACACAGGCAATAAATATTTGTTTACTGGATAACATTTGTGGTAAATTGATAGTGGTATAAGCTTCTTATCTAATGTGATGGTGTGCTTTTTCATCACTGTTGAAATTAGATTTTTTTTTTTAAATGAATCATATCTTCTTTAGGGACTGTGTGCTGTTCACTTGTCCGCACAAATGTTAAATACCTGCAAAAGGTAAACAGCAGGGTTCGAAAATCACGGTTCCCAGGTTGCAACATCATCTTAGCAGCAAGGAGCCAAGATTCTCTCTTTGATACACAAATTAGAATCGGCGAGGTTGTTCTGGATTGTGCTGCCACCATTTATCCATATGTCATCTTTAATTACAGTGTTTGACCTGCCAGCAGATTCTCCGGCTCCCATAAACTGTGCTTTTTCAGATCACCTAGCTTCTGACTGCCTGTTTAGTCTCCTGAACAGCCTTGGGACACACTTTCTGTTTACGTTACACTGCTCTAATATACCATGCTTCACATTCATCTCCCATGTTCCCTTCTTGCATGTTGCAAAGCGCAGTACTTGCCACTAGCTGTTTGTGGTTTGCTAAATATTCTAAAAATAAAAACTAGATATTTTTATAATATTATGAAAATATTATTCAAACTTGTTTGTGCAAGGTGTTAATGTGACTGGTTTTGTTTTTTTCCCTGCATTGTGTGGTCTCATGGGTAAGAATTTTGTCCCCGTTTTCTCAGTCTGTTACTCTCTTATATGCTCAGTTTGGAGGGAAGTGGTACCGGGTCGGACTGGCCTACGACTCTCCGGGGTTTGTACGCTACCGAAGCAGGTTCCGCATCTCCATGGGGACCCTGACGCCACTATCGAACGGAGACGCCGAGCTCACCATGTATGAGACGGGGTACGTGAGCCTGCCGCCTACCACTGATGTTCCACAGGGGAACCTCAGTACATTGAGGACGGTCTATGTGCTCCTCCGCTGATACAGGTTGACAGGTTGCCAGCCCACCTCCTATGTGTATGAGAAGGCAACTGCGCCTGGAATGTTCAAGTACTTCAGTACACGTGAGTTTCGCTGCCCGTTAGACCAGTGTGATGAGATACTCAGATTAATGTGCAGTAGAGCTCTTTAGCTCAGGGTGTGAGGTAGCTATCAATGAGATGGCTTTAACCATGTGGACGATGTGCAGTTGAGTGTTTTGGTCTCTTCCTTTAGGCCACAGCAGAGTGAAGGACATCATGGTGGTGGAAACCAATTACAATGAATACGCCCTGGTTCTGAAGAACAAGAAGATAGATAAGGAATTGACACAGGTGGCTCTATACGGTGAGGATATGGAAGAATTAATTTGACTGGTGCACACTGGAAAGAAGTTGTGACTCTGTGCTAAGAACCAGACTCTGCACCTGAGCACTTTAAATCACACGCGTTAGCATTCCAGAACACTCTGAAAAATATGCAGGAAATACCTAATACAATGGTTATATATTTTCTTTATAAACATTACTAGCTAAACATATCTATTATTATTTCTGCACAGTTGCTGGACATGACAAGCAACTGTACGATTGATAAAACATTGACAATCCAATAAAGTGAAAGTGCGAATGTATTTATTTTTCTTGAATTCCTTTCTGCCTCTGCAAATGCTATAATTCCTTTTCTTTACTTTTTCACAGGTCGCTCGCAAAAGTTAAGGCCAGAGTTGGTGGAGAAGTTCAGGGAATTTTCTTTGTCTCTTGGGTTTTCTAGGGAGTCTATTTTGACACCATCCGCTACAGGTAAGCAGAGGAATTGAATGTCGTATATTCTAATTATGGACAATTCTGTATAATGAACTGGACCCATGTTATATAGCTTTGCAAACTGAGAGAGATTATCTTTTTGCTCTCACCAGATGATTGTGGCCCAGCTTAATTCCAGGGAAGGTGAGAGATTTGCACCAATAAAATCTATTTACTGTGATTTAGTCCAAGCACACAGACATTTCTTGGACTACATTTATCATGGCATGTATTTTTTTCTGTTTCAGGGAGTCCTCTCTGGATCCTGTTTCCCAGATCAAAGAACTCTTCTCCTGCCCAACACCATTATACTTAGAAAAGCTTTGCAACATCTAACCATAGTATCGTGCTCTGGACTACAGCAGAGCTGCTAGACTCACTAACGCTGCACACTGATTTGTTCTGCCAAGTCAGGTCGAAACACATTAGAGGAGTTAGACACCTGCATCTAGCTACCTGGTTGTACCTGCACACATTTGCACAGTTCTCTTTGTCTCAGTGCCACTGAGGTCACCAGTCAGGTGCATGTATTTCTTACACTGGCTGGTTTGTGGCCACCGAACAGACACTGATAAGCACTTATATTTAGGTGTCTGATGAACATGGGACAAGCCTGTAGCAGCACTGTGAATGAATAAAAGCTGAATCCCGTGCTTGTGATGAATTGACGTGCCTGTTTGTGAAAGCTGTACATCACTGGCTTCCCATTCGTTCCAGGATGCAGTGAGACATGGACTGGATCGCAAAGAGATTTAGCAATTTGCACAACCTGCCACAAAACCTGCTCCTCTATCCAAAATGCCTGACGCCACAATCACACTTTCTATTGTCCAGTTTCCATGGATCATATACTCTTCACTCTGCTGAATTTTCTAGTGCCAGAACAACGGTGCATATTTTACATTAACAGGCAAATAGAGGGTCAGAAGGGAAGAAGTCATTTCATTTCATTGTGTCACATTTTCTGGTTATTTTTGGTTAAATGTGGCTTCGTTACCTCATCTCTACCAACCAGTCACAACCAGTCACATCAAATGGGTAACAGAAACTTGTTGCAGTCGGTATAACTGCTACTACAACCACTTAATTAATTGCCATTAACTATTACCTACAGCAATACAAATACTAACCCTGCAAAAAAGTTCAGTGTTATACACTGAGCTCATGATCAGCAGAGAACTACTATTGCTTAAACCATTTCACTTTAGCTATTTTATTGTTGCATTAAAAATGATTACGGCAACACATTATTTGGGGGGGGGGGGGGCACAAACAATACAGTATAATACACGCATGCTTAATGTGTCAATTAACCAGAAACTAAGTGATAGTCACGCACTGATCCCATGCTAGTTCATCATTAATCGATCATAACGGTTCACGTTTCATTCACTACATTACTTCATGATTTCTTCTTGATTAGTAACTGAGTTACTAAGGTACTTGTGCATCCCTCAAATAAAATGCAACCATGATTACTTTCCTACTGCTCCAAAGTATTTTGACTCCAAAGTGTCTTTAAGCTTTTGCGTTTTCTGCTTTATTTTTTTCGATTTGAAGTAAAACGACATTAGCAGAATGGAGGCGAAACACAGCCGATGCAACCTGATAATTAAATTATTTATTATTAATTAAATAAGAATCTCTTAGAAAGCACGACCATTATAGTCGTCGTACTGAGCTCTGCTCTGCAACCAGTCCTCTGGTTTTATTTCCAATATAATTCTCACCTGCTCGGACACGGAAATAGGAAATGACGACCCCCTGCCTATAAATTGACGCTGCCCCCCCAAAAAACAAAGGCAATTAAAGTAGCTAAATGCCACAACATATAGCGAGACATTTCAGTCTAACATTAATATAATAAATTGATCACAGTATATTGCCAGCATATCAGACTGTTGTGCTACGATTAGATCAAATTACCCACGCTACCCTTTAAAAATAATATGCATCACAAATATCAAGAAAATGTTTCTGTACAGTGAGGGTCAAAGGTTAATTAAGACAGAAACAAATACCCAGAGGAACTGATAAGGCAGCCCTTGGTCTAGTTGCAGTGTTTGTATTTCGGAGGCTGTGTATTTTAAGCACACATCCCCTTGGGTCAATGTCCTGCTGTGGTGGACAGTACAGGCTGGGGGGGCCTGATTTTTTCCTAAGGACACAGTGGCTCGGGACACCAGTCTGACTGAACACAGCCACCATGCGCAACACAGTGCTGCTGCCGCTTCTGCTCTTGGCTGCCGGCACCCCAGCCTTCGGGGGGGCCCTGCCTTCGGAACCTGTGCTCCAACCTCAGGAAAACTTTGACCTAAACCGGGTAAGGAACCACAGTCTCCCTCCGGCTCTGTCCTTCTCTGTACGCATATAACGCCGCTAGCTTAGCGCGCAAACCGAAGGTTTGCTGACTGCTAGCGTCACATGTTGAGGTACTATGAGATCGGCACCGATCACTGGTTTATCTCTATGCCGTGTACGTTGTGCCGGGTGATTGACTGATACTTCACTGAATGGAGCAGTTAGTTCTCGCCTTTTCCTCTGACCTCCTTGCTGTTATTGCTGCGTTCCGTTTGAACTCGGAAGACGGAATTTTCTCATTGGAAACTTCAACTGGAATGTCCCCTGAAGCTGGAATTCTGGCTTGGAAAGGAGGAGGAACCTCTGCAATCCCCGACCTCAGAATCCAAGATGGCTGCCGCCTTCATCAGTGGAAGCTGTAGTTATATACTGTTTAGCAGCACTTACGTATTATTTCTGTTCCTGTTTCATTACACTCAGTACTGTTCAGTCGCTATCGGTGGACTTTATGGTGTTTGTATGTGTAAAATACCAGGTAATGCATTATCAACTGGTATTGCTAACAATGGCTAACAATGAACCTGCCTAGTGCTGTTATTGCAAAATGGCTTTCCGACTTGTACTGGAACGCGATTATCTCTGGTGTGACGTTATTCTGACCTCTGAGGTAAATGGAACGCGGCGTATCTCTACACCTTGCTCCTGTCTGCATCTCAATCGCTGTCCCTGTCTTGTAGTTTATGGGGAAGTGGCATGACGTCGCCATAGCGTCCAATTGCCCCTGGATGCAAAAGTTCAAAGACCACCTATCAGCGGGAACCATAGAAATAAATCAGGGGGACACCAGCAACACCCTCAACCTGACGAGAACTTCCATCAGGTGACACTGTCACCACTAGGGGAGCTCTCCCCACTCACCACACACGATCTCCTGGTGGCTGCCCTTCTGGCAGCATTAACATGAAGTATTGTACATATAGCGTACAACATGGATCATTAATGAATAACAAACACCAAAATCAATCCATATTTGTATAATTCCAAGAGTTTTAAAGCAATATGAATAACGTTATGTGTTCCAGTAGTGCACATTTGACACTCTGCTCTTACTCTGGTTGAATAATGTTTTTGTTCTTGTTTGTTTGTGTGTAGGCATGGGGAGTGCAAACAAAAAACTATGACTTATAAGGTAACGGAGACTTCTGGGAGGCTATCCTATCACAGTGCAAGTGAGTCCCTACCCTGTTGGGTTTGGAGTTCCTGCCTTTCTGGCCGACCCAATATGTAGATGACAGTAAAAGATATGCAAAGGTACAATACCAGTCAAAAGTTTGGACTCGCCAAGCTGCCTACAAAGGAGAGTGATGGCATCAGTAGGAGTGGTTTTTGAGTTTGACCAGAGAGTGAAGGAAAAGCGGCCAATGAGAGCTCAGCATATATGTGCGATCTCCTTCAGGGCAGCTGGAAAAGCATCCAGGAGGCCACCTCATAAAACTGGTTTAGAGTAGGGTCAGCCAGTCCCTGGAACAATTGGGGTTAAAGGCCCATTGGTGGGATCAATCTGGTAACCATGGGATTCGAACCAGCAACCTTCTGAGTCCCAACCCACAGAGCTGTCCCCCCAACAAATAATTATTTTTTTGGTTAATACACTTTTCGTCAGTGCATAATTCCATATATGTTACTTTATAGTTTTATTCTAAAATGTAGGTTATAGTACAAGTAAAGCTTTCTACGGGTAGGTGTGTCCAAACCTTTGACTGGTACTGTATATAAAACGGTAAATGGAATGGCCCTTTAACCCGAACAATACTGAAGGCCCTCGGATGTTGGCATAGCATGCTGGGTAGCATTATAAAGCACGATGACAAAACGTTTCTAATCCTGTGTTCTGGCCTGTAGAATGGAAGGCTGACGTGGATGCGTACGTGGTCCGCACTAATTACCATGAATATGCCATCGTGGTCATGATGAAGCAGAAGAAGGGTGGCAACAAGACAACCACAGTAAAGCTCTCTGGTAATGACTGACATGGAATGATATGAGCCAGAGAAAAACATCAAGTTTTCTGTCAGTGTCACTGTACTGCTGTGTAGAGATTGTATGTGTGTATAGAAGACCTACCTGCAGGTGTTTCTTTTGTTTATTGTACTTACTTACTTTTAAATTAATGATATTATTAAATCATACAGTACAAGTCAGTAAAAATGTTGCGGGTTCAAATACTACAGAAAGGGGGTCACTGTGCTATGGTGGCTCTCATTATGTTCTTTATCTTATTTTTGCGGGATTTCCAAAGGTAAGTTTGTTTGAATATTGCTTATATCACCAAGTAAATGTTCGATGAATAACGTCTCTCTAAAATGATTGTCATGAGACGTGCGAATCTCACGGTTTAACAGGTCGCAGCTCGGACCTGCGCCCCAGCCTTGTGGAAGAGTTTACCCAGCTGGCTAAAGAGCAAGGACTGAACGACGATGCCATCATCACTCTGAAGAAGACAGGTACGCCTCCTCCATCTTCAGCCATAACATACTCACATCTGGAAGCAGTGGCCAGAACTAACCCTTTGAACTTACTTGTTTCTCTCTGCAGAGGAATGTGTTCCTGGAAAGCCAGCCCAATTGCCAGTAATTCAGGTACACAAGATTAAACTTGATTACACTCGATCTTGTCTTCACCTGCCTTCCCTATTCCCCATGCTCACTTATCTCCAACCCTGTCCACAAACAGAGAATGAAAAGAAACGTTGTCCTGCCCTCACCTGAGGAAGGTTCTGGAGCTGCAGACACGCCCATGTTTATAAACGCAGGTATTTCAGTATCCTATGAATAGGGGGCAGGTGACTGGATTTCAACTCAGAATCACAAGCTTTTCTCCCCTAACTCATTGTTACCTTTTCTCAGACTCCTGCATGAGCCCGCCAGATGCAGGCCCATGTTTCGCGATGTATACGCGCTACTTCTACAACTCCACTCTCATGGCCTGCCAGGAGTTCACCTTTGGCGGTTGCCTAGGCAACCAGAACAACTTTTTGACTGAAAAGGCCTGCCTTCAGACATGCCGCACTGAAGGTACAATGAGGAGCATAATGAATGTAGAGTTAAGGATCTGAAGAAGGCTGCTTTTTGCAATGTGCCGGCACATATGGGGCACATATACATCAGCATTCATAACATAAACATTAATGGTAATGTGCTGTGCTGAACACTATTTGACTGAATCGGTTTCCACGATGCAGTGGGGGTCTTGCATATGATCCAATTTGAACATCTAATCATACAAATCATACAAATTATGATCATACAAATTACTTAAGTTATAGAATCAGCCTTTTATAGTGTGCATCTTTTTAATTTCATTTGTCATTTCCTGTGTCATTTCATGTGTCATTTCATATGTCATTCCATTTTCTCATTTCATTTTCCATTTCATTTCACTGTATCGCCCGCTTTCCAGCGGCCTGCAGGCTGCCTATAACCCCTGGGAAGTGCAATGGCCAAGAAGAGCTCTGGGCCTTCGATTCCGTAAGCGGAAAGTGTGTGTCCTTCAAATATGGCGGCTGTAAGGGAAACGGCAACAAGTTCTACAGCCAGAGGGAGTGCGAGGAGTACTGTGGCGTGATGAAGGACGGTAAGGCCGCAAAGGCGCTGGCGTGTTCAATTACAGATAACGACAGATACCCTAAGGCAGGGGTGTCAAACTGCAGTCCTGGAGGGCCGGAGCCCTGTGTAGCTTAGTTCTTTCCCTGTTCCACCACAA
>JAODLD010000124.1:17420381-17432165 GCA_026781065.1 Mormyrops boulengeri
GGCACAGGGGCTCCAGTCAATGGCGGGGACGTCTGGGATGTGAATAAAGCCTGAACGGGGGCTCTGTGGCCTGAACAAAAGAGGAGGAGGGTAGAAGAATGAGAAAGTGAATGGGCCGGCTTGTCAGAGCGCACCGGAGAGCGCAGAATGGAGTGAAAGAATGAAAGAAAGTTAAAAGCAGCAAAGGGCATGCGGGGAACGGCTCGACCACCTGTCTCTCTCTCCCTTTCTCTCTCTCTCTCTCTCTCTCTCCTGGAGCAGTGTAAAGGATAGATAAGATGGGGAAACCAAGAGAAGTTCATGGTTCTTTACACCACGGCGGCAGCTTAAACCCAGTTTAAGCCAGTAACATGTTTTTTTTTTACCTGTCTTCCTGCGTTAGTGTCTAACGGGTTCCGGACATTTCTGAGGGAATCTCCTGTCTTAAAGTTTATGTGTCGGGGTTAATTGGGTTTGCACAGGTGTTAATGCTATTACTTTGGTTTATGACTGAATTATGGTCGCGGACGCGATGCAGACCTGTTCTCTAAACACATTTTGCTACCCTCAGATGAAACGGTTCCCAAACGGTTTGCGTGGTGCCACACAGGATGGATACACACAAGCACGTGGTGTGCACAGCATGAAGACTGGTACATGAGGGAAAGGGGGAGTGACACAGGCACAAACGAAAGATGAGATGGTCCTCTGTTTAAAGAAGTGGCAATAAATAATTAATGGGTTTGTTTCTGTAAAGTGTAAATACTGCAAATTTGTTGTAAGGTTCATGCTTTTATTGAATCTTATAGGAGTGGTGATCACCAAAATGACTAAAAAGAGCCTATGGCGATTTGAGCTCGTCTGCTTTGCTACAGGCCTTTTCTAAAGCAGAACGAAGGTTTACTCTTGGGTCAGACACTGCGGGTGACAGCTGAACACAAGTGTGAAGCACTCATGGCAGAACTGAGTAGAACTGAGCCAGAGACCCAAACTTCACATTCCACTGAAATTGCATCTTCCTGCAAGTGCCACATTCTTCTCGCTCGTTTTAAATTTCATACGATCTAAGGGCTACCATGAGAGGGGCTGACATCTGCAGAGAGCCGTTTTTTAAAGTGTTTTATGACTGAATCCTATATCCCATTATAGTCAAAAGGCAGCTCAGTTTCTATGGGTAGAGAGATATTTCATATTTAGTTACTAATGGCTTAATTCACCAGCCTCATTGAGTTTTCAGGTTATCGTAGTACAATACTTATACTTAGAAAACAAGCACACAAGCATAACATAAACAGCTTCGCCGATGTTGTGAACCCTTATTCCCACATACGATAAAACACAACAGAAATATATTTACCAAGATTTGTAGCCTCACATCAATACATGTTTGCTGGAAACTAGAAACGATATATTAAAACCAGAAATATATAGTTAAAATCAAGACATATCACGGCAGATCAGGTAGTCATAACCTTGTTATAATATGTCAGAATTCTCTCTACACCCAAACTCCCAGTTTCGACAGTGAAGATCTCATGTATTCCAAACCGCAATGCCACACCCCACCTAAAAAAAAGCCCCATATATAATACGAGGTGTTGAATCCTTTGCTGAAGAGACAGGTAAAGAACAAGCCTCACATACACATGAACACACATGGCCAACTTTCTCCAGTTTCAGCCTCTGCCGTCTTTCTCCCTCTGGGTTCGACTCTGAAAATCATTTCCAAATTCCTGCACTAATGTGCTGCAGGCACATGAAGAATCTATTAAGGGGCCTCTCTGTTGCGGCGTTAGGACTTCTGCCAATCCCACTGCTGGACAATGGAAATCCAACTCAACAAACACATCCTGCAGCACACCGAGATCAGCCACTGAGAGGCTGATAATGCATTCTTCTCACGTATCAGACATTCAGCACCTCAACGCTGCCACCCTCGTGATTTTACCTTCTAAACATAACACCGCGAGCTCAAAACATTCGGAGCCTTTGCCTGCAGACCGGAGGAAATCGGAATTATTTAAATAGCACCTAGGATTGCAGGGTTAATTTCAGTGTTTCCATAAGTCCTGTGGACTTGTCAGTTCTAGTTAACAACGGCTGTTTAAGTTATATGTTTAAGAAGTCTAACAGAGCTATGCGTGCGAGACTGGGCAAAATGCAAGCCAGAAGCAACACACTCCCAAGTCTCTTTCACTCGCTTAGCGTGAGACCTTTTGCGCGAAAATGCCAAGAGACAAAGTGAATTAACAGGTGTACTAGGCCTGGGGGGGGGGACTGCGGACTACGAGAAAACAAGGTGGAAGGGTGTTTGGGCAAGAAGGAGAAAGACCGAACTGTCTGCGAGTGCAAAGGGAGCAGGAGAGGACAGCTCTGGAAACG
Organism: Mormyrops boulengeri; assembly: GCA_026781065.1. Classification (NCBI taxonomy): domain Eukaryota; kingdom Metazoa; phylum Chordata; class Actinopteri; order Osteoglossiformes; family Mormyridae; genus Mormyrops; species Mormyrops boulengeri. The sequence continues at coordinate 17,422,743 of JAODLD010000124.1, forward strand.
TGAAAGGAATCCCTTGAGGAGACCATGCACCAGCGCTCTGTGTACTCCATTATTCTGCGAGTGAAAGGGCCAGTGGAGGGAGAAAAGGAAGGGGGAGAACAGAGTCCCAGGAAGAACTGTCTGCAGAAATGCGAAGGGAGGGGACCCGAGGGCCCAGGCATTATTTCAATCTGGGGGGGGGGGAGGACCAGGTTTGGTGGGAGAAACAAATTCACATGAACGCGGCAGAGAAAGTTTAATGATTTTCTTTACTGGCTTGTACACAAACGTACAAAATTACAGCACACGATTCCTCTCCACACAAGATCACAGTGTTACAACATTCAAAAATAATAATAAAAAAAAACCCATTATTGACACAATGGAACATCCACCTCACTTACGAGACACAATCTTTTGTTTGCAAACAAAGCAAAACAAACAGAACTTGGTCCTAAAACAATTTCGGCACTTTTCATTCATTTAAACCTATCTAGCTATTTTACACTTGTGTCATAAATGTTATGACACTGACGAGTAAAACAACTATGCATCGTGCAATTGTCACAATGATCTTACCATCAAAGGTATCGTTCCCCTTTCGTAACAACAGGAGGACTGCGCTTCAGAAAAGAGAGCGCTCCGAGATTTATTTCAGCGTTCATATACACACACACTCACACATCCAGTCACGGAAACAACCGGCTTTGCAAACATTACGTTTTACAAAGCGATGCACAAAAAAAGACAATATTACCTGGAGTTTTATACAATAGTATTTTGTTGTGTTCCTTTTTTCTCTTTAGAAAAAATAAAAATGTTGGCATAAAACCAACAATTAGCAACAGTTATCAGTGCAATATTTAAAAAAAAATAATAATAAAATGATCAAGTTTAAGTCAAGCGATGCATATCTTTTCTCTTTATATTAATTGGGTTCTCAATTTCGTTATCGCTTTAGTTTTTCCAGGTACATGGACAGTCCACAGTCCCTGGGGTCACACTCTGGAATACCCAGTCGGAGAAAACCACAGAGGGGGCGAGGGTGACCGGGAGACACCGAAATATGACACAACAGCAAACGCATGCAAAAGAAAAACGCCACACACGCACACACACACACACACACAAATCTGCACACACTGGGCTTTCTAAAATGACAGTGATGTGATCAGATTTCCCCCAAAGTCTCTTACTGTTGGCATTTAATTCAAAACAAAACAAAAATGAACAAAAACAATAAAAACATTATAAGCAGCATTAAATCAAATAGGGTGCCATGACTTTAAAATGCAACAGGCAGTCTGTATTGACATCTCTCGATTTTCCTGCTATAGTCATGTAGTAGTAATAATCATCGTAATTACACAGTGATAATGAAATAACCATTAGCATATCAATGATCATATGGTCGTAGTCCTGCTCAGTAGTAACTATTCGTTTGCCTCGTCTGCAGTTACCCGAACAGGCCTGAAAGGGGCGTGAAAGGCTCCGCTTTTGTGCAGCAAAACTCCCTGCATTTTTAAGTCATGCGTTAATATTTTTCCTTTTCTTTTATGTAGCTAAATCAGCATTTAACACAAAAACGAAAGCTGAAAGGTAACACATGCGTTTAGCTTCAAATAAGCATTCGCGATCAAATGACCAAATCCTGAAAAAAGTTTGCCTGATTAATAAAAAAAAAACTTGCGGTGGGGAAGTGACGGGTCTGGTTGAACACCAAGCGTTTACTGTAATGTTTAGTGTGGGTGGGCGATGGGCTATTAATTTGCATTTAGGTAAAATCGGCAGAGCGATCACGATTCAGATAAATTTATCATTGTAACCAGACTTGTAACAAACTGTAACCAGGTTTCTCTCCTTGGGAATACAGACCGCGAAAACCAAATCTATGCCATTTCTCCTTTGAACACTACATCCGAGGTAGCTGGTAAATACAAAGAAACGATGACTTCAGATAAGGTTCGGGTAAAGAATCAGACTGGTGATGTCGGATCTCCATAGGGGACAGAATATCAGATTACGAAGCAGCTTGGAAAGTCACCATTAACGTCTGAGACCGATTGATCAGAAACACAACATAATTCAAATGTATTTTCTCATTGTACCTTCATAAATAAAACCCAGTCTGCATTCACAGTGACGACCAGGGTAGTTTTAAAAAATACTGAAAAGTGAATTTTTAAAAACAACATCCAAATGCGATTCTCCTGACGTTTTGATACAAAGCGAAAGCAGCGATTTAGTAACATTAACCTTTAACTCTGGTATTACCGACCTGAAGGTGCCGCCAGATGTCTGCTTGGCGAAGACAGAGCGCATTTAGCTACTTTAAAGAGAAAGGTAAAGCTATTTTATACAGTACTTAGGAATCTTTAGGCATGTGTTATAATTATGAACCCCTTTACGATGCAAAAGTAATTTCATAATGCCGCTTTTTAAAACCAAGAAACTGTTAATCGAAACATACCCAGTGGGTTTAAAAAAAAAAAGAATGAGCATAAAGCCAGAAGATGGACTTCATTACCGTGTTTACCTCTTCCCTTTCATATATTCCAGCATGCAGCCATAGCATCAAGTGCCATCTTTTTTATTAAAAAAAAAATAATAATCATAATAATTTATAAAGGGCCAAGCGGACAGCGACGCTGCAGGTTTAACACTTCATTCCGAGCCCGATAAAGAGGCGTTTGATTCCAACAGCGACCAAAAAAAAAAACGGCACAGGTAATGAAAGACGATCTTCCATCCCAGCCAAGTTTCGCTATCAGATTAGTTACACATTCAAATAAACGATTAAAGTACCAGCAAAAGAGACGGATATTTTTCAATACTTATGGTAAAATGCATACAGATAGTATAGTGTTCTGTTTAATGAGCCAGGCAGACCAAAACCTCGTCTTAAACATAACGAATCACGGCTGTTTTTTTTTTGTTTTTTTTTTGACATAACTGGGTAAATTTGAGAGGCAAGTTTTACAAGAGCCGAGTTCTCAGTGTTTTACCTGGGGGGGCACATTGCGATCACCGTGCGCCGGACGCATACTTGGCCTTGGTGATGAGGTATAGCACTATGTCTTGGTGTCCCCCGAAAGCGGCGATGTGTAAGGCGCTCCAGCCTTCCCTGTTGGCCAGGCGGATGTCGGCCCCGAATTTAACGAGCAGCTTGACGAGTTCGAGGTTGCCGTCAATGACGGACTGGTGCAGGGCCGTCTGTCCCTCGGGGCCGAAGGAGTTCACGTTGAACTCGCAGTTTGTCATGTTCTGCAGGAGCGAGTGCAGCTCCTTCGTGTTGCCCTTCTTCACCGCCTCCTGGAAAACCCTCTGCGGCGCCGAGCACGTCGAGATCTCCGCCTGGCTCATGGTTTATTCTTAAAACTAGACACGAACGTTAATAATGATGATAATGATAATAATAATAATAAGGGGAATCCTGCTTTCCGACGCGCTGATCGCCTTGGGATCTTTCTTTCGTTAAGATGTGGTCGCTGGAAAGGTCTGGGGCTACGGGACCAGGGCAGCGCAATTTGGATTTTCAGCTTTGAGGGAATGAGAAATGACACAAAGTGGATATCCAAAAAAAAAAAAAAAAAGGACAGGGATGATCGAACACACTCAGTGTGTAAAAAAGTAGTCAGTGTCACAGGGATCCAAAACGCCTACCAGATGTCTTTGTTAGACCTTCCAAACAAAACGTATGATGTAGTTTCCCCTTTACGCCTTCTTCGTCCTGTTAGCAGCACCGAGGTTATTGCGAATGGTAATCTGGAAACATCTAGCTTTCGCAAAAAGGGGGATGCTAAAATGGCGAGTGCTGAAAATATATGTATATATCTCAAAAGGCAGTATGTCCGCAACCCGTCGATTAACAAGCCAGGATCTTCTTGATATTTACCTCCTGACTGCTTCGCACTTTCCCTCCGTAATTTCCCAGGATGGTGACTGCGGGAGACAGGAATAGGAGAAAAAATCAGTTCTCTGAAAAGTGCAGCATTTCACGGCATAAATGACCATCACGGCAAATGACTAGTTCACGCTGCATGTGGCTGCATAGATGCATTTAGATGCATTTTTACCTGCCTATAAGCGGACGGGTCTCGGCGATGAACTACAGAACTCCTCCGCGTGCTCCCTCGCGTGCCCTCCGTACAGTCCGCGCGGCTGCCTCTGCCTTGCAGCGCACGAGGGGTCTTTTTTACGTCTCCCATATTTGCATAACAATAAAGTCCCATAAAACTATCTCATGTGATACGGGCGGTGACCGAGGTATGCAATAGGCTGCTGGGGCCATTTGGGGAGGGTCCAAATGCTCCAAGAGATGGAAAGAGGCGGGTTTTGAGCACCAATTTTTAATGGAGAAACGCGCAGTACCAAACGGTCAATCTTATTACCAATCTTAAAACACAAAACCTGATGTTAAAGAATGAAATACACCGAATAACTGAAGGGTTCATTGCAAATATATGTCTTACTAATATTCTCAAGTTTAATGTATGAAATCATACAATGCTCATTGCATTGAAACATGTCATCATGTAAAACGATGGTATTTCCTAACAAGTGGTGAAGCGGAGTGTGTGTTAGGTAATGGTTATTTACTGATGAATGAAAGTGGATTTCTGAAAATGGTGTGGCTTTCAGTCTGGAAGTTTACTCAGAGCTGCATTTGAATTAGAAGCTATTTTGCACACATTTTGCACTTTTTAAAAGAATCGCTGGAATGTACAGCACAAAAAATACAAGATTATGTAACGTATTTGAGGTTTGTCAAGCTTTTGTCGTGTGATAACTATAATTTTCCCCAAATCTAATGGGAAATCTAAAAGTACACAACGAAAGTCGAGTGCTATTAATCCAAGACAAATCCGCCTATAGAAATCGATAGTATGCAAAATATGAATATATAAGAAGCAAGAACCTATAAGAAGTACACTGGTATTATTCTTTTCGGATTAAAAAAAGACCTCGAGTTTTTTTCCCCCAGTATTTACTGGAGAACAATGCAACAGGCGATAGGGTGTGTGGACTGTGCAAGGTGGAGGCGCTGTTCAATCCGCACCGACCGTTCGCTTCATTTACTTCACTTTTTCGCATTATGCTTTACGCACTTTGTCAGACAGACCATCACTGACGGCCGAAGGTAAAGTTAGGTAATAAACTTTAATTTTCCTAGCAATGAAATACCTATAAAATGCCTTCCAAAACGACGTAGTTGCCTCGAGTTACATATAATCTGCAACTCTTAGCTGTTCAAACGATTTGTTGGAATATTTTGAGCGGACATTCCAGTTGTTTCAAGTGACAGGGATTGGTACTTCAAATAACAAAGCCTGCGCGACTTCCTGTGCGAGTTGAAAGAGGTGCGCGCTGTGAAGAAAGTGACACGCAGCAGCGCCGCCCGCACCGTGGGAACCGCGCCGGTCGCCGCGCAGCCGCCAACCTGAAAACCTTCAGGATTTAGAAACGCGCCGCCTTTATTGCTGACCAGACGCGCATTCAGTCATCAGAGCGAAGTATGATAATACGAGTCATTTAAAAATTCATTTTGGGACGCAAATATCGTCTGAAAATGGAATCTCGTTCCGCCTAATTACCATTTGCTGTCAATAGCAGATTAAAAAAATAAAACATCGACTGACTTATATTCAGGACGAAGGCGGCGAATGGGCTCCAATTCCTTCCTTATTTTCCATAAAATAACGAAGAGTCAGTACTTGGAAAGGTTACGGTCGGCTACATGTCCTTGTTAAGGTTGCCTTGAAAATATTTGCGGTCAGTTTAGCTGGCTTAATTAACATTATCTCCACTATAGGGACACACACACACACACGCACCAATTCCATTATATAGTGCTAAATAATGAATGTCATCATATAAATAAAAATGTGCAATTTGATGTTTGGAGCCTAAATCACTACATCTATTTCTTACAGGTAAATGTTAACTTATTTCTACCGCTTGGCACCCCAGTAGAATGAAATAAAAATGATCGTATACACTGAATTCAAATATGGTAATATCAGTTGGCGACATTCAAGTACATTTACCCGGACCCCCCCCCCCCCGTCAGTTCATAACTTTGATTACAGCTGCAAAATGCGTTTACAGTCATGCAACCCTTTGCAACACGTATGAGGCGTTAATTAATTCGGCGCAACTTAGGGGTCGGACTGTTTGGTTTTCCTGTACTAGGTTTTAAAACTGAATTCATGAATTTTCATGAGGATCTCTAAACCCTTTCTAAAAACTGTTCTCCTCGTTCTCACTTGTTTACATTCAGTCTTAATTCTAAGTTATCGTTTCATTGATTTTTGTTCGATATACATTCATATTCCAGCGATCGAGACTTTTAAAGTGTAAGTACAAAGCAGCCCACGCTACTTTGTGGCGCCCGCAGCCGACACTCGAGCGGAGGGGACGGGCGGAGCCGCCTTCGGGATTCTGCGGAGAGCGTGACGTTACAATGGAGAAGGCGGGATTTGGGAATCGCGTTTAAGGAGCGTGGGAAAGAAGCGAGCCTTTCTTCCCAGCGCTAAGAGAGAGAGATCAAATAACACAGTGCAGCAAAAGTACGGCATGCTCGGCTAAGGTACCGTCCCAACGCAAGAAAATCGAGCCGTTATTTCGAAATGGCAGAAACAGAAAAATACCAATCTTGCCAGCTCGTTACATTTATTCTAACGTTTTATTTTCACATCCCATAAATCAACACGGATGGACTCCGCTTTCTGGACGAGCAACCGTGCACGATATCTTATTTGCTTGTTAAAAAATACTTTGACCGAATTTAGGCAGTCAAGGCTACGGAAACTTGCAAGACGGAAAATAGCAGATGACTCGCGATCACATCTTCTACCGTTACTGACTTGTGTATAATGTCAGGGTTCCCATTTGACGTCTTTATTTCACTTGTTGCTCTTCCGACCTGTCCAACAAAAATACACTACTTTAAATCCATTCTAAACCATTTTGTGTTCAGAAATATTAAGTGCATCATCATTTCAAAATAGTAAATGCTTCAAGCCGTTTTATTTGCGTATCCTAATGTAAAAATTGAGAAAACTATGCAGTAAAAGTTCTGCAATTAACGTAGTAAAACTTCATTCACACGAAACGTGCATTTTGAAATGTTCGTCTGACGCCTAGTAAAATTTAAATGTTTGGATTTTAAGGCTTTGTGTTTTTCGTTTTAAGACGTTATGATTTCAAAATAAATGACGAAATTATTTGAATTCCACATAAAATACCGCAAATAGCAAAACACAACTTTCTGCTTCGTCTTAATAACACACCTTGTGTAAAAATATGTTTCCAGGTTATTTGTGCGGATTATGTTGTATGTGTATATATTTATTGTTATTTATAAAAAGAACACTGTAGGAAATTTGCACCGACAAGAAGAAAAAGGTGGTGAAATATTCTGAGGGTCCCCAGAAAATAAAAAGTCGGTCGCGGATATGCTGGATATATTAATGGATTGTAAAAGAAATGTAGAATTACATAGACTTACTGACTGTATTGAAATTGGAAGCGTTTGTGTAATATACCTGAGCGAGGAAGGAAAACTTGAAGTGAAGTGAAGACGGAAGGGTAATATACAGTATGTAGGGAAAAAACATTTTAATTTTAGGTTAGCATTTCACGGTTGGCAAAAGTCGTGATATTTAAGCAAATCACTAAGGAATTTTAACTGATATTCATTTGAAGACTTGAATTTACTTTAAGTAGAGTAATTTAAGAAAACTTTTCATTCTTCATCTAATTAATTTTCATGGTTGTGTAGTAAAATACCGAAATAAACGGAAATGCCTTTGAACTTCCTTAGAAACATAGGTAGAAACATTTGTAAAATAAATAAATAAATAAAATGAGAGCCTGCCCTACTGAACAATTGTGTTCATTTTTCCTGTCAGCCTTTCCCTTGGGGGGCCACTGTATTTCAATGAATTCCACTGTACCCCAACCATGCACTTACACAATATCATACAGCTCTTTCAACCACTACCACTTACAAAGTAGAAGCCTTCTGGATTACTATGTCATTTTCCTATTGTTTGTCTGTACCATAATGTATTGTGTACGGTAGTTTTTCCATAACCAAAGTATGAACGAAAAACCATTATGGTTTGGGACATGTTTCATACCAATAGCCAATTGGGACCACAGGCCGCCTTGAGCTGAACCATCTTGGCATTGCATTCTGGGATTAAACATTATATGGTCATACAGTTGAGGTGAGTCTTACATATTTTTCATGATTTATAAATGTTTCTCTTAAGAGACGTGGATTCCAGTAAATATTGTAAAAGTAAAATAATGTGGTGTGAAAGACAGAATTCAGACATTAATTTGGAAGATTTTCCCAAAAGAACTTAGAGTTGTTGGGCTAAAATGAATAGCATTTAATGTTTGCAGTCTGTCGCTGGCAATTTTATGCACATCTGTAGCTATCCGTGCTGTGTTGTTTGTCAACATCTAATGACTGTGGATGAGGCCAAGGAATTGGCCAGTTTCTGTTTAAATCTAGTTACTTCAGTGTTTTCTCATAATGAAATGCTGTGTTACAACATCACCTTTGAATGATAACAGAATAAAATGAATATGCAATGGTGGAAAAAGTGACTCGATCGGCTTTATTTAATTATCATTGTGATATATTGATAATTCAACCAATAGTTCATGTGACATGAACTATTAAAGTAAGGTGGCCAGACATCTATAAGATAACATTATACAAATTATTTTTAAAAAATTGTAAAAGGTCTACAGACACACAGACATGGGATTTACATACATGTGGTCCCCGAGTCCCCAGTATTCAAGGGAATATTTTATGGGATACCCTCTTAAATTTGAAGTTTATTTGCATTTTGCCTTAGTATAAAAGTACAACAAAATAATCACAGATTCAGCAAAGTACAAAATGTAATGGTATGCAGAAGAACAAATGTAACAGAACGTCTCAGTTTTTATGGATGTTGTCTATTGACTGGAAACTTAGAGACTGCATGAGAAATTCACAAATTGACAAAGAAGAACTTTAAGGCTGGATCACAGAAGAATACCGTTCTTTCCCAGATAGCATCCCCTCTGTCCATAACATGGGAAAATAACTCTTGAAAACTAAAAGCTCTTATATACTGAACTAATGTAGACATACATGCATAAGGTGCTGATTGAGACTACATGAACACTTATTATTTGGAGCGTCATTCTGTATGGACACGGTATGCAAGAAAGTGCAGGTCTGCAATCACCGTGCATTAACATAATAAAGCTCCCAGTGTCATAAATCAGGGGTCCCCAGTTCCGGTCCTGGAGGCCCAGAATCCAACACAGTTTGCAGATTTCTCTGCTGAGCTGTGTCCTCCTCGGGGCCCCCCCCCCCCCCGGGGGGGGGGGGGGGGGGGGGGGGTGGGGGGGGGGGGGGGGGGGGGGGGGGGG